>CM052441.1:85035812-85167722 GCA_028533085.1 Varecia variegata | reverse complement strand
GTGTTGACAATATGTCACTATTCACAATAGAGTTTTTTTTTTTTTTTTGAGACAGATTGTCTCTTTGCCCGGGCTAGAGTGAGTGCCATGGCGTCAGCCTAGCTCACAGCAACCTCAAACTCCTGGGCTCAAGCGATCCTACCGCCTCAGCCTCCCGGGTAGCTGGGACTACAGGCATGTGCCACCATGCCCGGCTAATTTTGTCTATATATATTTTAGTTGGCCAGATAATTTCTTTCTATTTTTAGTAGAGACGGGGTCTCGCTCTTGCTCAGGCTGGTCTCAAACTCCTGACCTTGAGCGATCCACCCGCCTCGGCCTCCCAGAGTGCTAGGATTACAGCCGTGAGCCACCGTGCCCGGCCTACAATAGAGTTTTTAAAACAGTGTATTTGTAATTGATGTCGTTAAAATGAGGGACTTGGGTTTGGGTTTTAAAGCAGATGTACAGTGGTTGAGATTAATTTCTAGCAATGGTTTTGGAGGTTGAAACTAAAATGTGTACAAAAGTAAACATTTCCCCTTCAGAGAAAATAATATGAACTCGAATAAACTTAAGCAAGTGGGCATCAATTGCAAGTTAAATTTGACATAGATGTCTGGAAGGCATCACCAATTACCATAGTGAGCCATACTATAATGTTGTCTCTCTGTGCTCACGTGAGAAAAGGAACAAGTTGCTTGTCTCACCCCAGGGTAGTGCTGGCAGGCCAGAGCCTGAGGCTGAAGTCATCCCCATCTGGCCCTGCGTGAAGGATGCATATGTTGGCACAGGCAGCTTCACAGAGCAGCAGCCACTTGTGTATCTGACTTGAAACAGGAGCACGTCACAGTCAGTTTCTCTTTCCACCAAGTATTGATCAGTGACCTTTAAAGAGGAGTCTTTACCAAATGGTTTAGCTCCTGGATCACTTTTCTTTCTGGTCTTATAAGCACAGGAAATAAAACACATGCTGTTACTTCCAATGGAAATATAACACATACCATCACTCTCCAATAGAAATAAAATCTTTCCATACAGAAACAAGAGGAAAAGTCTGTACAAGGAAGCGTTTATATCATCCTCAGGCATATTAAAAAGTGAGTGAATTGACTAAGACATAAAATATTAAAGTAACGCTCTAAGGTAGACTATATGCTAAATAGGATACCATTAAGGCATGTTAAATGCCCTTATTATTCCAAGAAAAAGGAGATATTTCCTTTCTTGGAGGGGAGAAAAATTCTTTCCAACATTAATCTTTATTTCACTGCTTGACTTCCACTAAGTTTTTCATTCTTCTGTACACATGTGTGCTCATTGATTAGTTCCAATTTAATAGCAAGTACATGTTGTGTTTGTTTTTCCATTCTTGTGATACTTCACTTAGGATAATGGTCTCCAGTTCCATCCAAATTGTTGCAAAAGGCATTGATTCATCCTTTTTTATGGCTGAGCAGTACTCCATGGTATACATATACCACATTTTGTTAATCCACTCATGAATTGATGGGCACTTGGGTTGATTCCACATTTTTGCAATTGTGAATTGTGTTGCAATAAACATTCAAGTGCAGGTGTCTTTTGATAAAATGACTTGTTTGCCTTTGGGTAAGTAACCCAGTAGTGGGATTGCTGAATTGAACACTAGGTCTACTTTTACTTCTTCGAGGAATTTTCATACTGCTTTCCATAGAGGTGCTAATTTGCAGCCCCACCAACAGGGTATAAGCATTCCTTTTTCTCTGCATCCATACCAACATCTGTTGTTTTTTGACTTTTTAATAAAAGCCATTCTAACAGGGGTCATGTGATATCTCATTGTGGTTTCAATTTGCATTTCCTTGATGATTAGTGACGTTGAGCATTTTTTCACATGTTTATTGACCATTTGTGTATCTTCTTTTGAAAAGCTTCTGTTCATGTCTTTTGCCCACTTTGTAATGGGATTGTTTGTTTTTTTCTTGCTTATTTGCTTGAGTTCTTTGTAGGTTCTGGATATTAGCCCTTCATCAGATCTATAGCTTACGAATATTTTCTCCCATTCTGTAGGTTGTTTATTTGTTCTGTTGATTATTTCCTTAGCCGTGTAGAAGCTTTTTAGTTTAATCAAATCCCATTTATTTATTTTTTTTGTTGCTGTGATTGCCATTGGGGTCTTAGTCATAAATTCTTTATGTAGGCTGATATCTAGAAGAGTTTTTCCTACATTTTTATCTAGAATTCTTAGGGCTTCATGCCTTATATGTTAAGTCTTTTAATCATCTTGAATTAATTTTTGTGAGTGGTGAGAGATAGGGATACTGTTTCCTTCTTCTGCATGTGGCTATCCAGTTTTCCCAGCACCATTTATTGAATAGGGCTTCATTTTCCCAGTGTGCATTGTTGTCTGCTTTGTAGAAGATCAGTTGGCTATAAGTGGATGGTTTTATATTTGGGTTCTCTATTCTCTTCCATGGGTCTATGTCTCTATTTTTGTACCAATACCATGCTGTTTTTGTTACTGTAGCCTTATAGTATAGTTTGAAGTCTGGTAATGTGATGCCACCAGCTTTGTTCTTTTTGCTTAAGATTGCTTTGGCTATTCGGGCTCTTTTTTGGTTCTAAATGAAGCATAGAATTAATTTTCCTAGATCTGTGAAATATGACAGTGTTATTTTGATGGGGATTGCATTGAATCTATAAATCTCTTTGGGTAGTATGGACATTTTAACAATGTTGATTCTACTGATCCATGAGCATGATATGTTTTTACATTTGTTTGTGTCATCTGCGATTACTTTCCTCAGGGTTTCCTAGTTCTCTTTGTAGAGGTCTTTCACCTCCTTGGTTAAGTATATTCCTAGATATTTTATTTTCTTTGTAGCAATTGTGAATGGTATTGAGTCTTTTATTTGACTCTCAGCTTGACTGTTATTGGTATATGGGAATGCTACTGATTTTGTACATTGATTTTGTAACCTGAGACTTTGCTGATTTTATTTATAAATTCCAGGAGTCTATTGGTGGAATCTTTGGGGTTTTCTAGATATAAGATCATGGTGTGAGCCAAAAGTGATAGTTTGGCCTCCTCTTTCCTGATTTGGATTCTGTTTATTTCTTCCTCTTGCCTGATTGCTCTGGGTAGGACTTCTAGCACTATGTTGAATAGAAGTGGTGATAGTGAGCACCCTTGTCTTGTTCCACTTCTTAGGGGAAATGCTTTCAACTTTTCCCCATTCAGCAGGATATTGGCTGTGGGTTTGTCGTAGGGTATCTCAGTTTATTTGTTTTTCTTCTCAAGCTGGAGCATATTATTTTGAGATAGTACAGTAAAATATTTGCAACTAGATCTTCACTTTCTCCTAGAGATACACAAATTAGTAGAAATATTTTTATCTTTATTTGTGGGTTAAGACTAGATACTGAGTTGGACTCATTGGGGATTGTATTCAAAATTAGAAAAATGTTCACAACAGCAGAGGTAGTTTGGCTCCTAAGTGATCATTTATAGGTTCTCTCTGTAACAGAGACTATGTCTTTTCACCGTAATGTACAAGGTCCTAGCTCAGTACCTGTTAGGTAGTAGTTAACAGTAAGGTTTTCAAATGAATAAGTGAACTGGTAAGTCATTGATAAACCTAAGAAGTATCCTAAATATAAACTTTTCCCCCCTTTAGTGGACTAGGGTGATGACATGAGAATAATGTACAATGAAATACAAATCATTTATTTCATTTTGATAAGTGTCAGCATTCTGCTGTGGCCCTTGGGTGGCATGAACTGCTTCAAACCAGATTATTGTGTGCTGTACTTTGTTCTCTTCAGAGCTGGAAAAACCAGCTTAGGCCAGTGTCACAGCATTATCCAATACTTACTTTTTACAGGAATTTCCTCCTTCAGAATCTGTATGTGATTGAGCAGATATATAGCCTATTCATTTACTTTTCCCATTTTACCCTAATGACTATTTCCATATTATTAGTTACATCAGAAGTTGTCATTTTGATAGCCATAGGCACCTGACTGTGTCTTAGTCATATTTATGGTCTTTTAAGTTGTTCGGACAAAGCCTCTGCTGGGTGTGAACCACAACATGTCTCAGTGCACAGTGGGATCATGGCAGCCTCTCAAGTATCTGGAACATTTGTCTATAACATGGCTGCTTCACTGCTTTCAAACACAGGGAAACCCTAAAGGGAGTGATGCTGATTCTTGAGTCCACAAGATTTGTCATCTTTTGGGCCTTATAAGATAAACGTTTATGAGCTGGGGAAGTGCTTCAGAATTTATATGTGACTCTCTTTCTTTTGTCTCTATCATAGTTCCTTACAATTCACCCAGGGGCTCTGGAGAGAGCAGCATGCTTCTGAAATAAGGTTACCTGCTTTGTGACATATTTATAAGCCTTGGCCAAACCATTTCTTGTGGGCACTCCATAGATACTCTAAAAACTCCAAGTTCCTAATATAATCCCAGAGGATCTTTCAGAGACATTGTTCAGCAAAATCGTCTGAGGGCAGTGGAATGGAAACATGATAATTTTTGGTTCATTCTTCTGAAATACTAGTCTTTTTCATTTTTAATTATATGATATTTTAGGCGTGTTCAGCAATGGAGAAATGTTATTAGTCTCAAGAGTCCTATTTTAAAGGTGTCTTAATTTTAGTACCACACTTACCTTGTATAATAAATATCAATACTTAATTCTTCTGAGCTGGTGTAAACCATTCAGTTAATAAAAAAGCATCCTGGTCTAGTTGTTATGGTCATATGTTGTTAGCTTAGAAACTTACCTTCTATTCTCTGTCTATAGGGACTTGTGAAAACCACTTCATTATTCTATGTCTCAGTTCCATAACTGTTAAATAGCAGCAGCAGCTCTAATCTTGGGATGTTAAGAACACTAATAATAATACCTAACATTATGTAATATTTACGATAACCCTACGAGGTAGGTACTAGTGTGATCTCAATTTAAATGTGAAGGAAGAAAAAGCTTGGAGAATTTAAATAATGTGCTTAAACCCTGTGCTTAAACCCAAGTGCTTAAACCCAAGTCCTTAAACCCAGTGAGTTGCAGAGCCAGGATTGGAATCCATCATCGATGTCCTCGCCTGAGCTCCTACCAGGCTGCAGTGTCTCTCACTCTGATTGTGCAGTGGTCTTTGAGGTCCCCAGGGAGGACAGCCAGCCTGGCACTGGCATCTCTTCACAGGTGGCATTAGTGAGCCCTTCAAGTATTTGAGTCTCGTAGGATTAGGCAGTTTATCTTTTCCTCTCTCTTCTATCTTGTGGAGCGATAAATCCTGTTTTCATTGAACAGGTTTTTGTTAGGAATTCTTTATTTATGAACCAATATACTTTGTATGCCTGAGAACCTCATCATAGAATCTTAGACTTGGAACAAAGGCCACTTTGGTTCAGTACATTTATTCCACAGATAAGCAAACTGACAATTCCTGCAATTTTTTTTATTGTTTATTTGGTCAGATTAACTGTCCTAAAATGTCCCTTTTCTCTATTACTCCTTTTAGCTAATATTTTATTTTTCTTCTTTCTAACCACCAAACTTCTCGAAAGAGTCACGTAGACCCGTCGCCTCCACTTCCTCATCGCCTACTCCTAGCCTCCTGCAGTCTGGCTTCCGCTCCCGTGGCTTTACTGAGACCGTGGTCTTGAAGTTTGCAAGCAACGGTCCACACCTCACTCTGGCAGCCTTTCTCTCCATCCCCTGCTCCCCTCTGCAGCGTGTCACCCTGTTGATTACCTCCTCTGTCTCCATCCTGGCTTCTGCCATATCATATTCTAATTTCCTCCTGCCTGCCTCAGTGCTCCTGTTTCTCTTTTTCAGTATCTTTTAGATACCTACAAATGGAAATAACCCAAAGTTCTGAACCTGGCTTTCCTTTCTCCCTGTTTCTTTGCTTGCTCATCTAGGGCACTATAACATGAATAGTCTCCTTGATTTTATGAACCCCTCTCAAATTTTTATTTTTCTTTCTGTCTTCAGTGTTCCCACCTCACTTATCCCAAAAACTAGTGCTACAAAATCCTTTT
This sequence comes from Varecia variegata, assembly GCA_028533085.1. NCBI lineage: Eukaryota > Metazoa > Chordata > Mammalia > Primates > Lemuridae > Varecia > Varecia variegata. The sequence continues at coordinate 85,161,704 of CM052441.1, read as the reverse complement.
GATCTTTAAATAATTTATCTCTGCAAAAGCTATCCCTTCCTTACGTTAATATAGGGCATTGTAGTGATCAGCCAGGGCTACTAATTATTCTTCCAGCCACCAGGCTCTTTCCCCTTAATGTCTCTTGACACAGTGCTGCAACTCAGTCTCCCTAAGGCTCAGCTTTGATCAAGTCACCAGAGGGCTTCATGTTGTGAAACTCTCAAGGGTGCCCCACGTGTTACCCAATCAATTACGGCAGCACTCCCCAACCTTTTTGGCACCAGGGACCAGGTTCATGGAAGATAGTTTTTCCACAGACCAAGGCTCGGGGAGAGGAGGATGGTTTTCGGATGATTCAAGTGCATTACATTTATTGTGCAGTCAGACCTCTCTGCTAATGATAATCTATATTTGCAGCCACTCCCCAGTGCTAGCATCACCACCTCAGCTCCACCCCAGACCATCAGGCATTAGATTCTCATAAGGAGCACAACCTAGATCCCTCACATGCACAGTTCATAGTAGGGTTCACTGTCCTATGAGAATCTGATGCCACTGCTGATCTGACAGGAGGTAGAGATTATGCAGTGATGTGAGCGATGGGGAGCAGCTGTAAATACAGATGAAGCTTTGCTTGCTCACCTGCCACTCACCTCCTGCTGTGTGGCCTGGTTCCTGACAGGCCACGGACTGGTACTGGTCTGTGGCCCCGGGATTGGGGACGGCAGAATTACAGGCTTCTCAGTCTGTTTCCCCATGCCTAAAATAACTTAGCCATCTTACCTTTACAACTCCACTTTCCTGAACATATTCTAGTCCAATAGTTCTCAAATGTAGTAAGCCAACACTTTCTTTTTATAACAAATACTCAATAATCTCCCTTTGCTATCCTGAAATGAAATCCGTCAGTTTTCTATCTATCCATACAGTTTCCAAAAGATCACTATAATCCCATGACTATAGTATAAAAGAAAAGGAACTTAATTTAAAACAAGCTTATATTTACATATCTTAATATTTAAATACTTGGAGAAGAATATGCTTATAAAACATAATGAACTAGCCAGCAGCTTGAACATGCAGAGAACCACCTTGAATGTGACAGCTACAACTTGAGATTGATGCAGGTGTGCGTTAGTAGCTCAGACACCAAGAGCAATGTTACTGTTGGTGAAGATTTTCTGAAATGTACAGCAACTCTTGCTGAAGTTCCTAGCAAAACGAAGTATGCTTTGCTCTTGGTTTCTAGATAGTTTTATTCCTAGAAAATCTGATGTGTTAAAACTGTAGGAAAAAACACCTTCTTATTTAAGTAGAGGCTCAGGTATTATAATTATAACCAGATTTTCTCACCTACTTGAAATGTCTGATGTTTTTTCCAAAAGTCATGAGAATGTGGAAAAACTTTTCATTCTGTAGTATTGTCCCATGCATTGCGGGACAGCTAGCATCCTTAGCCCCTGCCCACCAGATTATAGCTGTGCACCCCCAATAATGTGACAATCAAAACTGCCTCCACAAATTTCCAGAACTCCCAGGGGTTCGTACTAACTATGCTGAGAACCACTGTTTTAGCCAGACTGTTCTCACTGTTCCTGAACATGTCTTGTCCTTTCCCATCTGCACATCTCTTTTCATGCTGTGCCTTTTGCTTTGAATGTGCTTCTTTCATTTCCACCTTTTGAAACCTTACCCTTTTGAAATGTTACCTCTCTCACTTAAATGGTACACACCCCATTAAGCTTTCCTTCAGGAGTGAAGTCTGTCAGTCTAAAATCTTGCCGCACTTTGGCTGAAACACTTTACAATTTTTTTTAAAACATATTGCTTTGTGTTAGTTATTCATGTACAGCTATTACCTTGCTTACCAGCTTGTAAAATCCTTGAGGATACAGACCCTTTGTGATATTTACATGTTATAAAAGGTTATATTCCTAGTGTTTCCAGCAAAGTGCCTTGCACAAAATAGGTGCCCAATGAATGTTTATTAGGTAACTGAATGGATAATTTTTAAAGAATATTTGTAGAGAAAAACAAAAGGGAAGTTTGGTTTTGATTTTAACATTTAAAACTTACTTTTGTTGTTATATTTACATTTTATCTTCATGTCATAAACTTCTAATAGTACCAATTAATATCAGAAAAGCACATAAAAATTCTATAGGTCTATGGCTTGGTCTGTACATATATTTTAAATATGTGTTTATTGGAATTATTATTAAAGATAAGATAATTCACTACCCATAGCAAGAATTTGGAGCAAAATTAAACCAATATTCAAACATTGTAGAGAAAGTGGATTAAGTGCCTCTTTTTCATTGCATTCTGAAATGTGCAGATAAAATCAACTTTGAAGTCAATCAGGATGCCCTTGCAATTTCCCTGTTTTCTCCTTTTATTCAAAAACCTCAAAACCACTATGGGTAATTCCTTCAAGATCTCCTTCTGAAACATGCAGTCTAAAGAGTAAGCATGATTTCCAAGAACTGAAAGCTTTCAACTTTTTTGAGCATCCCTCTCCAATGACATGAGCTAGGAAAGCCCAGTGCTTACTCCACCCACCTTTCATCTCTTAACTGGAGGAGCATGAAGCATTTGTGCAGTCTTTCCTGCCATGGCTTCATTTTCTGTCATCTTAACTCCATCACCAATCCTCAGCCTCCTAACAATATCCGTATGAAAGAAATCAGACCCCTTCGACAATGAAAAACACATTTAAGCTACTGCACACCACCATTGCCACTGGAAAAGTAGGTATTATTTTTTCTGTCAATCCAACTGCAACACTCTGGCAATGTGTAGTTTTCATGGTTATGTTTTCATATATTAAATAATTAGTCAAACCATAAGTGCTAATTAGCAAAAGTATTATTATTGTTTAGGATGATGAGAAACCTAACAGCTCTTTGTTTATAATTTTTTTCTGAGGTAGGAAGTATTTGTCTTTGAATGTAGACACCATGTAAAGTGATCCAAGAAAATGATACGGCCAAATGACATGATTAATTTTCATTACTTTCTTTCCATCTCTTGCCTGAGATGCATTTGAGCCTTGCCCAGACCACAGCTTGATAGAAAAAAAGCCCAGACTTTGGATGAATCAGTCAATTAAAAACCAGATCTCCTTGTAGTTTGAGAGACACAATGGTATATAAAGATGTACTCTGCCTTCGAAAATTTTACATGGGGACATGAAGTTTAGAAATATCTGCCAGAGGAGATTACAAAGAAGTGTATGATAAATGTCACATGAATGATACAGATAAGAGTACCACTGATTTTGGGTATGAGGTCATTGTGTGGACCCTGATACTCAGGAAAAGCCACCTGGCCTCCATCTGAGTCCAAGATTGTCCTTTGATCAGATTGTCGTTTCTTTGGTACCCAAAATACTTCTCTTGGTCTCTCTGAGCTTTTCCTTTGGGGCTGAGAAACTGTGCCTTCTGTGGCACCATGTTGGACATTAAAATGTCTCACTTCCAGGCTTGTTCCCCTTCATAATGTATTTCTTTGAAGACATGCCCCAAATTCTAACATTTGTTAGATCAGGACTCTGGCAGGTCCTGTGACTTTTGGGAGGGCAAAAAGTCTCCATAGAAATTAAACTGATTCATTTCAACCCACTCTCTCTACCACCCTGTCCCAGGGAAATTTTTGTAGACTTTGCACATTCAAGTTCCAAAATTTGAGATTTAACAAAAGCTTCCATAATAATGGTACTGTAGTAATTATAATGGTATAGCTTTTCAATTTGGCCGGTTAGAGCCAAGGATGAAAGAAAGCCAACCCAGGAGCCATCCTGGGACCTGGACCCTTGGAAGTTGGGAATGGGGGTGGGAAATTACTCCTACATTTCTTCCCATTCCTTTTAGCAAAAGTGTCTCAGTTTTTCAATTTGGTAGAGTGATTCCCACTCATTGGCTTCACCAGATTTATTACATCAAAAAGCAGGTCCAGAACAAAGGAGTTCTTGGTTGTAAGGAGTATGCATGGCTTCTGTACAAAGTGCTAGTGTTTGGGTGCCATTTATGGATCTAAATCAGAGCACTGGTCTGTTTTTAAATTCCTCAAAAGCAGGGTGTTCTGTGCATATTTTTTTTGTGTGTAGTATAGAACCCAAGCAGTATTTACACTCTTTACCCCAGGCGTCTTCAAAGCTATTTAGATTAAATAAAATAGTCAAGAAAATGGTGTCCTATTATTCCATTAAAATTGGAAATGAGGTTTTCTCTATTGATGGCTGATTTTCCTGGCTTACCTTCCTTTTCTCTATGGAGCTCTGATTTTTTACTTTCAAGGAAACACGGTAGAGACTGGTCTTCTTTCTTTAATAGAGCTCTGTTCTTGTTTTATTGTTTTAGCCAGTATGCTATCGAAGTTAAACTTTGGTACTGTTAGTGTTTTAAGAGAATAAATCTGATAAATGAAGGTGAGTAAAAAAATTTTTCTTTTTTATTTTAAGAAAATTCATCCAAAACTTGTTTGGCAACATAGTTCTCATGCATGACTAGGCCATTTCCAGTTGTTTCTATTTTTAAGAAATTTCAAGATTTTTAGTTTGTTTTTCATTTAAACATGCCCCTGGATTGTTGAAAATGAACAAACAAAAAAAGCCTTAGTGTTGGCTGGTATGAAAACTAGATGTAAAAGTATTACTTAGAAATGAAAGTGAGCAGGGGGCTTTCTCTACCCAATCAGTAAGGAGACTTCAGAAACAGCAAAAATGAAAAACAAAACTTAAGTCTGGGTGTCAGCAACAAAGGTAAAATTTCAGTCAGATGTGTACGATTTTGAAATTATGTTCCCTTCTCCCCCAAAAAGAACAACCTTAGATTTTCTCCCATTTTGCCAAGTATTCCCTCGTAGGCTTTCGATTCGTTCTACAGGCCACACACACAGGAGCAGGGCTGTCTGTCACACAACCCAGATGCCCAGCTGTGGAAGATATTCTTTCAGCAGCATCCGTCTGTTTCTTGGCAAGACTTTTAGGCAGTCTAAAGAAAACAGTCCTGGAGCAGCCTTTGGACCTGCCTTGCGGTTAATACTGTGCCGGCTTGTATCTAGTTCCTGCTTTGACCTTGTGGGCCTGGACACTTTCCTTACAATCTTTGTCTCTGCCTCTCTCTTTTAGAGAATATTTGTGATTTTTGGTTCAATTTAGTGAAACTCCTGTGGACATACAGAGAAACTTTACTTCTTTTGGTTGTTTCTGTACCGATTCAAGAAAGGTGGGTGGGTTTTGGAAGGCAAAGATCTTATGGGAGGAAAAGAGGATCTGTTTGCAATACGCCAAGTATGTTGGCAAAATAAAAAAGTTTTCACCAGTTCATTTTCAAACCTGATGGTCTTTAGTAGTCTGAATGGGAGAACTAGTTCATTTCATAGCCAGCTACTGTAATAAAATTCAGATTCAGGGGCAACCTGGAGTAGGTTAGCATAATCTGTTCTTAAGGGAATATTCTTAGGCTTAAAGGGTGGTCTTCTTTGAAAGAACTATTTAATAGCTGTATTCTTTGGTTTAAATCTTTATTTTTACAGCGTTTGTATTGCTCAGCCTTTGTGCTGAAGGGATTTTATTTTCCTATTCTCTTGATTATTTTAAGGTTAGCAGTTGAATGTTGCTACAATTTACACAAGGGAGTGGTTCCCTATTCTCACACCACCCCCCACCTCCACCCTCCCCCCAAGTCCTCCCACCTGACAATCATGTCTGAAGTAATTTCCCAGCAGTGATGTTGACCTTGGGAGATGTTGAGTTTCCAGTTCTTGGTGTGTGTTTTTTTTGCTGTGTGTGTGTGTGTATGTTTGTGTGTATATTTGCCTTAATATCTAATGGATAATTAGTTGTTGCTTAACTTGGAAGTCCTGTTCATCTCTCTCCTTTTCCTTGACCCATTCAGATAATCAACATGTGGTAGTCAAAGGTGGGGGAGTGCCTTATGCATGACGACAGGTGCTAATCTTGAAGGAAATTTACCTTGCATTCCACCCATTAAGGGTACAGTACATAAAAATGGCTTAATGTCTCTTTGAAGGTGTCAGCGGGCATGTGTGGGACCACACAGAATGGGTTTCACTGAAAGTAATAGAGTGAAATTGTCTGCGTAATTATTTTCGTTGGATTGAGAATCAGCAGCCCTCTTTGGGTTCAGGAAATAAACCTCTGTTAAAACCATATGGCACTATTCTCAGAAGAGATGTTATTACAGGGCCACTTCCCTCTGAAATTTTGAGTCAGGAGTTCTTGAAAGGAGTCACATATGTGTGAGAATGAACGTCAAGTTTTCTTCCTCAGGCGTAGTTGTGAAAGTCAGATGTTTTCTTTCCTTTTTCACAAATGCCACCATGGTCACCAGGTATAAGGTCCTTGGGAAGAAGCAGGCTGAGCTGCCAGCAGTGCAGCCACTTCAGGTATAAATGTTTGAATTATTGTCTGGGCCAAAAGGTTTTGTTTTTAAAAGAAAAGAAAAATTGCCCTTAATCCAGTGAAATGTGATTTGTCAACACTGAAAACACATCTTAAGGTCAGGATAATTGCATTCTGTCTGTCCAAACCCTTACTGCAGATTCATTTGATTTTTTTTCCCCCTTTGCCCAACATCAGTGGCTATAAAACTTTCCTCTGAACTAGTTGTCATAGTGTTAGTGTGCCCCTAGAGCTAGGTATATTGGAATAAAAGTTAAAGCGAGTAAGAGTGCAGTTGGTATAATGGCTAGGGAATATTTAGGGATCAACTAAGTTAGGAAAATATATTAAAAATACCCACAATATTTTTATGTTGTATATATGTAGTTAAGTACACACTATACTGTGTACATTGTGATGAATCACTGTGGATTTCATCTTTTCTGAGGGACCAGGCAGTCTTCCTGTTTAGTCTTTGCTGTAGAAGGAATATAAGCAAACCATTGATATTTGTTCATGTCTGTTAATAAGCCTGGAATCTTATCAGCATCTGTAGAGCTCAAGTCTGGCTGTTGGTAATACTAGGAAGTTAAAATGTCTCTTTGAGCGTCAGACTCTCAGTGAGTACTTAATAGACAGCAAGTTCAGCTTTTCATTTCCTATCCTAGAGGAAGAAGGCCAGATAACCTATGACTGTGAATGGTTAAGAAGACTTTTTCTATTGCTGTAGGTGTTTTTGTAGTGTGAACTGGTTTTCACTGGGTAGAATGGTTGCCAACATATAGATCCTTCAGTCACTTACCACATTCTGGATTCAATCATTTATTTATTCGACAAACACTAATTGGGTACCTACCTGATGCACTTTAAAAAGGGCCATGGGAATTGAGAGATGACTTAATCATCTCTGGCCCATCACATGGTCCAGAAAGAAGCTTGGTCTAATTTAGGAGATAAGGAATGGATACTAATGACTGTGATTGTGTGACAGAGAGTGATAGAAAACGAGAAAGGACACAAGAAAGTGGCAGCTGAAGTGACACAGAAGTTCAGAAGTTTACTTCTGTTTGGGAGGTGGAGGGAAGGTTTTATTAAAGTCAAGGCATTTGAGCTGAATCTTAGGACTGCAGTCTTAATATATACTGAAGTTTGTTTTCAGATTAGTGTTAAGAAATGAAAATTTGTACTGTGAACTAGTACATAAAATTATAGGCCAGCCTTGGGCCTAAATTTGAATTAATAGAAAATAAGGCCATTACAAAATCAGTAGAGGAGATAGTCATGTTTTTTCAAGGGACACTGTAAATTGCTCTAGATTTTAGCAACCTCTGGTGTTCAGATTTCATATAGGGAAAAAGAAGAGGTTTAAAAATCTTTAGGCCAATTTGGTGGCTCAAACTTTCTTTTCAGAGTCCTTTTATATGTGTTTATTAGTTAAGTTTGCAGCTCTGCAAATGATACCACTCATCCTATTTGCATTGGATCCCTGCCATACCTCTATTCATAACAGATGTATTCTTTTCTTTTATCTCCATATACATTTTTTAGGGTTTGTTGCTTTCGGATAGACTACAAGAGTGAGAATGTGAAAAGGGAAAAGGTGGAGAAGAGGGGATTGAGTCTATTCTATTTTGTTTCCACATTTCTCTCAAGCTAATTGGAGTGGCAAATCGTAGGATAAGAAGTGGTCAGATATACTGCTGCATGAGATTCAGGGAGCCTTTGGGGAGGAACCTTGCTCAGAAGAAATGCTGGGGAGGATGGTTAACTTTAGAGGTATTTGCTGTCACTTCATATTTTCTTTTGCTCTCCCTCATTTTTGATGCTGACTTCCATGTTGGCATTGCCAATGTAATATTTAGGCCAGAACACATTTGCTTACTCTCTGACCTGTGCACATGGTAGGTATGGAGCCACAGTCCAACTTGTGACTTGACTCAGGAAGGACTGATTGCCATGCATTTGCGAGGGCTTTTAGGCCAGGTATTTCTCCCATTTGGTTAAAATAACATGACTAAGATTGAACTCAGAAGACACTGTGCATGCTTATAACCACCTGTTAGAAGTATTCTTAGGCAGATATGTCCAGGAAGCCATTAGAAATATGAGTCTGAAGTTCAGGAGAGACTGGAGATGCATTTTTGGTAGTCACAGGAACTTGAAGCCATTGGTGCTGATGAGGTCACTTGGGGAATGGGTATGGAATGAATGGAGGAGAGTTTTATCGTTGTGGCCAAATTAACTTTGTGTCCTTGACCTGAAATAGAAGGTTCTCTTTCTAAGCTCTCCTGGACCCCTGAAGCAGCAGCAGAGCAGATTCAGAAACATTTCAGTGGTTACTCCATGGGTTGTCTGTACCACCAGCTCTTCCTTCTCTTCCTAGATTTCTTTACTGGCTCCTCTTCCTTGCCTAACCTCCTAAAATGTTTGTGCTTCTTAAGGTTCCCTTTTAGACACTTTTCTCCACTCATTCTGTATCCATTCCCTGAGTGTCCTCATTTACACCATTAGCTTTGTGTTCCTGTGACTACTGAAAATGTATCTCCAGCCTATTCTGAACTTCAGACTCGTGTTTCTAGTTTGCTTCCTGAGCGTCTGCACCTGAATATGTCCCATGAATACTTCAAACTCATGCACAACACAACATTAGGGATTCTCCACCTCCACTTCAAGCGAACTTCTCTGCCCAAACATGAACCTCCTTCAGTTTCCCAGTTCTGAGTGTCCCACAGTTCACCCTGTTGACCAGACCAGAAACTTGAGACTCACTCTCTCTGTCTTACTTCTTACATCTAATCTATTCCACTGTACTGTTGTCTCTGTCTCTATTCTATGTCTCAAATTCATTCCCTCATATCTGTTAGTAATGTTTTTGCTTACTTCACTCTCTCAGTATTTATCTCCTGATCTATAATCTAAAAATAATTTTCTAACTGGTTTTATGTCTCTAACTCCATTCCCTTCTCAGCCTATCTTCCCCCATAAGTAAAGTGGTCTTCCTAAACTGTAAACCAACTCATGGCACATCCTTGCTTAAAATACTTCAGTGGCTCCCTGTTATTTGCAGGATGACGTTCAGACTTTGTGGTGTAGTGATAAGGCCTTTTAGTATCTGATCTGCCCAGCTGCCTTCCACCCACAGCCCTGTGGCTGAGCTCCAGCTAGGCCGAATTGCTTCACTCTGTACTTTCTTATCTCTGTGCCTTTGCACCTGCCGTTCCTTCTGGTTGGAATGTCATTTTCTTCTGCATTTGTTTGGCCAAATTCTACTCATTCTCTAAGTCTCCTCAAATGTCATCTCCTCTGGGAGCACTTCTTGACTGCTCTCGGAAGTTTAGTATTTAATCTTCCTTTCCCTTTAGTTGCCTGTTCATACCTCGATTATGCTATTTATCACACTGCTGTAATTATTTGTTTTTATGATGCCTCCTAGTATAGTGAGAGCCCCCTAGTTTAGCATAGTTCATGGTACATAATAAGTGCTTAGGAAATTTTAATTGGTAAATGAATGTTGTATTTGCATAGTGGTTTTACCTGTATAGGACATTTTAACCTCTATTACATTTCATCCTGACGATATTCCTGTAAGGCAGATACTTTGATCCTCATTTGACAGGTGAGGAAGTTGAGTCATAGGAGGAAGTTGAGTCATAGAGATGATAGGTTATTTGTTTAGAGCCTCATAACCAAGTTAGCGGCAAAACTAGGAATAGAGTCTCCAGTTTTCCTGCTTCTTGTGTTGTCAGGCCCAAATTTAGATATAGGATTCTAAATTTTTTAGTCAAACATTGCCTTGGTCTTTTAACTATTTCATTAAGTTCACTAATTGTGTGTAAGAGTGTATGTGTGTGTGTGTAACCCATAATGACAGGTGAGGAATCCATAGCATTATTGATTCTTAGAATTTGAAGTTGGGTAGTCTGTTGTTTTACAGATGAGAAAAGGCTGTACCTGAAAAGCTCTTGACTTGCCATTAGTAGCAGAACCCATGTCTCCTTTCAGGCACATGTTTTCTTTCTTACTACATTTTGGGCAATCAGTTCCATAGGACAGAGTTTCAGTATTGAATCTCAAGGGCTGTTAGGATTTGATGAACCTAATTTAGGTCAGTTGATTCTTGGGAAGAGCCTATTCTCTGGCAGAAAGAATTTCTGAGAACATTTTCAATGACAGGTCCATGAAAGAGATAGGACCTAGAAGAGAAAGAATTAAATGATGCCGTTCTTTCGATGATTATCCCACTTTTCCAGATTGTGTTACCTCTCTTCCGGTGAGTTTCATAGATTCTTGAACATGTACCATTTTGGAAAAAAACAAAGGTATCTACTTAGTCTGAAGCATGAGAACTTCATATTGCAAGGAAATGTATGTTCAGTGATCAAAAGGGTTTTTGGTGTCATGGTGCAAATAGAGTATTAAGCATCTTGGGCCTTGAGAGAACAGCATCCCTAATTACCTGGAAAGAGACATGGAACTCATGTTAGTAGTATCATGTTCCTTTGACTGGATTCCCTCTCTGTGCATAAATGTGTATGCATGTAATAGAGATGATATAAATTTATAACCATATATAGGTATGTATATGTGGGAAGGGCAATACTTTGTACATTTCACATGGACAACAGAAAGAAATTCCACCAAACAATCATTACTGATTAAATAATTCAGTATGAAGCCAATGGACAGAAATTGTGAAACAATACTATACTTGCTTTTAAAAAACAAAAAAAGGTTTTAATTTTAATCACTTGAAGGTTTTTAAAAACTGTTAACCCACACCAACCCACTTCCTTTGGCTTGAAAATAATGCACTTTTCTAATCTGTTGTGCCTTGAAAAAAGGATAAAACTTGCTATCTTCTTACTCCATTTAACACTACTTTAGATTCCCTTTTATATAACAATAACTTGATCCTACTCAAAATACTTGGCACCTTTAGTGACAGAGTGGAATGTAAGAACACTTTAGCAGATCTGAATGTGAGTAAACTCCAGTAGTTTTGGAATGAAGAGGTAGTTTTCAGTTCCTTATTCAGAGTTCACAGAAGATAAGAATACTAGGATTAACACAATGGACTCCCTTCATTACACATGGCTGAATATAGCAATTATCTGTCTATCAAGACTAGTAAATTGTGCAACAGCATTAAGGAAGGGTAGATGGATAGGTGGATAAATGCTATTCCATTGGAAAAAGGTGCTGATATATGAGGTAATCCTTTGAGTTTAACTTGTAAAAACTGTTTTATTTTGGAGTTTATATCATGTTACTCTTGCAGCTTAGAGAGAAATGATTTTTTTTTTTATTGTTGACTGCATTTTTCAGTTCCTTACCCATCTGAATTTTATTAGGGGGGTTATTTCAAAGACATCTCTTGTTTAATCATGTTTAAACAATCTGTTTAAGACCTGTTGTGTAGATATAAACACAATGGTCCTTTAATGTAGTAAAACAGACTTCTGACAGACATAGCACATAACAGACATCCATCCATTATTGCTTAAGCTGCTGTTCCTTCCATGCCTGACCTGAGAGGGTAACCACAGAGCTCAGCCGACAGCATTTGCTAGTTAGAAGACACTGACATATGCCTATGCGCCATATTAATGTCTAGCAAGCAGAGAATTGCAGAGCAGCATACAATTGGAGAGGCCTTAGACTAGATTAAAACTAAGTACCTTAAATCTGTTTTAATGGCTGTGTTTACATCTCCTTCTTCTTCATTCCTTTAAAAAGTAATCAGGTTTTGCAAGCGTTAAGAAAACCCTCTGCTTGCCAGCTGGACTAGGTCCAGTTTAAGCAAGAAATTCCCTCCCCCCTTTTTCTGTCTTTTTCTTTTTTCTTCCTCTATGATCTTCACTGCCATTCAGCACAGCAAGACAAGGCTGCAGGAGCTGGCTGACTTTTTCCTTGGTTATTACTTTTTAACATTTTCTTCCTGCTACAGAAATGAGAAAATTGAGAATGATGTTCTGCTGCTGTAGCAGCGGATGTCAAGAGAGGAGCCCTTTGCACTTTTTAATTCTATGCAGTGTTTCTCTTTGCTTAAAACTCTCTCTCTCTGTTTTTCTGTCTCTGTCTGTCTGTTTCTCTGTCTATGTCTGTCTCTTATAACATATGCACAAAACTGTAAAAATGAAAGAGAAACAGAGAGGATCGCATGCTAAGGAAATTGAGCCAGGATCCAGGAATTGCGTGACAGTCTGTTTGTAGGCTAGTTGTCATTGTACCCTTTGAAGAATAATGCCATCCATGTTTAGCTGGATTGGCAAATAAACAGTGATGCTTTTTGTTCAACCATGGAAGCTACCATTTCTGTTTCAAAAAACATTATCATTAAAAAAACGCTTTACATCTCTCAGTGGGTCTCTGTAAGTGCTAGTAACACAAAGAACTATGGTGTGTGTGAACACATTATAGTAAAGAAAGGTAAAGGAAATGTTTTTGGAACTAAAACACTTAAGTTTTACTAAGTTTGGGAAATAAAGTGTAGACATAGAGAAAGAGATCTTTTGTTCATTTCCCAGAAAGTGAAGAGAGAGATGAAGATTCAGATGGCCCAGGATGGTTGTGGATGTTGAGTTGTAATTAGTAGGAGAACAACATGTATTTTGATAAAACAGAGTTGGAAAAACTGGGTATCATGTAATAACATCTCTGAAGTAAGCTTCTGTACTTTCTCTTAATATGTTCTTATGGTCTCTTTTCTTCAGCTTTTCTTTTTTTCTTTCCTCTGTGGAAGTCTGGTATATGAAAAAGAGGGCTAAGACAGGTTAGGGGACTGTCTCCCAGTGTCACTGCCCAGTTCCATGACTTCCGGCAAGTCACATTATTTTTCTGGGTGTTGATTACTTTTCTAAAATGAAGAATCTGGTCTGGTGAAATACATATTCTCTTCCAGCTCTGAAAAATACTAATTCATATAATTTTGCTTTGAATGGGAGTTAGGAGGAAAAGAAGCATTCTTTGGAAACAACAAACCAACAAAGTCAAGAGTAGCAGGTTTGAAACAAGAAAGAATCAGAGAATTTGGAGATAAAGAGGCACAGTAGGTTAGAGATGTATTAGGACATGGGAGAGGGGCTACGGTGAAGTCAGCCAGGTTTCTGGTTGGCTCTTTTTTCCCTGCCCGAAAAAAGTATTACTCATATCTCTTCTTGTATATTTCCATGATGCTTTCATCTCGTCTTTCTTTAAATTTTCTTAATCCTTTTTCTCTTCTTATCTCCTATGAGTTTCTTTTTCTTTAGATGTCTTGAGTTTTTTGAGTCCATTGTTTTAAGAAAAGGGATTATATTTTAAGCGCGTGTTTAATAGAATTTATTGCTTGATGTGGGATGATATTCCTTTCTTCCAGATACTGTATGCTTTGATTATTGTAATTAGCTACAGCCTAAAATCCAAAAGTTATAAAGGAACTTGCATTTATATACGTGGAAATTAATATTACACAATTTTTTCATTTGTGTATATATTTATTGAAAGATCTTGAATTCTTTAACCTTTAGAAGCCTAAATGTTTTAATTTATTATTTTATTTTTTTGAGACAGTCTTGCTCTGTTGCCTGGGCTAGAGTGCAGTGGTGTCATTTTAACTCACTGCAACCTCAAACTCCTGGGCTCAAGGGATTCTCCTGCCTCAACCTTGAGAGTAGCTGGGACCACAGGTGCATGCCAACATGCCTGGCTAATTTTTCTATTTTTTGTGGAGATGGGGTCTTGCGATGTTGTCCAGGCTGGTCTAAAACTCCTGGCCTCAAACGATCCTCTGGCCTCAGCCCCCCAAAATGCTGGGATTACAGGAGTGAGCCACCACACCTAGCCTAGAAGGCTAAATTTTGAAAGAGGCAGGCTTTCAATTCTCTCTTGCACACATCTTATTGTATTTAAAAAATGACTACGTGTGAGATTGGAAGAGTGAACTTTTTTGTCACTATGCTAAACTGGTGCCTTTTATTATTAAAAGAAAGCAAAATGAGCTTTTAACATTTTTTTTTTGCTGTGAACTGGAGTTCCTAGAATATTTCTGTGGAGTCTATGGCTTAAGTACGTAATTATGTCTCTTGAGTAGATTATATTTTCCTTCCCGTAATTATGTTTTACCCAAGAGACTGGAAAGACTTCAGACCTCTCTTGGGTGAAATTGTTCTTCTTCTCTTCTCTCTTCATAAACTCTGAATCCTACATGCCTGACTCTGTTCAAGGGCTGAAAGGGGGCTCTTGAAGATATGTGGTAGTGATTATGATTTTTTTCCCTTTAGAAATTGGTTTATATATTAAGAGGGGCCCTTAGAGAGAAGCTCTGCTAGCTCATTTTTGAAATGCCATCAGAGAAGAATCTCCTGGAAGGAGATTTGTTTATGATCTGTGGTCCTCTGTCTGAAGCCACACACTAACATTGCTGCAGGGCTGTCTCCTCTCATGAGGTGTCCTGTGTCATATTGCATGGCTTTTAATTTCCAGTGGTTCAGAGGGGCTAGAGGCCTTAAACATGAAGACAGTTTTTTAGTCCATTTCATTATTCTAGTCCAGAAATAGTTTTGACCTGAACCAGACAGCATACTTCCTAGGAAAAAAGATGACTCAGCAGCCTTTCCCAGCAAAGATTATGGACTCATCAATTTTACTGTGGGAAACGTTTCCCAATAACCAGCTTTTTCTCTCCTCCTTTCTGTATTTTACTGGACAGAAGGAGAGATAATTTTAAATTTATCTGTGTTGCTATTGATTAATTCAACAAGCATTTGTTGTGTGCCTTCTCTGTACCTAGGCTCTAAGTCTGTGCTAGACTTAAAACATGACACCCATCCTCAAGGGGTTCACAATCAAGTCTAGGAATATCTAAGATAATAGAGTTTGAAATTTTGTATCAATATTTTATGTTAATTCATGATATATTAATGCTTGTTGAATGCCTACTGCACCTAAGTGTAACCACGTGTAGTAGACAAAAAACCGTTGTACTGCTCCCAGCTTGCTGAGATAGAAACCAGAGGGGTCACCAAAGGCCTTGAGACAGAAAATACCAGAACAATGTGATGACCAAGTTGAGACTGGGAAGGGATTTTGCCAAATGAAGTTGATGGGGAGAGGGTGTTCCAAGTGGAGGGGAGAGCTTGGGCAAGGGCACAGGGCCTCTTTGAAGACTTGTGGATAAACCAGTGTGAGGAGAGCACAGACTAGGAGCAGTGCAGTTGTAGCCATCGGAAATGATGACAACACACATTGGGACCATATTTTCCAGGTCCTTGTTTTCTGGGCTCAGGGGTTTCTATTTAATTCAGTAGACAATGGAAGGAAGACAACTGTAAGGTTTTGAGCAGGTAAGTGACATGAGTGTTAGGGTTTGGGGGCAGAAAGAATTTTAGAAGTTAAGCTTTCATTTTTGGTAAGTGAAGAAACTAAGGCCCACAGGGTCCCATTAAATCCCCTCCTGTGCTCATACAACTAGTTGGTGCCCTTTCAAATATGCCAGGCTGCTCTTTTGTTATATTAGCCACAGGCCAGAGGTTAGACATGGTTCTAGCAGGGGCCCATTCCTATAGCTGAATGGATGATGGGGTCTAGGAAAGGAAGTGGCAGAAATATACCTAAGCTGGATTTTGAGTCTGGGAGACTAGAAATGCATGATAATGGAAATAAGGAAATCAGAGGAGAAGCTGGTTAAAACTGTTTATGGTGGGTATGGAGGCAAAGGGCTTAACTAAACAGCACAAGAGTGTAGGTCTTTGATTTCCAGTCTTTCACAAGCCACCAGTGAAATGTAGTCATCTGAATGTAAACAGAAGAGAGTTTCATTTTTATCAATAGTATTTCCATTTTCAAATATATGTAGGAATGCAGAAAATTAGGGTTTTTAATCTAGAGCCTCAATAGTTATAAAGTATTTGGATTAGAACTTTGCATGGCTTCCCTGAGAATTTACCTGAGTCTGTGTAATCTTTCCTGTTATATTGCTTTTGCTGGAAACCACCAACTGAACTGCCTAAGATACAGTAAGGCTCATCCTTAGTAGTAGAATTCCAAATAATTTCATCTGGACTTGAATTATGACTTTAAAATTGGTCAACCTGTTCCCTAATCCCTCCCTACAAACACTCCTTCATGTACCATTTTCAGGATCGAGAGATTAGAACTGAAGGGCCTCATTATTTTTTTTCCAGAACTGCTGTGGAATAGCAGCTCTGTTGACATAAAACCAATTTGCTATGAAAAATAGTAATTCTGATGCAAGTCCTCTTGTCTGTTCCTTTTTACTCTAAGGATTATTGTCACAGCATTCTTAATCTGTTATATCCTGTGGCTTGAGCCCTAGAGTATTGGACCAGATCTCATTCTGTCATATATTTGGTGACAGCAAAATTAGCTAATGTCTCCCCAGCCACTGCCTTCTCCAGGGAAGCCTGAATGCATGGTGGATGGCACTCACGGGCTGCCAGAGTATCATTTTATTGGTCAGAAGAGCTTTCTTTAAAGGGCAGATTCCCATACGTATTTATTGCATAGCTTAGAAGAATTAATGTGTAGTATAAGGCTAGCAGTATCAAGTGAATTGAAGAATGGTGTGCCCCTGTTTAGATTGATACCACATATGATTTAGCATCATCTTGTCTCGCAAGATATTTATTATCATGTTTCTGTCATTTTCCCTCCAGCTAATTTCCCTCCTTCCTTCTCTTCTTACCAAAATCCTAGTCAGCCTTCCAGGACAGACATAATGGTCTCATCATTGAGTGTTTCCTCTTTGCTTTCAGTCGAAATCGATTGCTCCCCTGTACTTCCTACAGCACTTTACTATGTTTTTTAACTTTTTATTATGAAAAATTTAAAACATATATGAAAATGGAGATTATATTTAATAAATTCCCATCACCTTCTTTTTTGTTATATTTGCTTCATCTATTATTTTTGCTGAAATATTTTAAAGCAAATATCAGACATTATGACATTTAACCCTTAAATATATCCTTGCCCTTATAAAAAATAAGAACATTTTCTTACATAATTACAAAAAGCACCACTCCTTAATATTTTAAAGGAGTGCATATTCACGTTTCCTCAGCTGATCCCCAACCAAGGCATTTCAGTGATTATCCTCACCACAGCCTTTCTTCAGTTATATTTAATTGCTTGCCTTTCTTCCCCACTACACTGTGAACTCCTTAAGGGCAAGGAAATCACCTTATGTATTTTTCTATCCCTTGCTCCTTACAATACCTACTGAGACTTCATGTAGCAGATATCCATTACACACTCACTGACGCAGATACGGACATGGTACTGATTCCTTATTGATGCTCTGTTGCAGATCTGCCTTCAAACTTTATTTTATTGAAAAATATATCTTTATGATATCCAGCACACAAATAGATAATCCAATAAGTGAGTGTTTAAAACCAATTAAAAATACTACTGTAAAAAGATGAGCTGCCAAACATCATCCCCTAGTGATCAGCAGAATGACTCTGCTGTGCCGTGTTAGGGTGGACCTGACATTACATGGTGCATTCGTCATGAAAGGTGCCTTGTTTTGTTTTTTTGTAAGTACATTTTGGCATCCTTTAGGAGGAGTGATCTAACTGGTGCAGTGCATCATGTTGTGGGTATCGTGTGTAGGGTGTGAGGTTCTGGCTGGGGGGCCACGTAGCACTCCAAAGTTACGAAGCATTTCTCAAGCAACTTTTATAAAAATGGGAAAAGTAGGTCACATGACAGAGGCAAGTTTATTTTTGTAGTTCACAGACTACATTTTCAGAGTCTTCACATACCAGTTTCAGATGTGTGATTTTTGAAAGCAGAAATTATAATGGTAGTATTACTAACTTTCATTGTGGGTAGGGAACAATGGGCCGATTAGCTAGACTTAGTGACTTGACAGTTCCTCATACGTCTTTGCTCTAAGGATGTGTGAATGCCGTGACCTTTTGATCATGCTTTCTTCTTGTGCCCCTGAATTTATTGCAACAAAAGTCATATTCAGCCAAACACACTCAACTTTTTGAAAGGAATCTTTTCTGAAAACTACTTTTTTCTTTTCTATTTTAAATTCATTTTTAATCATTTCCCCTGAATGACTGCAGCTGAACTATTATGATCTATGATAAACTGGTTGGCAATGGGAGAGAAAAGAGCCCTGGACCAGCAATCAAGAAACCTGAGATTTAGTGCTGCCCCTAACTATGTGACTTTGGGCAAATCCTGTCCCCTCTCAGGGACTCGGGGTCTTCATCCTCAAGAGAAGTACATTGCTCTAAAATTTAGAGTCTAAGTGATTTCTATTGCCCTGTTTATCTCTCTGATTCTAAATGACTTTCAACAGTGCTTAAGAGTTACAGTGAGAGCAAATGGGATTTTTCAGAAAGAAAGCAAGTTTTTACTTAAATGAATGTCCTTCAGTAAGATTTCATAGGAAGCACCCATAAAGGCTTATCTCTAAAGAAGGGTTTTTCCCCCTGTAATCACTACATTGCCAAATAAGAAGAGATGAGGTTTTTTGAGGGGAAAGATAGTGTTGTAATATGATATCCTGGCTCAGGAAAATTTCTTTCAATCAAGACATTTATGTAAAAGAGAACACTCATTTATTCAAGTATTGTATAAATATTCATTGAGTACCTGCTGTATGGCAGGCCCTGAACTAGGTTGTGAGATGACAGCTGTAAACAAGACAGAGCACTCATTCCCATGGGACTTATAGTCTTGCAGGAGAGACAAAAATACACAAGATAATTATAGATTGCTGTAAAGGAAATAAAGAAAGGATATGCTCAACAGTTTGGCAACCTACTTTGGTTATGGGAGGCAGGCAAGGCCTCTTGTAGGAGGTGGTGTTCACCCTGAGGTCTAAGGGGAAGGAGTGGGTCATACATAGAATCAGGGGGAGAGCGTTTCAGAAATGTGGAAAGGTCCAGGATGGGAAACTGAAAAGGAGACAATTTGTCAGATGTCCAGAGAGAGTTAGGGTTTTACACTAAGGTGTGCCAGTAGAAATGGAGAAAACTCAGTAGATGTGAGACGTGGAGTTGAGACGGACTTAGTAATGGATTGAATGTGGGGAGTGAGGGATAAGGAGAAATTAAGGAAAATGCCTAGGTTTTTGGACTAAGCAACTGAGTGGCTAGTGTTGTTTACTGAGATGGGGGACTATTAGGGAGGAATAGGGTTTTTTGGAGGGAAAAATCAAGAATTCTGTCTTGAATATACTGCATTTAAGATACCATTGAGGCATGCTGGGGAAGATGTCAAGTAGTCAGTGGGACACACAAACCTGGAACTCAGGACAGAGGTCAGGGCTCCATCCAGGAATGGGGGAGTCATTGGTGTGAATAGGTGGCCTTTAGTGCGTGCGCCTGAGATCATCTTGGGCAGTGGTTCTCAATCCTGGCTGCACATTGGATCATGTGGTGTGCTCTTAAAAAATAACTTTTCCCCAGGTCCCGCCATCAGAATTTCTGATTTAATTGAGCCACTGTGGGGCCTGGACATCCATATACTTCAAAGCTCCCTAGGACATTTGCTTATCCAGCCAGAGTGGAAGGACCATTGGCTGTAGGGAGAAAGTACAGCTAGAGAAGAGCATCCAGGACTGAGCTTTACATAGAGTGTCAGTATAACACCAGAGTTTTCCATTCTTCATACCCTGCTCCTGCTTGGAAGATCTACTCTTTGGCCCTTTAGGTGAGGTTCGGTCCTCCCTGTACCATGGCAGAGTACCTTGTCCTTGATTTAGTCAATGTGTCTTTTGTCTCCTGTGTTCTTGATTTTTGAAGGAATTGCTTGAGTGCTGAGGATTTAAGTACATCTTCTTTCAGCCCATCATTCGAGTGTTACCCTGATGTGGTTTAGTGATAGTGGGTGTTTGTCATGGTTGAAAGATGAAGAACCTGTTTGGCTTTTGCTCTTCAATGTACTGTAAGAATTTTGTTGTGGTTGTGGTGGTGGCTATGAAGTGGCAGATATCTACAAGGAAAAATGCATATTTTTTGTGTGTATGTATATGCGTGTGTGTATGTATATAGACGTACACCCAGATAGACATACACACACCCAGAGATAGATGTTCTCTCAAATAATCTAAGCTGCCTATAGATACTCGGTGGTTCCCTTTGAAGATAATTTCCAAAAGGTCATTGAGGCTTTTAAAATTTCACCTGCCGTTAAATTTTTCACACTTACCAAGTGTGAAAGCTATTCCAAGTCCTTTATTCTTGCCTACAACATCCTATTACTCCTGAAAGCACTGGGCTAAGAGAGAATACAAATGTATTCACACATGCACCCACTGAGCTCATGTCTTACACAGTCTCTATGAAAACCTAATGCAAAGGCTGTAGAAAGCAGAGGCAAAGCTTATTAAATTTTCTTGCAACCCATGGCCCACATAAAGTTCCAGTGTATAAAGGAACCATGCAAGATCATGTAGCCCTCCCCTCCCCTTAGTCCTCAGGGAACCTGCCATTCCAAAAATATGGCCTATCAAAAAAAATAACTTCCACGGACAGTTCCATAAGCTTCCTTGTTAATGTTTACAGCTGTATCAACACCACACCAGTACTTTTGTGTGTGTGTATGAGGAACAGAGTCCATGGATCTAACTGTGACAAGTACTATGTAATTCCCTAATTGTGAAACTAGTTAGACCCAGAAAGATGTGGTGATGGAAGTTTGGTGAGTTAGGCTACGGCCATTTGTTTAAGGTAATGGGTGAGTTATTAACTTTGTAATTGAATCCTTGCTGCTATGTTGAAAACCAGCCTTGGCACCTCACTGGGCTTAAAATTAGTTCTTAGGTGTCTCACTGCATATGATCTGCATATTTTCAGTCCTTCATAGCAGCTGGATGGGGAGGGAAGAGAAAGTTAGAATGCCAGCATTGATGGTGCCACGTGATGAGTGGAAAGCTCTGTCAGCTGGGTCTAGGACTATAGCCTTGTCCAGGCTGAGCCCATCAAAAGCTGATGACCACAGTCTAGTTGTTCTACCTGTGCAGGCCTTAATCACTTCATCTACGAACACCTTACTTGCCAGGGTCAAAGAGCTGTTTTGGGTCAAGGAGCTGTTTTGGGTCATCTCTAAATGTCGTTTAGGGCTAAAATCTATTTGTAATGTGGATAAAAAACCATAAATGGCGGGGAAAACAACCGTTAACAGTGAATTTCCCTAGTTTTTTCCTGATTATTTTTCTCCTAGGTCTAATCCCTCTGTTATAGCAGATTCCCAAAACTTGAACTGGCAGGAAATAGGGTGGTGGGTGCATTTCAGTTAATGGGCCTAGTTGGAACATGTTTGACCGTGGAGACAGCTACACTCATATTACCAAGCCTTGGCTTCCTGTCTGTTTTCTTTGGTCTGGGTAGGCAATGAAAAAGGAGACAGGAAAATACATTTTGGGGCAAATAAAATAAGGAATTTGTCTTATGAAGGCAGCTTATAGTTGGGAAATTCTAATGTTCAACTTAACCCTCTCCTGATACATTTCTCTTGTCCCGCATTAAGTGGAACATGAGGTGCTTGCAATACCCATAGAGTAGTGAAGAGCTCCCAGTTCTTGAAGGCTTTTAATAATCCTCCTTTGAGTTTTTTTTTTTCTTTTATGGATAATAATCCTATATCCCTGTTTTTTTCTTTAAAGGGCAGATTCTTAATCCAGTCATCATCTTAACAGCTCTTCTTTGAATCAGCTTCAGTCACTTAATAATTTTACTAAAATATTGGGGCAACATTGTAGGGCCTCACTGGTATGGAATATGGAGGAAGGAACCCACAGTGTATTTCTGTTTATGTGTTAGGCATTGTGTTTTTCCACCACAGCACCACTCTACAGATTTGTACTTAACTATGTTGCACCCAGATTCAGATGTTTTTCTCCTATACTTGTACCAAGACACTACTGTACTCCTTTGTTAAGAATGATTTGATGATTTTTAAGAAGTCTTAGTACTTTGGGTATATTTTAATTTTCGTATATTTTTAATTCCAGAATTTCCTTAGGTTTTAGGCTTGAATAAACTAGAAGAGAGATACAAAGTTCTTTTATTTTTTTCCCCACATAAAGGATTGTCACATTCACATGTTTACTCAGAGAGAATTTTTTAGTTTCTTTTACAAAACCACAGTCATAGTTTTAAAATAAAAAAGCATTCTCTCTGATTTAACAGAGTTTATTATATGCTTTTTGGCTTTGGCATATCACAAAATACCTAGATCCCACTTGAAAATTTGAATTTCCTTGCTTACATTTCTGGGCTTTAAATTTTTTTTTAGAAAATCTCTTATAGGGGTTCTAGTTTTGAGCTTTAATTTTTCAGAAAAGGGTCTCAGTAAGGGATAGTTGCAACATTAAAAAAAGTCACTACAGTCATCGTGGAAATTTCTCTTTGACAAATGTGTTTGTGTTTCTGCCCCAGCTTTGTGACATCAGTATACCTATCATGCATGGACTCCTGAACTTTCAGAGGAGGTTTCTTCCATCATGAAACAAGCAAACGCTCCCCAATACACACTCACCTTTCCAGTTTTTCACTGAGAGGGCAGAGGAGGTGCCTAGTGTCTGGCCTCAGAGTTGCCTCTGGGACCCTCAGCTCTCCATATCCAGAACAGAGCTAGGAATGCTTGCCACCAGATAATGCTTATAAAGCAATTTGAAATGGAAGGCATTATGTAGATGCATCATTATAAATATCAGTATTGATAATTCCTTGGTTTAAACTCCCAGTATGTATGTTCACATATCTATTTAGCATGGTCAATTGTTCAGCTAATTAATATGCTTTTATTTTATGATTTGCTGTTTCCAGGGCACAGACAGAAGCTTGATGACTCTAAACCTAGTTTGTTCTCTGACCGCCTCAGTGATTTAGGGCGCATTCCTCATCCCAGTATGAGAGTAGGTGTCCCGCCTCAGAACCCACGGCCCTCCCTGAACTCTGCACCAAGTCCTTTTAATCCACAAGGACAGAGTCAGATTACAGGTAAGACAGCCTCATAGGTTTCACTTGCACAGACGCTGGCAGGCTGGGGGTGAGGGGCTACCACATGAGATCTGTTCACCTGAGCACTCCTGGAGCTGTGAAACAGCTTGTTATTGAAGAATCAAGACTTGAAGATACTGATTTCTTTGATATTCAATAATTTTGGTATAAAATTTTGGGGGAAATTTCTAGTGATGCTGTATTCTGCAGCGATGTCAGTCTACACACTGGTGGAATGGTAATAACTATGCACTTTGGGAGAATGTTGTGAGTTTCTATATTGTATTCAGGTGGTGCAGGGGATAACATCACACCCTGACTATTAGAAAATTAGTGTTACTGTCTCAGATTTGGGCTTAAATTTCTTACATGTATAACTGTTTCATTAAGTTTGCTTGAAAATTGCCCAGGGCTAACAGGAAGCCTTGATTGGGAGTTATAAGGCAAGGTCAGCGAGTGGCTGATTGGGCAGACAGAATTCATTTCTGATTCACATTTAGCTCCAGTTCCTAATTCAACAACATTTCTCTTTATACATTCTAGTAAGCTGCGTCCTTTACCTTTCTTCTTAGAAATTAACATCAGCATTACATTACAGAGTAATCATTCACATTTGATGCGTTAAGATCCCCAACTCTTTTCTTTTTGCCCCACTTTGCAAAAACAGATCTTATTTTAGGATAGTTTGATTGCTCTTAGGTTATGGTGACAGAGAGTGTTAATTATTATAGCTCTTTAATTTGCAGATCGAAAGTTTTGAGAGGAGAAAGGAGCTTTACATGTCATTCAGTTGCTGTCATTGGTAGAGGTAGACTAGAATAGAGGGAAAATAAGTCAAAACAAAACATATAGTAAACCCTCAACATGGGTCTTTTTTAATGGTTAGATTTTTGTTCATAGTGGTTAGGTTCCAGTATCCTTAATGGTCTTAAAACATAACTATTTATAAACTTAAATGACCTACCTGTCCTTCTTCTCTGCCCATATTATGTAAATGTATTCTTAGATATTTACTTAGAGTACTTTCACTTTCTGTGGGTATATGTATATTAGTCTGAATATATGGGTTTGCATGAATATATATTTAAAAAATAATATAGAATTATAAAAATAAAATATCTAAACGCTGAAGAGAACCAGATATCTGCATGAAGAAAGAGCATTAGAGCTCTGTGAAGAGTGGCCATTTTTAGTCTATATAAAACTTTAAATGTTTATATGTGGGAATCAAAAGGTTAATGGGGTCATTAGACATGTCCTTGATAAAAATGCAAGGGTAAAGTTCACACTAACGTGAATTTGAAGCTTGTAGCTATGGTGCTACTGCATTTAAAGTAGTGGACTTTGGATTATTGATTAAGGCTCATAATAGCTTTCTTTTTGTCTTTATATATCCCTTAGACTGTGTGTGTGTGGGTGTATGTGTTTGTGGAAGCTTGTGTGTGTGTGTGTGTGTGTGTGTGTGTGTGTATGATTTGTAATAGACTTACGATGACTAGTAAAACATATAGATATATGTTCTATGATTTGGCAACCACTGGCTTTTATAAATGTTTGATTTCTATATTCTAATCTTTAACTTTGCTAATTATGTTATTAATGCTTTAAAAATGGCCTTTGGAACCTGCTTGTTGCTAGATTTACCTAAGAATATGCTTCTCTCAAGGTTTTGTCCTTAAATCTAAAGAGGAGATCATAAGATAGATGCAGAGGACATTTTAGAACCTAAACCTACCTTAAATATCATGAAACCAAAGGCGGGAAAAATTGTGAAGAGGATCTACATTTTAGCAGCATCACTGCCCACCAGATGTAAGTGCAGAGAGTGAAGCTCTGAGAAGGTGTGGGACGTGTCGATGCCAGAAGAGCATCTAAGCGGATCAAGAGTGTGGCCATCCACAGACCTGGCTCTCCTCTGATTGTCAGCTTCTCTTTACTGTCTTCCTTGTTGGGAGGCTCAGGAAAGTTAAACCTCTTGTCTACAGTTGCATAGCAAGTTAGTGTCAGTGAACATATTCACTGAATATATTTCTAAAAATGAAAATATAAAACAAGTTTATTTCTAGGTACTAATAGCTGCTTGGAACTTTTAGAAGATATTAGCTCTTTGGGGATTATAGTACTAGTAGAATTGATTTATAAATCAGTCATTGTCATTGTCTTCTTCTTTTTGTTTTCTAAACATCCACAAGGTATTGGACCCAACAACTTTTCTCAAATATTCTAAATTTGCATATGTACACATACGTGCGTGCCACCGCTACCCACTCTTGGCCATGTGAGCTTTCTTTAAATGCTCCCATATTGTTAGTGAGTTAACACAAGTATCTGCCCATAACCAAGGATGTTCAGAGTTCTACTGTGACTCAAAGGTTTAGGAAAACCCAAGAACACCTGGAGCAGCAAAAATGTGAAAGTGAATTGAATAGATTTAATTTTTTAAAATCTCTGGATCAATTTTCTTGCTTATTCAATAAAGTATGATTTAAGGCCTACCACATGTAGAGAATTGGGTCTTAGGTAATGCGGGGGAGAGCAGAAAAGTGCTGTCCTTGAGTTAAAGTCTAGTTGAAGAGATAGCTAGTCTTCCCAGGCTCACATACCACATCCTGTGCCCCAGACTGTAATGCTGTTGTTCCTTGAGTACGCATTCTTTTCTCTGTACCCCTTTACTATTCCACTGATGGTAGTCTCTGCTGACAAGATTCCACCCATTCTTTGAGGTTACTATGCTATCTTGCTTAGGAAAGAGTCCTGGAACCTTCATCCAATGGCTGTGTATCCATCCTCTTAAGTTTTAGTTGTAATCGTCTTATTTTATATTAATAGCTTCTTTGTATTTTGCCCTTTCTACCCTGCTAGATTGTAAATTATTTGAGGGATTTATTACAGGGATTTATTTTCTTTTGTGACTAGCACAATGGTAGTGTCTCATTGAATGCTGAATTAATGAAAGTTCAGATGAGAAGAAATCAATGTGAGATATCATGCTATCACTCTTCTTTCTAATTTTCTACCCCAGAATAACATTGTTCCCTGGTGAACAATACAGCTTAAGTCACATTTTAATAAAACATTCACGTAGTTATACCATTTAGTTTTATTCCAGTTTAGGATCTACATAATTGCATGATTAAATTTAAATTTTTGAGCCTTGCCTGTAATGGATTTTGTAACTTCTTTGCAACATACCACATCTGCATTTTAGTTCATGTAATCCTTTGGACACAGATGTTTGTAACAGGAAGGGTCCAGTTACCTCTCATTGGCTTGGTATTCTTGGTATCTCAAGCTCTTACCCCAAAACTGGAGATAATGATTATGGTTGTATAGTCACCACTAGTTCTCCTGCTTGCCAACATAAAAGTCAGAAGACTTCTTCAGACTCCCAGAAGAGTGAAATGAAATTAGAAATCATAAATTGAGGAAGTCATGAGCATTTAGTGTTTCACAATTAGCCTTCTCCAGTGTCTCTTGCAGGTCCCAGGGCCAAAGGTTCTAGCCATACGGTGGGCTGGCATCTGTGCAGTGCCTGTCTGGTGGTGACACTCTGTGGGTCTTCAGTGGCTGATGTTCAGCCTGAGGGTCCAGGACCTCCCCACACCTTCCTGAGGAAGCTGCTTCCTCTAGACCTCTTTTTATCATTCACACATCTGCTGCCTGTCCCTGGGTTCCAGGAAACACCTATTCTGTCACAGATGTTCACTTCTTTTGATTCAGAATGTGGTGATAGCGGTAGAGTAAGGATAGGATGTTAGGAGATCTCTCTCAAGATAATCACTGTTTGAAACTCAGTATCCTCTAGATGGGTCAGCTATACCTAAAAAAGTTATGCTGATCAGGCCCTTGGGTTTGGTAGTTTGGGACACTCTTCTCATCTTTGGGGTGGGGCATGTACTGCTATTCTCTTATTCATTCATTCAAAAAATACTTACTGAGTGCTTACTATCTGTCAGTCATTAATTCAAGCAAACAAGAGAGACATGGTTTCTGCTCACAAGGAGCTTACATTTTAGTGAAAGATATAATCAATAAATGAGTAAAAATATGCATACACAATCTCAGATAATAATAAGTGCCATGAGAAAAAGAAATAGGGTAATCAACAGAGAGCAGTCTGGGGAGGGAAGGGGCTAATTTTGATTGGAAAGTTGGGAAAGGGTTCTTTGAAGAGCTTTGGAGATCTGTGAGGAACAACATTTCAGACAGTGTGAAACTCATGGGAAGGGAATGATAAAGAAAGGCAGGCAGGGGGCTAGATCATGGAGGAGCTTGAAGACCATGATAAGGAGTTGAGTTTTGTGCTCCTTGCAGTGGGGCGCTGTTGGAGGATGTGAAGCAAGAGAATGACATTATCTAATTTACATATTTAAATACAATCTGTTTGAATGCTGTGTAAAGAATGGATCATAAGTGGGCAAAGACAGAAGCAGGGTTTTTTGTTCAGGCAGCTACTGCAGTAGCCTGAGAGAGTTAAGGATGGTAGCAATGGAGATGGAAGGACGCTGAATACCTCTCTTTCTTTTCTTTCCTTCATTCCTTCTTCCCTTCCTTCCTTCCTTCCTCCATTCCTCTCTTTTCTTTCTTTCCTTTCTCTCTCCTCTCCTCTTCTCTCCTCCCTCCCTCCCTTCCTTCCTTCCTTCCTTCCTTCCTTCCTTCCTTCCTTCCTTTTCTTCTTCCACAACTCTTGCTGATGGTGAGGGGAAGACAGGGCTTCAGGGATTTTGGCCTAGGCAACTGGAAGATGGTGGTGCCGTTTACTGATGTGGGAAGGGTTCAGGGAGCAGGAGGCTGGGGTGGGGAGCTCAGAGAAATCATGGAGAGAAAAGAAGAGGATGCCAAGAAGAAAGAAACTTAACATTCTCACTCCTACAGCAGCTTATACCGCTTCTCTTACAACCAGGCAAAGGGCTTCCCCTCCCATGAGTCTTCCTAGGTTGCAGGATTCCCTTTTGTGATTTCCTTTCTCCTTTAAAAGCAGCTCTTGAGTCTCTTGTTTCTTAGTTGTTTTTCTGATCGCTGAGTGAAAGTTGATTGTCCCTGTATGTAAATGCTGAAAGTGGACAGGACATTTTTTTTCTCTTGGCACAAATGCCCATTTGCAGTGGCCCTTTACCCAAGCAGTAGATTCTTGACACTTCTTCATAGGCTGCTAGGTAGTCCATCGCGTTATTTAGGGTGACTTTCTCCTTTTTAATGTACAAACAATTCATTTGAAGTTTCGCCTGCTGTTTTCTTTTGGATCTTAAATTAATATGTCATTGTATTTCATGCTTTTCTCTCTCCCTGGACACCCTTCCTTGTATTATTTTTCCAAACACATTTCTATTCTTTCTTCAAAACTCGGATCAAATGCTGCCTCCTCTGTCAGGCCTCTTCCAGCCTAGCCAGGCTGAGTCAGGCTCCCATGCCGCCTTTTACAACCCTCGATTATATCATGTTCCATGTTTACTGTTTACATGTTCCATGGTCCATGATTACTGTTTACATGTCTGCCTCGTCCATCAGACTTTGACGTTTTCAAAGTCTAGGGCCATGTATTCATCTTAGGGTCCCTTTGTCTTATATAGCACCTACTTACTTTTGGTTTGGTGATGAATGAATAAATGGATCACTGACTTCTTTAGGAAGTGCGACCCCACTATTCTCCCAGCCCTTATATTTTTCTAGTACGTATTTGATTGAATTACTATTAGCTGCCATTTATTAAATGCTATCCTGTGCTGGGCATTATTCTGATGAGTTTAACTTGTACATTCCTCACAACAGCTCTATGAGATGGGTGGCATTATTATGGAAACTGATGGTCAGAGAGGTGAAATAACTCACCCAGACTCCCACTTACAACTCATAAGTGGTAAATACAGGAGTTAAAGGCAGATCTACATAGCTCCAGGGTCCTGTGTGCTTAACCACCAAGTACCCTTGGGAGGTTGAAATGCACTTTTATCAGGGCTCAGTTTCCTCCCATTTCTGTACTGAACAACTTGCATTTATGTAGCTCTTTACCATTTACAAACCAGTTGTACGTAAGTTCTTATTGAAGCCTTACAACAATTCTGAAAAGTACATGTTTTACAGATGGAGGAAATGGATTCGTGGAGAACTGACCTGCTGGAGCCCACGTCAGCTACTGTAGTTGACCGTGAGTCCCAGATCCCTAGAGGCGGTCACCTTCATGTCCATCAAGTGGGGCTTGTTGACAGTCCAAGTGAGATGTGTCCTGAAGTACTAATTGCTTTTTCTTCTCTACGCTGGATATTATTTAGGATCCTCAGAGATGACATTTTCATAAAAAGGAGTTAGCATTAGGAGTATGTGAATTATACTTTAAAGTGCAATATAATCTTTGATCAAATTACAGTTATATAAGGTGTGTATTCAAGGTAAAAAAAAAAAAAAAAACAGCTTGCCAGACATCCTGTGGAATAATAATCTTATCAGCAGTTACCGTGACCGAAGTAGTTTCCACTCAACTTCAGTTTGATCTCTACTCCCTTAGCAAACAGTTCTCCTTTAATAATCAAGGATTTTAGCCCATTAGGCCAGTTGGGATTAGGCTGTGTATATGTTTGGCTGTCCTCGGCCTGGTTCCACGGTGCTTGTCCTGAAACATTTACCAGCGTAATCCTTTCAGAAGTAGGAAAGCACAGCTGAGTAGTGTGTGTCTCAAATTACTGTTCTATTCAAGTGCTGATTCTCTAATGTGAAACAAGTCAGGAGGTGGAGTGGGCGTGGGGTGGCGGAGGCTGCGGGTGTGAGGGAGGACGAACCCATGAGGGGCTTGGGGACTGTTGGTGAGCAGGAAGAATGACTGCAGGGTCCCCTCAGTGTGAGTGTGGAGGAGAGCAGGAGTGAAGTGAAGTCTCTGGCTTCTCAGCCATGGTGGCCTTACCTGTAGGCAACTTGTGTCTCGAGGAACTGAAGCCACCACACTCAAGGACAGGATGTTGGAAGTCCTTTTCTTTTACTTTGGTGATGCTGTGTTTTAACTTCTGAAGTTAAAGTGAAGTCTTCCCCTGTCTTCTTCCTTTGAGATCTTTTGGGCAGGACAGCTGGGTGTATGTGCTGCTGCTACGCACATGTGTGAACAGGAAATCTCTTTAGAGGAGGTTGCTAGATATGATTCTTATTTTTATAAATGGCACAAATCCTGTGTGCAAACACTGTTTCACCTCCATTCCATTCGGGCAGCCTCCTTATGAGGAAGAGTAGATTTTAGGTACAGCCGGTGCTGGCTTTAAAGAATGAAGCTTCACAGGACCCTGTGAAGGGCTGGTGGTCAGCGTGTCATGGTGCTGCTTAGCCTGTTAGCAGCATCTACAGATTGGCTTTTTAAAGGTACTCTGTGTGGATTTCTGTCAGTTGGCATTCCCTTGTTAACTGAAGATGATCTGACTTTATTACGCTTTTAGAAAAGTAGAGCAGTGTGATATTCTGAGAAAAATTAATTTCTTCTTTCAAAAACTTGCCTTTGTAATTTTCTCCTCTCTGGACTATGATGCAGAGTTGATATCTAGTTGTGACAGGAAGACCCATCTCGCACGTAGTGCCTCACTTTGTCCTTCTTCCCCAAGACTGTTACATTTCTAGCCTGTCTGGAGGTCTCTGTGCAGAGGAAATCTTAGTTTCATTCTCCCATGCTTTCCCAAAGCATCATCTTTCTCTTTTTAGTTTTATATTGAGTTTTAGTTTTAAGTACATGTATATGTGTATGCGCACACACGTATGCATACCTATTCTCTTTACTTTTCCTTTGCTTAGGGACCTTTCTTGCCCCTTTTTACCTTTTGTGACGGACTGTGGGCAAAGGGATCAGATTAAGAGACTAACTTTGAAGGAAATATTCAACCTACAAACTAACCCAGGGGAGGGACTTGTCAGGCATGCCGTTTGGTGCAGTGGATGCTCTGGTGTATTTTGATGCTTAATTATGAACAGGCACCCAGGGCTTCAATCAGAGAGTTGGTATACATTGACTGTGTGGTATTAATAGCAACAATAATATATTATAGATATTATCAGTCTAAAAAGTATTTTTATTCCATGTTTTTATGTTAATATATGCAAAAATATTCCAGGAATAAACTTGTATGGCAGCACTCCCAGTTATGATCACTGGATTCTTTCTAGGGATGAGGACTTGCTTTTAAAGTGTTTAAAAACAGTTGGTTTTAGTAATCTTTAAAAGACAGATTTAACAGAAGAGTTAGTATTGTGAACGCTATTTAGAGAGTAAGAAAACCAGGGTACCAGGAGATTTCTGAAACCCTCAGAGATGCAATTAGAAATCTGTGTCTCAGAAAGGTGAAACCTGACAGGATGGTTTTAGGCAGAGATGGAGTGAGGATTTAGGGGAAAGGATTAAGAATGATAAATGTTTGGAGCTGTCACCAGGGTGAATGCTGGGAAGGGAAAATGACTTTGGATGAGCATCACTGAGGACCCAGCTGAGGGCAGAGATCACTGGGAGAGCAAGCAGCATGATTACGTGATGATCTCCTGCAGTGGTGGTACTTTGTGACTAGGAGTGGGCTGTGGTTTGGTGGATCGTCTGCGTGAAAGAAGCCATCTCCTAGGACTCGGTAGGACTCAGCGCAGGTCAGGGAAACAAGGAAGATGTTGAGCCAGTTTATATGGGGGAGTGTCCTGCAGGTTGGTAGATTATGGTAAAGAAGGAAGAACTTCTGAAGAGGAGTTGACCCATCTTGCAGACTTGGAGAATGAGCAGCAGCCAAGTGGAAA
Source organism: Varecia variegata (assembly GCA_028533085.1). NCBI lineage: Eukaryota > Metazoa > Chordata > Mammalia > Primates > Lemuridae > Varecia > Varecia variegata. The sequence continues at coordinate 85,129,601 of CM052441.1, read as the reverse complement.
GGTTAGGAGGAAAGATCTGGAGGCGTATGAATTCAGGTAGGAAGAAGAAGGAGTGTCATATGGAAAGTTTAGTGTAGACAGGAGCTCTTGGCTCTCCTTTAGCCATTTCTCACATGGCAGATGGAGGCCCCACACCTCGCTTGGTCTTTTTCAAGACTTCAGTCTGATGCTGCCTCCTGAGAACACAATCCTCTAATCCTCTGGCTATGTCCGACTAGGTCAGGATGGATCTACTAATATTCTGTTAATATATCCTGAGATTGTGTTAACTTTTATCAGCCCATCACACTGGCTTGAAGTTCATGGACAACTCTGCTCCTGGGCAGGCTTCTCCCATCCTGTCTTACAGTTGACCAAACGCAGCACGGTGCTTTTGTTCTTATTCAGTTTCATCATGTCACTTTCACCTCCTCTTTCCATCATTTTAGGATTATTTTATAGCTCCTTTACATCCATTGTGTTAGTTATTCCTCACAACTTTGTCTCCTCTTGAAGCTGGGAATGGTTGCTTCTGACCTTTCAAGACTTTGGTGAAGATGCTGGACAGAACTAGGACTGTAATGCCCTTGAATATGCCACTCTGTACCTCTCTCTGAGCTGACTATGATCTATATTAATGACCACTTTCTGCTAGGCCTTTTATCTAGCTATAAATCACATTAGAGATAAGGCATATGTCTTGCTGAGGTCCAGATACACAATAAACAGGTGAACTTTCTTCTCATATATTTCTCTAGTAATTCTAGGAGATAGGTTTTTAGTGAACTTATTATGCTTCCTGATAGTCACTGTAGAGATCAAGTGTGAAAAGTTCTTTGTACACCGGCTATTGGAAGTGACTTAAGTGTCTTTAGTGGACTGCAAGCTGGCCAAACAAACCATGGCTCCAAAAAACTAGTTGAAACTTAGAGTTTATTAATAACAATGTCATGCCATTTTCAGAATACGGTAAATGGGGTAAGAGAATGTAAAATGTATTGTATTTTGTGTAGTAAATTTTAAAGGCATTATCTTCAAATAATTTAACAACTATCATGTGAAATAGTAATCCCAGAGAGCAAAACTAAGATTAGTAGTGAGTGGAGTTACAGGAAGAAATATTTTATTTAATATAAGGAAGAACTTTTTAGACCCTGCTCTGTCAAGTAGAAGCTCCTTGCTTGCCAGTTACCATGAATTTTCGCAATGTTGTGGGATATAATTCATCTTGGAGCAGAGACTTGAATTTGTCTAAAGCAGCAATCTGCTCTCCCTTATCCCCTCACTTCCCTTGGGCCTTAAATTCCTCTTATGCATGTTTATTCTGATCTTTTTTATTTAAGATCATTCTTCTTGATAGGGAAGATTACATCAAAATAGTGTTGGGTAATTCTCCTCTGTCTTATTAATAAAATTATGCCCATTGTTCATAAACTTTGGCACATACAGGCATCACCTGCAGAGCTCATTAAATGTACAGATGCCCAGGCTCTACCTTTGGATCAGAAGGTATGAGGTGAACCTGGCCCAAATCACTCACAGCTGCAGGCCCATTACCCCAGACTCACCTGGCCCATCCAGAGCCAATCCTGATCCAGCCTGGGGGCATTTCAAGGCGTTCACCTCCATGGTCAGATGATGTGTGGAGGCAGTTAAGTGCCCTAAGCTGAGTGCAGCCCCTGGACTCCACCCTTGTGTCCATTCCAGCTGCTGTTTCCCTATACACCCTTCCCTGCGTGCCTGGTCCTAGACTGGACCTCCACCCTCTTTCTATTATGATGCTGCCAGAGGGAGATTTTAAACATGCATATCTGATTATGTCATCTCATACTTAAACATCTTCTAAGGTGCCCTTCTGTTGCACTTAGGCTAAAGACCAAAACTTCTACGCAGCCCAGCAGGTTCTGCAGAGCTGGCTTCTCCCCACCTGTTCTCCAGTCTCATCTCACACACTTTTGAACCTTTTGTCAGCACTCCAACCCCACCCCCTGGGTTTCTATCAAGTCCAAAAAAAAAAAATGATACTGCCTTCTTCCCAGGAACTTAAAACCCTCTTATCTGCACCCTACCCCCACCTCCACTCATATTCTGGACTTCTGCTTGCCATTCAGGTCTCGTCTTAATCATCACTACCTTAGAGAAGCCTTCCCTGATGCCCAGGTGTGGTTGGAGTCCCCCACTGTACATTCTTATGGTGCCATGGACATCTCTTTTTTAGCACTTATCACAGTTACAAGATTATTTGATTAATGTCAGTCTGTCCTACCCAAGTGTAAGCTCCATGAGAGCAGGGATTAGTTCTATTTTCATTCATCATTAATATCCTTAGTGCCTAGCACAATACCAGAGTATGCTTTCAATAAATATTTTTTTGAATGAATGCATGTCTGGCTGGAAAGACAATTCCTAGAACCATGAATATCACTATTCATCTGACAACAAACATATCATGCCTGGGGACCTTCTGTAACACCCTATCATATCTGATGCCCTGGATGTTGACACCAGCCTGATTGGACCTGTATTTACTATATCAACTTCACTACTATGATTTGAACTAAGGGTCACTCTCCTTGGCCAGTACCACATCCCAGTAACATTTCAAGTTCTGGTCCTACCCATTTGTATCTTATTTCTTTCTCTCTTCTGACTTTATCACTGAGGTCCAGGATGTGCTAAAGCGGAGACCAGTTTAGGTGTGCCATGTGGCATAGCCTCTTGCTTCTTCTATTAGTTTGTGTTTTAAACAAGAAAAGCTCTTCTTTTTCTGTAAGACAGTTAAGAGTCTCATCCAGCCAAAAGTTGACGATAGTTAAAAGGCACTTATCATCATCTTGTCTTAACAGTGCAACTTCCTTCTGGTTTTGCTTTTAATATTGTGTTATAGGATACGATATCTTAGGCTATACATATCATTTCTTATTCTCTTCTCTGCTATTGTCGGCTAAGATTTACTAATTCCCTTCTCTTCCATTGTTTGTATTGTAACATAAACTGTTGGCATGCCTAATGCACCCTACATAGCATCCAGTTTTATCCAAACAGTTTGCTGCTTTTTATCCTCAAATTTCATTTTAAAGCTCTCTGAATCACTTGGTTCAGTCTCCTGCCAGATGATTCTTGCAACCACCTTGGTCAGTTGGAGAAGGTCCCTGGTGGGGACAACAAAGGTGTCTGAATCCTGCTCTTGTGTCTTCTCTGCTGACGTGAGCCAAATACTCTGTGATGGGAGATGCCAATGAGTTTCAGCTCCTGTCAGCTACCTTTCCTAGCCACCCCCCATCAGCTGTGCATGGCTTCAGTGATTTCTGTTGCAACTCTTGTCTCCAGAAAGGACTGAGGCTGGGGAGCTCACTTTTCTGAGTAGTTAGAATCATAGCATTTTGTAGCAGGCAAACATCTTAGAGATAACCCAATCCATTCTCACTTTCCAGGTGAAAACAGTGAGAGTCAGAGAAGGTAAATTATTGGTCCACGATTGCACAGTTAGTGCCAAAGCCTCCAGTCTAGGGCTCTTCTTATGCTTGGAGGAGGCTTTGTTTTGAGACTGTTTCCTATTAGTCAAGAGAACCAGAAGTGACTGAGGAAATCTCATTCTAAAAATCCAGTCTAGCTAAAAGGGTTATTAGAAAAGACATAAAATTTAACATTTTGTGTATAGTGTAAATTGTTTTGAAATGGGAATCTCTGTATGCATGAATGTGTGTATGTGTGACTGTAAGTATATTTATATTATGAATGACAGTGATATGACAGAAATAGTTGAAGCTAGGAAATGTTAAATCTGCCCCTCTGTGTTAAGATTATTGACTGTATTTGATCCTGGTAGCAATTAAGAGGCATAGTTCTAAACTAGTAGATTCTATATATACTTCATTTTAAATACCTCAATTTTCTCAAGAAATGTTTGAGGTTTACAGAGCCTGATTTGAGTACTAATTAGGGAAAAAACGGGTGGAGGATAAGGGATGGGAACGTGGGGATCTCTAATTGTACCCTCCTCTGCGAATGCAGCAGGTACTCACTGCAGACACTGAGCTTTGGCAGAATCACTGGCTGTCCTGGTGTCCTGTTACACAGAAGCCTGCTGGCAGCACAAACAGGAAGAACCTTTTGTGTGCTGGTTCAGGCTTTGCTCCTGTTGACTTGTTTCCTCCCAGCTCTGCGTGAAGTTCAGCACCATGTCCATGGTGCGCCTTGTTGTGAACGATTCTTCGATTCTTCGGAAAGCAGATCCTTCTTCACACCCACAAAGTGTTTACAAAAGGATGCTTGCTAATAGCAGCTACTGCATTTCCACGCATACTTTTTACTGGGCTTTTAAAAAGCTCTCCGTCTGCTCTGCTTCCCTCCACTCAAACCTATTCAGAAAAGAATTCGACATGTTTTCCTAGAGTCAATTCATTTTCCTACGGTGCTTTTTTTTATATCCTGTCTGCCCTGCTCCTCATCTCCTATTGTGACCCCAAGTGTTTAGAGTTCAATTATGCAGATATGAAGTTTGGCTTTTCAGTTATTTGAAAGTATGGAAACTCTAGGAGCCCAGGACTCTTTACATATCGTTTTAGGAAGTGCACGGCCACCCTTCTTCTTCCCCGTATGAATGACTGAACTTCAGAAGCTCTGGTCCAGCTCAAAGAAGACAGTTTGCTTTCCTCATATCCACAGGTTTACACAAATGGTTGTCTCTATTTTTGCCTGATGAAAGACAGCTTGAGACATAGGAACCACCTCTCTCCCAATTAGCATTTTTGGGCACCCCCTGGGTACAGTTGCCTCTGTACTTTTATGTTTTGTGGTTTGTAGAATGGAAAGCAGATGCAACCACTCTGCAAGAAGTCTAGGCTGAAGGAACACCACCCTAAAAGGAGAACTTTTAAAATCGATTCTGACATTGGTGCTCCATGGTTCATTTCTATCTTTAGAACTTTTTTAAAAGGACAAGTTCATGCTTGTGACAGACTTTCCCTCAGTTGAAACCAATGCTGAAGGGATTCCTGATGCCAAACGATTGTTTCTTTCTATGTCTTTCAATGGGTTCCATCTCAGATTAAAAAAGAGAAATTAACCTGAACTCTTAAAAGCTAGATTTGGTCTACTCTCACAAAGGAAACTGTGATTTCTTCTGGAGAAGAAATTTTTCTGTAATTTCTGGTTGCAGATCTAAGGGGGTCCAATAAATAGCCTTACCCTATATACCTGGTGGTAGTTCTTAGTTAACTTTCACAGCACTGGGGACTATTTTCTCATTGCTTTTATTTTCAGGATCTCTAGGAGCAATACAGGTCCTCTGCACCTTTCTCTCTCTCTCATTTAGTCATTTCAATTAATCACATCCTACCTGTGAGTACAGCGGGCCTGTTAGGTAAGAAAAACCTGTTTTTCTCTCTCAAGTTGATGTTACAGATCAAATTTGGTTACTGCTTCCCTCTAAACCCCCATATTTTAAGTGGCAGGAGAGAAATGTGTGGAAAAATAGGGGTGGAGACATATTTAAATGCACTTGTGATATTTAGTATTTCAGCACTAAAGAGTGTGTGTATACAAAAACCCAACACTGAAGGTTTTGTTTTAAACTGTCATATGTGTATAAAAACATATGTCAATACTTTGAATTTCTATAATGTAATAATAAAAATAATATTGATACTGTTTCTGAAGATTGCCATGTGAAATTTTTATCCAGTCTGCTTTTCCAGAAGAAATCATGGTTTCCTTTGTGAGAGTAGACCAAATATAGCTATTAAGAGTTCAGGTTAATTTCCCTTCTTTTTGTCTGAGGTGTAATTACAGTTTTTAAAACACCTTAAAATATTTAAAGTTCAACAATGCTGTGAAATAGCATTGAATTAGCCTCTGAAAACTTGTAAGTGCTTATGGGTCACCCAGGATGTAACCTCAAGGCCATGATCGACACCTCTGTCCTCTGAGACATTGGAGTCAAGGATATTGTTATTTATGTTGGGGTTGTACAACATAGCCTGCATGTTTCTGCGGATTCAGAAAAACAAGCCATTCCATATAACTCTGGATGGTGCAGAGTGAGGGAGGGATTATCCTTGTTCTGTGAGACCCAAGGCTGAGATGAGGACAGTTTCTTGTTTGTTAATGGTTAATTAGTAGGTGTGTTTCAGAGCTGGGCCCTGTATCTTCTCTATTAGTAACTTTTAAGATTGACTGGTGATGCCTGAAAAACATCTATCACCTGCTCTGACTCATCCAGTTTAAAAGTGAATCTCAGAAGTCTCAGGTTTCTTCAGGAAGTTGAGTTCAGAAATAGTTTATGAGATCAGGTTAAGGTGACTTTTCTCTACTGTAAGCATAAATAATTGTCCATAAAAAAGCAAATATTCTGTAATCATATATTTATGATAGGATTATATTTTCTTGGTGATTGAGCATTTAGGAAGTCAAGAAATTTTACAACCATGTTTTTTCCACTAACAGATTGAAAAGGTTAAAGTGTACAGTGCTTGAAAATATACTAAGAAGATTAGGGTTTCTCCATCCGGGAAGGAATATGATTAAGGTGAAACGTTTGTAAAAGGATAATGACATGACTAACACAGATACGTGTTCTTTGTGAACCTGCAAACTGCAGAAAGCTCTCTAAAAGTTGTCCCCCACCAGAATAAGAGGTTAAGGGCAGAATGAAGGCTCAGTAAAGGTAGAGGTTTTGACATTTATTGGGTTCTTTCCATGTCTAAGCTCTTTATTACATTATTTCATTTAATCCTCGTAACAACTTTATGAAGGAGGTATTCTTATTTACCCCCATTTTACAGATGAGGAAACTCTTAGATACATTTTGTAATTTGTGCAATCACACAGTCTAGGAATGGTGGAACTAGGATTGATGATCACTCATTCGCAGGGTATTAGAGAAGGCATGGGGGTGTTTGGAGAGCATTACCTTTTTTTTTAAGGTCTTTGCCATCTTTTTAAAATTACTTACACAGTATCTAGTGAACCCCATATGACAGTTCTTATATTTTATTTTTATTTAGTAACTTTCTCTCTTTAAGTAAGTCTTTGTCATAGAATCTTAGGACAGTGACCTTGAAAGAGACAGACTATAGCCTGTCCTCTGAGAGGCAAAACCCAAAGAAAGATCTTCTCACCTGTTTAGGAATAGTGAGAAGTTATTTTTCCTAATCTTGTATATCTTTAGGAAAGGCTTCACTCAAAGCAGAAGTACCCTTTAATAGACCATTCTAGTGTATATTCTGGCAGTCAGGAAGTTCATGTAAAACCTAAAACCTCACTGATATGAACCTCTTTGATAGCCTAAGGGGAAATTAGAGAATGACTGATGATGACTTCATTTTAATATTCTATTATTCATTTGTGCCACCTCAGTAGTTATTTGTTGAGTTCTTACCACGTACCAGGCATTATACTTAATTTTGCTGAGTCTGATCTTAGAATTCTTCAAGAATAACACTAGACAAACCCAGCTAACCTAGATAGTGTAGAGTCAGATTTCTATGTTTTTTGAATAATGATGATGATTTTCCATTCACTGTATGTTATTTAATCTTCATTCTGAGAATACAACTCTCTGAGACAGTATTATCATCTCCATTTTACAGAGGAGGCAATTAAATCTCAGCAACATTAAGAAATACATCCCAGGCACGCAGCAGGGCCTTGACCATGTGAGCTCCTAAGGAGAATAAAAATAGCTTTAACACAGTACTTTATAGTTATCAAAATCCTTTTGCTTAAATTATCTCATCTAACTTTCCAAACAAATGCAACAGTAGTTATTGTTGTCTTCATTTTACAGATAGCACTTATATTTATTATGTACTTAATATGTGCTAAGAGTGCCAGATACCTTATCAGATACAGTTCATGTAATACTCAGAAAAACCCCAATAAGTATCATTATTCCCATTTTATAGGTGAGCCACTGAGGCCCAAAAGCTAAGTGATTTTCTCAGCATAGTAGGAAGCCTAGGCTTGTCTGCCCAGCCAGTATGCATGTCCACTATGCTATATTCACTTTACCATATTGTGCTGTCTCATTTTCCAGATGAGGAAACTGAGATTCAGAAAGTTAACTAACCCAGATGAGATCCTACAGCTTATAAATAGCAGAGCTGGGACTTCGGCTCAGGCCCTCTCATTAGAAAGCCCATTTGTTTCCCACCATACTGGGCTGCCTCTCTCTGCAAGGATAACTATAAGGCTGTATCTTACGTCCAAGTTAGGTACCCTAATTCCTTTTAGTCAGTCTTCACATTTCTTTGTATTTTTTCCTGTTTTTAGGCAAGGGACCCTGTATGACATGTTACAGTCAAGAAATGGACATACAGGTTAAACTACTTGCTCAGGAAGTTAACTGGTGAAGTTAGATGAGAGCTCAAATCCAAATTTGAGTCCCGTGTGCTCAATTTATTCAGCTATGTGGTTCTTGTCCTTTTTGTCTATTGAAAATATTGCTTGAGAAAAGGCTTTGCTTCTATGAGATTGCTTTCCTGTGCTATAACGAACGAATCTTTTTCCATCTGAAGATCATTTACCATTTCTCTGAATAGTGAATTACATTACTGGCGTAAGGCAAGGAAGTATGTCAATATCAGATACATAACAAGGACCAGTCACTCAGATTTGAAATGTTGCCAATCTATACAATTCAGCCTTGAGAGTTTTAAAGCACAAAAGTCCATTACTTTAATGATCAAGTATCCTTCAGATTTCTGAAGGAAAAGTTTATGTTAACCATTTATAGTATTACAATTTTATTCAAATTCCAAACTCAGGTAAATGTTCCTTAAAATTGAATTGGATGACATTTTTCTAGGTATCTGTTGATGTCAGTAAACATCAGATAAATATCCAGATGTATTTAATTATTTCAACTCAAGGAAGTATGTCCTATTTACACAATCTTTAAATAAATTGTTTCTGAATTGAACAAATAAACAACAAATAGCTGAACTAAACTGCTTTGACTGTATGGAAAAACTGAGGGATTTTAATAGAGGAACCATCTCCGAAAACCCATATCTTATTATATTTGTTTTTATTTTTAGAGATAAACCTGAATTGACTGCTCAAATATATATATATTTAATATATATATAAAATATATATAATTAAGCTTCTTATTTTCAAAGAGTAAGAGGTGATGTGGGGATAATTTTAAACCTATTCCAAATGTGTTAACTCTAGTTCAGATGTGTATTAAATATGGGACTATCCCTATGTCAACAAGTTTTTTTATTTAAAAAAGGTAAGAATTAATACTTATTGAATGTCTTCCATGCTAGTCTTCTTTTAATAGTTTTCTCATGTAATTCTTATGTCTCTGTGATTCAGATATTTTCTCCCTACTTCCCCACCTTTTACAGATGAGGAAACTGAGGCTCAGAGTAACTGAGTAATTAAGCCAAGATCACACAGAAAGTCTCAGAACTTGAACCTAACATGTTTCTGAACATTCTAAAGTCCATGCATATTCTACTATACCAAGCTATTCTGTGAACAGCCTGATCTATTAGAATTTTAAAATTAACATAAAAAATTTAAAATTAGCATAAAAATATGTGTTAAGAGAAATTTTCTTGTGATTCTGCTTGATTAGCCTTCAAGTAAGAGCAAAACAGTTTGAAATACACACTTTTTTGCCTTGGAAACATACAGCAAATTTACTTTTTTTTTCTTATGTGGACTGAAGGTCTTTTAAGAAATCTACTTGGCCTTGAGTTTGTACCTCCACTCAAGTCCATTGAGATACATCAAATGATATTGTTAATGTTCAGCAATTAACCCTAAACAGTTGACTGCCCATTTTTATTATTACAGTGACTGTAAGTAATACTAGGCCAAATTCTAAACAATGTGACATCTTTTAACAGATTCCAATAGGATTAAAAACATTTCCCTGTTTTGGGTCATTTTCTTACTGTCAGAAAGAAACTCTTATGCTTAACATTGAAACTGGATGGTGATGAAGCTTTTCAGTTCTTGATGATAGTTGACTTTGAAATTAAGCTTTGTCTTTTTCTTAAAGGTTATTTTCTGGCATAGCTTTAGTGTGAGAATAACATAACTGGCTCCTCTTCTTTCTATTCATCTTTCATACCACCCTCTCTAGTCTCATCCCTACCGCTACTCCCTTAACCCTGGTGCTAGAAAGTGCCAGTCCATTGGCATTCCTGGAAAGAAAGTTCACTGTACTGAAATCATGGAATCATGCACCTTAAAACTAAAAAGCATGTCTGAAAGATAGTAGCTGGATATACAGCATTAAAAGGCACAGTCTACATGTTCTTTAACCAAGTTAATTGTTCAAAAAATTTTCTAACTTTTAAAAAATGAAGTAACCCATGTGCATTGGAGAAGTTTTAGAGAATACAGAAAATAAATATAATCCCACATTGTAAAAAGTAACCATAGCAGATTATTGCCTAAATGACTGTTAGACTTTCCAAATAGAAATATTTATATGAGAGAGAGACAAATTGTCCTTATGTATGATGCATTTTTTGCTTTCATTGCCTCTTGAAGTCTAGAAAACTTTGTGCTATTCAGGGCCTGAAAGGATGGCATTATAGGAAATAAATAATTATTCTTTATATAGTCTCATTCCCCGCCCCCCCGTCTCCCCCTCCCCCACCTCCCCGGCTGCTTTATCCTTTCTAAGTTTTGGGTTGCATGTTTCTAGGGCTGCACTGATTGTTACACTAAAGATTTTTCTTATTCTTTTCCCAGACCCCAGGCAGGCACAGTCTTCCCCGCCATGGTCCTACGACCAGTCTTACCCCTCCTACCTGAGCCAGATGACGTCCCCATCCATCCACTCCACCACCCCGCTGTCTTCCACACGGGGCACTGGGCTTCCTGCCATCACCGACGTGCCCAGGCGCATTTCAGGTAAAGACCGTGCTTTAACTAAAAACCCACCCCCATATCGGGGTCAGAGGGAGCGGGATGGGCCAAGCCTGTCTTATCTACGCTCACAGTAACTCTCTATTAGAGGCACGTGGGCACAGGTATGACAGTCGGCAGACCAGGTTCTGAATGATGGGGTTATCAAACACTCGAACATTTTAGGTCAAGAGACTAAAACTCCACCAGAGATGGCATACTTTTCTTAAGATGATATTTAATGCCACCCAGTTAGTGTCCTGCTGAATTATGTCCTGTTTGGTGGGCATTGTCTCATAACCAGGGCCTTCTGCTGAGGGTCTTATGCCCGACCTTCCTCTGCTTGTGTTTCTGTCTTTTCCTAACATCTGCCTGTAAACCAAATTATAGATGGATGGCACAGCCCTCTATTCCTGAAGGCTTATAAATCCCAGGAGTCCAAGCTAGCTAGTTCCCAGAGAGAGCATGTGCAAACTCAGGGTCTTTATCAGAAACTTAGTCATCTGAAATGCAGTGAGGCCTGAAAGAGTCTTAAAAGGCAACGTGTGGCCTCTGAGTGGCCAACTCGAGCCTTTCTGTGAAGCCTGTAGCGTGCTGCTGTCACTCTCAGCCTGGCAGCCTGGTGCTCACAATTCCACTGTTCCAAAGGCACCACAAAGATGTGTGGCTCATGGTGCAAGTGTGTGTGATAAATGACCTGGCCACCCCTCTCTACCCTGGAGAATTTGTCATAGAGAGCTAGACAGTGTTCGCAAAGACTTCAGACTGACAAGTAGAGAAAAGTTAAAGGCCCTCTGCTCACTGTATGAGTCCCATGAATTTGAAAGTGAATCTCTCAGTAAATCCTGACATGCAAACTGCAACATTGCCCCCCCCCATAAAAAAAAAGATGTAGATCCACAGAGGCACACACCCCGTTGGATCCCATGTTTGCCAGACACTCTCTCAGCGTTCGGGCCCCATGCACCTGTTTGACTCCTGGCCAGGTTAATGTCTTTCTTTCTTTCTCTTTGTGTCTCTGTCTCTGTTTCTGTCCCTCTCTCATTTTCTGCAAAGCTCGAAGCCGTTACTCACTCCGCTGAGTTGCATCACTGACAAGCTGAAGCTCCACCAGCAGGCTTGCAGGTTTTGATTAGTTCAGACTCCTTTATTTCTTTCAACTTGGGAGGAGGGAAGGCTTTGTTTCTCAAGCAAATAGCAGGAAAGGGCTCTCTGGTCCTAGTGCCTTCACATTTTCTGCAGCAGATGGACTTCCATGGGGGTGAGTAGGGAAAGAAGAGGGGTGGAGGGAGAACTGCAAGATTCTTTGGAAAACCATGTTACCACTTTTCATTATGACTGCTGTTATTACTTTTATGAATCACATGGTATGTATTGAGGAATTGTACAGAGTTAAGAATTTTAGTTATCATTTCCCTTGCCTGGAATCAGCATCTCCTTTAGGCAAACATCAGTTAGAGACACAGGAAAGAATGAGTAAGGCACAAGGGAGGCACAAGACTCAAGGCACAAGGGCTGATACGGGATTAAAGGCACAGTGTTTGATGGTGTTGAGTTAGTTTTGGTTATTCCTTCTGTATTTCATACTGAGAGTCTGTTTTGTTTTACATAGGGCCAAAATGACACTTTGACAGAATAGATGTGCAAACTTGCTTCTATTTAGGGTCCCCTGGGTCTTCCATCTGCCCAACCCTCTGTGGCTGAAGCAGGTTTTGCTCTTTTTTTCTTTAGCAGTACCTGGAGAGAAAACCTTTGGGAGTGATTAAAGCAATAAAGACACTTAGCTACAGCATTTTCTTACTAAGGTATATTCCTATATGAATTCACCAGGAAAACTATTGAAAATAACATTGAAAAAAGGCTGTGTAAATTGGTAGTCATTATTGTTTATCATTTACATGTATAATGCAAAACAGCCATATTATTTCAAGTCAATTTACTGAAGATTACTTAAAACATTTCCATAAAACAACGCAACTTTGCCCTTTCCGCATAGGAGGCAGGAGCCGAAAATGATTAATTATCCAGGCCTATATTGATCTTAGGCCAAAGGTAGGAAGGAGCCTCTGCTTTAAACTAGTTTAAAACTGAGTTTAGTCCAGTTTTTTCCTCCCACCCCAAACATTTCTGTGAGTTGTTACTGGTAAAGTAACATGGTGCCAGGGTGGGAGGTTCTGTGTAAACATTAAAGAGAACAGAAAATCTCTCTTGTCAGCATGCAGGGAAACAGGAAGAAACAGCTAGACGTGGACTGTCAGGGAACTGGAGGAACCCTGATTTACCTGGCCTGACTCTGGACTGTGGGGCTGTGCGTGGTGGACTTGGGGACCATGTCACCTGGAGTGCACACCATTTTCACTTCCCTGGGAACCTTCTTGGGGAGGAGCCTGTCTTATAGGTCCCCAGGTAGCGAGATGCATGATTTTTATTTTGTTGTTATTCCACTCAATGCCTAAAGCCATCCCTAAGGTCCATTACCGAGAGGCTCTTACAAGTGAGACTTATGAATGAGGGTTTTTTCATTTTTTAATTTTTTGGTGCTTTGGTAAATAAAATCCTTTGGCTTGAGTTCATTCCTGTGCCTCTAGTCTTCATCATGCTCTGTGCCAAATAACGCCGTTTCCATGTAACATGGACAGCTAAATATTAACCTCTCTTCCCGTCCACAAGTGGTCCTGTGGTCACTTTTTGAGAAGCTTTCCAGAACAGTTCATGTTTTATGCACAGAAATCGATTCTCATCTCCATATTTGAAGGGATACACAAAATATTCTCATAGGATTTTGGGTGAGAAAGAATAAAATTTTTCACTTACACCATAGGATTGGAAGTTCAGACCTGGGTTTGAATCCCAGCTCAAACACGTATCAAACTTCTTACTTTTCTGAAACTTAGCTTTATTATTTGTAAAATAGGGATATCATACTTACCATCTAGGGTTGTAAGGATTAAATGAGATAATATAAAGGGCTTAGGACAGGTCTAACACACAGTATGAGCCAAATAGATTATAGCTGATATTATGAAGCTAAAGTTGTTTTGTAAAAATTGTATATCCATGTGGAATTTGCAGGCAAACCTTGGTTTAAATGAATGAAATAAATACAAATCTAAACTTTTAAAGGAGATTATTTGCTTTAAAAAATCACCACATACTTAAAATAAAAAGCTCTTGGATTATTTAAATATTTAAATGAGTTAATACTCACATGGCATTCACAAAGTACTTAATACAGTACCTAGCACATAGAAATCCTCAGATGTTTGCTGTTATTTTTATTCTATAGATTTAAAATAAATATTTACAGAGCTAAAAGCAATTGGGAACCATTCACAAAAAAGTCAATAAAGCATTAAGAGAAAATAACTCTTCTACTATGTTGGAAAATAGAATTAAAATGTGGGGTTAACTAGACATGATAATGTTCTGTTCCAAGGGATCATAGAAATGAAAGCAACCAGAAAGATCCTTCAGAAAGAACTGTTTCTGAAGAAATTACATTTCATCCTAAAAGACCATTCCAAAGAAAGACCATGATTTAATCTTTTTAAAGATCTTCAGATAATCCAATTTTATAACTTTTGGTTCTCCTTTCTTAGTAATTTTTTAAGCATGGCTACAATTCTAGAACTTAATGAATTATAATAATGACAATGATATAGTTCCTGTAGTCTTCCTCAAACCTTTTCTGGAAGCAAGGTATAAACAAATAAGATAAAATAAAATGATAAAAGGTATGTTACTTACAATTCCTACTTTACCACTAAGAAAGATACACTACTAGATGTCTTAAAGTTCAAATGTGCAGTACAATGATTCAGGAAGTATCTCCTAACCTTGGGTAGCCTTCAATGTGATAATAGAACAACAGTAGCAGTTGTAGGTTTATAACCGAATAAGTTATTGCCGTGTAATTGACTAGCAGGGGTCTACCTAACTGTAAAGAGTTTGAATCATATTCAGTTGAATTGTAAAAATCAAGCACTATTTATCTGAAATCAGTCTAGTGACATCACAGTGCAGAAGAAGCCCTGTAGGCGTGGTCCTCCTCCCCCACCAGTACAACCTTATCATATAATCATCTGTTTTTAAGTTGCACTCTCACCTCCAAGGGATTTTATACATTATCTCACTTCATCTTATATGGTCCTAAAATAATATTCACTGTACAGAGATAGCCAAAGTTATTTCTCTTTGATTCTATTAAAGAGCAAGGTGTGGCAAAGCAAGGACCAGCAAGCTTTACGAAACCCAAACCATTACATGTCTATATAATTGTAATATTATCACCTATGGTGATTTTGATGTTCAAAGCACTTGTGAGGCTTGACACAAAGATTATAATTACTTTTCTGGAAGTCATTACAAAATACTATGTAAGTAAATAATTGCTGACTTTCAAAATGTATTTTATGTAATTATCCTACTATGGAAAGAGACACACAGCTGTTTATTGAGTCTGATTCTTTGACTTGTGGGTCAGAGGATGAGCTCTTGGTAGCCTTCTAAAGGAGAACCTACACAGGTTTTTTTCGCTGTACAAAACTCCTCCACTAACCCACCCACTTAAGTGAAGTAGCTTAGATTAATCTTAGGTTAATCTAAATCTGCACCACTGTTTGGCATACATGAAGTGGAAGAGATTTACATAGGCATTTTTCTGTGATCTTGGTCATTGTGCCTATGGACCTTTCTTTTGCTTTCTGAAGGCCTCTTAGACTTAGGTTGCATTAATCAGAGATGCACAGGAAAGGGTCACAGATACTGGCTGCCTCAGTTACTCTGGGAGAGGCCACTACAGGTTGTATGGAGGATTTTTCTCTGCCTTTGTGGGATTTTTTTTTTCACATGGGACAGAGTTAAGAACTGTAATCTATCTGAAGGTTATTATCTTTTTTTTCTGTTTTGGCAATAGTATTGAATCTCTTCTTTCAAAATATTTAAATATTAAAAAAATTCCACTTAACTGCACAGGACTATTGAAGATGTCTTAATTTTTATGACTCTTGGTTGCTAAACTAAAATATTCCAGAGGTCAGCAGAATAGGCATTAAAATTAATAAATAAAATTAAAACTAATTTTTAAATAAAATAAAAATTATTTCATCACTACCACAGGATCTAGAAATTGTCACTGGAAAATCCCCATTTGATCATTCAAGGTCTGTCAGAAGGATTATAATTTCAAACCCAGTGGTGTTTGATGTAGTTCATTGAAAAATATCCCTTATAATGAAGTTTCCATCAAGTCTCCTGAGTCAAGTTCTTGAAACCAGCAGCTTCAGTAATTTGTCAAGTATATGTGAACATTTATTTTAGCAGAGCAGCTCTTAATTCACAGGAGGGAGCAATGCCTTAAGAAAGGTTAAAAAGAAAACTCCACCAATTAATACTAATAAACCAGAAAGTTAAAGCAACCATAATAAAACACTAGAGCATCTACTTTTTACTACAAGGCCATTCCTTTATTAAGAGCCACCTGTTTTGGTAGACATACCTCTGCTACGGCAGCCATGGGCAAGTAATTAAGTTTAATAGGAGCTACTCTTATTTTGAAGAAGTTCTCTGTTTACAGCCACAGAGGGGGGAAGTTATTAAATTTAATGGACCCTAAACAAAGGCAAGCCCTGTGTTAACAATTGAATGTTCAATATTCTACCCTATTTTATTGACTCTGATTGATTGGATTATTTTTGCATTCTATTAAGTTGAAACTCATCTTGCTTTCCCTAAAAATAGGTTATCCTTTGACATGAGTGGATGGTGTTTTAATCTTATCTGAATCTCAGTTTACTCTAACTTCTGATTTACTGATGCTGACTCCCAAAGAAGTGGTTTCCATTTCTACTAGATCAGTTGGAGATAGTTGGGCCAGCTCACGAAGTTGACTAAGTTTGGTTATATGACTAATTACTGTTATTTGTAGCTAGACTGAGGTACCAAAGCTCAGAATGAAACCGGTGTACATGGTCTAACTCTGATTTTATACATGGTTCTTGTCAGTTGTTTTTGTGGGGATTTATTTCTGACACATGTACAACCACCCACACATGGGGAAAAGATTTAGTAATGAAAGGAATCATGCTTATGCAAGGATGGCGAACACATGGTTATAAATTTTATTGACAGGTTTGCTGCAATCTCCTTCTTTTCATAGAAGAAACCTTGGGAGCGCGAACCCCGTTTCACCCAAAGTATTAATTTTTTAATGATACGATGGCTTCTGTGGTGCACTGGAATCTAAGAGGGTGGGGGTAATACAGCTTAGGAAACCTGAGTTTTAGTTTCAATGTCACTGAAGAGTCTTTTTACTATTCTCAAACATGTCAGTTAATTTATTGTGCCCATGTTAATGAATTACTGGAAATCGCCCATCCACATGTCTCAGAGGTTCTGCCAGGAGTAAGATGATATCTGTTCAGGGATTTGATGTTCTTGGGGCTTTTAGTAAAGAAAGTTTGCCTTACTGATAAATGCTAGTGGAAAAGCTAAGCCGCATCATTATCTTCAAAAGAGTAGAAATGTGCTGTTTTGTATGTGTCTTAAAATTAGTACTTTATATTTTAGAGCACTTTTAGGTTTACAGAAAAATTGAACAGAAAGTGCAGAGGCTTTCCGTATCTCCCCTCTCTCTCCTGTCTTGCCTTTGTGTGGTATTTGTAATAATTGATGAACCAATATTGAGACATTGCTGTTAAATAAAGTCCACAGTTTACATTAAGGCTCACTCTCTGTATCGTGCAGTCCTCTGGGTTTTACCAAATGCGTAACGTGATGTAGCCACCGTTACAGAATCATACAGAATAGTTCCACTGCCCAAAAAATCCCCTGCACACCACTTGTTTATCTTTCTTTCCCTTCTCTTCCCCCATCCGCCCCAGTCTGTGGCAACAGCAGATATTTTATTGTCTCCATAGTTTTGTCTTTTCTAGAATGTCATATAGTGGGAATCATATAATATGTAGCTTTTTCAGACTGACTTCTTTCACCTAGTATACGTTTAAGGTCCCTCTGTATCTTTTCAGGGCTTAATAGTGCATTTTGTTTTATTACTTAATAGTATTCCATTGTAAAGATGCTATTATATTTTTAAAAACATGAAGGATGCTCTCCCTGCACCTGGAATGCCACCTCCCCCTTTCATTTCGTTACTAACTTTGCCACTGATATTTCTTACTAGGAAGCATTTCATACACTTCTTCCTGGGGAAGCACTTTCTTTATCACAGCAATTGTCACCAGATGGTTTTCCATAACTTTGGTGCATTTTTTTAATTAGAAATTTTTTCTTAATTTTTCTCATAAATTCTGGAAAATTTACTTTTAGATGGTCATTCATATCAATTCAAATATAGAACAGACCTCATTAAAAATAACAATTCATTATGTGACTGTTCAGCGCTTCCCACAATATTCGACTTTTCTAGGTAAAGGGTGCTCCTTTTCTCTTAAAAAAATACCTGGCGTTCCTTAAGTTTGCTATGGTGTTTTCCACTTCCGTGCCAGCCCACTTTGCATCAGTGGGCAGGGCCCTGTTGTTCCCTCTCATACATCCCTTTCCCAGCCGCCACTTTCTTCAAAGTGAACTGCTCTCTCATCTACACCCATGTGTTGAACTGCTCTTTGATCTACACCCATTGTATGTCATCTCTGTACTTTGGACACACCTCTAATGTGTATACATCTTCCTTCAGTATAATATTTTGATTGCATGCCATTATCCTTTCATAGAAGGTCAGCTTCTCAAGGACAGTGACAGTGACAGTGTTTTACATATTTTTGAGTGCTTATAACCTAGTACGGTTTTTGGCACATAGTAGGTGCTTAGTAATGTTTGCTAAGCAAGTATTAGTGGGAAAGAAGATAGAAAAAAAAGAGGAAGATAGACTTTTAGAAGAAGAAAGGGAAAAAGAAAAAAGATTTTGTTCACCTGGAACAACAAAGAAATGGCAAAATAAGAGAAACTTTCGTTGTTGATAAGGACAGGAAATAGCTCAGTAAGAGTGTGCATAAGCAGTATATATTTTTATCTCCAAGTCTTTTTGCAATGTGTTTCATATTTAGAACACATATCAAGACTTCATCTGTTTCCAGAACTTGCTGCTAACAGTTAGTAACAATGCCAAAACATACTTTAAGTCCAGCTTGAAACCAAATGATCAAATAGAATTTTTTATTTCTAATTTAGAGTCTGACATTAATTATAGCCATCGAGTAATAACGTGTCAAAGTCTTCTCTGAGAAAATGATAGAAATTATATCAACTAAGTGTAAACTGAAGCAAAGCTATTTCTCCAAAACAAAGCAAAAGATCTGGTTTTGAACAACTATCATTTCTCGTTAAGTCTTACCTTCTTCAGGCTGAATTTTTCCTGTCCCCTCCCATCCCTGCTTTTTAACCCTTTCTGTATGATATGGTTTCACATCATGTTACTGTTCTGGTCAGTGCCCCCTTCGTGCCTGGTACCCAGAACCGGACTCCCCTTTCACTCTCAGCCTCTGTCAGTGTGGGCTAACGTGGCCTTTGTTCTTTGGGTGACTGACCATGTTACGGTTTTCTCATATTTGCCACTTCTGTCAAGCTACATTTCTCCTATTTTTTACTTTTACAGCTGTTCTTTTTAGATTCAAATATGTTACTTTATAGTTATTCCTGTTAGGTTTGATCTAACAGGATTTAATTCAGGTAATAGTTTCTGCCCGTCTAGAACTTTGTAGATTTTAATAATGTCATACATTATATTAGTGGCCTCTTGACTTGCCTTCCTTCCTGTGTGGGATGCTTTTCTTCAATTCATTTCAGTCATTTCAATTCAGCTCAGAAAATATTTGGGATATACCTAAAATGTGCTTAGGCAGGCAAAGGAACAAAAAGGAAATAGAAGACATAGTTTCTGTCTTCAGGAGGCTTTCATTCTCATTTAGGAGACAACATAGAGCAAATATGATACAGTTGCTTCTATGATAGCAGCCCATGTAGATGCCAAAATCTTCAAAGAATCCTCAGGATTTTCAGGAAAGGAGATCTCTTTTGCCCCTTTGCTCTGTTAATTCACATCCATAACCAACTTAAAGCCGTCTCCTTTAGGAAACTAAAAGAAATCATTTTCATTCTGTTCAGAGTATACTTTTACTTTGAATTGCTGCAACAATTACATTTTCAACATAAAAAATTACATATGTTGATATGTGTGGCTTCATAATGTTTCTTAAGATGTGACAAGAATATATAAGATCTTGTCTTTTCCCAGCTATATTGAAATCTCCCCTAGGCCAAGGGCCTGGCTTTCTAATCCTTTGCTATCTCTCCAGAAAGCTCCCACTGGCCAAGGGCCTAGCCTTCTAATCCTTTTCTGTCTCTCTGTAATTCCTACTTTAATGCTGTACATGTATATGTCATGGAAAATACTTGAATTTAGCAGGAATGTCTATCCAATAGTTAGTGCTGCATGCTTTAGGATTACTTATGGTATGACTGTCATTAGAAATTGGCTAACAGATGTAGAAGTGGGGTTCTATAAGAGACTAGTGACAATTGCTATTTACCTTAATTTCATATTTTATGTGCACAAATATGGTCCCAGCATGTGTTATATTATGGAATTTGCCAGCATCTCTAATAAAATAAAACAACACTGTTAGCTCTGTGCTTTAGCACGTACATGCCCATGTGTATGTATTTACCTACTCACTACATTTAGAATGAATATATATGTAAATATTCTTGACAGGTCTATTACTGTGATATTAATAAATATAAGCCAAGGTAATACTTTTTTCAGGAAAAATAGGGCCACTGAAATTTCTAATTTCTATGTCTTAATATTACTTGGTTACTTAATTGAGCATTGATTTATCAGGAAATATTAATTGATCCCTGTGGGTAGAAAACAGACAAACTATGTGATTATTTTTAAATTAACTCCTAGGTTTGCTAATATGCAGAAATAGTTATAAGGGGAACCTTTAAAAAGACATAACTAAATAAGAAGCTTTTTTTATAATAAAAATCCTATGTAGTAAAATACAAATGACAGCACTTGAATTGTTCAAAGTTGTTTGTGGACAACCGTTTATTTAGAACAGTTCAAAGTCATTTTTGTTTGTTTTCATGAAAAGCAAACAAGAAGGTGTATTATTATTAAATTGGGTTGATTTAAGTAAGTTGTTCTGAGGGAAATCTAGGACCCCATTTGACTAGAATGTCTAAATTTTTTTATGTGACTCAAGAAATTAATGAATTTCAAATCCATGAAAGTCATGTAAATAAACACAAAATACTACTCAGGCAACATTGTTCCTAAATATCTCAAAGGATTTCTTAAGCAGGAAGGTGTCATATTTTTTCCAGAAAGACTGTGACCTCAAGTGACCAACCCAGAAATGCAGCCAAGCATAGTGGACTATAATAAGACCCGTGTTTCTGTATCTAAAGTTTATCGCTTTCTCCATCCAAAATGATCACCATTCCAGCTCCCTGTGGTGATTAGTAATGATGCTTTAGTTAATGGAATAATAATAACAAATATAATGATGGTTATAAACACACTCTATCTAACCTGTGCCAAAGAGGGCAGTGATTCATGATAAATCAATAATAAACCCATTGATGTGGTCACAATAAATCCATACATAATTAAGAAGAACTTTTTCTAAATAAAAACTACAAAGGAACCAAAAATAGGCTCAGAAAAGAGGAAAAAGTCTGATAATAGTGTCATGGTAGTCATCATTAAAGAAAGCAAACCTGTAAGTTCCCAAACTACACCTTAGGAAAACAATACATTCTCAGTGTGGCTTAAAGGTATGGTGGAGAATTGACCTAAAAGATTACAAAAAGGAAAGAGTTTGACCCTCCAGGTGGCTGACAGAGAAAGTTAAAGTTGTACTTTGACCTTAGAAGTTGGCAGGTGTCACAGGTACCCTTTGAAGGGTTAATAAAACTTCAAATAACTGCTTTAATCCAGCAAATGGTTGAAACTTTTGATGTGGGACATGTATCCCAGAGGAGGATTGAATTCAGTGCTGATGAAATAGCAGTTGCTCAGTAAAATTGTGTTGAATTGATTTTGTTTATCAGGAAAATACTTCTTCCATGGCCCAGGCATGTCGAATAGTGATTAAACACTCAGAGCATTGTTAGTAGCATGCGAGGGATAGCACTTGGCTGGGAATTGAGGAACCTCTCCTTTAATTGTGGATGTGCCTCTGAGTTCTTTTTTTTTTTTTTTTTTTGAGACAGAGTCTCGCTCTGTTGCCCGGGCTAGAGTGAGTGCCGTGGCGTCAGCCTAGCTCACCGCAACCTCAAACTCCTGGGCTTAAGCGATCCTACTGCCTCAGCCTCCCGAGTAGCTGGGACTACAGGCATGTGCCACCATGCCCGGCTAATTTTTTGTATCTCTCTCTCTCTCTCTCTCTCTATATATATATATATATATATTTTTTTTTTTTTTTAGTTGGCCAGATAATTTCTTTCTATTTTTAGTATAGACGGGGGTCTCACTCTTGCTCAGGCTGGTCTCGAACTCCTGACCTCGAGCGATCCACCCGCCTCGGCCTCCCAGAGTGCTAGGATTACAGGCGTGAGCCACCGCACCCGGCCTGCCTCTGAGTTCTTGAGCAGGTCACTTAACTTCTATAGGTCTTAGTTTCCTCATGTCTGAGCTGAATTAGTTAGGCTAGCTATTTTCCAAGGTACATCATAAAGCTTTGGATGTCTGTGATTCTAAATGAAGGCCTGAAAGGGTAGGTTTTGTATAGAAAAGCTTTAGTCATCAATAATAACAATAAAGGCTAGGATTGTATTTGATTGAAAAAATAATTAACAGGAACAACACTATAGATGACAGGAAAAGTTTTGGTTTGTACTTTAGTTGATTCTGATGTGAAGCAACCTAAGGTCAGGTTAATTAATGCCAAAAAACTATACATTTAGACCTTGACACCTGACCATGGTTGAACTTCTGTTTAAGGTGAAGCTTCATGTATGTACATAAGAGTCAGAATCCACAGAGAGATTTTGAAACCCCAGATTTAATTTAAAACTAAGGAACTTTATTTTATTGACATCTTATATACCCTTGCATGGTTTTATATAATTTATCTGTGTTAATCCTCTTTATCTGAGAACGACTATAATGAAGTATAATTTATCTTATTGGAGAAATGAGAATCTTATAAGTTAAGGGTTACTAATACACACACACACACACACACACACAACAGGTGAATTCTGTTAATAATAGAATAAATGGAATCAGAAGATAAGGCTTTCTATATTAAAGAAGTTAGATATATTTAGAGAAAATATGATTTGAATTATGACAGCATTCTTTTAGTGAAACATTGTTGTCATTGTGTTTTATGACCGCATGATAAAAATATTTATTAATACACATTATTACCAACCTTCAGTTCACTCTTTTCTTGAGCACTGTTCTACCCACTGGAGATAAACTAATGAACAAGACAGAAATCTCATGGGGCTTTATCTACTGGCATATGGCACAGAGATTAAACACTCAGTCTTTGGAGCCAGGCTCTCTGGGTTTAAATCCAGGCTTCTTCACTCACTAGCTATGTGATCTTAGGGAGGTTTACTCAGCTTATTCATACCTCAATTTATTCATCAGTAAAATGGGCATATAATAATAATAAACACCTGCCTCTCTAGGTTGTTATGGATGGGGTCTAAAGGACAGTTAATATGTATAAAGCTCTTAGAATAATGACTGGCATTTAATAAATGTTAGCTTTTATTACAGAAGGGTGAGCAATTGAGGATGAGAAAATATTATCTAGGGATATGTGCTATGGAAAAACTAAAATAGGGTGATGCAATGAGGGGGTCAATATTTAAGCTGAGATCTCAATAACAAGGAGTTATCCCTGTGAAGATCAGGAGGAAGGGAGGACATTCTAGGCAGCGTGAAAAGCTATAATAGTACAAGGGCCTGGCGGAAGAAAGAATGCAGGATGTTTGAAGAATACCCAGTGACTGGTGTGTGTAGATGACACGAAGTCAGATAGGCTGGGTCAGAGTTACGCAGGGCCTCGACTGGTCAGGACCAGAGGTTTGGATTTGCTATTACATGTAGTAGTAAGCCACTGGCTGATTTTGAGCAGGGTCATGATATATAAACTGATTTCTATTTTCAAGAGGTGAGGGAGGAGGCAAGGAACGTGGTTGGGAGGCTGTGGCAGTCACCCTGGTGAGAGGATGGTGGCTTGGGCTTGCTTGGAAGTGGTGTGGATAGAGACACTCTGGATTGGAGAGAGAGAGTGTTTTTGCCTGTATCATCAAAATGCTTCCTCCCAATTGTTAGTTACTTTAAAAGGAATAATATTGTGTCTTATAAAATTTTAATTAATGTTCAGACACTATTCATACATCTCCAAGTGAAGTGGTAATTCAGGAATTATTTGAGTTATTAAGTGAATATGAAACAACCACCAACCTGGAAATTTCAGGCCAGAATTCCATTTTGAGAGCCAAAATGGAATTCCTCTTCCATGGCACTGTGAAAATCCAGAATTCAGTGCAGTGAAGTGCAAGAATGAGATGAATTCTGGGAACTGAAACAGCATTATAGGTTCTCCTCATCCTCTTGAAGTCTGTGCTTTCATATCAAATCTTCGATAGCCTTTCTACACACCAGTTCCTTTTACTGCTTTTAAGATGGGCTGAAATGAAAGCCATCACGTAGGTGTGACCAGGCTGGCTGGGCAGGTGCTCGATAGATGACATACTGGAGAGTGTGTGGCAACAACTGGGGAGTGACAAGACCCCGGGTGAGTGGCCAGCAGTCACTTCAGGCTTGCAAGCTAATACCCTGCAACTGAGAAAAGTACAGCTGGGTGGGACACCAGCACTTGTCCTCCCTGTGGAGTCAACACCCAGCACAGCTTCTTCACAGAGGACTGAGAAATTGGCGTATATCTTAAATAGAAAGGAATTTGAATTGATAAGGGGTGAAGAATTTGTTCTAAGCAGAATCTCATAATCACAAGCCAAGGTTAATGGAGAAAGCTTTAAGTAGGTAAGCCCATTGCATAGCAGTTGTAGTAAGCGATCACTCTCTTCTCGGATCCTTTAACTGTGCCCTAAAAGGAGATTCTTCCTCATGAAACATTCAATCTGGGGCTCTAGAAATTAGCGTCAAGATCTTACGCAGATATGAGCAGTTTTTCTTACATTTCCTGTTTGAAAAGTAACAAAATTCCTGCTCTCCTTGGACCCAAGCTTCCTCATCTTCCTGGAATTTCAAAGTGCAGAGATGCGTGTACTGAAAACCATTAGAACTGTTTGTTAGTTAGTTTTACAGGAAAGAAGGAGAGCAGTAAAATCAGGGTCCGGAGAGCACACTTCCCGGTGACCTAACCTACTTAAAATGTATTTGATGGATTTATTTTGAGTTTTGGAAGCTCAAAGACTCAAAAGAGGACACAATTCGAAGGATGTCAGCATAGGGAATCCAGAATAATTCTGAGAGCTCTGAAAACTGTAGGTTGGGGCTCTGGATGATAGGTTGGATGTTTCTTTGGCTGTCACTTCTAGGGTTTTTGTTTTCTTTTTTTTTTTTTTTTGGTTTTCTTTTTGGGACAGAGTCTCTCTCTGTCACCCTGGATAGAGTGCAGTGGTGTCATTGTAGCTCACTGAAACATCAAACTCCTGGGCTCAAGCAATCCTCCTGCCTTGGCCTCCCAGAGTGCTAGGATTACAGGCATGAACCACCTATACTTTCTCCCTTGCTTTTTCATTTAGAAGAGTACAGTTAAAGTTAATAGAAGCCAAAAAATTCAGTATGAATTTTCTCACTGGAGATCAGAAACAGCAGATAAAGAGCCACTGGAAAAAGTCACCTTTAAAAGGAATAAAATGTGAAGACAGAGAACTCCATTGGAAAGGGTGTTTTCTCCCCGTGAGCCAAGAGGCCTGAATCCTGACAGTAGGGATGTGTGTAATGAATTCCCCTCTGCGGAGGAGGGGCAGGACCTGCGTGTTCTCAGGGCCCCGTCAGGCTTGAGGCTTTGGTACTGATCTTTTCTTCACTACGACACTACAGTACAATGTTGAAAATCACTGCAAAAGTGGATAAGGAGAGAGATAGCTAGACATATGTTTAAGGACCTTAAAACTAAAAAACTGGAGATGTGGTTGTCTTTTAGCCCATTTGCAGACTTTGCAAGCTAGGATTTGAAGTGTCAGCTTCAGACTTGCCAAGCCACAGCTCCTGCAGATGGCTATGTTACATCTCCCTTCTCTTCCTGGCCATGTTGCCTCGTACCTAAAGGAGAAAAACTATTTCAGCTAAGTGAACCCCCGCTCCAGGGGTCTTCCTACCAACATTTTAATGAACTTATAGTTAAAAGTTTGAAAAAAAATCTTTCTAAATGTTTATCAAAATCAAATAAGCAGTTCCACTTTAGGTTATGTAAAAGGCAAATTGGAGCCATTTGTGTTGAGATAAGACCCTTCAGTTACACAAAAATGTGGCAAGTAAGCTCTAAGAAAATATAACAAACAGGTTGGCATTGAGGGAAAGAGAGAAAGAGGAAAGAGATTGGTACAAGTACAATCTGTGAGTTCGGATTGTTGGAGTCCCCACAGCATCACAGAGCATATGAAGAGGCCCATAGCCCAGTGCAGTTAGATGCAAAGTGTCTGGCAGCCTCTCAAGCTGTTGTCTCCAGAGGGTGCTCGCCTAAAGGCCTGGTCAGCCAAGAGAGGTGAATACTCGGCCAGGCGCAAAAGAAGATGCATAGAAAAAGTGAGGACTCCACCAGGAAGGAAGAGGCATTTTGGGGGCAGGGGGCGGACTGGAAGTCTTCTACTGCTCTAATTCAGGGACTCCAGAGAGTGAGGAAATTAAAAAGACCCAGGAAACTCAGGCCATCTGTAATGGTAGCTTTTCTGATGGCAGAAATTATTTAAAGCGTACAGGTAAAGAACACCGTGTTAGAACCTAAGACAAATTAAGTACAGAGGAAAAGGGGAAGAATTATATAGCACACAAGTCCAAAGGTGATAGTAAATATAAGTGCATAGGAAAACTTAGTATCTAATAATATTTAGATAGTGCTTTAAATATATAGAAAACACTCTCACAAGGCATTATCTTATTTAATCATGACAACAACTCATTGGAGTATCAGTATTATTATACCCTGTATTTTGCCAGTAGGAACTTAGGGCTCAGGCACATTCGGAGGCTTGTCTAGGGTCACATAGCGAAAGAGAGGGAGAATGAAAACTCAACCCCAAGTCTTTTGGCACCAAACAGTGTGCTTTTTCCCTACTATGCTTTGTCATAGAAGTATCCACATCAGAACCAGACTTTGCCTTTGGGTGTCATTCCAAGAGGGATTATTATAGCACTGGTCTTTCTAGGCCACACCTGGATAACACTAGCAGTCCTTACTAAGTAGCCAACATGCTTGATGCAGGTCAGAGGACCCAAACAAAGTAAAACTCGCCAAATTCCTAACTCGAAATAACAGTGGAAATAATCTCCCTCTCAATTTTGAAAACATAATTTTTACTTTAGAGGTTAAAAATGTACATATTAGTGAAAGCTTAAAACCTCAAAGTATATGTTTTTATATGTGAGGCAAAGAAACTTAAAGCTACTTAGATTATGCACAATATATCCTACCCTGTAAGTGTTGGAAAGGTTGATATAAAAATTATTTAACTTTAGATAATTCAGATCAAAACAATTTGCTTAAAAAGAATCTAGAACAAAAAAAAAGAGAGAAATAATCACATCATATCTTCCATTGAATATGTGAGCCTAAAGTTAGTTTTAACATCCTTTACTGCTAAATTTAATGATGAAAGACTTACTTTTTTTTTTTATTGGAGACAGAGTCTTGCTGTGCCTGGGCTAGAGTGCTGTGGTGTCAGCCTAGCTCACAGCAACCTCAAACTCCTGGGCTCAAAGGATCCTCCTGCCTCAGCCTCCCAAGTAGCTGGGACTATAGGCACATGCCACCATGACTGACTATTTTTCTATTTTTAGTAGAGATGGGGTCTCGCTCTTGCTCAGGCTGGTCTAAAACTCTTGAGCTCAAGTGATCCTCCCTCCTCAGCCTCCCAGAATGCTAGGATTACAGGTGGGAGCCACCATGCCCAGCTTGAAAGACTTTGTTAAAAAACCAATAGTGTTCCCATTTTCTTTTGGCCTGTGTTGTAAACTGTTGTTAACAATTATATATTTTTTATTTTGTGGAAAAAGATTCTAAATTTTTGACTTGACATTTTGCACTTAGAAAACCTGGATATTTTTTGCACATTGGATATATAACTTTATTACCTCATTTTGAAAACTAATACTGTTTTTGAAATGAATGGGGATCTTTCTTTACAGGAACAGTCTGGTAGGATTTTTGAAGGTATTTTTGGAATTCTCAGGGTTGTCTAATATGTAAACAGAATCAGAATTTTAGAGTGGGAAAACCCATGGAGATGATTTAATCAAATTCCCTCATTTTACCTGTGAGGAATGTGTAGGTCAGGGAGGGGGAGGGCAGGTAGGTAGGGGCAGTTCTGTAATGAGAACCTACGTCTCTAATTTGTAGTTCAGTGCTCTAGAGTGATTTTCTCCTGCTACCCTTTTCATAGGCTGCTGATTTTTTTTTAATCGCCATACATGGCTGTTGTGATCTGAAGAAGGAAATAACTAACACCAAATTATCTCCCTCCTCCTCCTTTGTTCTTTTCTTCTTTTCACCCTAAAATTAAGTTTTTATGAAGAGATTGAGTAGATTTGGCTGTGCGTCTGTGACGGCACCATCTCTCTTGGCTGTTTTGGTCCACATCTGGAATGGACTCAGTGGACATTATTCGCAGGCTGAGAAAAATAGGACTTGGATTTTGTCCTTGGCAAGCAGAGAACTTCCACTGTTTGAGGAGCTGCTACTGGACTACTGTATGTTTGTCTCACATCCCACAGCGAACTGAGCAGACCAGGCCCTTCTTTTTGTTTTTGCCTTTTTTTTTTTTTTTTGGTCATCAAAACAAGTAGCTCCTCTCAGACACCTTAATACATAATTAGGTGTGTCTGTTTGCACTTGGGAGACAGAGAGCTACGTGTCCCAGAGAAATACAAGGAGTCTGGGAGCAGCCACAAGCAGATGTTGAAAATGTCCATTTGTGGTGAGTTTATTACGATAGCGCCAGGAATGAACATTGAAGATGAAACCCCTCCCAAGGGGTGGGTGTGTATGTTGAGAGGGGAATGTCATCGAGCACAGTAGAAAGTGAAAGGAGGTCCCTTTTTTTTGATTTGCTCTAGTATTTGTTTATCTTCTACAACAAGGAAAATCTCACTATTTGGCTTTGGCTGTTTGAAGGCTTTTGCCAAATGCTTAACAATCTGTAGGGTTTGATTTCTCTCAAAAAAACCACTTTGAGAACAAGGCTCTATGTAACTAAGATGTGTTTGTTTTTGTTTAAATCACTCAGAAGAGAAATCATCTCTTGTCCATTGTTAAAAGAGAGGTTTCAATCAAAGGAAAATTCTACATATTCTAAAATATACAAACAGCTCTTTGAAACTGATGCCAAATCAAACTCTAAAAGAGACGTTTTTCTTGCAGAAGTTTTGAGTTAATTCTGTGTGCAGGGCTTGAGTGGAAAAACTCAGACTGTCAGAGGGACGAGTTACTACAACACTACGTTTGGATTCAGAAGTTACATAAGGAGCATTGTCTCAGGATAGTACGGAGACTCTTGGACATGGTTTGAGGCTAAATCCTAGCAACAAAGAAAAGAGATTCTTTTCAAAGTAAGTCAGTTTTTCAGTTAAATAAAAGGTAGAAGTCTGGTTTCTGATGTCATTGGATATAAATAAACATCCAACGTGAGAAGACATACCAGTCATGGCTTTAGAAAATAAATTAAGTGAAATGTCTCTTGTTTTTAAAGAAATACCATCCTTTCCCCTATCAAGACTTCTATTTGGATGAAAAGTAGTAGATGCTAATGATGCAAGTCTTGTGGGGGAAGAGGGACACAAATTAGGAAACCCAGCAGTTTCATTTCAGCTCTGCCACTAATTAACTGCATCCTTGAGCTAGTGAGATCTTTCTTTGACGAAGCTTCATCATCAGTTGGTGCCTATCATGCCTGCCTCACAGGCTTTTTGTGCAAGTAAAACCAAATGTATGTAAAAACATAGAAAACTTAAAAGGCAAAATTGGAGATGTTATCTCTTCATTTAATTATTATTTTTGAGAGTCAGGTTGATATGGGACCTGATAGTTTGCTGGGACTGAAAAAGTCACAAACAGTTTTTATTCATAGGATAAAGGGAGCAAGCCAGGGAACACGTTAGAACAAGAGATGCAGAACTGGTAGCCAGAGCAGGGTTGTGGGTCTGGAACTAACTTGCGCCCTTCGGGTTTAGGTAAACACAGGTGTAGTAGGTCAGGAAAGGCAGCTGGTTGAAGATGCACAGGCAGAAGTCAGAAGGCACACATAAACTGCAATTAGAGACAAGGATTTAGGCAAAATCTGGTATTGCCATTATTTTTTTTCTTTGCACACATTTAAATACTTTTTGTCTGTAACCGAGAGGAGCTACAGCACATTTAAAGATAAGTAGGACAGAGTTCCCATTCTTAAGGAGTTTAAAGCCGAGCAGGGGTGACAAGGTGATTGTTGCTCCCTCTCCACACCCGTAAGAGACACACAAATGAAGCACAGAGTAAATGCAGAGGAAGGAGAGGTTATTAAGGGCTAAACCGGGAACATGGCAAGAAGCTTGTGAAGCACAAGGGTATTGTAAGGTACATTTTAAACGCTGCTTAGAATTTCAAGAGACTGAGATAGGGTGGAAGCGGGGCAAGGACACGAAGGGCCAAGGGAATAATGTAAAGCAAGGCAGGAATGTGGGAAAAGCAGAGCAGTACAGAAAATGCAGAAGGGTCCGGTTTGGCTGGATTGTAGAGTTCATAAAGAGTAGGAGAGACAAGACTGGAAAGGTAAGTTGGGACAAGACTATTGCTCCTGCAAATGTTTGTGTGCGCCTGATACAGAGATCTAGAAATACACACATACCTGAGTAACAGAGCATGACATGGAGTCACAGAACAGGTAGGCAGGCATGAACAAGGAAATCCTGAGGAACCAGAAAGTCGAATAAGACAAGGATTCAGGAACCCAGATAAGCTACCTGAGCAGAAGATACAACACACAAACAAAAGTGGATCTCGATTATAAGGCAAGCTTCTGTCACAACCAGGCCCCCTTATATATCTTCTCCTGGGGCAGGAACCAATCTCAGGGCCTGATCAACCCAGGCCTACACTGGGGAGCAGGTAAGTGGATGCATCTGGCTGCAGAAGGGGAGAGGGCAAAAATAAGAATAGGTCCTAGCAGGATACAGTTTGAGGCTTAAAGCCTGTGGCTTGGATCCTAGATTAATACGGATTGTGTTAGAACTGGGATAACTTTCTCTCTTTGAGCTGATTTATAGAGACTGAATAGCACTTTGGCAATCTAAGTTCCTGGTCTAGGGGCATTGGGCAGTTTGAGCCACATGCTTTAAGGGCAGAATGGCCTCAGGGCTGTTGGACCACACCTGGGCACTAAGCCTTTTGAGGTCCATTTGGGTAGATTGTATTTTTAAAAATTATGGCCCAAGTTTGTCAGGTTTTGTGTGATTCTGCCTTGAAAGCAGCTGCTGCCTGGAGCCTACTCTCTCTTTTTGTAGGCCGCTTTCCCGAATCAGCACTAGACTTGGATAGAGGGATAGTTTTAGACCAGGTTGGTTTTAGATATAGAGGACCAGGTCTATTCCTCCTTTAGGAGGCAGAGAGTTCAAACTATCTGATAACACGGTGTTTATGTTCAGGAGGTGGTGGAATGTGGCCTCTGTGGTGACTGTTTGCTTTCGTAGCCTTTTTTTTCCTACCTCAATAGGCATCTCTCTTCTCAGTCATGGTTTTTTACAGAAGAGTTGGGTTGGACCTGGAGCTGGGTATGTGGGGTTAATCAGAAATGGGGGATTCTGATTCTCAATTCATGTAAATATTTTCTAGCTTGGACCCGATCTTTTCAGTTTCCTTCTTCTCTGGCTCTACTAGTTCAAATAGTACTGGTAAGAAGGAATGCCCTTTTGAGATGGAGATGTTTGGTATTTGCCACGTACTGTTACCAGTTCCTACTTACTAGAGTGTTATCTAATGAGGTAAGCTGAGGAATGTAAAACCTGATTTGCTCAGATCATTCAGAACATAGGTGGTAAAATATCAGAACCCTGGGGATGGGTTAAGCATGGCAAATAAGCGGCACACATCAGCCTCCTGTTCCACGTGCCCGTCTCCACCCCCTGGGCTGTCATTGGTAATTGATCAGAACCCTTTCCATCATTGTCCTCCAGGTAGCCATGGCCAGTCTCCTAGAATTCACATGAAAATTTTCTGAATTCCTATACCTTAGAAGAGACAGCAGCAGCAGGGCCCCACAGTTCTGGGCCCAGGTCCTGGGCCACCATGTACTGGTCTGTAACCCTGAGGAAATCACTTAATTTTTTTTGAGCTTAAGTTTTACTAACCATAAAGTGAGGTCAGTGATGTTGTCCATCTGACAGAGGGTTTAATGACATAATGTACATAGATGTGCTTCAGTGGAGTAAAGCTCTTCTAATGATCTGAGCTATGGTGTCTCAGTTGTTTGGTTAGCCACTTTCCTCTTAGTCAATTTTTGTTAACATCATGGGATACTGTGAGTATTAAATCACTTATGCAGGGGTCTCCAACCTATGGTGAGTTGTATAATTATTTCAATATATGTTACAATGTAATAATAATAGAAATAAAGTGCCCAATAAATGTAATGTGCTTGAATCATCCTGAAACCATCCCTCCCTTCCCCAGTCCATGGAAAAATTGTCTTCCATGAAAACGGTCCCTGGTGCCAAAACAGTTGGAGACCACTGATAGGACTTACATGGTTGGGGAAAAGCAAAGACTGGTCTGTTAAGCAATGGACAGTTCTGGTTCCTAGCCCATCATCAAGCAGCTTCGAGTCAGAGCATTCCTGCACAAGGGGTTTAGCTTGTTGCTACCAAGCAGGAAAGAAATGTTACTAAGATTTTTCCGCTGAAGCACCCCAAAGGGCAGTGGAACTCTAGGACTTCTTCACTACTCCTGCTCTCCCCATTCTGTTGACATAACACAAAACAACCCCAAGCCCCTAAGCAGAATATTTTCAAGTCTCCTGTTTTGTCTGAAAATTCATGTGAATTTTATTCCAGAATATGCCTGTTTTGTTTTAATATAAAAATAATGTTTTAACTTACTAATATCAGTTAAATGTCCCTCTTTAAAAACCCTCCCCCATTAGTCCCCTTCTTGTATTTCATGCCTTCCTATCAGCTAGGCTTTGGTGTCTAATATATAACATCTCAACCAGTTCATAAATTTCTGCTTTTAATATAGTCCAAGTTACCACTAGCACAGCCCACAGGAAAATACCAGGCTGTCCCCTCTGAATTCAGTCTTTTTTGAAAGATTTACTTAGGAACAATTTATCATTTAGTTGCAATTTTTAAAATAATCTTAATTGACCACATATGTTATCAAATGAGAGCTGGTCTTGTAGCCTCTGCCTGGCTCCCCGGCGCCCCGCCTCCGCCCGCCTCCTCACTGGCGCATGCGCACGCGCACTACCCTCCGCCAGGATGTCAGAAAAGTAATTATGCCGCTCTGAAGGCAGATACCATCCCAGGAAAGCCTCCCCCTGATTTAAGATAAGATTGCCTATATTCAAGCTGTTATTTTTAGGAGGGAAAGGCTATCGCTTTTAAGCCTCTTTCCCTGGTTTTCCTAGTTCCTCCTCTTAATTGTGACTCCATGTTTTGGTAGCCATAAGTCATTAGTGGTTTTTAATTTTTCTGAAACTGAAATAAGGTCTGAAAGGGTGGATTTGTCCCTTTTTTCCTCCTTTTTTTCCTTTTTTTTTTTTCCTGGCTAATCGGAGGAACGCAACCACATCTGAAGCCACTTGGCTCATTATGAATTTCATGGAAACTGATTCTCTGAAAGTGTTTCCATATGTGTGTTCCCAATATATCCCATCCTCTCTAAATGGGAGCACAGACGTGTGCATGGGCTGGAAATGGCTTCAGGATGTGACAGAGCAGTCATATGACCGCCACGGCACCGTGGGTGGCCCCTTCTGAAAGACACGGTGTCCTGGGTGCTGGCCTCCTTCCTGCAGCAGATCTGGTTTCAAAGACTATCCACCCTTCCTAGGATTTAAAAAGTTCTTAATCAAGGCCTAGCAAGAAGATCTCTCCTTTTTTTCCTCCCTTTTCTCTCCCCCTCCTTTGGCTCCTTCCTTCCCTCTTACTCTCCCTCCCTATATGCATACACATACACTTGAACATCTTCTGCCTGCCACTTTTCCCTTTACAAAAAGGAAATATATTATTCCAACAATATCCTCAAAATATGGGGGGGGGGGTGTTAAGGAATGGTTGAAGTTTCTGAAAATTGCCAGGTTTTTTTTCTTTCTATTTTTCCCTCAGCATAACATACTTTTCTTAGCCTTAGAATCAGCTGGTCTTTCAGAATTTGTGAGCCTGCAGTGGAAAAGTACAATTCATTACAACACGGAAAACAAATATTTATACTGGATAGTTGAGGCACTTTTCCGCTCTTTTGCAAAACTGTGGAGTTTTCTAGTCATTTCATTATCTTAAAAGAAATTGATTTCACATTCTTACTTTGCTGGTTTCTTCTCCATCAGCATGATCCATTTCATGTTTCCCATATATGATATATTTTCCTGATTGTTATCTAAAGATTAAAAGTAAAACTAATTTGGTGATAGACAAGTTTGATTATTTTTTAGTGTGAGGGGAGAAATTCAGGGAAATTTGGAAAATTGACCCCTTAGAACCTGAGTGTGGAAATGCAAAGTTATATTTTGCACGTAGTCTAAACTTGATTTTTGGATAGTGTTTATGTAGCATTTCTGCTTCTGTCATGTTGCCTGCTTGAGACTATGCTAGTAATACATTTGTTTATGTATTACTAGCATGTTGCCTGCTTGAGACTGTGCTAGTTGTATATTTGTTTAGGAAAGTTTTTTGAAGCATCCATCTTTTCTCAGCACCATACATACTATGCATTAGCCAGGATCTAAAAGAAGGATATGTGATTCTTACTGTTAATTTGCTTTCTCTTTAGTTGGAAAGTGAAAATACTTACCTAAAACCAATGGTAATACTGTAGAATGCATGCAGTGGTAAGATTCATATACATAAATATCCAAGGCTTGTATGGTAAAGAAAAGGTTATGATAAAAATGTGTATACCCAGGATGTCCTTGTGTGGTAGTGAACTGTGAAGACAGTGCTTACTTACCTTGCTCAGGCAGAGAAGGGGAAGTGGTGGACACTGGGGAGAGCATGAGCAAAGACCCCAGAAGGATCCTAAGTGTATGTCACCCTATGAGTAAGAAGGTCCACGCTGAGGAGCAGTGGGATGTGACCTTGGAAAAGGAGGGCAAGGACTCTGAGTATGCCCGCAGCCTCCTTATTTTTCGCTCCTTCATTGCAGAGCTACTCAGCATGCCTTCTGAAAGGTGGCTGAACTATGCTTGATTAAGTGGTGATACACTCTGGTCTTAAGGCTCTGCCACCCCTGTGGCTTGAAAAGGTAGTATGCAAGTGGGAGAATTTCCTCTTTCACGTGTGTGTTCACAGAATGCAGATCTCAGGAAGCTCAAGGCAGATCCTCTACATTTTTCCACTGGCATGCTCTGCCACGGCAGCAGAGGTAGGGTAGAACATTGGAGTCCCCATCTGCAGGCCTCCATGTCTTCATCTGTAAAAGTCACCTGTGATTCTTGGTGACTCTGACATACTGCTTCTATATACTAGTGTAGAAATTCATGCAGGATGTGAGTTTCATTCACCCTCTGTTAACTTTACTCACTCAGAATAAAGACCATGACCTTAGTGGCAGGTGACTAACCCTGAATCATGATCGAGGGTGAGTGGAGTAACCTTCCAGCAGGCCATGGCCCTCTGGAGGGCTGGTCTGGCCCCCTTTCCCCTTCATCTCGTCTCCCTGGGGCTCCCCAGTGTGGACCTATACACAGATACCGGCTCTGAGCAGGACGGGCACTGGGAATGGAGTGGGAATGACACCGGTAGGAAACCAGAGGCGTCCGTTTACTAGTGGCAACTGCTGTTTGTGGGGCCCCTGTTTGCAATGTGATGTAATTAATGATGCTTGGGAATAGCTTTGAATGCTCTGTAAAGAGAGTTTTACAAGGTTTTATAGGTATGGAACGTATTTGGATTACATTTTAGGTTCGATGTCAGCATTGCTTAGTATCTGATTTTTCTTTAATGTGTCAAAATGTATTAGCTATTTTACAGAGTTTCTGATCTTTAGACTCATTTACTTATTCATTTATTCTTCCAACTGTACACTCAACATATTTTTTTCATTTTAACCTCTTACTGTGTACTAGGTTCTGAGATGGATATGAGAGGAAGATAATTCCTTTACCATCCAAAGCTGACTTTATAGTTGGAGAGAACAGACTGAAAAACAGCTAATAATTCAACAAAGGAGTAAGGGTCCAAAAGAGTGATATAGAAAAATAAATGCTATTGGAACAGAAGTGGAATAGGAAATTTCACAATAAAACAGTTGGGAAGAGGGGCAGCCAGAAGGCTGTAACAGGGGAAGAAGATTCTTGGTTGCCAGAGGAGAAGCAGCCCTGTGTAGATCTTGTGTATTTAATGTTCCAACAGAAGGAACGCTGTGAGGGGGTTAATAAAAAGGTCTTAGGCTTTATTTGAGATTTGTTGAAGCAATAACTCCTACCATTTAAAAGGCCCCAATGAAGCTTTGAAGTTAACACCTCATTGCTGAGAAGTATGATGGCTTTTCGTTCTGTACGTTTATGCCCTCATGTAAAAAAGGTAGGGTCGGGGACTCTGAATATGCCAACATATGTTCAGTCCAGATTCAAGACCCCCTTTCCTTTTTCCTGCCCCAACCTGCCTCCTCAGCTGGGGTGTATAAAATCTGCTACTTAGACGGAAAGATAACACGGGTATAGTGTTTCCCAGCTGACAGCCCCAAATGGCAAGTACCCTGTGTGTTATTCTTCTCAAACTCTGATTTCCTTTCATTCTAGAGATTCCCTTGCCCATTTTCGGGCAATAAACTGTTATTTATTGAGGGCCTACTGAGTGAGCGAATGTATGTTAGAGTAAAGGCCTAGAAATGTCAAGTAACTGTTATTAAGCACTGAAGGGGAGACGGAGAAGTATTAGATCTCTGTCCTCAACAGCTCTCCAGGAGGGAGTCACACATCCCCCTAGCATGAGTAGCATGAGAAAGCAGTGTGCGAGAGATGTCACAGGGACTGCAGGCCCTGAGAATTAAAGCAGGTCACAGATTCTCTTGTATTCCCTCGTCTTGATTTCACATACCTTCCACTTCTTCTGAAGACCCAGGAAACCTGGTTGGGTAAAGAGAGGCTATTTCCTTTTCTCTCATAGATCTTGTGGGGAGGTGCAAGATGTTGTTTTACTTTTAACGTTGACTCTATTTTTATTTCAGCATTGTGGACGTTTTATAATGTATTCTTCCCTCATGGATAGTCGGTTGTTAAAAACTGCTGCTGCTGCTTTAATGAGCGAGGTTCTTGTAGCTCTCTTTATGACAGCTACATTTGTTTGCAAGCTGTCTGGCTGTGGCTAGGGCTGCAGACAGCAGCTTTGGAATGAGGTGCATCTGTAGGAAGCCAGGGATGTCCTAAGGGGATCAAACCCTTGACCTTGGTCTTGTTCACATTTTCTTTTCCTATTTTATTTTTAAGACATAGTCTCGCTCTGTCGCCTGGGCTAGAGTGCCATGGTGTCAGCCCAGCTCACAGCAACCTCAAACTCCTGGGCTCAAGCAATCCTCCTGCCTCAGCCTCCCGAGTAGCTGGCAGGCACACACCACCAAGCCCGGCTAATTTTTGCTGTTTTTAGTAGAGACAGGGTCTCGATCTTGCTCAGGCTGGTCTCGAACTCCTAACCTCAAGCAATTCTCCCACCTTGGCCTCCCAGAGTGCCAGGATTACAGGAGTGGTCAACCGCACCTGGCCCTCATTCACATTTTGCCCTGAGCAACTGAACTAATTGCCTACTGTTTAGCAGATTAGATGAACAACAATGCCTAAAGGAGTTGTTAGTAGTATCCCAAGAATAGTAACTCTGGTTGGGGCAACACTTAGGCACCAAAAGAATTTATTGAAGTATTTTTTATTTAGACAAATAGATCTCTAAGATAGCAGGTGAGTATGCATACATACATATATATACACACACATACATATAGATGGATAGATAGAGATCTGTGATCATGTTAACCAAATTCCTTGAGGGTAACTAATATTGCATATCCTTTGTTAGAAGTTAAAGAGGTTGATCTAGTGGTGGCTCTGCCTCTCAAGGTGTGTGATTTTGGGATGTAGAGTAAATGACTTCCCTTCTCTGGATTTCACCTTTCCTATTTGTCAAACAGGCTTAGATTATAGTTATCTAAGTGGTAAATTAGGAGTTTAGACTTTTCCATCAGAGTACTCCAACTAGCGGAAGGGGTACTTGGATACTTAGGGGATCTGGGGGCATAGCCTAAAGCTTCACAAGTACAAAATTTTGTTGAAGTTATTCTTTATTTATCTAAAAATTCACCTAAGTGTTGCATTCTTCTCCATATCATATTCATATTTACTATATAGTGTATTCCTTTGCCCAAGTTGAATAAAAACCCATCAGGAAGATGGAAGATAAACCATGTTTATCTTGGGCTTCCAGTAACTCCTGGCAGCCCTCCAGGCACCCCCAAGTGTAGGCACATGACATTTTGAAACTCTCAGAACCAGATAATCTCGTATTGACTGTAGCATCCTCAACTTCTGAGCAACTTCCATTGTTCAGCAAAGCTTAATGTATTTTGGACATGGAAGAGATGCATGGATAACAGCAAAAAAATGGATATATGAAAGTTGTTCTTTGTTATTTTAAAAAGGTTCCCAAACCACCGATGGCTTTATTTACTTGGTAGGGGTAGTCAGGAATTTTAACCCGGCTCTGGGGTGCTCTGAGGCTACCAGGCACCAGGCACGTCACTGGGCTGGGGCAGTTGTCGAGGTTTGGTTGTACATTTATAAAATTAGATTGGGGTAGTGCTACTTTTAAAACTCTCTAGGCTGTAATCTTTGGACTCTTTTAATAAGTCAAATTTACATTTTGTATACTTTAGTTAATGTAATCCTCAGTTCTTTTTTTTTTTTTAAGTTTGTGGCCATAATGTGGCTAGTGACACAAGGTATGAGTACCTTAGGACACAATGTCAAAATAACCCACGAAGGAGGTCTAGAAGAAAACCTGAGTTCATGTACAAAACAGAGATTAGAAGTATAGATACAACCCTATTCAACAAAAGAAAATTTAATTATATTATTTGCTTCTATAACAACTATCATAAATAAATTTAAGATTAAGAAGGAGTTTATATTCTCTCTTTTTAAGCTTAGGATTCCTCTCACCTCCCCATCATAAGATTATTACATAAGAAGAGATCTCATATTGTACTATGGCAAATTGTTAATATTTCCTCATACAGAACACATTGCAGTATGTTTACTGAAATATATCTTGGTAACATAAAATGACTAAACAGATTCCAGAAAATTCTATGATTTTTTTTTAAGTTATAAAGATTATCCTGTCATCCTTTTAAAGTCTACAGTAGCTGTCTTTGTCAAGAAAGAGTTAATCCTCAAGACATTACAGACTCAAATGACAAGAAGCGATTGGTCAGAATACTGTAAACCTAGCGGAAATTTGTTGCATTGCTTTCTATAAATCACAACCAGAGCTCATTAATTGAAAAATGAATGTCAATTTGTGTTAGCTAACATCTATAAACCAAAAAGGTACAGCGATCCTGGCATGTGATGGGTAATAAAAACATCAGCAAAATGTATCAGGTAAAATGGAGAAGAAGGTCGGGGGAGTGGTAAATTCAAAACCATATTGGAGTTTACCGCCAGGGCCCCACATGAAGGTTTTTAATGAGGCTTCTGCATCAAAATAAGTAAAACCATATGGAATTTTAATTATTACTACAGTGTATTTTAAGTACAAATACACATGAGAAGCATTTTTTACAGTAACATGTCTATTTGTGTGAACTCCGTGCTTCTGTAGGGGGCAAACGATGACATTTTAACTGCAGCTTCTCTCCGATTTCCATCGCCCACGTTATTCTGCCTTTCCTCCTATGAGCTCAGCATTGAACTTAATGCATACAGAAGTGACCTGCCTAGAGCTGTTAGCTCTGCCGGCTCAAAGTCACCTGGATGCTCTGCAGTGCAAAGGCTGGCTGAGGAACATCTGTGGCCTCCACTTAGTGTCTGTATTGTGTAAGACAGTGCAAAAGCATCGGGCGGGGGAGATGTTTACAGCTCATCCGCTCCCAGTTCTGATTCTGTCGTAATCACTACTTACACATTTTTAAACTTGAGCTTGTCAGAATTTCATCTGGGGGAGGGGTCAGGTAGAGGCAAGTTGAGGATGGAAGAATTTACGAAAAGCAGAGAGTGACTGCCTGGGCTGTGTCAGTTTTGGTTTGTCATCTTGAAAGTGTTTGCTTCTGGCATTAGAGGCTGCTCACTAGCTTTCTAGCCTCTGCTTCTGGGCCTGTGGACTCTGGGAAAGTACTAATGAGGGACGGGAACCTCTCTGTCTACCCTTCCCCTAAGGCTCTTGCTTCTCCTTCTATCTTGGGATTCATGGTCATAGAACTTGAGAGCTGGAAGGGAACTTAGAGCTCATCCCCCTCATTTTGCAGATGATGACACTGCCACCTCTGACTTCTGCCTCTGGCCTTCCACTCTCAGTA
The DNA here is from genome assembly GCA_028533085.1 of Varecia variegata. Taxonomy (NCBI): domain Eukaryota; kingdom Metazoa; phylum Chordata; class Mammalia; order Primates; family Lemuridae; genus Varecia; species Varecia variegata. The sequence goes on along the minus strand of CM052441.1, from coordinate 85,088,811 downwards.
AGAAGAGCCAGGCAGGTGAGACTTTTCACGATTGCTGGGCGGGGCAGGGCTGGGCTGGGCTGGGCTGTCTGATTGGTACTGTCCAATTTGTGAGTTTTGTTAACTACATGTTGCTTTTAAGTAGTCACTTTTTATTACAAATGCACATCATGGCACTTAAACTCCCCCTCGCATTTTATGAAGATCCTAAGCAGGGTGCATTTTAACAGACATTAACAACCTTCAACCAGCACCTTTAAAGAAAAGTCTTGGGATTATTCCTTTAATAAACATTGTGGTATTCAGGAACAAGGGCTGAATAAAAATGGGACTGGTGGAGTAGCTATTCACTAAGGTCTTCTAGAATTGCTAAGTCCTTCCCTTTATAGCTAAAAGCTATAGGAAAAACAAATATGTGGTCCAAATAGTTGGAAGATTTTAGAAGGAATCAAAATCTTAATAAGAGCATTGGTACTATAAAAAGGCTTGCCACAATTCTGTCAATTCTAGAAAATCATAATTAGCACAATCCTTAAGGATCACCACTATACATTTTTAGTCATTTCATAAAAGTAGTTTCCATGTGAAATGGTTTCATAAGTTAGGCCCCAGAAATATCTATCAAGGAGGCATACTGTTAGCTTTAGAAGTTAAAGGACTTCACTTTTCAGGGGAGAACCATCTTTGCCTCTAGGTTACTGCTTCAAATCAACCTGAAGCTGATTCTGTAGGATGTGGAACAGGTGTCTGGTAGGTGGGTGGGGAGGGGCCCTCCTCTTAATGTCCCCTAGGCATCGAGCCTTTCACAAAAGCTACTGTCAGCACCTGGCCTAAATCAGATCATAAGTCTCCCATCAGGACTTGAAATGCACTGATTTCGAAGGTTCTAAGCCTTCCTGCCCGTCTCACTGTTAAAACCTGCTTATCCAGCTGACCCTCCCTATACGCACCCAGAGAAGTAAGATAGTTTCAGACTACGTTGAAATCTGGTTTGATTCACTACTGCTAAGATGAAGCTTATAACAAGATTTTAAATTCTTTTAAGGGTTTAAAAGAAATGATAGGAACATGTTAGGGTATCTTTTTGATGTCCCTTCATTGATGAAGGAGCCCTGCCAAGAGTACTACTAATAAAACTTACTGTTTTGGAATTTCTTTTATATTGAGTTGAGGAAAATAAACTTGTTTGATTTAGTAAAAGTGTCACTTCAAATATCTGAAGTGCAACGAGAAACAAAAAGAGAAAAAAAAGTCAATGAAGATTCGGTCTTAAGTCTGGTGAGTGAACCTGTATGATCAGGGTGTTGGGTTGGTTTACACGTATGACCTAGCACACGTTTGGGTTTTTAAAGCCCTTTGGGAGTCTCTGGGGGTGAAGAACTTAAGGATAAATGCTATTGAGACTGTAAAGTGGGGGGGGAGAAAAAGACTGTACAGTGACTGGTGCATTTGAAGGTCTGTTTATGGCTTGCTGTTTGTTCCTCTTTGGGAAAGCTAAAGTTTTCTTTTTTTCTTGTAACGATTCTATCATTATTTTAATTGATATTTACAGATTTTCCCCCCATCTTCTGTTACAATTTTTAGGTGCTTCAGAACTGGGCCCTTTTTCAGACCCCAGGCAGTTCCCCAGCATTTCATCCCTCACTGAGAGCCGCTTCTCCAACCCACGAATGCACTATCCAGCCACCTTTACTTACACCCCGCCAGTCACCTCAGGCATGTCCCTCGGTATGTCCGCCACCACCCACTACCACACCTACCTGCCACCACCCTACCCCGGCTCCTCCCAAAGCCAGAGCGGACCCTTCCAGACCAGCAGCACTCCATATCTCTACTATGGCACTTCGTCAGGATCCTATCAGTTCCCCATGGTGCCGGGGGGAGACCGGTCTCCTTCCAGAATGCTCCCGCCGTGCACCACCACCTCGAATGGCAGCACGCTATTAAATCCAAATCTGCCTAACCAGAATGATGGTGTTGACGCTGACGGAAGCCACAGCAGTTCCCCAACCGTTTTGAATTCTAGTGGCAGAATGGATGAATCTGTCTGGCGACCGTATTGAAATTCCTCAGCTGTGGCCCAGCGGTGCCCGGGGGCCACGTCCCACACGTATCGATATATACATATATAGAAAGAGTGCATATATATGTATATTAATTAGCTATCTACAAAGTGCCTATTTTTTAGAAGATGTTTTCATTCACTCAGTCATGATCTTGCAACCACGAGAGGGTAGATATTGAGAAGCAGAAGGCCCAAGAGAGACGATCACAATCAGGTTTCAGATTGTTTACTATTTAAGATGTGCTTTTGCAAAGGAACAAACAAGAGAAAAGGTATTTTGTTGTTGTTCGGTCTGTTACCATACATCACCTGTTCCTATGCCAGTTCAGAGAGGTGGACTCCAGGTTCAGGAGAGAGAAGAGCAAGCCGCTTCCTCTCTGTGCTTTGAAACCACACACCCTCACGGTTGCAGCTGTGTACGGACCAGTGCGCTCTGCCGACCCGCTTACAAAGCCGGTCAAGGTGCACGCAAAGGGACAAGAGGTAGAATGGATGCTCCCATTGCAGTACGATCCATTCAGAATCACTGTTTCAAACTTTGCTTTCAGACTTGCTGCAGGTACTCATTTGAACTGTTTGGTTCAGTTTTTTTTTTCCTACTCTAAGAAAGTGACTTCAAAAATACTGATCAGGATAGATTATTTTATTTTACTTTTGAATACTTCCCCCCTTTCCCATTTAACCAAAAAGAAATCCCATCCCTAAAACTCTCCTTTTCCTTTTATGCAAAACTGAAAATGGCAATACCTTATTATAGCCATAATGGTATAGATAGTGTTTGCGTTTGGCTGTGTGTTATTTGTTTTCTTTTTTTTTTAAATTATGAATATGTGTAAAATCTGAGGTAACTTGCTAACGTGAATGGTCATATAACTTTAAAGATATATTTATAATTATTTAATAACATTTGGACCCTTGAGACATTTCTTAGTGTATTGATATGTTGACTTCGGTCTCTAAAAGTGCTCTTTATTAAATAACAAATTTCTTCAGTGGGCTAGAGCCATATCTGAAATATTGCTAAGCAATTTCAGTTCATCCATGCACAATGTGAGTTTTAAAAGTACTTCCATCTCCAAATATTTTAGATGTAGCTTGTTTTTGTGATGTATGAAGGAAAATGTCATGTTTAGTTCTTTCAGATCTTTGATTGCCTCTAACACAGCTTTGCCTTTTAAAGCAATAATTAGGGATTTACAAAACAACTCTTAGCCCTTTTCACCTACATTGCCCCTTATCAGCATGAAATGCTAAAGTGATGCGGTTTCCTAATTTTGGGGGGGTAATTATGACTGTGGTCATATTAAAAAGACAAGCACAAATGAATCATTGAACTGCAGAAAAATGTTCTGTGGTTTTATAGTAAAGCAAAACTCTAAATCTCCAGGCTTCATAGCGAAGACATAGTCAGCTTAAAGTCACACATGGGATAAAGGATCAATCATGACACGCATAGCACAGGAGAGCAAAATTGCACCAGGGATTCGCACCCGACCAGCCTTACCAAATAGTAAATCAGGGGAACCCAAATCTGCCTTACCCAACACCCCACCGGCAGCTTTCCACAGAATTTGCATTTAAAGGAGCAGAATGATGTCATTGTCTTTTGGGAACAAGACATCTGAAGTGGCAGCCAAGTTCCAGCAGGTAGCTGATCTGAGAGGGCATACATCCCGTGGGGACCTACATACAGCCTTTGGCATTTGTATTTCATGCAAGGGAGGGCAGGGGTGTGTGCAGTTTGGTGTCTACTGCTGTGTGTGAGTTTGAGCTAGCACCCTTCTGTAGGATGCACTTTGACCACTCCTGGCTACCACGTATCAAATCCCCAAGTGCAAACCCTCAGTCCAAACCAGGATCATTTGATGACACCAGCAGGCCAATCCCTGCTCTTTGCCCACACAGGTCAGGGCACCTTCATGTGAATCCTGTGCCCTCCTAAGCAGAACTTAGCAGAGATTTTCCTCCAGCCCGCAGAAGCCCCTTCGCTCTCTAGTCATTCTCAAGCCCACCTTTGTAGGTTGCCCAGCAATGCAGGACAGCTTTTGTGGGGCTATTGGACCTGTGCTTCTTGCCTAGGAGTCTCCCTTGGAATTCGTCCTGACTCCTAATAAAAATTGAAGGGAAAACAGAACAAAACACTTTGCCTTCTAAAGGTTGTATACCAAGTATGCTTAGAAAAATAAGCCACTTTTCTATTACTTAAGTAAGATGGAAGTAGTAATTGATACTATTTATTGTTTGTGTGTGGTAGCTTGAAGCACACCACTGTCCATTTATTTGTAAGTGTAAAATATGTGTGTTTGTTTCAGCAGCACTTAAAAAAGCCAGTGTCTGGTTACACATTTCAATTTTAATTAATTGACATAAAAATGTTACCACCACCTGCATCCTATTTAATAAAAAAGATACTATATTTGTACATTATTTTTTAATGTTAAAAGGGCTTTTTTAAGTTTACAGTACACATACTAAGTTTCGGGATGCTTTTGTGTTGAAATGTAATTATAGTGGCTGCAGGCAGCAACCCAGAAACACTTTAAAAGTTTTTTTTTCCTTGGGAAAAATTCAAGCACTTCTTCCCTCCAGCCTCACTCCAACCACCCCAATGGAGTAATTCACATTTCTTAGAACAAATTCTGTCCTTTTTTGGCCTAGGGGTTAAAGTTTTGTGGGTTTTTTCTTTTTTTCTTTCTTTTTCTTTTCCTTTTTACTGAACCCTTAATTTGCACTGGGTCATGTGTATGATTTGTGATTTCAAGACCAAAGCAAAGTCTAACTACTACTATGGAACCATGTACTAGTCAACACTCTATTTCCTGGGGGTTAAAATAGCATGGTTCCGTATGCAGCACAAACACTGCAGGAATTTACAGCGTGACCAACACAGCCACATTTTTATCCATTTCAGTTGTCTCACAAATTTTAACCTATGTCAGAGTTCCAGAACAGGTACTACAGCTTTGGTTTTAGATGAGTGGAATGACATCCAGCCTGGAACTGAGAGACTCAACAGATGATTGTTTTCTTTTTGGGCTGTTTCACTAACCCCCACCCCCACCCCCACCCCCGCCCCCACCCAGGGCCCTTTAAAAATGAGCAGAGAAATCCCACTAGGGACCATCCATGGTAATTCAGAAGGGAGGAGCTGTGTGAGCTGGCTTAAAGTGTTCCCTCCATTCTGAGGAAAGGGATTGGCCCAGAATATAGGTGAATACATGGAAACACAAAGCATTAGCAAAAGTAATCATTATACTTACGGTATTTGAAAGAACAATAATAAACACAATAAAGATGATCCTTCCAAACCTTGAATTTGTTGTTCTTAAAAAGATAATGCATTTAAAAAAATATTTTCTATGTGAGAATTTTTTAGATGTTTGTTTACTTCATGTTTACAAATAATTGTTTGCTTTTTAATGCAGTACTTTGAAATATATCAGCCAAAACCATAACTTACAGTCATTTCTTAGGTATTCTGAATAAAATTCCATTTTCTGGATATGTTTTACCATTCTTAGATTTCTGTGGAACAAAAGTATTTGTAGCATTTTGTGTAAATACAAGCTTTCATTTTTATTTTTTCCAATTGCTATTGCCCAAGATTTGCTTTCCATGCACATATTGTACAAATTCTGCTTTGTGCCACAGGTCATGATTGTGGATGAGTTTACTCTTAACTTCAAAGGGACTATTTGTATTGTATGTTGCAACTGTAAATTGAATTATTTGGCATTTTTCTCATGATTGTAATATTAATTTGAAGTTTGAATTTAATTTTCAATAAAATGGCTTTTTTGGTTTTGTTATGTGTGTACACTGGGTCTTTTCTCATCCGCGGTTTCTCTCTAGTCTGACACCTACTCCCGCCCACACCTGGGCACTTACTGGTCTTACCATTTGCCAGAGTTGGGTAAGAGCAGAGATCTTATATTGCTGGTCAGAGGAAAAAAAAAATATTGGTAAGCACTGTCTTCTTGGTTTGTCCTCCTCCTAGAGGGGTGGGCAAAGCATCTAGCAGTGAACTCACTTCCTTATTAGCTTGTGTCTGAAGGAGGAGCATTCACCCCATCCTTAGGGAAGGCCCTTCCTCCAACTGTGGGACCAGTCACGGTGTATACATGACAGCCCTGCTGCTTTCGTGATTCTAATTTCTGGGAACATGAACGGGGCCCGGCAAGTGAACCCCTGGCTTTACTCGGAAGATCTTGGGCAGCCCAGAGATAGGGGTAATCTGTTTTCCTTCCCACCATCTCTTTTGGGTTCTTAAAAATAGTCAACCAAAGCCCAAGGATGAGTAAAAATGGACCTTGGCCTGGAGGGCTCTAGCCTCAGAAAAATCCTACTAGTGAACATAACCATAGTTTAGAGTTTTATTTTTTTTTCTTGGCCATTGTTTATTTTTGGTAAGTCCCTCCCTGGTGATAAGGTGGAGGGCCTGGGGCAGAGTGGTTGCTTTCTCTTTGTCCTGTGCTTGCTGTGTGCTTTGCTTACCACAGTTCGCAAAGATGGAACCAGGAAGTCACTGGCCACGCTGGCCCACGTCATAGCAAGAGTTAGAAGCTTTTAAGAGGATCTGGTTATTCTTAACCCTTTGGCACTGTTTTCTAAGAAATCTTGGAAACAGTTAATTTCTAAGAACAGGAAACATCCTACAAGCACTTGGGTGAATTTAGGCCACGGAGTTTGTTTGCAACTCTTTGAGGATGTGTATTTATTTATTTTTTTAAACTAAACGTCTGTTTGACTTTAAAAGGCATTCGCAAGGGAGGTGGGCCCTGTGACTTTCTTCTCTAGTTTTGTCCAGCAGGAAGGGTTATCTCAAATCACTTTACTCCTCTAGGTCGCAGTTTCTTGGTTTACGGAGAAGCATTGGGCTAGACGTTTGAGGCTGGATAATTCTTCTGTGGGGGTCAGGGATGCTGTCCTGTGCATCGTAGGATGTTAGCAGAGTCCCTGGCCTCTACCTACTAGATGCTAGTAGCACCTCTCTACTTATGGGAACCAAAAAGGCCTCTAGACTTGCCCAGTGTCTTCTGGATGGCAAAATCTCCACCAGTTGAGGACCACTGGGCTAGAAGCTCTCCCTAAATTCTTAGATCAGGCTTTATGGACAGCTGATGTGAGAATATCTTGCTCATTAGAACAGGGTAGCCAGGCAGAAGACCGAGGGGCTCTGCAGTGATGGGTGTACATCAGCCTTTTCTATCCCTCCACCAGATGGTAGGCACCTGTGGTATGGGGAGGGATGCTCCTGGCTTTTTTGTCTGCACTTCTTCCCTCCTCTCGGCATCACAGGCTGTGCAGCCCATGAACAGCCCCGCTGTGGAGCTTTGTTAGGCCCGGACCGGTTGGCCATATTTATCATGGCTGCTCTGTTTCTCACTGAAACGACAGGCGGAAGAGGAAAGCAATTTCTGTAGGGCTTTTGACCCCTGGTGTCCCCTGTCCCCCAAATATTTAATCATCAGATATTTCTGCAAGAGTGGGTGTTTCCTGTTAACTCAATCCCAGCCGAGACTGGCCCAATAAACACCTCAGCTCTCTGTCGCAGAGTTTATTTGGCTGGGAAATGGGTATTGCCAAGTAAACAGGAAGCCCCCTGAAGTTATTATCTACAGATGCGCTTGAAGAGCCACATGTTTATATTTATGGGATTTGAAAACAGTCTGAACAGCAAGGGAGGATGTCGGGGAAGCCCTCATTCATAGTCAGTGAGAGCAGGTCCTACAGATCTTCATGAGTTGATTTTTCATTCCCTCTGGAAATGTTTGGTAAACAATAGTGACCTAGCCAAGAGCCACTGCAGAAATGGAGATACTGGCTTGTCTGATTTAAGCAACTACCTCCACCTGGATTATCAGGTTAACAATAGGCAATGCAACCAACTGGCCTCTCTATTCCAACTATTTGAAAATCATTTTAGAGACCAGTGCTGGGAAACAACAGGGGTATCTAAAAACGTAGTTTTCTTATGATAACACTGTCATAGTCTCTAAGTTTTTCTGGGGAAATGGAGGACAACTCATGGACTGCCACAGTTTCAATGAGCGTTGGCCAGCTCACCTGTGAAATCCCAGGCAAATTCATGCATTTATTGCTCCCAAAGTCAGTCCTAAGGTGCCGGGAAGGACTTCTTCATGTGAGAATCTGCAACACTTGAGCTGTTCAGGTACCGGTATCATGAATGCAGGCAATGAGACAACCCAGCTTGTGCCCTAGGGTATGCTCCAAATCGTTTCCTAACCACCTCTGCTCTTCCTTCACTGGCTCTCTTCTCTGGCCTGCAGATGGTGCTTAAGAAAGTCCAGGTAGGAACCAATACATGGAAACCTAATGCTCTATATTTAAGTTATGGGGTCTGAGCAAAGGCAAGGAAATCTTCCTCCTCTTCACCACCCTTCCTGTACGCCCTGGTAAGCTTCTTTGTGTCTTCTTAGGGGCTTCTCAGCAGTAGCTATTCAATCACGAGGGCTTGGAAATGAATTTTTAAAGTTATGAAACAAAACTTAGCAAAGAGAAGGATTCACTGAAGATGCAAAGGGTAATAATATACCAGGGGTGTGTGTGTGTGTGTGTGTGTGTGTGTGTTTGCACATGCACAGGCGAGCTTGCCTGAGGGAGGGAAGGAGGCGGGTAGGAGGATGGAAAGGGGTACCTGAACAGCCATTCAGGAAAAGACACCACCCACACACATGTGTTCCTTGACACAGCATTTATGTGCCTCATTTGTTCTTTATTCCTGCAAATTCTGCAAAAAATAAAAAAAAAAAAGCAAGCACTGTCTTCATCCCACATGTGGTGAAGAAGCAATTACTCTTCTTCACATAGGATATTAGAGAGGACAAGGGACACTACTAGGTGCTCCTTGAGATGTGAGTTAAGGGAGCATGGAAAAGCTGACATTTAGAGGTTACTATTAATTTTTATAAAGCTTTGATTCAAAAGCTTCTTGTGACTCAATCCAGCCCTGCTGTTCACATACGCTCAGCTACTTGGAAAGCAGAGGGATCAAATTTCTAGAAACACACTTAACTTTTACTAAAACATATTTTAACTTCATTTTCTTATTATTTCTTACTGTTGCAATGATGTTGGGCCACTGAGCGGGGCTTTCTGAAAAACTTGCTTTGTGTTTTAGCATTGCAAACACAGTTCACGTCTTGATTACTGTCTGTGCTGTCCTGGTCATTCTGCCCCACTCCACAGCCAATAGAGAAGAATTTCCCCCACCTGCCATTCTCCTAAAGAAATAAAGAGCATTTTAAAGCAAAATGCTTTCAAAAACAAGGCAGAATTCTTCCACATAAGCCCTTCAAGGAGTAGTTCTTGCAGCAGCAACATTAAATGGGACCAGAACACAAAGACACAAACAGGTCTCATGTGGCTTTGTGTTCTTTAGGCCTTAGGAAATGTCTCTTGGAGCACCGAAAGTACTAGTTAGCCTGATTGTGGAAATGGAAGTAGGATGTAGGAGGCTTAGTGGAATTAGAGATACAGTAGATAGTGGCAGAACTGAAGGGTGGGTGTTTTTGAGAAATGGGGGACCAAGAACCTCCAAAACACAGTTAGATGATGCATTGACGTAAATGTGCAAATTTATTATTTAAAAACAGCAAAAAGCAAACAACAAAACCCTGTAACACATACAATTGTGGGAGTATTAATAAAAGAGTTTTATGATTTAAATCTCCTTGGACATCCTTTTTTCCCTAAATCAAGTCATTTATTTTTTATAACTCCATCTATCGCTGGCAGTGAAACAGCTCTGACCAGTTTCGCTTTCTGTTTCTCTGTGAGTTTCTCTCCATTCTTCTGCCCCCAAGTGAGAGGCGTCTCCTATAGGATCATTACGTAGCCCGGCAATGCCTGAGCCTGGTTTTGTTTGCTCTGATAGTCATTTAACATCTAAAGTCATGGAAATTACAATGACCTTACTCCTTTTTAACAGAGTGCTTAAATAGTCTCTTTGTGTATAGATGTAGGGGCGCCTTGTGGAAATCCTACTGGTGGTTTCGCAGATGAGAAATGCAGAGATTATTATTGAATGTGACTCCCAGCCACACCTTCTGGAACACAAGCTGTGGACGCAGGTTGTGCAGGGAAAGCCTGGCGAGCCAACTTCCACTCCTCGTGGGCATGAGAGGGAGAGAGGGCTCCAAGGAGGAAGCCAGTACCCAACTTCAGCAAGGAGTTAAGTAGTTAATAGGAACTAAGTTTTTTTTATTGGCTAATAAAACCTCTCAAGGTTTTTCATATTATATAGTTCCTTCAGGCTCCTAGCCCAATGGCTTAAAAAAAGAAAAAGACAAAAACAACAACAAAAAGCTGCAGCCTAAATACCAATGCAGTCCCAGTCTTGTTTACTTTTTCATTTCCGCAGTTGTAAAAAAAAAAAAAAAAAAAAAAAATTCCTCTGGTCGTTCAACTTTATCACACTGCAGGAATGGATCCGTGTTTGAACAACTCCAGCGATTCCTGCCTCCCAGAGAAAGGAAAAAGTATTTTCTCCTTGTGTCTGTTGCAGAAAAAGGAGCCCACGATGCGAATGATGGATGCATCAGGAAAGTTTAAAATGAAAGCCGGTGTGGAAGGAGGGAGAGCAGATATTGAACCGAAACGCGTCTCTGGAATCCTAAATGCAAATGATCTCTGTCCTTTTCTTGCCAGTGGTGCTGTTCTCCCAACAGAGCAGGATGTTCTTGTTTTTAATAATAGCTAGGCCAGATGCTAAATTCTCCTCGGCAACATGCTGTATAAGTGAGAAGGCAAACAGCTGATTCCTGTTAAGACGAACACCAGGAGAATAAGCCAGAAAGTATGAGAATTCTCTGGAGGTTTTTGCTTTGTAAACCCCTGTTTGGCAGAAAGATCACAGAATCCGAACTGAAAACAGTGTGTCCCTCTGCACCCGTCCCTGGGCTGAGCTGCTTGCTGGGGGCCTCTGTGCCTCTTGCCTTCCCAGCCAGCCCTTTCCGAAGTTACTCAGAAGACTGGCTCACCGGTTTCCCCAGGGGGAAAGTCAGAAGCCCTTGGCCCTTTGTCGATGACTGTACAGAAATGCTCATCAATAGGAGCATTTTTTTTTTTACTTGCTCCTTGCCATAGAAAATAGTGAAATCCTGAACATGAGCCAATATTTTAAAATGGCATCTTTGTTCCGTCTTTTTCACTCCCTTCTTCCCCCTGTCAGAGTCCATCAAATTTCTCAGATATTATTTTGTTTTAGAATAAGCCACACATGCAAGATGCTGCTTTCTTCTTTCCCAGGGAGCTGCTAGAGCCAATGGGGGCTCCGTGGGGCCCCCCTGACCAGAGCAGACAGTGACCAGGCTGCACACCACTGCTGGCTCCTGCCACCTGGGAATGCCGCCCACTAGGCACTTCCTGGAGAGCAGGGGTGCCCTGGGGGAGGGGTCTGCTCTCTGGTCCGTCTCTCCTTGGGGCTTTGCTCCCAAGGCCTGCAGGAGAGTGAGCGAGAGAGGAGGGGACATTAGGCGCAGGTTGAGAGGCTCACCCCAATAATCAGTTCCCAAAAGGCCCCTGTGCTGCCTTTCCTCTTCCCATCATCCTCGTAAGCCCTCGTACTTTCTCCAACTGCCACCCGCTTCCTTGCAGTGTGGAAAGGACACGCTACCCCCTTCTCACTGTTGTCTTCCTCCTTAGCTGAGCTTGCAATTCTCTCTGCCCCGAGCTCACTGGTATGAAATCCCTGGGGCGGGGGCAGGAGGAGGGGGAATGGGGACCGAAGATGGTTTTCCTCCTTCCCTCCTTAGGATGGCACTGAAGCCCATCGTTTTAATTTCCTTTTGGGGAAAAGTCAGATTTGGTACTGGTAGCACGATCGCATACGCACATGGCACTTTTCTCTTAATATTTCACATGCCTTATCTCACTCAATCTGCCCAGGAATTTACGAAGAAATTAGTACTGTTTTTATCCCTGTTTTACTGATAGGAAACTGAGGTTCAGACTTGTTGAAGGTTACACAGTTATTAAGACTCAAGCCTATGGGAGACTGAGGGGGGAGGATCGCTTGAGGTTAGGAGTTTGAGACCAGCCTGAGCAAGAGTGAAGACACTGTTTCTACTAAAAATAGAAAAAATAAGCTGGGCATGCCTGAAGTCCCAGCTACTTGGGAGGCTGAGGCAGGAGGATCGCTTGAGCCCAGGAGTTTGAGGTTGCTGTGAGCCAGGCTGACACCAAGACACTCTAGCTGGAAGCAACAAAGTGAGACTCTATCTCAAAAAAAAAAAGACTCAAGCCCAGATCTGATTCCAAGGACTATGTTCCTATGCTAAAACTTTGGACACCATCTCCTTTATCTATATAATGGAGGCAATGAGAGGTAAATGAATTAATGAGGTATGAAAATGCCTAGTAAAGTATCTGGCATATAATAGATCTAAAATAGGTGGTACCTATTATTGTTCTTCATAATAATTAAGGTGATTAGTTTTAAAAGCATAAATAAAATTTTCAATTTATTTGAATCACAATAAAGCTGGAGCCACAAGTGGAATGATTTCTAAAAAAAATACTATTTTAAGATTTTAAAATATACTGCTCTTTGAAAGTGATATTTTCCTATATATTTTATAAATTATTTTTCTATTGAACACCAAGGCTAAGTTTGGCAGTTGGCTTACTGTGAGTTCCTTCCCTAAGGAACTCAGAGACATCGTATCACATAAACCATAAATATAAAACACATTGACACATTCAGAACAGGAATGTTGACCCTACTCGATCCCAATCCCCAGTCTTCCAAGGTTTTCCATTTAGGTGTGTTGAGTTTCATGTAAACATTGCTACTGAAAAAGTTAATATTGAACTTAATTTGGTAGCTTTGGCCTCGTCAAATAAGAGAAAGAACTAAGCCAAGAAATTGCTGCCAACTTCAATTCTTACCTTTCCATGAATGGCTCTGGGGTCCTCCTGGCAACCTAATAAAGGGGCAGCACCCCGTTCCCCCATTTCTGAACTGACGTCACTACGAGGCCATGCAGTGTAGTGGAGAGAGCTGATCTGGAGGACCTGAGGCCCGAGGAAACCTGGCGACAGTCTGAAATGGAACCCCTTATGTTGGCAAGGCCTGTGCCTGTGTGCACAGGCCTGCAGGAGCCCAGGGATGGGGCATCCGTGTTCCTGCCCTAAATCACTTAAACCACCTGGATGAATAGGTAGGCTTCTCTCCGGGTATCTTAAAGCACTTTACAGACTATTTTCTTAAGTCTACTTTTTATGGAATTAATATCTTGTTTTACTGAGAGTTCAGATAATAGAAATGAACTTTCACTCTTTCTGCCTTCTTTTCTTCTCTCTGCAAATATTTATTGAGCACCTACTATAGACAGAGCAATATGCTGGAAAGTTTGCCACTATTATAAAGCATATTGGAGCTAGGTGTGGTGGCACACACCTGTAGTTCCAGCTACTCAGGGGTCTGAGGTGGGAGGATTGTGAGTTCAAGCCTAGTCTGGGCAAAATAGCAAAACTCAGTCTCTAAAAAAAGAAAAGAAAAGAAAGAAAGAAAAGAAAAAAGGCACCTCCATCTCTGTTCAACTTAACCATCTCAGTAAAGAGAGATTTTGTCATGCCATTCTTTATTTTCAGCAAATTCACGAATTCTTCGGATTGTGAAAAGCAGAGATTAAAAGTTAGCAATTAGTTGTGGAGAGAATTTAGATAGTTTTGATTTCTGTTTATAGCCAATTTCATTTTCCATTACTCACTTCCTAAAACACTCAGGTATTTGTAAGGTACTTAGCATCTATGTTTAGTCATACTGGCCTTTCATTCCTACCACATACATGGGTGGCGGTGTTTAAAAAGTGAGTGATTTTCATACCGTCAAAGGGGGAAAAGCTGCTCTTCCATTTTCTCTTTCCTGATGTGGCAGCCATGCAGCCAACTCTGTGTTAAGGAGTTGAGAAGTGTATCAAAAGAGAGAAAGCAGAAAGTGGCAAAGAGATCTGGGTTCCAGATCCTCAACCTTTACTAACTAGATGTGTGACCTTGAACAAGCCACTTAACCTCTCTTGACCTTCTCTTTAAATGTGGACTGCCAGATACTGCCTGCCAGATGGTCTGTTGCGGGACCATGCAACTCTTACCTAGAGATTTGGAATGACTTTTAGAATGGAGAAATTATGAGGGGTTTTAAAAGGCAGCTCGAGTCTGCCTAGCATTAAGAACGAGAATGGGGTCTATTTTTTATTGCAGAACTGGCAAAAATGGACATTTTGTAGAGGATGGGAAAATGGAATCCCAAAGAGGTCAAATCGTTTGTGTGATAACACCCTGTAGACAGATGACTGGAAGTCAAGGGTGAGGATGTCTATTTCCAAGCAGTTCCTATACTCATTCACTGGAAGAGACATTCTCTTCCTTTATAATAGTTGCATCTTTTGCATTGTATTTTCATTAACCACTTGTTTGCTTTTCTAGTTTCCACGAACCTATTTCCATTTATTATAAGCTTAGGCAAATTGATTTGTTAAAACTTTCTTATATAAATTAAGTTCCAACATACTGATTCCATACCATGCTCCTGCTAACCTTATTAAAAATGTACTATGTTGCTTTAGAAAAAACATAGATGAAATTAGTATACCAGGCCTGACTTAGTGGGTGAGAAATTTAGTCTAAGAGCATCGGTGCCATTTCTTCTTGGACGAAGATGATCCATCTGTTGGCAACATGTTTCAAGTTGATTTTCTTTTAGTGGACAAGAGGGATTTTCTCACCAAGCACCCTTGCCATGGATGCTAAGGGTAGATACAGCAGCCTTGCATTGGGAAGGTCTTTCACTGGCCTCTAGAGATGGGGCTGAACTCTTGACTTCATTAACATGATGTCTTAGCCACTTAAACAAATGAAAACATCATAACTATTCTTGAAAGAAGACTTTTCATCTCAATTTTACTTTTTATCTGCTGGGTATCTAGGATTCCTATAACCAATGTCTCTTCAATTTAAAAAGTAGAAAGGAAAAACCATACTAATGGGGCAATAATAGAGAAATTAAGTATAGTATTATTAGACAAAACTTACAATACCGTTAATCATTGGAGTCCTGTTTAATGACAGACACAACCATTATTGTGCCGAGTGATTTTCAGACACCAGCGCTGAGCCATTTACAGGGAAAGAAGGAATTGCAAGGGATCACTCATCCTTTACTAACTAGATGTGTGACCTTGAACAAGGCTGAGAGGAGGGATTTGCCTCTATCCCTTGCTTATAAGAAAATAGTTGTCATTGCTTTATTGTTTTGTGTCACAACCCCCAACTCTAGTCTGACCTTAAGGGAAGGGTTGCATTTTTATTCATTCAATAAAAACTGATTGAACACTTACTAGAAATGATGGAAATGAAAATGAATGAGACACACCCCTGCCCTCATGAAAGTTTACCATCTTCTCAGAGAGACTGAAATATAAACTCGTATAGGGCTGCAGGTGCCATAACAACAGAGATGTGAACCAAGGACAGAGGGACCCCAAGGAGACAGGGTAGGACGTGGCATCTGAGCTGGGTCTGGAAGGTTGAGTAATTCCTTGCCATTCTGGGTCTGAAGCTGAGCTAGTGTCAGCCTTGCATCCTCCCCAAAATACATTAACTGGGAGTAGAAAAATACCCCCACCATGGAGCTCCTACATATAACTCTTCAGAAAGAAAGAGAGAGAGAGCGAGCAACCCCAGGCGCTGTGTTGGCTCTAGCATACCGACCACACTTCCACTGATCAGATGAGCTAGAGGGATTCTCAAGGGCTTGGGATGGTGGGCAGGGGTGAATAGTATCAGAGTCTCAGCGGGATAGGAGTCATATTTGGAAAACCATATTCAATAGTAGAATTTTATAATTAAAAACTGAAATAAACACTTATGTTATCAGTATATATAACATGGAAAAATGTAAGATTTTAACATTTAACAAAAGAGAGCATAGATGGAAAAATGTTGAGATGACAACATAAAATATCAAATTTTTAGCACAGAGCATGGATATATTTTATCTGATTGCTTACCCCACTCCTACTACCAAGTCAACTGGAGTCTTGGGACAGCGAGGGACAATTTCGGCACACAGGACTCTTCAGCAATCAGTCGGGAAGGGTGACAACCATAAATGGTTGGGGTAAATTTACACTCTGAACGGTCACACATCCAAAGAGCTTGACGAGCGTTATGCGTGTGACTGACCCTAAGTAAAATTTTAAGGCAGCATCCGGGGGTCTCCTCTACCCGCACCTCCAGACTGCTCCTTTGGAGGCCTGCCGTTCCCCTGGGGGACTTCACGTGGACGCCTCCTCTCTCCCCAGGCCCACATAGCTGACCCTGGACTGTTGACCTCACTTTTATAAAATGAACCTGTCCTGACTCGCACCCTTAGGAGTGAGTGTATTTGCATTTCCAGGGAAGTTTTCTGGAACCACTGAAACCTCACCTCCAAAGCCCCATAGCCTGCTCCAAGGGCAGGAACCTTCCTTGGGATTCTTTTTTGGCATCCTTTACCTCAAATCCTGCGGCTGCTGCCTCCTTGCAGGCTATTCTTCCCTGCCCAGAGGAAAGCCTATCCTCGTTCTTCTCTCTCTCTTGCCCAGACCCCTGAAGTGAGGGGGGATCTGTGCCTTCAGCCACCATGAGTTGGGGGGAAATGAGAGAGAGCTCTGGTTCTACCTGAGGCTCATGTTGGGGCCTTGCCTTGATTTCTGTCTCTGTGAGAGTCGATTTATTATTGATTAATGGAATAATTTTTAGAGTTATTAGAACAAATAAAACACATGCACACACGCACACATAAATTCATCTCCTACCCCTCCCAAACCACTGGCTGGCGAAATGAGTTCTATTTCCAGCCCTGACCTCTTGCCAGTTTGTCATTCTCCTTCCTGGCCACATCAAGTTCCATCGGGTTTGAGTTTATTGGCTGCATAGTGAAGTTTATGTTGTCACAGAAATTAGCCTTGATGGACAGGGATATGGCCAGGGGATCGGGAGAGCTCGGCAGCCTCGTGGTGTTGGCATGGCTGACATGTTAGGGTGCCTGGAGCCCTCTCCAAGAAAAATCAAAGCTGGCCCTTTGCAGCAGCAAATGAGTGCAACAAGACACTCCTGAGGGACGAGCGCCTGGACGTGATTGTGAGCCATCCAGTTCCCATTCCACCCATCCACCCTCCCCTTCCTCCCCAGCCCTCCCGGTGCCCCCAGTGCCAGAACCCCTTCCCCGTGCAGCAGAGGCAGGGCCGTGAGGCCTGAGGTTAAGCCGCTCTCTTCTACAGTTCGTGGTTAGCTTTCGTAGCTTCTTGGCTGTTTGACAATGTTGGATAATAATTCAATATTTCTTACTGAAATACTTGACCTTATTGTTAGTTTTTGTGACAAGGGGAATTTAAAGGAGCTGCAAAAATGCAAGCAAGTGTGGCTGAAAAAGGCCAGGATATGCCACTGAATAGTGAACAGTTTCTTTTTCTGACATCTATAAAATTTAGGTGAAAACAGGTCAACATTGATCTTGGCAAATGGGAAAGCCAGTTCTATTGTTAGCAAACGGGCTTCAGATATAAATGTAAGTCTGCTTCAATCAAAACCACGTTGGTTTTAGAGACTAGTGATGTGCTTTCTATAAAAAAGGAGTGTATTTATATAGATATACAAAGTAAAAATATTCTTTGGCCAAAGGGATCATTTTCTAAGTATCAAATCAACTTGTTGAAGTACAAGATGGAACCCCTTTCATTTTCTTCTTAAATTTGTAGGGCACATGTTCCCGGCATACTCTCTTCTCCTTATTTTGAATTGGCAAGGGCTTTTGAAAATGAAAATCATATATTAAGAAAAATACTACATTGCCTGATGTAGGGACTTTTTGCAGGCTGCTAGCTAGTGGCTGAGAAAGAAATGAAGTTATAGGATTCAAATATATAGCTCCCCAGACCTGGCCTGAGTCTTACAATCATTTTTATGGGCTCCTCGCAAGAGTCTCACATGGTACACTGGAGCTCACAGAGGAGGAACATGCGAGAAGTTGCTTGCCAAATCCAGATCGTGGAGGGTCAGTTAATTTTAGCCTACTGAGCAGCTTGCTGATCTTATTTTCTCTCTGTCCTGGAATCATCTAAAGTCCTTGTCCTGCTAGAAATTGGAACAGTCATAGAATATCGGAACTACTTCTTCTCCCACAACCACCCATTGGGAAATGAGGAGACTAAGGTTCAAAGGGAAATGTGTGCTGATTGATAGGGTTCTAGAAGGATTTACTCCTTCTTGGGAGTTTTTTCTTTTTTTCTTACTTGAGGTGAAATTCACATAACATGAAATTAACCATTTGAAAGGGACGAATTCAGTGGCATTTGGTACACTCTCAGTGCTGTTCAACCACCACCTCTATCTCCTTCCAAAACATTTGCATCACCCAGAGTGGAAACCCCATACCCACTGAGCAGTTGCTCCCTAGCCTCACCTCTAGATCTGTTTTGAATACAAGGGCTTGATTAGCTTGGTTTCCAGAGTGCCCTGTGAGGGATTCACAATTTTAAATAAGGCGTGGCTATATTTTGGGATAGGACTAAGAGGAGAGAGAGAGTATTTCTTGTGGGGGGCAGGCAGTGGAGGTCCTTGGCTGGGACTGGGGGTGGGACACAGGAGAGACAGGGTCTGGAATCTCATAGTAACAGAGAATCAAAGCCTTTCTGGACTGGAGGGGACCATCTGTTGGGGCAGCTGCTCTTTTAGGGGCAGATTTTTGGTCTCCCGCTGAGGTGATGATCCCTTTAAAATTCTCAGCATTCTCACCCTCAGCGCCCCGCACCCTGCCTGGGAGGCGTCTCATTCCTGTAATTTGTGTTGGTAGCCCTCCAAGTCTGGCACCAGGCAGTCCCCACGCACGAAGCCGAGAGGTAGCGTAGGCTCACCCAGGTCTAGAAAGGGGGCTTTCCCTGGGATGCTAACTGCAAGCTGTCTCCTTCAATATGCCTCATCCCGCCAGATAATCATTTTCAAATGGCAAACAATAATAAAAGCTTTCCTCTCTTTTGCTTCCAAGTGTCAATGTATCTTACACAGGCTGTAGATGTGTATGGAAGTTGCCTGTTTAGAAAGAAAGAAGTTTGGGGAGCATATGAGTATGTTCGGGGACGACTGAGAATTGCCTCAGGTTGCTTTCCAAACACTCTGTGGGAGGAGACCTAGAGCATGGTTCAGAGACAGCATAACCAGACTCTTTTTAATCTGCATCTGGAGATGGTCAGCAGGTGGTCTCTCCCGAGGTCAGTTCCCTGTGAATCTAAGGGTAGCTTAAAGCTGGGACTGAGATAGGAGTAGGCACCCCAGAGGCCAGTTCTGGCTGCTGAAGATGTATGACTAGATCCTGAAAGTAAAATTCCAAGTCTTTGACCTCAGAGGGCAGGGGAGGCTGACTTTCTCCTCTAGTACATGTGTGTTCTGGGGGTGCACAGAGTCTCAGCTCTCACTGTGATCCTTCTTCACAGAGTGTCTATTTTCCTTGAAGAGATTGGGGTGGATGGGGTTAAGTCATTTAACTGGTAAGTAATTTCAACCACTTTTATATTAAAATATACATAAAAATTATGAAATACAGTACAAAATTCATAGGAGTTGTAAAGATAATAGAGAAATCTTCTATTTGTAGTAGGTCACTTTGGGCCAAACTCAGGCAGACTTCCCAGAGTCAAGGCGGTTAGGTGGCTGCAGTAGAAATAACTGAGAAGTCCTGTCAGTGTTCAGGTTGTTTCCCCAGAGGCCTATGGAGTGGCTGGATCTTGCAGAATTTTTTTCCCCCATACCTTGTCCTTTCACTCATCCAACTCCATCCCCTGCCACAGACCTTCAGGCCCACCTCCTTTATGAAGATTCCATTACCATTCTGACCCAATTGCTCAGTGTTAGTATACATAGCCTATACTGTGAGTTTGTACTCTCATCCTCTTATACTCTCTTTCAGTTATCTATTGATGATCAACAAATTACACCACAAGTCAGTGGCTTAGAACAACAGCCATTTTATTGCTCACAATTCTGTGGGTCAGGAATTCAGGCAGTGCTCAGCTGGGCGGTTCTGCCCCACAGGGAATCAGCTGGCAACCTTCACTCGGCTACATTCAGCTGGAGCTGAGCTGGAAAGCCCAAGTAGGCTTCATGTATATGTCTAGTTTCCTGGTGCTCTTCCACATGGCCTTTATCTCTTCCCACATGGATAGCTTGGGCTCCCTCACAGCATGATTGTCCCATGGTATTCAGAATTCCTACATAGCACAGGCTTGTAAGAGACACAAAAGCTGCAGGTCTTTCAAGGTCCGACTTGGAAGTAATGGGGTTACTTGCATTGTGTTCTGTTGGCCAAAGCCAGTCACAGGGGCCAGCCCAGAATCAAGGGGAGGAGGATAGGAGGAGAGGCAAAGGATTTATGGTTATCTTTAAACTACCACATTAGTTGAAACCCACCCTGTCTGACTTTGAAGCCTATGATCTTAACCACTCTACAATGATTCCCCTAAGATATTACAGTTCTCAATGATCCCTCTTAGTGCCAATTGCAATGGGACTTAGTAAACATTTGGTGATTATTTCAGGATTCCAGCATCAGTAACAGGTGTGCAAGGAGAAGAGATTTTGGGCATGAGGCATCCCTACACAGGCAGATACCTCCTCATCGAAACACAAGGGTAAGAAGCATCGTGGTAATAGACAAAGTGCGTGCTTGGCAGGAAACGATGAGTCCCTAGTGTTTTGTCAAAAGAGTCATTATTTGCTTCCTTGAATCCCGTGATGGACCAAGTATATGTGAAATAACCAACAGTTGAGGAACCCTTGGTAAAGGGAAAATGGAAGCTCACATCACTTAACAGTTTCAAAATCTGCAGGGAAGAGCTGAATGGCAGGATTCCTCCAGACTTGCCCAGGGCACCTGGGGGCAGTTGGGCTCCCAACTGCAGTTGGATTCATGGGGTCCAAAGAGCCACCCTTCCTGGAAAGCAGAGCTGTGACTCTCCAGAGAAAGAGGCTATTGTTTCTTGCCACTTTAAGTAGCTGATGACAGCACAAAGGAATGTAGTTAGGACCCTCCCTCCTATGGAGGATTAGAGACTGAAGAACCAGACTCTGGAGGCCTCTGGGCACAAGGTGTGGGAAACACTGCAGAAGCAGAGAGGGAGCCAGCATTCCCTGGGGGTGGCAATGTTGATTCTAGAATTCCACACCTCCACCTCCCAGCTACACAACTCTCCCTCTCACTGGGCTTTGGTTTCCGCATATGCACAATGGGGTTCTCAGGATTTTTTTTAGGGATTAAATAAAATAATCTATATAAAGGACCTTGCATGGGGTAAGCACTTAATAAATACTAACTTCTTTTTCTCCGAAATGTTAGCAAAGGGACTTTAAAAATCATTAAATCTAATTTGTGAATGACTACACTGAGGCCTGGAGGTGTTAAAATGCTTTGTCCAAGATTAAGGAACACATGAGTGAATCTGTGTTTCCTCCTTTTGGCCCAGAGCTCTTCCTTGGGATCCATACATGTTTAAGCCCCTCTAAAGACGTAACAGATGCAAAAGATGCAACTCCTAATGGCCACTTTTTGCCTTTATTCTTGGGTAGAGTACTCCACGTCACCCTGAAGAAAATGGGGTGACCAGAAAAGAACATGCTAGCTTAAAAAACAAACAAAATCAACTAAAACACCAAAACATTACAACCTAAAAATCTCTGAATAAAGCCATGCACTGTAATCACATTAGTAAGTCCTTGTTCCTCTCTTTGTATCAGTTTCTATTTTATTTTAAAAGTAATTTTAAAGATCAGAATTCAGAATTATTTTGTTAAAAAAAAGTAAGTCTCTTTCCTGGCTGTCCCCCCTCCTTCTCCCTTCCCTGGCAAGTTCTACTCCAGACAACTTTTATGCATGTCCAACTTTGTGTCCCTCCTATCAACAAGTAGCAGTGGGAACTGCATGGGTCCACAGACAAGAGGTCAGTGTTTCAGTCTATGGAATTCAGTTTTCCAGACGAGATGGGAGTCAGAAGCCTGGGTTCCACGAGATGTACCAGGGCCCTGGTATCTATTGCTACACAAAGAATCACCCCAAAACTTAGTGGTGTGAGAGAACAACATTTTATGCTCGCAGATTCTGTGGATCAGGGATTGGAACAGGCATGGCAGGAATGGCTCGTCTCCACTCTAAATATTTGTGACCTCAGCTGAGAAGACTCGGAAGGCAGGGGGTGACTTGAAAGGCTGGGGGCTAGTGTCCTCTGCGGTATCTTCACTCACATGTTGGGTGCCTGGACGATCTCGGCTGAGACTGCCTCCACGTGGCCTCTGCCTGGTCTCTCCAGCATGGCAGTCTCAGGGTAGCTGGACTTCTCCCATGCTGGCGTGGGCTCTGAGAACAAGTGTCCCAGCCAACTTGGTGGGGGCTGCATGGCCTTTTATGATATAGCCTCAGAAGTCACATGGCATCACTTTTCGTCGTACCTATCAGTCGAAACAGTCATAAGCCCACCCACATTCAAGGAGAGGGGCTTCTGCCTCTGAAGGTGTGGCGGGCGAGGGGTGTCAAAGAATTTGCAACCAAGAATCCACTGCCTAACAAAGGATTTTGTGGTGCTTCCAGGGAAGAGAGGCAATCTAAGAAATGAGATTTGGACATTGATGTATTGGATCTCTGGAGCATTTTGAAGGTTTACAGAGACAGAATAATTAAAAATGGGACTGTCTTGGGGAATCTTGGGGGGAGCGTATGGTTTTTAAGCAGTTTGCTAAAGATTTTCACTTGCCATATCTGAGAAATGGGGCCTCCGCCACCTGCTTTTTACCTGGAAAGGGACTGCCCCAGCAGACACCAAGGGACCCCTTTGCCCAGAAGCCTGTGTGGGAATGAATTGGACTTTGCCCTTTTTTTGTACCGACAGCAGAGGAAATGGCAGTGCAGGGAAATCTCCCCACGAGCCAAGAAGAGGGAGTAGTGGCCTCATTTGGGGGAGGCGACCGGGCCCCACCCTCTGGCCTTCTCCCCACCTGTGTACATACCCAGAAGGAACAGCGTTTGTATTGAATCCAAAGAGGAGTCTTTGAAGCCCTCAGAGATCTGCAGAGCAAAGTGCTGGGTGAGGTCAGGGCATTCGGGAGGCCTGACTGGAGGGAGGGAGGCTGGGTGCGCGCCAGCCCGGCTGCCTCAGGGCTGCGTGCGGCTGGAGTGGTGCCCGCTCAGGGCCAGGCATAATCGCGAGCAGCAGCAGTGCGGTCTGGGTGAGAAATGCGAATCGCTGTGCTGCCCCCGCCTCCCTGTGCTCCCAGAGTAGCAGAAGGGTGTGGAGAGCGGGGAATTAGAAGGTTCAGAGCTTGCTTTGTGCTGGGCACTGGGTCAGGCACTTGGTATCGTTAACCTGTCTCATTTAACCCTTACGATAATCCTATGAGGTAGTCGTTATGATTCCTATTTAACAATTAAGAGATCAAGGCTCAGAGATGTTAAATACCTTTTATAAGATCACACAGCAATAACAGAAGATGCTGGAATTCCAAAGGGGCAGGTTTCCTTTGCCTTTTCAAAATCAGCATGGCCAGGAAAATGAGACATGGGAGCCACGCTCTGCTCTTCTCCTCTTCCAGTCTTCATTCCATTCTACACTTTTTCCTTTACTCTACACCACAGGATTTCCACCACCAGGCTTCTTGATGCTTGCAAAACCTAATCCCCCCATAGTTAGGGCCAAGAAGGGGTTTTCTGCAAAACATATTTGAAGAAATGATGCTTTAGAGCTGTGCTGTTCAATACGGTAGCCTCTACCCACGCTTGACAGCACAGCTCTAAATAAAACTAAATAAAATTAACAAAATTAACTAAAATTTAAAATGCAGTTCCCCAGTCACACTGACCACATTTCAAGTGCTCTTTAGCCACATCTGGCTACTGGCTGCTCTATTTGATGGAGCAGCCTTAGAATATTCCCATGATTGTGGAAAGTTCTATTAGTGCTGCTTTGGAGAGTAAGAGCAGGAAGAATTGCCGTTTTAATAACTCGTATTATTGCTAGTTTAATTAATACTTTTAGTGGTACTTAAGGTATTTATTTTCTCCAAGTCTTTCTCAGAAGTAAAATAATAGTCTATATTTTTACAGTACTTTGTAGTTTACAAACTGCATTCACATATTTGATCTTATTTAATGCAATAGCCTTGCAAAGTATGGAAGGTACTGATGTTACAAGGGAAGTAACAAGGGTGCCGAGAGTTTAAGCAGCTTGGCCAAGGTTTTATAAACCGTGAATGGTAGAGCCTGGTTTCAACACAGGTTCTCTTGTTGTGCACCTTCCAAAGGGAGAATTTGTGTATACGATACCTGAAGTTATCCTCCAGCAAATTATTAAATCAAAAGCAATTTATCATAACTAGGTGTGAGGGAGGATACATGTACACTACATGGAAAGGTAACCAGCAATACCTAGTAGGCATGATATATGTCCAATTAGCATAAAAGAGTAATTCATTCATTCATGTATGTATTTCATATGAAATA
The DNA here is from genome assembly GCA_028533085.1 of Varecia variegata. Lineage (NCBI taxonomy): Eukaryota > Metazoa > Chordata > Mammalia > Primates > Lemuridae > Varecia > Varecia variegata. The sequence continues at coordinate 85,064,224 of CM052441.1, read as the reverse complement.
TGTGCCATCTACTGTTCTAGACACCAGAGATAATAAGGCAGATAAACAGTAAACTCAAAATAAATAACATCACATCAAGTTGTGATAAGTGCTTTGCATAAACAAAACCAAAGAAGAGCCAAGGGGTGGGTGGGGATATTGTTTTAGATACGGCTGTTGGGAAAAATCTTTTTGAAGAGGGCATACTTGAATGGAAATCTGAAGAAAGTGAGAGAGTGAGCTGCAATTCCAGTGGCAGCTGTTCCACACAATAGGAGCCATGAGTGCAAAGGCCCTGGGGCAGGCACCTGCTTTGTTTCTATTCTTGCACAAACCGATCTTATGTTCTTTATCTGATTATATATTTATTGTCTGTTTCCCCAGTTAAAATGCCCATGCTTGGCTCTAGAAACAGTGGGGAGGCATATGTGCCTGGAATGCAGCAAGAGTGGGGAGTGGTAGGAGATGAAGTCGGGAAGGAGGCAAGGGCCAGACCATGGAGGACCAGTAGGCTGTGAAGGACTTTGGATTTTAGTTTGAGGTGGCTGAGGAAGCCGTGGTGGTGGTGGATGGAGGATGTGAGCTACCTTACGTTTTATTTGTTATATTATTATTATTATTATTTGAGAAAGGGTCTCAGTCTGTCACCAGGCTGGAGTGTAGTGGCATGGTCATAGCTCACTGTAGCCTCTAACTCCTGGGCTCAAGCAATCCTCCTGCTTCAGCCTCCTGAGTAGCTGAGACTACAGTCGAGAGCCACCATGCCTGGCTAATTTTAAAATTTTTGTAGAACAGAGTTTCACTATGTTGCTCAAGCTGGTCTCAAACTCCTGGCCTCAAGTGATTCTCCTGCCTCAGCCTCCCAAAGAGCTGGGATTACAGGCATGAGCCACTGAGCCCAGCCTGTTATATTATTTTTAATCCAATTTTTCTAACATTTTCAAACCTTCAGAAAAGTTAAAAGAATTTTACATAAATATTCTTCACCTAGATTATTCACCAATTAACATGTCACTGCATTAACTCTTTCTCTTTCTCTGTGCATATATATATGTGTTTCCCCCCTTAGCCATTTTAAAATAAGTTGCAGATATCATGAAACTTCACACCTAAATACTCATCATATATACCCAATATGTGATGATCACACCCAGGAAACTTTAATAAAACAATATAATCTACTATTATTTAAATCTCAAATTAATATATTAATATATAAAATAATATTAAATATACTAAATAGTGATATATCAAATTTCTCACATTGTCTCAAGAATATTCTTTATAGCTATTTAACAACAATTCTAGGATTCCATCAAGGATCACATATTGCATTAGATGCCATGCCCCATTAGTCTTTCTTCATTTAGAATAGTCCTCTGCAGACAACTCGGTGGGAGCAAAGGCTTGAATGTTTGAGGAGAGGACCCTTTAGGAGGAGCTGGAGAGAGAGAAAAGATGGTTTAAGAAGGGAGACTGGCACCAGATAAGAAAGACTTTAAGTACAAAGTTAATGATCTCGGCCACAGGAAGCCTCTGAAAGTTTTTGACGAGGACACAGTGAAAGCATCTCGTTAGGACGGTTTGCCTGCCTGCAGGCTACAGAAGGGATTCGCACTGAGAAAGCCCTCGTGACAAAACATGTGGCATTTGTCTCTGCCCTCATCTTCTTCCCAGCCCCACCTACTCTTCCTTCCTTCTTCTGGTCTCCAAAGCACACGTGCTATTATCTATGCCTCTCGTCCTCTGCTTCTGATTGTATTTACTCTATCCTCTGTTTCTCTTCTTCTTCTTTCTTTCTGACCTTCTCCCCACCAACTCTTTCCTTCAGATCCTTCACCTAGAAGTGAGGAGTGAGCTAGGATCCAAACTAGCCTGTTGGCTCCTATGGATGGAGGTGGGTCACCGCCTCCATCACCCAAGGTTTGCTATTCTCATTCTGTCTGCCTCACCATATGCCAATGCCACATATTGCTAAATAATCCTGGGTTTCCCACTATATCTGGATTAGGTGTCAAGATGCTTCATTGCATTGCAGGTGGGCCATTGAGATGAGCACCTAGAATGTGAAGCTTGAGCAAGAGGGATCTTTGTCAGGGGACTCCGTAGAATGACGGGGAAAGAACACCTGGCCTGAGTGTCCTCAGGTTACAGTGATCCTCTGCCACAACTTTGAGAGGAAAAAGTAAAAGCCCCAAACCAAGGCATGTCATAGTTGCCAATTTTAACCCAGTGCCCTGCCTCTGCAATGTTCTTTCTTACTGTTCCCACTGCTCCTACCGGCTGCCTCCCCACAGCTAGGAGCCTAGCGGGTTAGAAAGCGTCAGACTCAGGTGCTGTTCCCCAGCATGGAACCGTAGTCCTCCGGTGTCCTTGCCGGGAACACCAGTGCTTCCAGTGGCAGTTTCCTCGTGGGCTACTGGCTGCCACTTCTGAGGGCAGGGCAGGAGGGAAAGCCTGGTCCACAGTGGGGTCCTACGTGGGCATGGCAGCCGGGACGTTCAGGGAGAGCCCCTGCTTCTGTGGCCTGGTCTGGGAGTGGCCCAGGCTGGGAGAGCAGCTCTGGCTGGGCGGGAACAACACGGCAACTGAGCCTTGAACAGGTGGAGTTTGTGGGAGCCACTCAAGGCCCGCCAGGTAAGCTGACTAGTCTGTTGTTTCTCACTGTGATACCTGCAAATGCTGGGAAATGTCTAATAACTGGCTCAGGGGGAAAAAAAAAGAATAAGAAAACAAAAGCCCTTATTTATAGCATTTGCCAATTTCCGTGATGTAAATATGGTCAAATTCGAGCCATGGGTATGACATCACTAAAACCAGAGCGGGGAAGTGCTGCGCACGGCTGGCTCTCGCAAGCTGGGGTGAGCTGGCTCCTGCCCGTCTCTTCTTTCTGCCTCTGCTCAGGGCCTGAGAACCTTTTCTTCAGGGGAGCCCTGGACGGCCTGGAGCCCCTTCGTGATTTTTGAGCCCAAGTGGAAACCACAAATGAATTTTCCAGGCTGCACTTGGGAATGGCTTGTGGTGTGAGGTTATGTGGCCGAAGTTGGGGGGGTTGTTGTTTTAAGTTGTCTTGGGTTTGCCAATCCCACCACACTCTATGTGTTCATCGGAATGTGTGTGCTGGTCACCGGTATTAATGGTCACTGCATCTGCTCTCTTTAAGGCAGAGCCTTCACGTTCAGCTTCAGCAATATAATAAAAAAGAATAAAAGGTAAAGGAGAAAATGTGGCTAACGGTGAGAGTTCTTGTTCTTGGCCAGGGTCACTGGCAGCAAGCATTTCCCTGAGAAAACTAGGTGGAATATCTGACAGTGCACAGGCATTGGAATTAGGTAGATATAATTTGAATCTTTCATTGACTTTGGGCCATCGTTACCCTCTTTGAGCTCCATTCTCATGTCTCGCATGTTGAGATGGTGGTGATGATTGCATGAGATAATGTGTATAAAGTAATAATGTCTGGCATGCACACGATACATATAAAGGGCCTAGCACAGTATCTGGCACAGAGTAGCTACTTAATTCTTGATACCTGCAACAGAAAGAGCAACAGGCCATGAGTGGACATCGAAGCCACCCTTAAGCCATCCTCATCAGGAGAACCCAAGAGGAACTGCTGAAAGGACAGAGGGCGGGATGGGATGGCGTGGCAAGGCCAGCAGCTGAGAGGCCACCCCGTCCTGGAAGCAGGGCCCCGATAGTCACCACTGACCTATCTTGTGGTGTTGGCTTCCCCATCAACCAAATGGTGGTGGTAGTAGCACCAGATGGCTGATTTCTGAGGGGAAGTAAGGAAGGAGAGAAAAGTCCCCATGAGTTATTTTGTTTTCCAAGCAAAATAGAAATTAAGAACCCTGCATATAGCATGGGTAGTTAGCTGTAGACCTGTTGGATGGAATTTTCTACAATCTTAGGATCTACTACAGAAGCTAATCATGATCCAGGCCCTCAATATTCTTTGACTAAAATTGAATTGATATAGGAGTAGCATGTTGGCTTAGAATCAAATATGACATTTATGACATTTCATAAACCAAGCAAATCATAAAAAGCAGATGATGAACTAGAGAAAGCCAAAAAGGATAGGCAAGAAAACATCCCTTGAAACACGAGCCAGGGAGGGTTAGGTCTGAAATGACAAAATATCTGAGCTTCTGAGAGTACACGTGTTACCTTGAGAACCAGTTAGTAACACAAGCAATGAGGCTGTGACCCTGGGGAGGGACATCCATGACTAATGGAAGCAGGTGGCCTAGAAACAAAAGCACCGTTCCTCTCAATGCATTCCTGGGTAATCTAGTGTGTTTGGAACCAGGACAAACCTGAGGCTGAGCCACAGGCCATGGTGAGCCCTCCGGGGCATGCCAGGTGCACACCGAGCATGCACCTCCCTATCGAGTTACAACATCCTGCGGGTTCACACTAGCCTCCCTGTGCTCCCTGAATAACCTGCTGTTCAGGGAGCCTTGCCCTGGGGGTGGGTGCTCCCTCACAGGGAAGGTCACAGACACCTGCTGCACTATGCAACAGCAACGAGGGTGGGAGGGAGCATGGAGAAGCCAAATGTGTAGGAAAAACATCCTTTTCTTAACTCAGACTGGTGGGTCCCTGAGTACCAGCTGCAGACAAGCAATAAGGGAAAGTCAATGGGTTAAGGAGGAAGGAGGGAAGTCCCGATGACTTAGAAGACCTCCTGATTCAATGTGGATGCTGGGTGGCATTCTCCCGTCAAGGGCCTGGGTTCTCAGTACCTCTCTGCCCTGCCTAACCTTGCTGCTAGGGCAAGTCCCCTCATAGTCATGAGACTTTAGCTTCCATATTAACAAAATAGTGATGGTGGTAGCCCTAGATGGTTTGCAAATTCCTGCCTAGTTCCCTAGTTCTCTTTTTTGCCAAGGCTGGCTTCTGAGGAATGCAGGAGTGAGCTAGGATCCAAACTAGCCTGTTGGCTCCTATGGATGGAGGTAGGTCACCACCTCCATCATCCAATGTTTGCTATTCTCTTGTTAGATCCAGCAGAGAATGGCCTGTGTCTTTTGTCCACATTGTTTCCAGCCTAGTGTGGGACAGTCAATACATGGCATTCACATCCTGTCTGCCACACTATATGCTAGTGGCACATATTGCTAAATAACCCCTGGTTTCCCACTGTTGGATTAGGTGTCAAGGTGCTTAAATGCATTGCAAATGGGCAGTTGAGATGAGCACCGTGCCTGGACATGTGGCCATGTTCTTATATTTGGACTGGAAAAAAGGGACTTTGAGAAGAGTTCAGCCTTGGAAGGACTCCTGCAGAGAGCATCTGTGACCCCCAAAGTCAGCTTTCAGGCCTGCTAAAAGTTTCCTTCTCATGGGACCCTTACCCACTTATCAAATGACTTCTTGCTCATGGGGTCATTTAGTCCCATTACAATGTTGTTTAACCTGTAACATGGAAATAATAGTATCTGCCTTGCCTTCCTTGTAGGATTTCAGGGAAGTGCTTGTAAAAATAGCAAGTGCGATGCAGCTATAGGGTTATTAATAATGTTGCTATTATACATTTTGATTGATGAGATTTTGATAGTGGGAAGGCCCTCCTCTCCCCACCCTGGCCACAGGATCTGTTCCCAAAAGTACATCTCAGTCCACACTCTAAAGACGTTTCTTGGAACCATGGCTTAGTGTGGTTCACCCAATGAAAAGCTCCTCTGGCTCCAAGCGGGCATGAAAGTTCATCACAACATTTGCCATCAATAAAAACCCAATTCTTTCCACGTGAAAAGCATTACTGCTGTCGAATAGTTATTGAGTGATGATACCCAAATAGTGGGAATACAGAAACAGGAACATGTACAAAGGGGAATTCACAGGGATGCCAAATTGCAAGGATAGAAATGCCAGTATCAGAGGGAATTAGTTAAGCAGGGTGGCGTCCACGTGCCTCCTCCAAGCAGGGAAGGCGAGGAGAGCAGTGGCATGGGAGGTGGAGAGAAGCAGCGGGTGGCAATGAGAGCGTCAAAGCTGCTGGTCAGATAAGTCACCGAGGAGGGTGGCTCACGGAGCGTGACAGTGACAGCCCACAGCCCATGGCTGCTTTATGGCCAGCCCTCTCGGTCCAGGGATTTGTCAAAAGTTATCTTCTGGAAAGTTCTGTCACAACAGCTGGTGCCTTTACAATTAAGCTCCTCTGGCCACACAGGACCCCTGGAGCTCATTCGAGCCACATCCACGCCTGAGGGACGGAAGCTGGGCTAGAACATCAAGGCAGCGGCCAATCTCAAGGCTCCTGGGGAAGTTCAGCTCTTTCGGCGCCCACCCTGCTGCCTGTGAGCCTTCCTGGCCAGGACGTCCTGCCCGGCTTGAACGCAGCTCTTCCTTCTGCGGCTCCAGGTCCCACCCACCTTCCGGTCTGGCCGCTCATGCGCACACGCTCCGGCCCGCCCCTGTGCCAATCCCCCTGACCGGAAGCGATCAGTGCAGATCAGTGCAGGTCAGCATGGTGCGCAAAGAACAAGGCTCTAAAGAAGAGCTGGGCTTGAGCATGGATTTTTCCATTGCTTGGTGAGCCTGGGGCAAGTTGCTGAGCTTTTCAGCCTCGGTTATATCATCTGTTAAATGGGAATGATTCCTTCTTCATGGTTGAGTGCGAGGAACAGATGGTATTAAATAGTGGGTCGCCCAGGTGAAGAGCTATACACACATGAGGTGCTGGTAGGGTGACCATACTCCAGGTTTGCTGGGACAGACTCTGTTTAGGGCTGTTGCCCTGGTGAAATCAGTAATGGGGTCCATTTCATTCCCCAAAGTGTCCTGGTTTGGGTGATGTGTTCTATCACCCTGGATATGTAGTTACTGACAGATCGAAATCTGGAGGGACTAAAGGAGACCAGGAACTCTCCCCAAACGCGTTTAGATCCTCAGAATCCTTGTCCCTTCCTCCTCTGTTGCAGCGCAGAACTTCACGTCCATCAGTCCTGATTCATATTCAAAATAAGAATTCTTCAGTTAGTCCATTAAAAGAAATAACAGCCCTGTTTTAATTTCAGCAACGGCCTTGGAATGAAAAGACTACTAATTACTCCAATTAACCAAGCTCATTAAGTGCACATGTTCAAACGAATATTAAGATACCATCAATCTTGGTCCTGAAGTTCTGGAGATGCTGGAATGCATAAACATTCCGTGGAAGAATTGTGACTTAGAGAAAACACAAACAGAGCAGCCTGTTTGTTTGCACGACTGCCTACTTGTGGAGAAACAACCAAGAGCTGTGCAAAGACATGAGGGTGTCTCCCCCAGTTTATGTTTGCAATTATTACCCAGAGGAGACAGAACAAAGAAGTTCCTATTTATAACCAAAGTCTAAAGCGGGTGGGGTGTAGGGGGAAGAAGCTTAATCATGAGAAAACACAACTGCTATTGGCATTAATAAAATAAAATAAAAGTGCAGTTTACCAAAGAACAAACTGTCTTCAGGAAAAATAAATAACTCCTTCCATTTCCCAATTCCATATACAAGGTTCTCCAATACCACCGTCCTTACCGGTGACAAGAGCCAGGGGGGCAGTCGCCTAATTTGATGGGCGCAGAGGGCTCTTCTGTGGAAGCTGTGTCTGGAGCCAGCCAGGCACAAAGGCTCTGGGCTGGGTGTGCTCAGTACCTGGAACCAGCAAAGCCAGGGAAGGCTGCGTGCCTTTGTGGGCACCTCTAGCCTCTCCGTCATTTCTCAGAGGTCTCTCAGGAAGCTCTGCAGAAGCAGGACAAAGCTTAAAAACAACGTTGGCTACTCGGAAATAAGTCTGGCCAATAATGTACAAATGGCCTTATGGTTTAGAATCCCACCTTGTGTTGGAAGAGATCGAATGTTGGTGAGAGATGCTATCCCAGCCTTAGCAGACGGCATCTCCCTCACATTACAGTTCATTCTCTCTTTTTCCTTCCGTTCCTCCCTCCCTTTCCCTTTTTCTCTCCCTCTCTCCTTTCCCCCCTCATTCATTCACTCTTTCACTTATTCATTACTTATTCAACAAATACTTTCAGTTTTTTTAGAACTAAAATAATGTTTGATCTACACTCAATGTTGTGAGCACAAGGAGGCACAGTTTCTTGCCGCAAAGATCTTACAGTCTGGTTTGCAGAGACAAGACTTCCTCTCCTGACATTTTTATTTTGATCACTGGTAACAATTTTCATAATAGGCCAGGCTTTTGTTTTCCAAATTCATGAGGATTCCTCCTCTTTCACCCCCTCTATTCAGTCCTATTCATTCTACTTTTCCTCTACTTTTTTCTACCTCTTCTTTTCTTTACATTTCCACTAGCATTTCTACAGAAATAGAAGAGTTCTCTTTATCTTCTCTTTTTAAAAAATGAATCTTTACAATTAAATATTAAGTTAGTACATTGGACAACAACTGTGCCAAGTAATTTCCATATTATCATCCCATTTAACCTTCACAACAAACCTTTAGGAAGTCTGTTATTGTCATCCCTATTTTACAGATAGGAAACTAAGGCTCAGAGAGGCTAAGGGACTTGTGTGTCACACAAGTGGAGCTCTAGAGGGCTTAGGGAATGGCCAGCTTGGATACCATTCTGGAGACACTGAAGCAGATGATAGAGTTGCCTCCATTTTCAAGTAACTTATTCCTTTTGGCTGCTTAAGATCTCATGTCTAACCACTGGACAATGTGGCTCCAGGAAGTGCCTGGTCTAGGGCACAGAGGATGCCCTTGCCAGCTCCATCTGAGGGCCCATGGCATGGTTGGGGTATTCTCCTGTCCCTTCCAACAATTTATCTGAAAGTCCAAGTTCATTCCAGATCCTCTAATGTTGTGTACTGGGATTGGGGAGGGTCCTTGGAGAACATGCAAATGAACATTTTTTTTCATTCTGATCAAATTCACTTGTGTTTTAGGAGGCTCTCAAAGCCATAGTGGTGATTCATTTTCGGGGCGGGGGGTAGGGGGGGGAGTGTCACTATTTTGCATCCATTCTCCAGAACATGCAATAGGCAAACCTCTTCCTGGAGCAGACTAGAGCGGGCATCATTATCACCATCATTAAATAATTTTTGCCGCTTCCTTCAGTTTCATTCAATTGTTCTTACTACCACTGACCTGCAGGAACAAGAAAGGTCAAGTTCTGTTGCTTCTTTCCTTTTAGATTTATCCATTCCTTCTATCCTGCATTTATCACACTGGCCCAGACAAACATTTTGGTTGTTTCAATTTATTTCTCTGACTCTGGTCTTTGTCTCCTGATCTCTCCATCCATCTTGTGCTCTACTCCCCAAATAATATTCCGTTCTCAAGTCCCTCCTGACTCAAAAATCTATAGTATCCCATGCCTATTTTTGAGTTTTTTAATTGTAAAAAAAAAATAAACTTACTTATTTTCCCAAATTCAAATAATACAGAAGTGTATAAAGGAAACTATCTCATGTATATATGTATATGTGTATGTACACACATACACACAGGCACACAGAGTTATTCACCACATAATGACATTTCAGTCAATGACAGACTGCATGTATGATGATGGTCTCATATGATTATAATGGAGCTGAAAAATTCCTATTGCCTAGTGATATGTAGCCATCATAACATTGTAGAGCAACACATTTCCTTTTCTATGTTTAGATACACAAATACTTACCATTGTGTTATAATTGCCTATAGTATTCAGTACAGTAACATGCCGTACAGGTTTGCAGCCTAGAAGCAATGGGCTATACCACGTAGCCTAGGTGTGTAGTCGGCGATCCCATCTAGGTTTGTGTAAGTATACTCTCTGATGTTTGCATAACAAAGAAATTGCCTAATGACACACTTCTCAAAACATATCACTGTTGTTAAGTGATACACAACTGTGTGGGTATATATGTATATATATACATACACACATTTTTTTTTCAAACTAAAGGATTGGTCTTTATTTTGAGATTCTTTTCGTCTTCTTTATTAAAGTTAATATCAATCTAATTCATCCATATGCTAAATAAAAGTTCATTCAAATAAGTAATAGAAATCTTATAATGAAAAAGAAAGATCTCCTTTTCCATGCTTCAGAAGCACAGCTTGTTGAATGAAAGTCAAAAGTCTCAGCTAAAATTTTAAAGCCCTCTGTGATCTGGGTGCTTACCTTCTAAACCTTGTTTCCACTTCTCAACTTCGACCAACTACTCCCTCCAGGGTCAGGCTCTTACCTGAATGTCTTTGTCTTTCAATTAGAAAGTTTAGTTCATTTACATTATTTGTAATAGTCAAAGTGTTTGGATTCATATCTACCATCTTGTTTTGTACTTTCTAATAATATTTATCCTTTTTTTTCTATGTTTCTTTGTTTCTTTTTCTTTTTTCTCCTTTGCTTCCTTGTTTTGCATTGCTTCTATTCACCCCACCCTCACTACCAATTTTTTCCCGGTATTCCAGTTCCTTTAATGGTCACCCTAGAAATTTTAATATGCATATTTAACATAATTGAAAGGTAACCAATATATTTAAGTTCTTTCATAACAATACAAGAAAGAAAGAACTCTTGAATTCTAATTGCTTACCTCTAAATTTTGTATTCAGTTGTCCAGAATTTTAATTCTTTCTCCATTTTTTTAAATCCATAAAGTATATATTATTGCTATATATATAAAAAATATATATATTTTATACCATAAGTGTTTATTTAGATTTTCCCACATGTTTACCTTTATCTTTGCTCATTAACTCACTTGCATTTCAGACCTACCTTCTGGAATCATTTCCTTCTTTTTATTTATTTATTTATTTATATTTATTTATTTATTTATTTTGAGACAGAGTCTCACTCTATTGCCTGGGCTAGAGTGCCATGGCCCTAGCCTAGCTCACAGCAACCTGAAACTCCTGGGCTCAAGCAATCCTTCTGCCTCAGCCTCCAGAGTGGCTGGGACTACAGGCACACACCACCATGCCCAGTTAATTTTTTTCTATATATTTTTAGTTGTCCATATAATTTCTTTCTATTTTTAGGAGAGACAGGGTCTCACTCTTGCTCAGGCTGGTCTCAAACTCCTGAGCTCAAACAATCCGCCCGCCTCGGCCTCCCAGAGTGCTAGGATTACAGGTGTGAGCCACCACTCCCGGCCCATTTCCTTCTTTTTAAATGCATGTCCTTTAGAAATTTCTATAATGTGTTAGTAAAGTGTCTCAGCTTTTGATGGTTTGAAATTGTGTTTCTTTGACCACCGCTCTTTTTTTTTGAAAGATAGCTCTCTTTGTTATAATTCTAGATTGTTAGTTATTTGATGTTAGTTGGCTGATATTAATACATCTAATTTTCCCTGCTGCTCTTGAGAATTCAGCTGTCACCTTGACGTTCTTTTGTAGATAATCTACCTGTTTTCTCTGATTGCTTTTAAGATCTTCTCTTAGTCTTTGTTGTTCTATAGTTTCACTGTGGTATGTCTAGGGATGGTTTCTTAAAATTTATCCTGCTCAGGATTCTCTGGGCTGTCTCCATCTGTGCACTGCTGTCTTTCATTAAATCTAGAGAATTCTCAGCCATTATCTCCTTATCATTGCTTCTGCTCATTCTCTTTATTTCTTCCTATAGAACATTCTCACTCTATTCTTCAGGTTTCTTAACAATTTTCATATTTCTCATTGTTTTTCTACTACTAGATTCTGTGTAGTCTCTTCAGTATTCCAGTTCATCTATTTTATATTTAGCCTATTCGTTGAAATTCTAATTTTGTTTATCATATTTTTTATTTCTAAATTTCTATCTTGTTCCTTTTCAAATGTGACCAATTTTGAGTCTCTTTTTCCTTTGCTGTAGTTTCAATATCCTCTCATATTTTTGAACATATTAAACATACTAATTTTATATTCTATGTTTGAATAATTCCATTATCTATGGTCTCTGAAGATCCGATTCTAGAGTTTATTGTTTCTGCTGACTCTCACTCAGGATGGTTTATTTACTTGTTTAGTGATTTTTGCTTAATGAGCTCATTTTCCTTGTGACTTATTATGTAGGAATTCTTTGAGACCCCTTTTAAAAATGTTTTCTTACAGAGAGTATCACCAGGTGCTTGAAGGTATCACCAACTTGGAAACAATTTAACTTTTCAGAGTTTTCTTTCAGCCACACTGGTGGTGTATATTCAGGCCCCAAACTCATGAAATGTATGTAATTAGAAATAGGGAGGGGAGTTTTTTCTTTTTCTTTTTTGTTCTACTCAGAGCAAAGGCCAATCTAGGCATGTATTGCCATCTTCTTGTTCTGTGGGGTAGGTATTTTTCTAGTTTACTTAGTGAGAATGTTGCTCTTCAGTTATCTTGGCTTTTTTTGTGGGACTCTATTCTGGCATTTTACGCGTCTTGGGCTTCAGGTTTTGTCCCTCATATGTAGGAAATGTTGACTCTAGCACTTGATGATGGCTTTTGGATTTAGGCTTTCTGATCATTTATGGGGCCCAAGAAATTACTATCTAGCTAGCTCTGTTATACATTTTTAAAAGTTTTTATATTTTAACTGGTGCTCTGAAGGATTCTCAGAAAATCTGGTCTACCCTCTTGTCAAAAAGACAAAACTTCACTTTTTTTGCATTGTGATATTTGGCAAATTATATCTCAGAGCTTTAGTTTATTTAATAGGTAAGGTGGAATATACCTATATCATTAAGATTTTTGTGAGGATTAAGCAAAATACTGTATATAAATGCCTTTCATGTAGAAGTGTAATAAGTGCTGGTTGTTACTACTGCTACCATTCTGCTAATACTATTAGTACAACCTGTTACTAACAACACAAAAGGAGCTGCTATTCCATGGAAAAATCAAAAGCTATGTGATTAAAAGAAAAATAATTAATTTTAAAAATAGTTAAAATTTTAGCTTTCTAAACATATTGCTTATGTATATTATGTTGGGAAGGGGCTTTTCTTAAAACGCCATCCTGAAGTAGCTAGTAATAACAGACATGAGCACTGTACTCTGAGCTATACCTGTGATAGTGGTATGTGTGTGGGCGTTAAGCTAGGCTCCGGTCAATAACCAATGCCAGAGTGCACAGTAGAAAGAAACACTTTCTTTCTGTGCAGCATGGGTCGGAAAGCTGAAAGAACACCATTTATTGGAGGAAAGGTGCTACACGGATACAATGAGGTGTTATATTTATTATTATTATTTCTATTTTAAATTATCCATTGAAGAAAGACATGGCAAGAATTTTTAACGAAGCCCAGAGTCAGACTGGGTTCAGAACCCAAAGGGAAATGTAGTAGTATTCTGCCCGGGATGCACGTGACCTTGGGCAGGTCAAGTAACCTCTCACAGCCTCATTCTCCTCAACGCAGCATAGTGGGACTGTGTGATTTTAGGGAACTTCTACATCTAAATTCTATGATTCTCATCTGTTATTCTCTTCCATATCTTCTGGGCTCCCTAGTTCACTAACTTCTAAGACCCACAATCACAGCTGTGCAAAAGAATATTGCTTAATCCAACAACGTCTGCTCAGCATGACTTGTTCTCTAAAGCAAGAGACAGTAATCAGGGCCACAATAGGAACATGTGGCTTTGGCCCCCCCAGCTTGATGAGATGCTCATCAGTCTCGGATGTGTGGTTGGAACATGAAGGGCTACAGCAAGATGCCACAATTGCCATCTAAGGAAAGAAGCAGTTGGAACTGATACCCTGTGAGTGAGGTTAGCCACGTGCAAACGTCGGCCACACCTAGAGACAGTTTGCAGTTGTGTGTCTAAGAAGACTCAAAAAATAGCTTGATCCTGCCAAGGGGACTGGGCCATATCCCCAAGCCTGGAATGCAATTCCAGGGAGTGAAACTGCAGTACTGGAGCATGACCTGTTGGAAGAAGGGGATGGCAGAAGTGCCACGGTCTCTTTGGAGTCTGAAAAATGGGTGGCTTGAAAGCAAAGGCGTATTTCTGTTGATAGACACATTGGGAAAGGGCAGCTATGTTAGAGGCAGAAAGAACTAGGCTCCAAGCATGGCTCTGCGGCCCTCATACGTTTAGAGTCTCTCGTCGCCAATGGAGACCGAGAGCAAGGGCGTGGGGCTGCCCTTTCATGTTTCCCAGACTTCAGTCATTTGAACACCACACCGGCCCTCCTATTTCCTTAATATTTGTATTTAAGTTGATTTGTTTTTTGTCGAAATGTTTGTTTAAAAGGAAGCTTTCTATTAGATATAAAACCTGGCATCACTTCCCACAATTAGAAGATAATCACACACGCCCCCATCCCCCACAGGATGAAAACGAAGCAATGCTGTTAAGTCCTGGTTAGGCACTATTGTCCATGGAAGTCTCTGGGCTTGAGGATTGCTCACTTTCTGTTAAACGGAAGATTAGCAAGTGTTAGCCTTACCAGCACACCCCGCCTATCTTCTTGGAGTCATAGAAAGATTGACAGGGGGTGACAGCAATGGGCAAAATTAGTTGAGTCCCTCTTTGCATGTCTTGCCACCAGCACCTCCAAATCATGTGAGACAGGCACGCATCTTACTTCCATCCATTTTCCATCTGAGGACATCAAGGCTGAGAGAGAATAAACTACTTGCTCAGAGCACACAGCTGGTTAGGGGTGTAGACCACGGGGACCAGAGTGATTTGACTCCAGAGCTGGAATTCCTCCCCGCAGGACTCTTTCTTCTCTCCTGTGGTCAGTCAGGGTAATTTAATGCCTTGATTTCATGTCCCCTGAGAGTGTCTCAGGCACTGCCTCAAAGCATTCCCTGCATCTTGAGTTTTGGGTATCTTACATGAAGGTGCACAGTAAGGCTCGTTCCCTTCTTCTGCCTGCAGCTCTCCTATCCACTGCACACACTGTCCTGAGCCTTGGTTCCAGCCTACCAAGATGCTTAGAACACTCACCATTCTCTGATGATTCCACAATTTCCGGGCAACCTCCCAGTGGTGACTTGCTTCCCACAGTGGACTTTCCAACCGGGGATGAGAATGAACCCATCAACTGATGACAGTGCTTGATTTCTGGTTCACAGATGTACCTCTGTGACTGGTACAGGGCCCTCTGTAAATATTCACTGAATGAATGAGTAGATTCTTGGCAGTTATATTTCTAATAATAATACTATTAATAGTAAAATGGCTACATTATGAAGCTCTATGCTACACATGACTTGGTACGAAATGTTCCCTCTCTGTTATCTTATTTCCTCACAACCCCGTGCAGTAGGTACTGTTGTCCTATTTTACAGTTGAGGCTGGAGGTTGGACAGCCAAGGGACTATGTGATCCAAATCCTGTGGGTGCTCCCAGCTCTCACACATGCCGCTCCCATCAGAGTTGCCCAAGGGGCTCTGAGTTCTGAGGAATTCAGTCAACGACGGCCAGGCCCTTTGAGCACCAGCTCTGACTTTATTGACAAAGCGAGTCTCTAGCCTGCAAATCTCATAGCACGGTGTGGAGTTCACAGGCTCCGGCTTTGCTCTCAGACAGGCTTAAGTCCAAATCTTCCTCTGCCACTACTGACCATGTCACTCGAAGCAAGCCGCCTAGTTTCCCTGGGCCCCAATTTCTTCCTCTACAAACAGAATATTACAGAAGACAGCACATGGACAGCGCTTTGCACAATGCGCTTAGGGCCTAGCTGGCATTCAGTATAAGGTGTTTATTGTCACGGAGTGGAAGCAAAGCGGACCTGGACTGGGAAGGAGAGATCGTTTTAGAAGGAAAACAAAAATGGAAGCAATGTTCTTTCTGTTTCTTTGTAACTTTGGTGAACGTGTCAGACGAGGCCTCCAGGTGCCAATTTCCCCCTTTCTCAGAAACACCCCCGTGAGAAAACTCTCCCGCCCCAAGTGCCCCCAGAATTCAGCACCCCTGGTCGTTTGATTCACATCCTGCCGAGCCATGTGGCCCACCCTGCTGCCCACTCCCAAAACGGCCTGCCGACACTGTGTTTTTTTAGGACGTTCATTTCCTCATGTGGGGTGGCAGCCAGAGCTGGTGGGACACGGGAGGGCACAGGCAGCAGCAGTGGCGGAGCTGTGAGTGCAAACCCAGGAAGCACGGCGGAGCGGGAGGGCGGCCTGGAGGCTGCAGGGAGGAAGGAGCAGTGACACCTCGAGTTAGCCCCGAGGCTCAGCCCCTCAAGCCCGGACTCTGGAAGGGCACAGTCCTCCTCCAGCTCCTTGTCCCTGGCATTCGGAGATCACGTCCACCATGGACTGTGAGGGCTGAGCTTGAGGAAACGCTGTTAATGAAAGGTGGCTGCTCTTCCTCTTCCATCGCCCTTGCCCGCACGTCCCCCTGCCTTCCAATCACTGCATCAGCCCTCACTTGCCTGTTTACTTGGTTTTGTGGTTTTTCACTTAGATGTGGTTAGAGAGAGGTGGGGTCAGAGGACAAGCTCTCCACCCCACTCCACATCCCTCCCCGCAAAGTGTCCTACTTGGTCTCAGAGATCAGAGCACGATACTCTTGGCAAAACAGAAGGGGAAATTGTGATTCAGTTTCTCTGGGGTGGGGTCTAGGTATTGGTATTTGTTAAAAGCTCCCAGGTGATCGAGAGCCACCAGTCTAGTTACTGAAGGAATGGGATGACTCACTGTACTTAGAAGGCAAGTCAGCGGGGAGAAGTTGGGCGCGGCTATAGACAAAGTTAGCATTTCTCATCCTGCATACACATCAGCTAAGGGTGACTTGACTATCTAGAGTCTTTTGACAAGCCTCTCCAAAGCTTATTTCCAACACTTCAAGGATGTGGACAAAGGGTAGATGTTGTCTGGCTCATTTTACACCTGCCAAAGTGACATACTTAGCAAACCTCTAGGAGAACTAGGAAGTTATGACACCAATGAAATGACCTAGCCCAGGTGCTGCTGGTGGTGGTGGTAAGAGGAACCAGCCAAGACTTGAAACCTCTGAGGATCAGGTCATTCCAGAATTCTCCAGATGTTATTGAACCAGTGGGTGTGCTTAAAATAATGAACTCCACCCAATTCCATCTGCCAGATCCTGGAGGCCATCTTAACTTACCAGGAGAGGCTGGAGGGTACAAATGCCACTTAAGTAGAGGACAGAGCCAGTGCTGCTTCTTGCCAACATATTTATAGAAGATATCATGGGCTTAGAGCCTCAGAGAGACTCTGCAGGAAGAAACGAGGAAGTTTACAGATTTTAAAGAAAAGGATGGATTGTTTGATGGGCAGTGCTTGGTTGGATAGTCAGTGTGGCAGTGGTACAGTGTCAGGACATGCCAGGTGCACACGTAGCAGACCTGCAGGGGTCTCAGTTATGAAGAGCATAGAACACCCAGTCAGTGACAGAGATGTCCTCTTCATCCTCACCTTGCCCCACTCCACCCCAGTCTCTTGGACTCAGGTGCAGATTCAAATTCCATAGTTTGCAGCACAGTGATCAGTAAGGGGAGCCTCTGTTGTGGTATTTATATTTTCCCTTCCCCAGGAAAATTGTCATATCCAAGATTCATTATCCACCAGCAATTAGCAACTAGAAAAGATGATAGAACATGAAATACCATTCACATAGCAGCTAAATCCACGGCATACCTAGGACTTAACCTAACAGAAGATTACCCAAGACTTTCTTGATAAATTTAAAAAACTCTTTTAAAGAATGTAAAAGTAAAAGAATGATATTATAGCATAATATCTTTAATATAAATTAAAACACGTATCCTCAGCAAATATTCTTGCTCTTTTGAATACTCAACCAAAATAGGAAAATTCTGCACAAACTCCATGGTGCTTACTTAGCTCAGTTCCTTGCATGTAAAAGGTGCTCAATATATATATATATTTAATTTTTTTCAATACATGTTTTTCTAAACACCCCATTAAAATTAACATTTATACATTACGGAGTGTACATTATAGAAAATTAAGAACATGAACATTATAGAGAGAATCTAGAAAATACATATTATTAAAATTGATAAAATTCAGATAGTCAAAAGCATATTCAATTCATCTATAATACAACAACTTAGGGATAACCAAAATGAACATTTTGGGTATATCATTCAAGGTTTCAATTAGAGTTTTTTTTTTTAAATGATTGATGACTTTTAAAATATTTTCATTTAATGGTCTTGCTATTTTGCAGTTTGAATAAAAACCTTTTTAAATGAATTCAATATGCAAAATATTCACTATGCAAGAAGTGCAGTGTGTACAAGGCAGGACCAGCTATTCTGGGGGGACGCCTGAAGGGGGATTCAAGGAAGAGGGGTGGGTCAGGCTCAGTGTCGGTGCATGTGGTTGATCTGGGAGGTAGAGCCGAGGTTGGCAAACTTTCTGTGAAGAGCCAGGTAGTCAATATTTGTAGGTCATATGATAACTGTTACAATAACAACACTGTGAAAACAGCCATAGACAATGTATAAACAAATGAAACGTGGCCGTGTTCCAACAAAACTTTATTTATAGGCATTGAGATTCAAGTTGCCTAGAGTTTTCATATTACAAAATATTAATCTTCTTTTGATCTTTATAAGACCATTTGCAAGTGTGAAAACGCTTCTTAGCTTGTGGACCATACACAAACAGGTGGCAGGCTAGATTAGGCTGTGGACCGTAGTTTACAGACTCTCGGGGTAAAGTTTCAGATGGAGGGAAAAGGCCAGAGGCAGGAGAAGCCTCAGCAAGTTCAAAGCACTAGCAGAAGGGTGTGATTGATCACTGAGTGGGAGGTAGGAGGTGAGAGACGCTGCTGCAGGCGCTTCAGACACACACAGCTCGGCTCCACGTACCAGGGAGGGTTTGAACCAATGGAGGGAGATCAGCTGGAATGAGCTTCAGAAACAGATCCATTCTGGGATTGCACCGAGCTTCAAACCGTGGCTCAAACTACATTAGGCCAGAAAGTCTAGTTTCAGGTTCTTCTGAACTCCGTCAAGAAGAAAAAACAACACCCAGGAAAACAACGCCCCATCTTGAGAACACCCAGGATTTAACACAACTAACCCACTTGAGGTTGGAGTGGGAGAGCTGTACGTCAATACCTACACCAATAGGGTGGATGGACCACAGGTCCTTACAAGGTCAGCTCAGGATATACTTCCCCATCCTCCTTCTATGATGCTCCTTTGCACTCACTTTCCATCTCCACCCCCCGGGGTTCCACTGGTGGTGTGTTCCCATCCGTCCCACCCACCTCATCCCCAGCTCTCCTGATTGTAAACTCAGACCACCTTGTCCAAATGGCCTTGTGACTGTCTTGATCAGTCTCTTCCTGATTTAAATGCTACCTTGAAACCTCCATAAATAGAGGTTCTCTATTGCCTTAGTTATTTCTTCCTAACCCCAGGCTGCAAATGTATGCAATGACCTGGACCAGGCAGAGGAAAGATCATGTTTACTCTCATTTAATTGCATTTGACTGCAATTAGATGTGCACCTCAATGAAACATGACACATCACAAAATTGAAGCAGACTGTTTTTCTACACCTAGTACCTGATCTTAGCCTGGTTTCTTGCACCTTTTTCCAGATTTCCTGGACATGGTGTTTCGGTGCAATACCTGCCTATTTTAACTCCATCACTTCTCCAACTGCAAGACGACTTTCAGCATGTGGAGTTTCAGATTTGATTACTCAACCAGGGGAAACATGAAGAAGTGATCTCATAGGCATGATTTGCACCTTGCAGACTGACTTAGAATTTGAAGCAGGGGTTTTTCCAAGTGGACTTGCCTCACCGTCCTGGTTTGCAGACCTAAATTATGAAGCAATTAATATACAGCACATAAAACTGTCCAGTCTGTTTGTTCTTGCTGTCAGATCGTCAGTAATGATGGCAGGAACTGACTAATGAACCAGCCCGAGTATCTGTGTACGATGAGAAAGAGAGAGAAAGAAACGGGGTGAGCAGGAGAGAGCACGCATAACGGGTATAACTCATATTTCTCAGAGTGGGCCACTCTTCCATTTCCTAACGCTCTTCTCGTGAATAGTTTAGGTCTTTCTTTCCCTTTTTTTTTTTTTAAAAAAAGCCTTTATGAAATTTAAGCCCTGTTTCTCATTTCATTGAAAAACCTTTAAGAAAAGACATTTTTCATACTTAAGACTTTTTCAAATCTCTCCTAACCAGTTACACTCTGTATTGTATCTTCTGTAGCTGGCGGCCATCCAGCGACAATCCTTAAAAATCCCTTTACAGTTTTAAAGGAAAATACAAGCTCTCATTTACCACGGGATCGAGTCAGAAAATAAAAGCTTAATGCCTTGACAGGCCTGGATATTTTTTTGAGGCCTAAGTCTGATTTATGGCAGTAGCCGGCAAACCAGGCTGGTGAAATATTTGCTGCTGCTCCCAGGGATATGGAAAAATGAAGTGTGAAGTTCTGGGGAGAGCAGGCCACAGCCTTCCAGTCACTAAACACTCCCACCAAGTTGGCAGGGGAACAGAGCCCTGGGCTGCAAGATGAACCTCAAAGGAATAGGGGAGGAGAAAAGGACTGTGCACCGTGTCAAAATACTGCCAAGGCTTACCGCCCGCCATACATTTTGTGACCTGGGGTGGGATGTTTATGAGGGGGGTTTAGGGAGGAAAGAGAAGAGAAACATTTTCTTCCTTCTTTATTTATTCTATTTTCTTTATAGCTTCCCTGTAGGGGTTTCACTCCAAGTAGAAGAAATTAAGAGCAACAACAGGAATGTAGGAAGTCGCTTAAGCCCCCACCATAAAATCGCTCAGATCGAAAAATATGATCTGGTTAGAGAGAAAGCGCTGGCTTGACTTAGGGCTCGCAGCTTGGAGGTGGGGAGACAGACCCATTTCTCCAGGCCGTGGGTCCCCGAATGAGAGCGTGGGAGCCGGGATTTGCATTCCCACGAAAAGGGAATTTCCTAGAGGTAGAAGTAAGGTGGGTTTTTCCCCCTAGAATGTTCTTGAAATGAGTCATCACAAACACACAAGCCAGGTAAAACACTTGGTGTTTTTTTTTTTTTTTTTATCTTTCCTTTATTTAAAAAGGAAAATAAAATAAATTAATATTCTCTGTTTAGGTTTGTTTTTCATTTTATGTTTCTGAAGCAGAGTATTGGATACTCAGGCGTGCCTCAAAGGCTTCATCTGTACTGGGTATTGTCGTAGGGGGGATCATTGGAGCCGCCTGGAGGAGCAGAGGTTGGTTTTAGCTGTTTTCTGAGTGAAAAAAAAAAATCCTTCTTCTGGGTGATATTTTCGATAAACAAAGGCCAGAAAGGGCAAAGATGGAAAACATGCAACTCATTTGCTCCTCAGGCAAACTTATTTTTGGAAGATCAATTTCAAAATCTGATTCATTTGAGAATCAAAATGAGCTTTTTTTCCTTTTTCTTTCTTTCTTTTTTTTTTTTTTTTTAAATAAAATAACAGCATCTCTGTCTGCCAGAAGCATCAGGCACCGTTGGGTCAGGGAAAGCAGTCCCAGTAATTACACAAATGTTTAAACCCACGTGCAGTCATCCCCTGGCCCTCACTAAATCACTGATAAACACACCTCCGCTCACTCACCCAGACTCTCCCACACTCACTTTAACACCGCCACAGAACTGCCTCACGCATTTACTCCCTTATCACAAAGTTAAACTTGGAGATAATACAAGTCCACAAATGTTTATCGATGCCTACCATGCATAAGGTACTCCTAGGCAGTGGCGGGGGCGGAGGGGGAGGCAAAAACTAGATTCTTGTCCTCGGCCACAAGGCATCTGCAATTTAATGGAGGAAGAAACTAGACTTTGATCCATTTGCCTTTTAGTAAAACTTATGTTTTAAAAACAATAAAGTGTGCCTTTTGTTTTCATCCACATGGACAGAAAAGAGGAGAAAATAGGGGTCTGGAGGAACTAAGGTGACATACTTGCCCTGTGCCACACAGAGTAACAGCAAATATGACTGAGCTCATAGTCTGTGCTGGGCGCCAGGCTGAGCACGAACTGTGCCTGGTCTCATTTAGCCCTTCACAGCCCGCTGGGAGGCGGCTCCTCATTCCACGATGAGGGAGCCGAGGGGAAGTATGCCTGAGTAACTTGTCCAAGATCACACAGCCAGGAGATGCGGGGCTGGGATCCACAGCCCAATTCAGAGCTCCCTAGTCCCCTCCCAGAGCTGAGACTACAGCTTTGGTCTCCTGCCTCCTGGTCCAGTGATTTTGCCACTTGTCTCTGGTCTCCAGACGTGTGATGATGAGGTGGAATTTAAAAGAAAAAAAACTACAACATTTGACCTTTTTGTTTATTTTGAAAGGGCGTGGAGTGTAGAGGCTATGGGGTGCTTTGCAGAGTATTTTTATTTATTTGGAAGCACCTAGATTCCAGCCTTAAGGAGGTTTGTAAATACTTGAAGGAAATTTGAATATGGTCATTTTCTAAGCCATACTTCTCGGGAAAAAAACTCTGTTTTAGGACTCTGAGAAAGCCAGGGCGTGGACAAGGTGCCTGGACCTCCAGTGTGGCTGCCCTGGTTTTTGGTAACCCATGTGCTGAAAGAGATCATCAAATCCTGAATTTCCTCCGTGGTGACTACCACACACAGACAGGCCTTAAAACACACACCCACAGTTCAAATATTTCAGCAAATGTCCTGGCTTTTCTCCACCACTAAAATGAAAGTGAAGGTGAAATCATTTGGGGGCCACTAGAGTAGAATTCTCACCCCTGATAGCTGCCCATAGATTTAAATGTCTCACAGGAGACCCAATTAAACATTAGCGAGACCCCAATTCACCAAAGGATCATATTTTCTGGCCATTTTCATCACTCACACTTCCCAGCAATTTAACGATGAGTTTAGGATATGACCTCTTCCCTCGGGCACCCCTCCTGCCTCTTTTATTTTATTTTATTTGGGATCTGGAATCTAGATGGCTCAAGCATCTGGAAATATCCTAGGCAGATTTCTCTAACCAAATAACCAGTGGCTCTCTATACACACCCTGGTTTTGTTATGATACGAAGTTATCACAAGTGAGGGCTCATAGGAATCTCCGTATTTTGATGGCAGTGATCATTCAGGATGACTCCTGGGACACAGTGCCAAGGGAGCATACATGCCCTGAGCCCCACACAAAGATGTCTGTTGAATGAATAAATGAATGAACCTCTTGCTTGTGACGGCTGGAATAGAAGAGACAGATGCTGGTGTGGCAGGTGTTTCTCGTTGCTTGCCCCAGAATGATCCCCACTTGTGTGTTTGATCAAGCACAGCCATCTTCACGCTGTAGTGTGCAACCTTTGGGGGCACCTGCAGATTTTCCAGGGGTTATGCAGATGCGGACGGCTTTCGTGGCATTGATTTTCAGATGCTTGACTTCCACGTGCAGCCCTTTCTAAAGCTCACCAGCCTGAGAACACAGCTCGGGTCTTTCCTTCCCACCATCTCATCACGATTACCCTTCTCACATTTTTAAATAAAAGGCATCCTCTCCCCCATCCCAGTCTCACTATAGAGCATTGCCTCAGGGTCTAAATATCTTGTGGGTCTCTAAACAACGGGACAATTTGAGAGGCTTTTCTTTCAAGGAATAGTCCCAGGAGAACAAAACAAAGAGCTTTGGGGAGAAATAATGAACGGGGCAAGAGCACAATTCTGCCCCAGGACAAACTCGTGGCCAGCCTCCATGCATGCGTGCACACATCACAACTACCCACCTACCCACGCATCCATCTGGCTATCAGAATGACGGTTCGAGAGATGAATTAGTTGCCTTGGGGAGACATATTAACACACTTATTTAAATTGAAAAAGAAAGTGAGAATTTCTCTGTGAAAAAGTAAGTCTGATTTGGCTAATTGGACTGGCAGTGAGAACTACTTTGCCATTTGGGTCATATGGCAGACATTTCCCATAAACAGAAGAACCTAAGTCTGTTGCAAGAAAGTTTTGATGAAAATGTAGCTAAAGCACAAATTGCCAGATGGTTCATCCTTTGTAACTATCTACAGGTGTGATGATGAAATTTAGATGTTAAAAAGGTAGTTTTAAAAAATTCTTTTAGGGTGTACACAAACTAATCATTTGAAGATCCCTAGTTTAGAAAGGTTAGAGATACAGGCAAGGAGGAAACTCACTGATAGGTAGAAAGGAGACTTGGGATTAGAAAAATGCTCCCAAACTTGTAGAAATATGAAAAGAAGTAGACAAAATGTGAAAAAAATGAGGAGGCCCTGAGAGAGAAGATACTGCTGTCTGCAGGTGCTCTGGGTGTGGATTTGTCTGACATTGCGTGATCTTGGTGAGCTGACCTATCTAAAATGAGAACATCCTAACCACTCGGGTTCATTTGTTTTATCTGCCTGAACACTATGGAATTTAACTTCCTTCTTACCAAGTTTTACTTTAAAGAATCAGGTAACAAGAACGTATGTATGAAAATCATGAGCTTGTTAGTTTTTTTTTTTTAAAGCTAGTTAGAAAGAGTATTTCTAAGTGCTACTAAGAAGTCATTGTTACATTTAGCTATTCATCCGATAATAGGCCATGACAATACATTATATACATATTAAGTAGGTGATTCTGAAGTAGCTGGGGCAATGAAGTGCCAAATACCAGTAAGCCAAGTTCTCCACAAAAGTATGTGTGCTGAGGTTCCTTGAAGAGAAAACACCTCATAAAACAGATACACTGTTAAGAATCTGTGAGAAGTGGCCAACACACTGCAGAAGATGTGCAATTTAGGGCTGATGTTATGCCAGAGATTGCTGTATTTAGCTGCCTAATTTACTGCTATCTGGCCTTTGCTACACCCCCATTAATCTGTCAGCCGAATGAGCTCTAATTATACGTCTTGTAACCCGGTGTGCTGTAGCACACTGCATTTGAGGGCGGATAGATCTTCAAGATTTACTGCACGGTTGCCGATAATCTCACCGGGTCTCCAAATGCGAGGGAATAATCTGCCTCCTCCCGATGACTAAGCACACCAGGAGAGGCAAGGAGGAGCATACGGACACCTGGAAGAAGCTGGAGTTTCAGCCAGTGGTGCACTCTTAACAGCCTGACCAAGTGCAGAATACATTTTAGCATTTGCTTTAATATAGACGATGCACAATCTTATACGGTCAAATCAGTTTGTTTGGGAGCTTGTTAGAAGCTTCACTTCTTCCACTGCCAAACTGGCCACGTCATACGTTCCTCCTCCTTCTGGGTGGATATGGCAGCAAGGAGGAGAGAGAGAAGGGATTAGGAGGAAATTGCCTTTTATTATGGATCAGTTTTTTTTACTTACATCATCTCCCTGAATCCTCATCAAAATCCTGTGAGATATGTACTGTAGTCCTTATTTTAGAAGTGAAGAGAACTGAGTCACAGGGAGGTTCAGAGTGTGTGTTATGTGTGTGTGTGTGTGTGTGTGTGTGTGTGTGTGTGTGTGTGTGTTGGGGGAGGCATGCAAACCTTACAGCCCCCAACTCCTTGGAAAAGCTGAATGCCTCTAGTTCTTCCCACCAGCTTGCTTTCTCTTAGGCAAGTCATTGATACTTCCTAACATAGTTTTATGGATTTCTGATCAGTGTTCCCATCTGTGCTGCTGGCTTCCCATCCCTCCACCTACCAGAAGGTTCTGGGGATAAGTTAGATAATGCCCATAAAAGGCTTTTCACCCCTTAGGAGAAAGTTGTTCACAGACAAACACTCTGTCCTGTAACATTTCCACGTGGGTTCATAGCCCCATCCGTCCTTGAGGAAGCTGAGACAGTCCCAGATGGAGTGGCATCATCTTCAGCTCCTGCTGTGCTCACTCCTTCTGGGACAGTGGTTCTGGATCAACGTCACCCCAAAATATTAATATCTTTGCAGGGAGCAAGAAAAAGATCTGTGTTTCACAAACACTTTTATTGGCTTTTCATTTTTTTTTTTCTTGCCGCTTAATCCCCAACTTAACCATTGTCACAGCAGTGACTTCAGATGGTGTGAATTTGACCGTCAGAAAAGGCTATGATACAGGCTTATTTCTAGTTTCAGTATTAAATCTCATTTACTTTCAATCTAATTTCTTTTAGGCTCATCTTGACTTTGCTGGCATAGAAAGCAAAATATTTCTCTTCATTGCAATTCCATGGACTAATTAAAAAATATTAAGGCCCTGGTGTTTGGTTGAGACTCAGGACAGACCCCCAGACACTGGTGGAAAGGATCATGGGGTCTTCGAATGACCCCAAACGTATAGGACCTTGGTTTTCATGGGCTACCCTTAAATTCTCTGCCAGCAGCCCCGAGCTCCCTTTGACTACATCGGAAACTGAGTTTTCTAAATAGAAACTGTAACCATGATAAGTTGTATCACTTCGGTGATATATCTCTCAGAATATTATAAACAGGGTAGCTGAATTTTTCATTGCCTTACAGACGTCCACAGCTAGAGATCTAAGGATAGAAAGTTCATGTCTCTCTCCATTAAGAAATTTAATTCACATTTTATTTGGTCTCAGCCTTTGATTAATATTCTGGATACATCATGCGGCAGTCCTTAGGATTATGAAAAGTGATTTGTCTAATCTGTATGTCAGTCTCCTTTGGGGTCTACATAGGGGAAAAAAAAAAAACCTCCAAACCAACAGTCTATAGCTATTGATTTCATAGCATTTGCGTAGCATTTGCTTTTACATTCCAACCAAGTCAAGTGGATAAAGAGCAATTTGATCCATGGAGTGTGGTGAGAGTGTTGTCACCATCTACAGAACTTATTCATCTGGAGGATTTCACGTTGCACATATCAGCACTGGGAGTGGGTTTTAATGAAATCTCTAGCAAAATGAAGTTAATATAAAAGTGAATGTAAAAACACATGCTTATGGTTCCAGCCGGCTGGCAGAGGCGCATTCCAGGTTACATAGGATTTAGGTCCCCATTTCTAACTCTTGGCCCCAAGGAATAAATTTGGATGGCCTAAGTCAAGACTGGACTGAAGGACAATTGTGAGGGACAAATGTTTCACGCCACTCGCCTGCTCTTCTCTGAATGTGAGCTAACCCTCCTGTCAATTGGTTTTTCCTTTCTCAGTAACCATTGACTCATTTTTCTACCAAGGCAAAATCTCAACCTCTCTACCTTTCTTTAGTGTCCACAAATCAAACTTCCTCTGATCTAGGTTGGAGCCAGTCCTTCTTTCTTTCAAAGGGATGGCGAGCCAACTTGACGTGGACATCTGCTTAGGTAGATGTAGCCAAGGTGATACATGTGTTTTACCATTCACGGTAAATGTGTTTTACCATTTACCATTCACCATTATGGAGACCAGGCCTTCCCTCAAAGTATTTAATCAAGCAGGAGATTTTCACAGTAGTTAATCAGGGAAAAATGCTGGAGCATTTACACACTTCTGTATTATTAATAGAACTCACATAGTAGTTGCTTATTTCTTCTAAATATGGATTTGGCCCTGCCTGAAAGGGGTGTATCTTGCAAGAGTCTTGTTTTAATTGGTTACATGAAGCAGAGAGAGGTGTGGAAGCCCCAGGGATGAGCAGAATATGGAACTCAGGCACTGCTGGAGTTGGATGGGGGGTCTGCTATTCTAATTTGGAAAGTGCAGGTAGGGTTGAAAGAATCTTGGGAAGTCACCCCCTGTCTTCACCTAAGCCGTACTATAAGGAAACTTGGAGAACAATTAGTTACTGAAGGAGGAGATTACATAACCTTTCGTGTAACAAACTTTAACATATCATGAGTCCTTAAAGAAGCAAGATTTTCCTGATAAAATAGAAAGTCACTTCCTGTTGTTCTGTCTTGCTCTTTTCCTTCAGCGAAATAAAAATCTAGTACTTATTAGCAAACGGTATCACTTCATATACTTAAAGATTATTATTTTAGCTCCTTTCTAGACCAAATCATCTTCAATTTTGGTTTTCTCCCTTGGTTTATATTTCTAAATCTTTCATTATTTTTATCAATTTTCTCAGGGCTCTTTCCATGTTTCCAACTTTATTTTAGCTGGATGACATGCCAATCAAAGGAGAGCATTGACCTGTGTCCAACAACTAGGCCTTAGATGTGCCTGAATCCTACCTCTACCACTTAAAAACTGATGTTTCTGTGCCTCAGCTTTCACATTTTGGAATGAGCATGACCTCTCTCCCTCCCAGAATTGTTATAAGGATTAAATTTGAAATACAGTAGCACATTGGTTGACACCTGGAACATGGGTGGTACATAATAAAAAGAACTTTTATCTGCATTATGCATGATCAAGACCAAAATAGAATTACCCGAACTATCAAGACAGTAGTGTTGATTTCCAAACTATTTTTCAAGGTGTACAAGATTCTTCAAGATGGCATCTTGGGAAAGGGTGTCTTCAAAGAATCAGGAAAGATTCAGATCCAGGTTTAGAGTCCTCAGAACACTATACTACCTTTGAGAAATATGAGTCATGACTTTCAGCAAATTACTTAACCACTCTGAAGCCCGGTTTCCTCATCAATAAGCTGGTAAGAGTAATGTTACCCCACAGTATTATGAAGATTAAATGAGATATAGT
>CM052441.1:84876091-85035712 GCA_028533085.1 Varecia variegata | reverse complement strand
ATACTGGTTTGGGCAAGCAACAGAAAGGCAACTTGTGAAAAAAGAACAGGGAGATCCAAGGAGTGAGACAGCCATAGTGGACATTGATAACATTCTTGGAGTTCTGGAGGGCTGCACACAGAAGCAAGGCTGTGCACACACTCAGGAGTGATCAGAGAGGGCCCTAATTATCCACACTTCTCTGGCCAAACATGAGGTATAGGAAGCCAGCCTTAAAAAAAGAAAGAAAAAAGAAAAAACCCTGATCGGATGCATCAGTGGCTACACACTGCAGGAAGACAGATTCTATAGAATTTGTCCAAGGAAGTCACTAACTAAACAACCAACCAACCAACCAACCAAAGCAGCAACAACCACTCTCGGGGAGGGGCAATCAGAATCCAGAATGGCTATTAACAGAAATGTTCAATTTTCAGCAAAAGAATCACAAGACATGCAAAGAAATAGAAAAGTATGATCCATACACAGAAAAAAAAGTAAAAGCAGCCAAAATAAGTTGCCTTTGAGGAAACCCAGAGTTTGGACTTAGAATACAAAGACTTCAAAGCAGCTGTAATAAACATGTTCAAAGAACTAAAAGAAACCATATTTAAACAATTAAAGGAAAGTATGGTGATGACACATCAAATAGAAAATATCAATAAGGAGATAAATTACATAAAATAATCAAATTGAAATTCTAGAGATGAAAAGCACAATAAGTGAAATGAAAAATTCACTAGAGTTTCTCAATAGCAGATTTGAAACAGTAGAAAGGATCAGCAAACATGAAGATGGATCAATAGGAATAATCTAAACTGAAGAACAGAGAGAAAACAGTGTGACAAAACATAAACAGAGCCTTGGAGATCTGTGGGACATTATCAAGCAAACTAACATATGTGTAATATGAGTCCCAGAAGGAGAAGCAAGAGAGAAGAGGCAGAAAAAATATTTAAAGGAATAATGATTGTAAAGTCCCCAAATTTGATTTAAAAGATTAATTTAAACATCCAGTAAGCTCAACAAGCAAGTAATATAGAAAAGAGCTCTACTCCTAGACACATGATAGTCAAACTATTAAATGACAAAGAGTAAAACTTGAAAGCAGCACACGTAAAACAACACATCATGTATACAAGAACTACAATGCGATTAAAGTTGAATCTCTATCACAAAAATTGGTAGCAAGAAGGTAATGCATACTATATTTAAGGCACTGAAAGCAAAAATAGTCAACCAAGGCTATTATATAGTCAATAAAATTGTCCTTCAAAAATAAAGGTGAATTAAACACTTTCCCAGATGAACAAATACTGAGAGAGTTCATTGCTAGCAGACCTGACTTACAAGAAATATTAAAGGAAGTCCTTTGGGCTGGAAGGAAATGACACCAGAGAATAACTTGAATCCACATGAAGAAATAAAGGACACTGGAAAAGGTAACTACATAGGTAAATATAAAGACTGTACTATATGTTTTTCTCTTTCCTTGCCATATCAGATTTAAAAGACAATTGCATAAAACTGTATTTTTCTTATAACATGTAAAGATATAATATACATAATGTATATATATTATATATAGTGTATATATTATATATATAGTGTGTGTGTGTGTATATATATATATACACGCAATAGATAATTCAACAATAGTTGGATCCTTTAGTAGCCCTCTCTCAATAATTTGAAGAATAACTAGGCAGAAAATCAGAAATGATATAGGAAGACTTGCACAGCACTATCAACCAACTTGACCTAACCGACATCTATAGAAAAATCCATCCAACAACAGCAAAATATACATTCTTTTCAAACATATATGGAACAGTTTCCAAGGCAGACTATATGCTAGGCCATAAACCAAAGTGTCAATAAATTTAAAAGCATTTAAATAATACAAAGCATTTCTCTGAACACAATGGAGTTACACTAGAAATTAACAAGAGAAGTAAGCATGGGAGATCTTAAAATATTTGGAAATTGAACAACACATGGCTAAGTAACCCATGAGTCAAACAAGAAATCACAAAGGAAATTAGAAAATATTTTTAACTGAATGAAAACAAAAATATCATCAAAATTTATATGGTGCAGGTAATGTGCTCAGAAGAAAAATTTTAAAATAATAGCTTTATTGAAATATGCTTCACCTACCATAAAATTTAACCTTTTACAGTGTACAATTCAGTGGCTTTTAGTATATTCACCAAGTTTTGCAAACATCACCAGTCATTTTGAAACATTTTCATCATTCCAAAAAGAAGCCCCTATAGTCATCACCAGTCACTGCCTATTGTCTCTTTCTCTTATTCCCTAACACTGATACAATTTTTAATCTATATAGATTACCTATTTTGGATATTTCATATAAGTTGAATTATAAAATATATGGCCTTTTGTGTCTGCCTCCTTTTACTTAGCATAGTGTTTTCAAGGTTCATCCATATTGTAACATGTATCGGTATTTCCTCCCTTGGTATGGCTGAATAATGCATTGTATGGACATACCACATTTTGTTTATCCATTTGTCAGTTGATTGGCATTTGAGACATTTGAGATGTTTCTACTTTTTGGCTGTTATGAATAATGCTGCTATGAACATTCATGTACACATTTTTATGTGGACACATGTTTTAAAATATTTTGGGTATAAACCTAGGAGTGGACTTGCTAGGTCATATGGGAACTTTA
The DNA here is from genome assembly GCA_028533085.1 of Varecia variegata. Lineage (NCBI taxonomy): Eukaryota > Metazoa > Chordata > Mammalia > Primates > Lemuridae > Varecia > Varecia variegata. Next base: position 85,033,035 of record CM052441.1, on the reverse strand, counting down.
CGTTTAACTTTTGGAGGAACTGTCAGTTATCCAAAGTGGCTGCACCATTTTAGACACCTACCTGCAATAAAGGACATCTATGAAAAACCCAGAGCTAAAATCAGACTTAAGGGTGAAAGACTGAAAGCTTTCCCCCTAAAGTAAGGAACAAGAGAAGGATGTGTGCTCCCATCACTTCTATTCAATATTATAATAAAACTTGTAGCCAGGGAAATTAAGCAATAAAAAGAAATAAAAGGCAAACAGATTGAAAAGAAAGAAATAAAACTATTTCTTCGTACTATTCACAGATAATGCAATCTTGTATGTAGAAAATCCTAGCAAATCCACAGAAAATCTTTTAGAGCTAATAAACTAGTCCATTGAGGTTGTAGGATACAATATCAATCTATAAAAATTAATTGCATTTCTATACACTAGCCATGAAGAATTCAAAATGAAATCAAGAGAACAATTTATTTATAATAGAGTCAAAAAGAAGAAAGTACTTAGGAATAAATTTAACCACAGGAGTGTAAGACTTATATACTGAAAACTATTTAATACAAAACATTGTTGAAGGAAATTAAAAAAGACTTATAAAAATGGAAAGGCATTTCATGTTCATGGATCAGAATACTTAATATTGTTAAGATGATAATACTCTGCAAAATGATCTATAGATTCAATGTAATCCCTATCAAAATTACAACTACCTTTGTTGCAGAAATGGAAAGGCTGATCCTAAAATTCATAAATGATCTTTGGATCATTTAGCCTTTAGTTAATTTACATAATTCTGAAAAAAATTGATTCGACATTTTTGCCAGTGTTCTTGCCTTATGGAGGAGTTGACATTCAGAGGTCTTCACGCCATCGCTTCATAAATGCTCCTATAGAGGGAAACTTATAACTTTAAGCATCTATGCTTGAAAAGAAGAAAGATTTCAAATTAGTAACCTTAGTTCATATCATAAGACATTAGGAAAAAAAAAAAGAGTAAACTAAGCCCAAACCAAGTAGAGGGATGGAAATAATAAAGATTAGAGTGGAAATGAATGAAATATAAAACAGAAAAACAATAGGGAAATTTAATGAAACCAAAAGCTGGTTCTTTGAAAAGATAAACAAAATTGACAAAACTGCAGCTAGACTGGCCAAGGAATGAAGACAGATAAGACACAAATTATCACAATTAGTGATGACCCTGCAGAAAGTAAAAGGATTAAGGGGATACTCTGAAAAACTTTATGCCAACAAATTAGACAATTTAGATGAAATGGATAAAATCTTAGAAAGAAACAATGCCAAAACCAACTCAAAAAGAAATAGGAAATTAGAATAGATCTATAACAAGTAAAGAAATTAAATTGATAATTAAAAATCATCACAAAAAAGGGATATGGTACGGAAAATGCCTATGAAAGCATTTGACACAGACTTGGCCTCCAGTAAGTGTGAGTCCATTCCCTCTGGCCCTTCCAGATAATAAGGTATCAAAGCCTGAGCAAAACTTTTCTCCTCCATTGAATTCTAAGGAGACCTGCTATATGCACTGATGTGCTGAAGAACTAAAAGTTACTTATCAGTGGGAAATCCACCTTTGGGCTCATTTTGGGTGATAAATGCTGAGATCATGGATCATGCACACCAAGACCTCAATCAGACTCCATCACGAGCAAGGCCAGTCTTTAACGACAATCACCAACAATAACACACACAGGCGTGTGCATGCACACACACATGCAACACAACCAACCAAACAAATCCTTTAAATACGGGCAGCTCTCTCCTTCCAAAGACTGTGATCTGGGCTGGTCAAAAGGAGGGTCTTGTTTCTAGTTGGTAGATGAAAACGCTGAAGTAGAGAGTCAAAGATACTGTGGAGGGACTTGCCACTTGGTTTTCCAATGAAGACAACATGGAAAAGAGACAGAGGACCTAGGGTCTAGGCCCAACTCTGCCGCTAACTTGCTGTTGACCTTTATCAAACTGTTTCTCTCTCTGGTCCTTATTGTTCTCATTTTAAAAACCAAGACGAGCTCTTGAGTCTGCACAAGGGTGCCCACGGAGGAGCCTGTCTGGTCCCGGCTTGCCGGCATGCCATGTTTCTTGTCCCACGTTCTGAGTGAAGCTGATCCAAGGGAGGTTTACTGTGGTCATATAATTGTCTGGTTGAGAGAGGGCATTAAAATTAGAAAAGAAAAGAAATATTTACATTGATGAGCTCAGTCTCCAACTTAGGAAGTTAAGAGAAATGTAAGAGTAAAGGCAAAGAGAGTAGGAGGAAGGGAAAAGTCATAGTAGGAGCAGGGATTAATGAAACAGAAACAAAGATTCAGCAGAGGACTGTCAAAGTCAAAAGCTTCTTCTCTGAAAACACTGCTAGACACATCTGTGGCAAAGTTAAGCATGAACAAACCATGAACAAAGGCATGTAACTAGAAACATAGGAGTGTAAAAATATAGACATACCTTGAATAATCTTAAGCCATAAAGTTGAAAATTTAAGTGGGCAATTTCCGTATATTACCAGAATCAACTCAGAATAAATACAAAACCCAAATAGAATTATAACCATTGAAAAAATTAAGAAGAGGCGTCTTCTAGCCCTGCTGGTCTATGAAAGTCTCTCTCCCTTTCTCTGTCCCTCTCTTCCTGTCTCCCTGTCTCTCTCTCTCTCTCTCTCTCTCTCTCCATCCCCCCACCTTTGCATGAGAGTTTAGAACACGCAGAATCAATGCTAGAATACCTTCCACTTGGGACGACAGCTTCTGGGTGGGCAAATTAGATATGTGTCCAATGGGACGTTGTATATCTAATGTTCTCTAAAGGGCACACATGGGGAGTGTAATTTCTCTTTTTAGACCCGTGCTCTTGCAGGGTGTGGGTGTAGGGGGCATGGCCCTGCTGGGAATTTCACACGAGGAGGGCAGGGCTCCTGTGAGTTCCTAACTCCTGAAATGCAGTGACGAGAGGAGCCGTGCGGAGGGGCCGTGGGCACAGAGTTCTGTGTGTATCTCTATGGCGTGCACAGGAAGGCCACTGAGCCCAAACAAGGGTGCCAACAGGCTGGGGACAGAGTCTGAAACCCCTCAACCTCTTTCCCATTGCTGCAGGCTCAGCAAGGATGAATATACTCTGCACACAGCCTTATGTTAGTTACGTGGCTGGCCAACTCTTCCCAGGTTGTTTCTGTAGAAAGGCATTCTTAGAGTTCTGTTTTGGGTAAGATGCCACGGTGGGACCAAGTGGCCACACATAAGGCTAGTCCTTTAGAGACTTTCTCCTCCGTGCAGGAAAGCAGGGGGAGGCAGGAGGAGATCCCTTGAGGCACTGACTCCAGACTCTCCCTTGTGGAGTCGGGGAGAAGATTACACACATTCCCTTCGCCCGACATCGCCCCCTCTCCGGGACCTTGCCGGTGCCCGAAATGCTGAAATTAGCATTTAGTTCTAAAGTTTCATTCCCTATTTAAAAAAAAAAAGAACTATTTTCTGAAAGCATATTTTTATAGAAAAGAAGAAAGTTTAATTAACCAGGTGCTTTGCCCCTTAAGTGAGAATGGGACTGACTACGAGGGCCGCTACAAAGGGGACATAGGTACAGGTGACAAGGAACACTTTGTCATTTGGGGGAGGGCTGGCCCCAAAAAGGCTTCCTGCTCACTGAAATGCTCCCAGAAAGGTGGCTTGCTGAAAATGGATCGTGTACATGTTCTAATCCAACTGTCGTTTTTCAGGTTAAGCAAGACAGATTTCATTTGATTGCTTTTTGCATTTTCTTTTTATCTAGATAAAGGGTGTGCCTGGTTTTTCTGCTGTGAACAATGGGCCGATTGTCAGAAGTCTTGCTTACATGTATATATGTGTGTGTGTGCTTTGCCATGACTCCTGTGTTTTGGAAGTCTTTGGGGACAAATGATATTTATGAACGATGTCCCAAGGGTGTAATCAGTATGACTCATTGTTGGAACCAGTTTTATCCGTTGAGGGGTGCCAGCTGCACCCAGTTCACATCTGAACATACTTGAAACGTCTTCCCGCACTAACCTGCTCCTGGTTTGGGGTCAGAAGGGCATGTTTTGGAGGCCTTTTTACTTTTCTAGGGGTTTAATTTCCCATGATGGAGTCCTGGGGACTTTCTGTTAAGCGTTTTGACAAGGTGAAAACTGTTACATAGTTGAGAAAGAAATTGTGTTGGAAGATTTCAGAAAACATAAGCCCATAGGCAATGTTATGAATTTCACCATATAGCAGTCATAAAGAATCCTATTTATTCTCTGTCATTCTTTAAGTAATTCAGAGGAGTTTCCTGATGTTACCATTTCTGTATTCATAGGCCATCAGTTAGGCCGGGAAGGTAGAGATTATTAATTATCTCTTTTACTCTTTCCCTTACTGTCTCTGAAGCCACTCCACCAGTGGGGATACTGAGGCACACATTGGTTATGTGACATTCACGAGCCCTCCAGTAAGGCAGGGTCAGAATTGGAGGCCACGTTTGATATCCAGGTTAGAAAGCTTCCATTATAAATTCCACCCTCATCCAGTCAAGCCAAAGTTCCTGATGGCACCTGAGACTTAATTTTAGATATTGAGGCATGTCCCGCCATGACCTCCGCAGAGGGCTGGCCTCCAACAAGTCTGATTGGCTCATTTCTCCTCAACCCAGAGTCACCTCACCTCAAAGGCATGTTTAGTCCTTGGGGAGTCACTCGTTGCTACTTGTACTTTCCTGACTTGCCCATGGATGGCGGTCCTGGAGCACTCGGGTCAGCCCAGTCGTGGTTCTCTGTCTTCCCTGCCATGTCTTCTGGTGGCTTCATGACCACAGATTAATTTATCCTGGGGAATTGTCCTGTTTTCACTTTGTTCTCTCATGTTTCCAAATTAGACATGTTACCAGCATAAGGATTAGGTAGGCAGCTCCCCACTCCCTCTTTTGTAAAAACTCTTCTTCGAAATAGCTGCCTGACCTTGGAGGGAAGACATGTGGGGCGTGGAAACACACTTCAACCTGCACATCTGGTAGGCGGATGAGAGTGGAATTCCTGGATCTGTTCCGTGGTTTGTGGTCTCTGGGGATTGCTTGTTGAGTAACTCCACATCACATCACTTCACAGATAAAGAAGATGTCATCTCCACGGCATCTCTGATTTCGGCACAAGCTTCAGAGGACCCCAGGCAGCTAATCTAGAACATGATGTTTTAAGCTGCTATAATCACCAGCCAACTTTGAACATGTGCCATGCACATGATGGCCTTTCTTCTCATCCGCGACACTTGGTCATGGGACTGCCTTAGTGCACTGTCTATCCAGTTCCTATCAAAGGTGCCGGTGCTGGGCCCTGGGGAGGCAGCCCCAAGCCTGGGGCCTACATACTGCCTGCAGGATGGAGTTCTTCCAAGCAGACACTGGGCAGGCGCTGGGTCTGCCATGACACCAGAGCTTCCTGGAATGGGCACCAATTGAGTGGAAGTTAAGAGCCCTTGGTTCGTTCTTCCCCCGGCACCAACAATTTGTGAGATGATAGGCAAGTCCCCTCTCTGGGACTAAGTGTCCTTATCAGCCAAACAGGAATAATTACACTTGTCTTGCATGAGGCTGGAGAGGATCTTGATTCTTTTAGGAAACTGAGCCAGGACCTAACTGAGCTAGGCTGGAACAACGGGTCAAACAGACTAACAAGATAAACTTTAATGGGGAGCCATTTAACGTCTCAGACGTGGGCTCCGAAAACAACTGTACCGGTCAGGCACGCGGAAGAGCTAAATAAGCAGGAGCACACAGGAATAAGTGTTGGACATTGTAGTTACTTACAACACCGAAATAAAGGTTCCAGAAATGCAAGTGCAAAAATTGGCTTCATTAGTAGAAATATAGTTCTCAAAACAAGAAGGTAACAGTCATATTGGCCAGATAAGTGCTGAAGAACTGGGTTCTGTTTTGGGCAGCACCCTCAAGAGGGGAGCGATACCCCGGGGTGTATTTGGGGAAGACTAACCAGCATGGCGAAGGCTATGGAAGCTGGGGCCTCTAGCAATCAGCAGAAGGAACTGAAAATGTCCTTTTCCATTCCTGGGAAAGGGTTCATTTGGCAGGACCTGGTAGCTGCCCAGAGAACCAACCTAGGGAAAGCAAGTTTTTGTTCAGCTTAAGGAATAACTTTCATTTGTTTATTTTCTCCCTTTCTTTTTCATTCAAACTGGTCCACCAGCTTCTAACATTGTCTCCTCACAACCACCAGAGAAATTCTTATTAAATACGTAATACATTCATTCATGTGGCTCAAAAACCAACCAACTAAATTAAGGAAATTAAATAAATAAATAACCAACCAATCAAACTAACAAAAAGCATGAAAGGAAATATATATATATATATATATATATATATATGGAAAATCCTCCCTCCCATCCTTGTATTTGGGTAGGGACAGTTTGGCATGGTCCTTAAGAATGCAGTCTCTGAAGGCCAGGCTGCCTCAGTTTGTCATGGCCCTGCTACTTCCTAGCTGTGTGACCTTCGACAAGTTACTTAACCTCTCTGAACCTCAGCTTCCTCATCTGAAAAATGGAGATCATAATGGTACTTATCTCATAGGGTAGTTGCGAGAGTTGAATGAGTTCATCCACAAGTACTTGGAAGAGTTCCTGGCACGCAGTAAACATATGTGTTAGCTCTCATTACTTTCTGCTTAGTTTTTCCCTCTCCCAGTGAGCAACTGCTATTTTTGAAAGTTTCTTGGGTATTGTTTCAGAGTTTTTCAATGTATACATAAGCAAATGTGAATATCAATTCTTATTTTTCTCATTTTTTAAGTTCCAAAGCTGGTATATTATATACACTGTTCAGCACCTGGATTTTTATTTTCTTTTTTTCACTTGATAGTGTATCTTGGAGATTTTTCCACATCAGTACAGAGAGAACTTCCTCATTCTTTTTCACAGCTGCATATATAAGGAAGAACTTTCTAACAATTACAGCTTGTTTTAAAATAAGACTCTGTCAGTGGAGGCATTCAGGTGAGGCCTAGACAGACACTTCTCAGGTGGAGCAGAGATTTATGTGTCAGCGAGGTAGTCAGGCTAGCATACTTCCACTCTTCCTCCAACTGAGATTTCCTGGTCCTATGTTAGGTTTTCCAAAGAATCAAAGAAAAATTAAAACCTGTCTAGAAGCGGTATTGTTTTGTTCATCTGACTGGCTTCTGACCTGGGGCTCCGCCAGCCCTGAGTGAGTGGGACTTCAGGAAGGCACTCTTGCAGGGCCGACCTGTGCCGTCTTAGAAAGCAGGGGGCTCTGAGTCAAGGTCCCAGCTCGTCCTCTAGCCCCACCTAAATAAAGCTACCCTGACCCAGGCATTCTTATCTGGAGGGAAGAAGAACTCCATTCCCGGGAGACTCCGAGCCACCCTTTGGTGGCTCAGACTCACTGGAACCCATCTTCATAGGGCCTTGAGTTTGTCCCCATTTCTCATCCTGGAACTCAGTTGCTGGTGGAGCTTTGGTGGTGGCCAGCGTGACTGGGTTTCCAATAGGCAGCAAAGGCTCCTGGGCTCTTCCACCACCTGCTCTTTCCTGGGTGTTCAATTTGAAGGGAGGTGAGAGATTAGCTCAGCTTCCCTCTACCAACAGGCCAATTACCGGAGGGTTAAGATTCTCCCGACTTATAACTGGAGAAGGCAGGGGATTGTAGGAGACTGTCCATGAGGTGGTAAGATCCCCTACCCCCAACAGAGTCTTCAGTGTCCCTTGTAGCTGTGAACCCTTTTGAGTCTTTTTATTCTGCAGATCTATAATAATGCAAGTCCTGTTGAGAGAAATAGCAAAAGCATTTTGCAGGCACTAATTCGTCAGTAAGAACAGCTGAGACCAGAGCTCCTCACCCACACCTGGACAAGGTAGCAGGAGGGAATGCACATGGGAATGAGGCACAAGAAGGTGCTAGAGGAAGGTGGGAAGTCTGCTGGGGGCTAGCCCTGGCTTGGACCACATGGGACCAGATTCTAAATAGAATCAATTTGGTTTACTTGTAGGGTTCTTCGCAGAGCCTTAACAGCAGAAGCAGAGCCTAATGGAGAGGCAGAGGAGGGCATTAGCCTCCCCCAATAATCTCCATAAATATCCACAACCACCCAAATAAACAATCTAAGAAGGCCTACAATTTGCTAGGCAGACTTGGCTTCAAGATAAGCTGCCAGAAGTACTCTGCCCCCATGTGCACCCATTAATGTCATCCTTAAGCCCCTGTTCTATAGAAACTCTGGGGCCACCCAGAGTTAGTTTACAGGGAAAGCCATGGTTAACCTTGATTATTACTATTGCAAGCTCTCCAAGGAGAGGGGCCATACCTTATACTTTTTTTTTTTTTGAGATATAATTGACAACAAACTGTATGTTTTTAATGTGCACAATTTGATGTTTTGACATATGCATATACCATGAAACCATCATCAAGCTAATGAACATACCATCACCCCAAAAGGGTGCCTTGTGCCCCTTTATAATTCCTCCCTCCTGGACCTCCCCAAACCCCTCTCATCCCCAAGCAACCACAGATCTGCTTTCTGTTACCATAGATTAGTTTGTATGGAACCATACAATATGTATTCCTTTGTATTGCTGAGTAGTATTCCACTGGACAGGTATTAGACATCTGTTTACTCATTTGCCTATTGACAAACATTTAGGTCATTTTCGGGTTTTGGCTATTACACATAAAGCTGCAATGAACCTTCATGTACAAGCCTTTGTATGGACACATACTTGCATTTTTCTTGGGTAAACACCTGTAAGTGGAATGGCTTATGTGGTAGGTGTATATTTAACTTTTCAAGAAAGTGCCAAATTATTTTCCAAAGTGGTTGTACCATTTTATCTTCCCACCCAGCATTGTATGAGAATTCCAGTTGCTCTATGTCCTTGCTAACACTTGCTTTGGTTAGTCTTTTTAATTTTAGACATTCTAAAAAGTATCTAGTGGTTAGTATTATATCACTGTGATTTTAATTTGCATTTTCCTAAAAATGATGAGCACCCTTTTGTCTGTAATATCCTCTTTGGTGAGGTGTGTGTTCAAATCATTTGTCCATTTTTAGAGTGGCTTGTTTACTTTGTTACTATTCAGTGTTGAGAGTTCTTTATATATTCTAGATACAAGTTTTTAAGTCAGATATTTGATTTACAAATCTTTTCTCCCAGTCTGTGGCTTGTCTTTTCCATTTTCTTAATGACATCCTTTGAAGAACAAAGTTTTTAATTTTGATGATGTCCAATTTATAATTTTTTCTTGTATGAATATGCTTTTAGAACCATAACTAAGAAATCTTTGCCTAACCCAAGCTCACGAGTAGTTTCTCTCATGTTTCCTTGAAAAGTTCTACAGTTTTAGGTTTTAGGTCTATGAGCAATTTTGAGTTAATTTTAGTATGTGGTTTGAAGTATGGATGGAAATTCATTTTGGGGGCATACAAATACCTAATTGTTCTAGCAACCTTTGTTGAAAAGAATTTTCTTTCTCTCCTAAAATGCTTTTGCAACCATGTCAGAAATCAATTGGCCATGTAGCTGTGGGACTATTTCTTCCATAAGCCTGAACCCCACTGTCATAGCCCCAGCTCAGGGCTAGCATATGGCAAATATTTAATAACTGCTCAGTGATATAACTTGACCCCCGCTGTTTTCAGGGGCTCCTCATTAGATCCAGTGTAATGCTGCTGGTTGTGAGGACAGTAACGTGGTGAGGAAGTCAGATGGCATGAAGAGGCAGCAGTGTCCTGTTGGTGCTGTGCTAGCACATGCTGTTCCTTGTTCACACTGCACCTAATCGTCAGCACTAAATAAATTAGGGTCAGCCTGAGTGCCTGAAAGACTCTCAGGGAATCAACTTTCCCACCAAGCCAGCAAGTTTCATAGTCCAGGCCTCTAGCTTGAGAAACCCGGGACTAAATAATCCAAAATGCCATCTCTAGCAAAGTTTCCTTGATCCCTGGTAACTCTCTATAGCAGTGCTGTCCAGTAGAAAGCTAGTGCAAGCCATTTATGTAATTTAAAATTTTATACTAAATGTATTTTAGAAAGTAAAAAGAAACAGGTGAAATTAATTTTATAATATATTTTAAAACTCAAAAATATACAAAATATTATCCATTTTCAACATATAATCAATATGAAATTATTCATGAGGTATTTTATTACACACATTTTGGAACTAGCTCTTCAAAAATGTGTTATACATCTCAATTGAAATTACTTACATTTTAAGTACTTAGCGGCCACATGTGGCCAGTGGCTAGTGGCTGTCATATTGGACAGCACAGCCTTTGATCATGTGTCACATTTCTTGCTTTAATGCTCCCCCTTTCTTGAAATCTTTATCCAATGGAATCGCCCTTCCCTCTGGACACAGGCTTCCCTTCTCCACCCCAACCTCTCCTAGTGTCAGAACCCAAGATCAGAGGAGGGGGAGGAGAAGCAAAATGTCCTGAAGATGGAAGATACTAACAAAACCCAAACCTAGGTAAAACGAATGCTTGAGGATCAGGTTGTATTTACACAGCAAGGTGAAGAAGAGTTGTAAGGAAGACTCGATGTGTGCCGCAGCTGGGTGTGCTGGCTACACACACCTGGCTGGCTACACACCCTGAGAGCTAGAGCGTCTCAGGAATTTTGCAAGCCAGTTGTTAAATGCAGACACTGGTAAAAATTAAGTTATACCAACTTTCCACTGAATAAATTATATTAAAAAATAGGTAACAAATACAAAACTCACCACTTCCTAATTATGTTAGTACATTTCACTATTATCCATGTTCTTGAGGTTATTTAAAACTATCACATCCGAATGGTGGAAATGCTATATGATGTCATACTTCTCCCAACCCAAGAGAGTTGAGCATCTCTTCCCAATTCCGCGTTGTAGCTTGAGATTGGCAGGAGTATTTATACCACAGAAAGCGGCAAATGCTACACGTTAGGGCTTGCTTTCCTCTAAGACTTGCTGGTTGTTAAACCTTTACCAGCACACCCTTGGGAAAGCTCCAGAAGGTGCAAACTCAATGAGATGAAGGATGCCTGGCACACTGTCAATGTTGAGTCAATAGTGGCTACAGTTATGATGATTGAAAGTCTGAATAATTTAGGTCAAAAGGCTATCCCTGTCCCTTTCCTTCTAAGAGGGGTAGGATGTTTTTGTCTGAAAGAGCCCACATCACTTCTGTAAGTGTTTTCCATTCACCTCTACTCTTGGCTTTTGCACGTTCAGAGTCAAGAGTGAAGACTCGTTATGAAGTTATGCTCTGACTCCGCTCTTTCCCATTGCTCTGCAACAGCGGTCCCCAACTTTTCTGGCACCAGAGACCGGTTTCATGGAAGACCAGGAGTGAGGGAGGAGGCAGAGCTCAGGCGGTGATGAGCAGCCTGGTTCCTAACAGACCGTGGAGTGGTACCGATACCGGGTCACGGCCCCGGGGGTTGGGGACCACAGCTCTAGAGGATGGAAGGGGTGGGGGAGGAGAAAGAAAGCTTGAAAACTTACACATGAAATATTTATAAAATTCTCTCCAGGAAGTGGATTTTTTTTCTTTTACTTACCTGCATTTTCTAATTTTTCTACAATGACACTCCCAGTTTTAAATGAGTTAAATTTTAAGACAACACATAAGAATTTTCAAATGTCTTCAAGGTCTGTTTAGACGTAACTCGCTAAAGCTAAGAGTGGGAAGAGAGGTATTAAGCATGAAAGGGTTTCAGCTGGAATGAATGAATCTCCCTCGCTGCCCAGCGTTAGGGGATGAATCAATTAAAAGGAGGTGAAACAGGAAGGCAGCAGACAGGTCTCTGTAAACCCCAGAGTTTTTCTGTTGAGTTACCCTTCCTCCCACATGAGAGCTCCCATCCATCCTCACAGATGACATACGGGATGTCTATAATGAATATGGATTTGATGTGATTTCATCTCTCTGCCAAACTAACTCACAGAACTAATTCCACTTTAGACTATGTTAAATGAGGTTTAGAAAAATGTATTAAGAGCATAACTTTTGAAGTCTCTAAGCTAGATCAAGAGGTGCATTTGGGAGAAAACTTTGGGAACCACTCTCCCCTTGCCCACGGTTGGAGCCATATTTTGATGTCTTTGATTTATAAGGGTGGGAGACTATGGGGATCTGTCTTGAGAGGGCTTTGACTTTTAAAGGATTCAACTAGTTGAAACCTTATGTGCATGTGGAAATAAAGCTCTTTTATGTCATAGAGTCTAAAAGCTTGAAGGTGGAATGGGCTCTCAGAGGTCAATACTCTAAACCTAATTTGGATTCTTGTGTCCCTCTTTTTTGTCTCTGCCCAGTGTCCAGCTCTGCCTGACACACCCCATGAGGCGACCCAGCCCATTTCAAGTGTAGTCCATGGAAAGCTCTGTTCACATTGACCCTGAACCCCACTCCCTGTAACGTACACCCACTATTCCCAGGTCTGGAAGATGGTGGGCAGGGGCAAACACGAATACAAGCTAGTGAGATCTGCCTAAGGAGGAGAGGCCATTTCCATAGTAACATAATTCAATATGACTAGCATTTACTGAGCCACCCTTTATAGGCAAGGCCCTGATCTAAGCACTGTGGAGGATGTAAAAATAAATAAAATAGAGCCTCCACCCTTAAGGAATTCGCAGGCCACAATTTAATGTGTGTATACAACAAACGCTAATACAAGGCAGAAGTTGATCTGATGAAGGAAATGGAACCAATATTTGTCAAGTTCCTTTGATGTCTCAAGCCCTGCTTTCCTTGTCATGGCTCTCATGTAATCCTTGTGGGATCGTGCATTAAACTCCCTGAACCTCACTTGCCTTGTTTGTGAAGTTGAATGTTGGACTAGGTGCCCTCTGAAGTCCCTTCCAGCCCTCGTATCCCATGGTTGACCCCTCCGTTCCCAGCCGGTGGCCCCAGGCCCCCGCTCCTGGATTGGGCTGGCTAGGGAAAGGAATGGGCAAAAGGCTTTTTGTTGTTGTTCTTTTTCCCCTCCCTCTGGGATGTATTGTTGACTTAAAACCAGTTTGAACAAAGCATTCAGGAATAAACCACAGAGAACCATCTAGAATTGGCAGAGGATAACCCCATGACCCTAGAAGCCTTTCCCAGCTCTAATTTTTATGATTCACTAATTTGCCGCACCACATTCAACCCTGTCCGGGAATTCAGAGTTCAAAAAAGATGCAATGTAAATTGCTGGAGGTAATGAGAAGGCTGCAGGCACGGTGGGGCCAGAAGCGTGGTTTTCAGTGAAATTAAATACAGGAAGTTATTTAAAGAAGCCAGAAATCTCCCACCACCACACCCCCCCTCCTTTTTTTTCCCTGAGATACTCCTATTTTAAGGCGGGTAGGGCAAATTTCAGGTTTTCTCTTTTCAGTGGTATGACTAAGTTTTTGCTATGTGACTCCAAAAGAGCTATTTGCTTTATAACCTCCCCCAAAGCTACTGGATGTGGATGTGGCTGTGTAGCAGTAAGTTCTGCCACAATTTTTAAGAAAATCACTTTTGAAGTTGTGGGAGTTGCTGTAGGAAGACCAGTGTTCTCTAGATATGTATATGTCTTTTTTTTTTTTTTTGAGGAAATTGCTGAGGACAAGGAACAGATAACTTGGTATCTGACAGATCTCATGAATTTCTAGTGCTTTCTGCATTTCCCCAACTTTTGAGAGTCATTATGCTCCTTGCAACTTGTGTTAAATTTATGTAATGAAGATGAGACGCAAGCAGGAAAATTCTGGTATCCTGAATTGTGGTATCCTGAATACCTGAATTCTGGCAATCCTAAAAGACCAGCAGGCCAGTAGCCTTTGGTGCCTGTGGGAGCCTGGTGAGAGTTAGTTCAGTGGGGGAATCAAAGGAAAGGTCTAGGCAAGCCCAGAGCATACCTGTGCAGAAGGACAATGACTAGGTGCTACAGTCGAGTCACATCTTACCTGAGCCCATGTTCTGAAGTCAGCTATACAATGGGCACCATGTATGCTTACAGAATTGGTGAAAATACTGTAAAAGGCACCGTGTTGGTGATTTTTCCTCAGTGTTTCTGTTTCTTGGTTAGGATCAGATTTGTTTCTTTGGTCAAGCACCGGATGAAGAAGTTGTCTTGTGTTTAGAAACCATGCTGTATATGAAAACCACATCTTTCAATGTTGGACTTGCACTCAGCAGAAACACCTGAGGCCTGAGGCCACAGAAGGAAGTGTAGATTTATGTCCTTCATCACATATGCTCTCTGGGGCAAATGCCTATAGAGAAACAAATCAGGTTTAATTATCAGCACTGTTTAATTTATTTATTTATTTATTTTTTGCTATTTCAATTTTTCTCTCATTTTCTTTTTCCCCCCAAATATGGAAAGTTGAATTTGCAAAGTAAATGAGTACATGACATAAACCAACTGTATCAAGATTTATGTGTTTTATCTCCTTTGCTTTTCACCAGAACTTTGTGAAATAGATGGCATTATCCCCATTTTGCAGATGGGAGAACTGAGAAAGGTGACGGGACTAGCCTACGTTTTCTCAGCTAATGGGGAGGGGCGGAACTTGAACTGAGGCTCCAAAGCTTGTCCTTCTTGTTCTATGCCTTACAGACTGGATATTTTTTAAAAGGGGATGAGAAAATTGAGGTCACCTGAAGGAATGGAGATGGAGAAAGGTGTGCAGAGAAGAAACAAACATTTATTATCTACTATGTACCATTGATGTGCTAGGCATTTTCACATCTCTCTCTGTTCCACATTGCATTAGGTTCCTATGGCTGCTGTAACAAATGACCCAAACAGTGGCTTAACAAATAGCAATTTATGCCTTATAGTTCTGGATGCCAGAAATCTGGAATCAGTACCACTGTGCTAAAATCAAGGCATCAGCAGGCCCATGCTTTCTCTGGAGGCTCTAGGGCACAATCTGTTTCTTGCCTCTTCCAGTGTCTGGAGGCTGCCGGCATTCCCTGGCTTCAACCATATCACTCCAATCTCTGATTCTGTGGTCACACTGCCTTGGCAGACTGTTATTCAACCTACCACATGGACTAATCATAAATGTAAATGTTATGGAACGGCCTAGGTTAACAGCTCAGCCATTTATATATTTTGTTGTTGTTTATTTTTCTGATTCCAGATCCCATGGCCTTAATCATTGGTTATATGTCTCCCCTCTAAGGGTTTTCTGGACTGAGGAGAGAAAGGCGTTATTTAATAGCTTAAGTCACTTCACACCAGTGTTGGTGCAATAATTTTTAATGTATTTGTGCCATGTTGTTAACTCCTTGATATATGAGCCTTAATGTTCATTTTTCTCATGAGATTGACTTTCAGTTTAGATATATAGCACGTGGTTGCCCTTGATCAGTGTTTGTTCAGCCCTAGTGCCTGGGACTCACATTGTAGCAAGAGAAATTTGGGTGAGATATATAGAAGAACTGATGATAAAGGCATGTGATGGGTTCAATAAATTCTTTTCAACATGGTGAGGGTCTGGGTTAGAGGAGAGTTGAGAGGCCCTCAGAGACTGCAGCTACAGAATAGGAAATGACTTTTTAGCATGTTCTTTGCTCTTTGAGTGGAGGACTATAATTTAGAGGGGATGAGGGAGTGTGCCAACAGGGAAGGGCTGATGGCCCCTCTATCCAAATGTGTCAATACGATGTTGGCACCATGGTGAGGCAACCACCCAGCTCACAAGCACCTGCAGCCCCTCTGGGGTATAGGAAGTGCTCCTTTACCAGGGAGGGGGCAGGTACGAACCCAGAGGTTCGTATGAACATGTACGAACCCAGAGGGATTTTATGTCTTGTGAAATTCCAGTGATCTCTACCAAGAGCTCCAGGTTCTCTCTTGACTTGAAAATTAGACACCGGGGTGTCTCTCCAACATTTTAAATTTAGATTTTTCCCATTCCCCTCCCAAACCAACTTACTCTGCTGATGTGCCATTTTGGATATTGTGCAAGCATTCTTTCAACCACTCAGGACTGAAGACTTGGCATCAATATTGACAGCTCCTTTCCTTGGTTTCCCACCTCCTTCATGCCCCTTAGAAGTGAGGCAGACAGTCCAGTGATAAGTCTGTAGGATCTGACCTACACAGGGAAACCAAAATTAAAAATTGGGTTGGAACCAGGTTCTACCACTTCTTTGCCATATGACCTCAGACCTATTATTCAATCTCTTAAAAATTGAGGTGAGAGAGAATCTATTACATGAGATAATAATAATAGTTGTCACTGTTCTTTCTCTCATTGTGGTATTGTGAAATATATATTTGGTCATCTACTCTGTTTCCTGGCATGCAATTCCTAAAATCCTTGAGATCTACAAAGTGATGTCTTTTTGTATGCTAAGGATTGACTGATGGCTGGCAGCCCCTAGGTAGCTTTAGGATGGGGTTGGTCACCAGAAAGACCAAGGTGTGATTAGAAGGTTGGGACTTTCAGCACCATCTCTGCCCCCTACCTCCAAGGAGGGGAAAGGGGCTGAAGGTGAAGTTGATCACCAATGGCCAATGCTTTAATCAGTCATGCCTGTGTAATGAAGCCTCCATAGAAACCCAAAAGGACAGGGTTTGGGGAGCTTCCAGGATAGCTGAACACATGGAGTTTCCTAGAAGGTGGTGAGCCCAGGGAGGGCCTGGAAGCTCCTTTCCCTTCCCCCATACCTTGCCCTATGCATCTTTTTGTCTGTATTCTTTTTAATATCCTTTATAATAAACCAGTAAACATAAGACTTTCACTGAGTTCTGTAAGCTGCTCTAGCAAATTAATCAAACCTAAAGAGGGGGTTGTGGAAAGCCCAACTTAGAGCCAATCGGACAGAAGTATAGGTGACAACCTATTACTTGAGATTGGAGTCTGAAGTGGGGGACAGTCTTGTGGGGCTGAGTCCTCAACCTGTGGGATCTGACGCTATCTCCAGGTAGATAGTGTTGGAATTGAATTGAATTGGAGGACACCCAGCTCGTGTCTGCTGCAGAATTGCTTGCTTGCTTGGTATGTGGGGAAATTACCCCCCACATTTGGTTACAGAAGGCCTCTGTGTTGATTGCTGTGGTGTTAGAACAGAGCAAAAAGAGTTTGAGTTTTTTCCACTCACTCATAATTCCAATCCAGTTCACACCTTGATCACCCAAATCAGGACTATAATAATAGATTATTTTAAATCAGTAATTTTCAAACGTTTTAAAGTGACCCATAGTCATAAATTTATTTTATATTATGACATTACAAATGCATCCACAAAATTAAAATAAAGGCTTTATATAATATCTTGATATTTTCTATTCTTTCTTCATTTATTGCAAAAAAAAATGATTTCATGCCCACTAATGGGTGAAGTCCCACTGTTTCAAAAAACATTGCTCTAAAGATAATCCTGACTGCAGTCTCTACTTCCAATTCATCGAATATCAAATTTTCAAAGAACACCTGTGTTTTATAATATTAGCACCTACCACCCACATTCACATCACATTTTACAATTCCATGTGATTTTGCATATAGCATCTCATTTAATTTTCACCATCCTCTGAGGAAGATGTTATTTTTGGCTTCATTTTACCAATGAGGAAATTTGGATTCAGGACAGTCACGTGTCTTTTCCAAGATCATGTACTTGGAAGTGACTGACTCCAACTCTCCTCATCCTAATCCGGGAGTCTTCTACACACAACAATGGGTTGAAAGAGGAATTCACCTTTTTAGGACTGAATAAGGATACAAACTGGGTCAAAGTCATGGCCAAATCTTCTATTTTATGCTCTCTTTCATTAAAAAAATAAATGTAGGATCACTACCCTGCAGTTTTCTCTAAGAGTCGCCTCCTGGAACCAAGACTGGCTTAATGGGTCTGTCGCCTAATTGCATTTTCACTCGATCATTCATTCATTCACTTAATAAATTCATTCATTCATTAATTCAAGAAATTGTTACTGGGTGCCTACCATGTGCCAGGCACTGTATGTGGGTACTACCATGAGCATAAGAAAATAAAGAAGTCCCCACTCTCACGTCAATGTGGAGGGTGGTACTAAGGTGCCGTGAAGTACAAGAGCCGGGTAAGGGGAGAAGACTGCTGGGGTGCCCTTGTGAATAGCATGGTTAGGGAGGGTTCCCAGATGAGGTGACATTTGGGCAGAGACCTAAATGAAGTGAAGGAGCAAGCCATGTGGATATCTGGGAGAATTTTCTAGAAACAGGGTAAAGCAAGCGAAACAGAGAGTGAGCTTGGTGGTGACTGGGGAGAAGTAGGGGAAGACGGGTAGGAGGTGAGGTCACAGACGGGGCTAGGTCACAGAGAAGACTGAAGCCATTGTAAGGACCCTGGGTTTTATTTAATCAGTTCTTCAGAAAAGAACTCTAAGGAATAACTCAAAAAAACATGTTTTGTTAGGTCATTTTTCTTTCACACAAACTTCTTTATGACCTAGTAGCTCACTAAGTTGCTCTAACTGAGAGCCCACATCACTACCATCGTGATAAGAATCTCGGGTTGTGGCTTGAGAAGAAAACACACCCACCCAACCCATCCTCATTCCCTCTGAGCCGGCTGTGTCCCCGGGCTTCAGCTGACCTTATACGAGATGATAATTTACCTTTTAAAGAGCTTTGGTCTATCTGTTCATTTTTAACTAAAAATAACTCATTGGTCAAGAACCATCAACTTTTTGAATGCCTCACAGGGAACAGATGACACGTGAAGTCACACATGTGAAGTCAAGTCCCATGCTGTGATAAGCCTGACCTGACACTTAGCAAGGGAAGCACTCTGAGCACCAGGAACTTGACATCTAAGGATTCCGTGGGGTTTATAAGTGGGTGTCAGGCTTTCCTATAACGTATAGCTCCTTCAGCAGAGCTAACTTCCCATTTTACATGGTGTGACTTAAGGAGCCTCGCTACTCACACCACCCTTGTCTTCCTGTTTAAAGACTTCTTCCTCCTGTAGACACCTCTGGAGTTCGTGTTATCCTTGTTCCTTCCTAGTAATAAAACTAGCCTATGTATCGTGAGTCTTCGGTGGGGAAGGTTTTGCATCATGAGGGCAGAACTTAACATGCTTTATTGCTTTGAGTCCTCAAAATAACCCATTGAGGTGGGTACTAATATGAACTCCTTTTATAGAATAGGAAATCAAGGCATCCGAAGGCTAAGTGACTTTTACAAAGTGAGAGGTCGAGTCTGGATTTAAATTCAGAACATTCTCTATTAGCGTGAATGACTCCAGGGCCCGAGTCCTGCGGCATATTTCAACTGGGTTATGAGAAAGGGCAGCAGGGGTGAGCAAGGTTGTGTAGGAGGCTCATTTTCTCCTGAGCACTGCAACCTCTGCCTGCCCTGTCTACTTTCTTTCCCTTTTCCTGATGGCGTGTTTTATGTTCTGTGTCCCTCCCTCCTTTCTCTTTTGTCTTTCTCTTGTACTGTCAGCGAAATAAAACCCAATAGCGGCAAAGAATCCGATGAACGCACAAGTGTGAGTGATGGTAAGGTGATAACTGGCCTGCAGGCTAGCACATGGCAGGGACACGTCTGTTCAGCACGTGTTTAGGCAGCGCCCCCTATAGGCAGGCCTCAGTAAACTGCCATTTTTCCTGGGGACCTTCACCACCCCCCGGGGAACAGTAGGGACCAGAGAGGTGAGATGATTGCCTGAGACCACACGTCCGGCTGATGGAGAGCTGGGAGGAGGATGGAGGCCTCAGATTCTCAGTCTCCTCTTCTGTCCTCTCTGTTATGCTGCCTGTTCCATTTGCTTTTGAACATACAATAAAAACTTTAAGCCAGATGAATCACTCTGCATGGTGAACCTCTAAGTGGCCTGAGTCAGAGGAGGAGAGTCTGGGGGACGTAGGAGGCCAACAACTGGCTCTTTTAAATTCCCGTCATATGGAAAGGGGCCTACTCCAGTTGTTTTTAAGGGTTGCTCTGGAAAACACATTAACAGGGATTAATTATCATCTCCTATCATCTCAGTGTACAGACACAGGACAGGCAAGGTTTGATGAGTCAGAAAAATAAGAGGTAAAAGTCTGACTTCCTTATCGGCAAAGGCACCGTGCTAAGTCTTGGATCTCTCGGACACAGACAAGGTCTCAGAGAACCTACCGGAAGCAGAAAGTCCTAAAACGAGATGTGGAGTGACCAGGACAATCCCACTCCACAGTTGCCCTCATTACATCTGTATAAACTGATCCTCTTGAATGAGGGCATGCAGAGGATCTTCCAGTAGCGAGTTCATCTCCAAGACCATAGGTCAGAATGCTGCAGGGCTGAGCTAACTGACCCCTTGGGTCTGCACACCCTTCCTCCAGGCACACGGGCTCACAGCTCAACTCTGTACCCCACCCCCCATGTACCCAAGTGCTTTTAACTCTCCAGGCAAAATCCACTTTGCTCCTGGACTGAAGCACACTGGGCACATTCTTGAACAGAGTTCAAACTAACAGGATTTCCCTAAAACAAGCAACTCCCTGGATGCCCTGGGAAGCACTATGACTACTTGGGGGGATTAACATAGCCAGAGCAATGTGGCTCTGGTCCAGAAAGAAAATGTATGTGCTTACAAAAAAAAAAAAAAAAAAAGCTGGCTCAGAGTCTTGGGAACCCCATAATAAGAAGCATACTCATTCTGACAGTTTCAAAAGACCCAACACCCACCTCAGTGCGACCTGGCGAGGGTTCAGAGAAATCCACCCCCTCTTTTGTCTTTTGGATGGAATGCAAGAGCCATGTCAGACTTCCTGCCCAGAAGGCAGCGAGAGGGCAGGCCTTCGCCACCGGTCCTCAGCAAGGTGGGGAGACGTGGAGGCCATCCTTCGGCTCGTCTTTGGGTGCTGTGATTTCATCTCGTGGCATGAGGCATTCTGTGTTAATTCTACATGGCGCCCAAGTCACTGTAAATCTGCTATCTAATCTTCAGCCAGAGTTTTATTGGTGTATGTTTTGTGTTGTTTTCTCCTAGGGGAGAGCTACTCGCAGGTTGGAGTGTGGGTGGCTTCTGTCAGGACTGGACATGCAGAGTCATAGCAGGAATTGAGACTAGGGGTCTGCAGGCCATAAGGGATGAGCCCATCTTCTCCAAGGTCAAAGGCAAGCTGGCAGCCCAGAGAGCGGATTAGTAAAGACCGACAGGGCAAATATGTCTTGGGGTTAAATCAGGCAGGGTCAGGAATCCAGAGGGTTGGGTACCTCAAAACAGCAGCACTGGCTGGCAGAAAGTCAGCCCCGGGCTGAGTAAGAGCTGAATCACCTCTGGCTTCTTGATTATTTCTAGGAGTCTGGGCATATGTCTGGCCCTCGGGGGAGCCTACCTTTTATCTTTAATGAGCCAGAGACCAAGGTCTGGGAAGAAGGAGAGTCTTACAGCTACTAACAGTCACTCTCCTGTGGTCTCTAATTTACACTGCAGAGGACTTTGTCTGTGGGTATTGGGTTTTCAGGCCAGGTTGGCAAAGGAAAATGAAGAAGCTGTCTGCCCATAGTCTGTCATGATGCACATTTTCTGCCACTGGAAATGCCAGTGGAAGATTTTTAAATGTTGGATCCACACTAAGCCAACTTCATGGGGGGACTCTGGGAAATGGATGCTTCAGATATTTCCTTAGAAATCTTGATTTTCTAAAACTGGCTGAATCTTGGGGCAAAAGCTGGTTTTGCAGGCCTGGGAACAGCAGCCACCCTGCCTTTGCCTGCACTGGTCCTGGTCTATGCCTGGGGATGGGGCTTCAGCATTATTCCTCAAGAGTTCTATTTTTGGCATACAACTCCAATGTTGATCAAGGATGAGCATGTTCCTCACTTACAGCAAGATTCTAAACCAGTGCTTTGTAGAAAACCCTAAAGTTAACACATCAATGGTTACTTCCCACTCCAAACTAATCATTCATGCATCGGTGACGTCATTCATTCCACAAATGCTTATTGAATGCCTTCTATTTGTCGGAACCTACCAGGTACTGGGGAAGGATACAAAGCTGATTAAGAAGGAAGAGGTAGAGGCATGATCTGAAGGGACCTTGAAGAGTAGCAGAGTCTGTCGGCGCTTGGAGAAGGAGGAATAGGGAAGATAAAGAGATTTTTTGAACATGTAGGACAAGGTAACCCTTGGATACTTAGTAGATTGGACTAATATGTGCTCAGAGCACACATGGCAGTGATATGAATGATCAGAATGTCCAACGCTGGAAGAGACTGGCATCTGAACTTTGAAGGGAGAATGTGGTCTCCTTCCTGGGAGTGCATGTTGCTGCCCTCTTATATCAAGGGCCCTACTGATGTGTATTGTTGTGAAGATGAACTTGAAGAGTCCTGTCTTAACGTTTATGAACACCTCTACCCAAGTTACTAGAGAGATTCTGGTCTATGATGAATTTATCTGGCTGGTTTGATTGCAGTAGATAATTCTAAGCCAGTTCAGTCCAGTGACGCCAGGTAACTTCTCTTGGTCCTAATGGCAAGTGCTGATCCTAGAATGGGCATATCCATGATCACACTTGACTACTAGACTGGAAGTTTCTTGATGTCAGTAGCATTTTTGTCCATCTTATATCAGCCAGGGCCTAGCAGATGCTCAATATATGCTGGTGAATATATGAAAGATGTGAAGTGTGGGTACGACAGTGTAGAAGGGGTGACTAGAAACCCATTGCTATGACTTAAGAAACTCCTCTAGTCCATCTCTGCTCTTACTGAGTTAGGGGGAAAACTTGAATCAATCTTCCATCTCCTCTACCACCACCTCCACACAAAGGCTGGGTGCAGAGCCACCATTCAATCTTCTTCTTCTGCAACATGTATGTACTGTTGTCTACAAGCAACAATACTAGCTTTAGGAGCTTAAAAGTCTTGGAAGGAAGTCAGTTTGGGCAATTTTAACCCTTAGGGTTGAAAGCATCTGTATCAGCTAGTATCTCTCCAGAAAAAACAAAACCCATGCAGAATAATTGAATAGAGGAAATTTAATATAGGAAATTAGTTACAAAGGTTTTTATAAAAGTGGAAAGAGCAACCAGGGAAGGCAAGGCAGTCCCAAGATTAGCAATTGCTGAAAGATCCCTCCTCCCTGAGAGTTGTAGGAACAAAGGTATTACCTGAGCGCAAGAGCTTGGCCTATCTGTTGGAAACTAGTTTCTAGGGGGAGTCCAACTGGTAGTGTCCTGGATGGGGGGAGACTCAGCCCCTAGTTGGGGAAGGGTATGAAAACCTGCCTTCTCTTTTCTGCCTGTTCTCCAATCTGCCTGTGATTCTAATTGGCCAAACCAAGCAGGAAGCAGAGGGGAAACTTGGTAGTTGGCAAGGGTCACCCCCCCTTTGAATGAATATATGGAAGAGCAGGGTAATGGTGGAGTCTGGATCTGAGAGCAAACAGGCAAATGATTATCACAGCATCTAACTATCCATCACCTTCCCCAACACTCCTACTGACTGACTCTCCTTTGTGGTGTGGAGTTGAGGGGTACACGCCACTCGGATAAATGGTGGCCCTTTGGGAGGGTTGTGCTGAACCATTTGTCTCTTTCTTTCATATCTGGCCTTTCTTAGAAAATATTTAGACTGCTTACTGAAGCCACTAAGCCCCCAAACTAGCCTCACACTTGAGACCAAAATTTACATGGGTGGAACACCTTTCAGGCAGCTCCTCATTATGCGAATACTTGACCAATAAGGGCACAGGCTAGGTGCACTGTGCTACCCGGTGTTTGCCTCTTCATTTGCCCCTGAGTGGGACAGAGGTGAGCAGGAGGGAGAAGAGGGGCCTGGGCATGTGCTCTCGGGTTGGAGTTCAGATTCACAGGTCTCCCGAGACCTAGTTCATAGGGAATGAGGCCAAGCAGATCTACAAGAGAGAAATGGGGGAAACTGAGAGGCTCACCCAAACTGTGCAGGCCATTTTACATGTCTTGTAGGCTTCCAGGGGCTCTTCTCTTTGTTGGGGTCCTGTTTTGTTTGGAGGTTCTGTGCTCACATAGGTAATCAGAAGCTCTGTATCAGTTAGGGTTTGATCAAGGAAGCCGAAGCACTATGAGTGATGTGGTAGATACGGGATTTTCTATAGGGATTATATTTTACACTTTTCTGGAAGCTGGTGAAGAAGTCTGTGGAAGGCTGTTGCCTTGTCTGGTGGTGGGCCTGAAGTCACTGCAGGTCAACAGGGCCAGCGATTGGAAGGGAGAGGCTGGGTGTGACGTGGGGGAGAGACAAGGATAAGCTGGGACACACCTTCATGAAGCCCGTGAAGATGAACTGGAACCCACGTGTGCCACTCATGGTCTTAGTCCACTCAGGCTGCTATAACAAAACGCCTTAGACTGGGTGATTTATAAAGAACAGAAATTTATTTCTTGCAGTTCCGGATGCTGGGAAACTCAATATCAAGGCGCCAGCAGATTTGGTGTCTGGTGAGGGCTTGTTTTCTGCTTTGTGAATGGTGCCCTGTGGCTATGTCCTTGCATGGCAGAAGGGGCAGACATACTCCCTTCAGCCTCTTTTACAAGGGTGCTAATCCAATTCATGAGGACTTAATCACTTCCCAAAGGCCCCTTCTCGTAATACTATCACCTTGGGGATTAAGTTTCAACAAATGAATTTGGGGGATACCAACATGCAGACCACGGCACTCACCATCTTGACAGTGCAGATGACTTGCAGAAGCAGGTGCCCTGCTGCATGGAGCTGAACACATGCCTGGCTCAGGATGCAGAGAATTGGAAGGAGGAGATCCCACAGGATCTGCAAGAGCTACAGACCCAGCTCTGCTCTACTCCAGCAAGGTGGGTAGTGGACCAGCAGCAGCAAGTGCAAGCTAAAGAGGTGCTTGGAGTCCCATACCTCCTTCCCAGCATAATGGAGGCTGCTTCACTTCCACCTCCCAGATCCCACTCCAAAGTCTCCTGTGGCCAACCCTAACCTGGAACCATTCAGGAAAGGGAATCCTGAGAATCCCAGTTATAGCTTAGCTAAGTCAACACAGGACAAAGCCAGCACATGTTGCAAGAGTACTGTGGAAACAAATGGTTGGAGGAGAGATGCATGTTTGCATGCAGAAATGAGCTTCTGTCACCCCTGAAATAAGGAGCTGTGTCTTTCACTTCTTGGGGAGCAGGAGCAATGGAGCTGGTGGTCCCCTCTCTGGATGGCTCCTGCACCCAGGGAAGCCAGGAAATCTGAAGTTCTTGGAGACCTGAAAAGGCCCTCACTGACTGGATTCTGCCAAGGATTTGCATCTCCAAGAGACATTTCAGGCTTAGGGAAGGTGGACTCTCTTTGGGCCACTCCATCCCTTCTCTCCTGGACAGATATAATCACACCTCCCCGACAAGGGTTTTGTGAGGATTCGTTAGTTACTGCTGGGGAAAGGGCTTGGAAGGTGAAGAGTACATCGTAAATGCTGTCATAATTGCATACAGATGCCGGAGTCCAGACTGGCAGGCACTTTGCTGACGAATAGTAGAATTTGTTGGAATTGGTGGTGACCTTTTCTCCCCATTACATTTCTAAATATTTTGGTTGTCAATTGTAAACAAGCCCATTCCAAAACAAAAATCAGACTTTCAATTGGTGCTTGTAAAATTGTCCTTGTTCCATGGAACATTTCCAGTTCTCTTCTTCCTCTCTCCTTTCTCTTCCGTAAGGGATGGCAACATGAGGTTTACTTAGCTGTCTGCTTTCCCCTAGAGGAATGGTGAGAACTGAATGCATCATTTCAACCTGTTTACCTTCACACTCATTTCTGACCAGGTGGACAGGATGTCAAAACTTTTGGTCTATTTTGTCGGGTGGCAAATATGTTACAGACAAGTATTACAAATTACTGTCCAAGATGGACCATGTATACAGTGGTGATTCCATAAGATCATAATGGAGCTGTTCTATGCCAGTGTTCCATTTTTTATCTTTTATACTATATTTTTACTGTATGTTTTCTATGTTTAGATGCATAAATACTTACCATTGTGTTACAGCTGCCTGCGGTACTCAGTGCAGTCACATGCTGTGCAGGTTTGTAGTCTAGGAGCAACAGGCAGTACCATTAGCTTAGGTGTGTAGTAGGCTGTCCCATTTAGGTTTGTGCAAGTATGATCTATCATGGTCGCACAGTGACGAAATCACCCAACAATGCATTTCTTACAACGTTTCTCTGTCATTAAGCAATGCATAGATGTAGTCAAACATTTGGATTCTTTTTTTTATTTTTATTAACAAGAGAGTATGGGTCTTTTCTACCACATTTCTGGCATCACGTAGGCAGTACTGCTGTTGGCACCTCTGTCTTCCTGAACCTCTGTCCCTTTCTTTCTTGCCCCAGTTGCTTCTACACTATCATTTTGAAGTTTGTAACAAGGACGATAGGTTGTAACACATACTCACAGCCTCTCCCCTCACCTCCCACTTGGAGGAAGGCTTTTCATTTTCTGGAATATCCTGTATTGGTTAGGATAAGATGAAAAGAAGAAAAGAGGAAGACAAATACCTTAAGTAGCTAGAGGTGCCCAGTTGATACATATAATAAAATGCTGAGCCAAAGAGGGAGCAGGAAGAGAGAGATAAAAGTATCCATGAAAGGGGCATCTGGGAGAGCGTGAGGGCCATAGGAGGAGGACTAAATGGATTTTGGGGGGAACCCCTGCTAGGTGTAAGAGAGAGAGTGAGTGTGAAGGTTATATTAGTCTGCTAGGGCTGTCATAACAAAATGCCACAGATTTAATGGCTTAAACAACAGAAATTTATTTTCTTACACTTCTGGAGGTTGGAAGCCCAAGATCAAGGTGTTGGCAGGTTTGGTTTCTCCTGAGGCCTCTCCCCTTGGCTTTCAGATGGCCGTCTCCATACATGGCCTTTTCCCTGTGCAAGTGCATCCCTGGTGTCTCTTTTAAGGCCCTATCTCCAAATACAGTCACATTGGAGGTTAGGGCTTCAACAGCATTGGGGGGACACAGTTCAGTCCATAATAAGAATTTTAAAGCTATTCTATAGTAGGAAACATGTGTCCTTGTCCCCAAACTTGGTTTCTTCTAAAGGGGGGAAAGATTTAAATTGGTTTCAATTGTATTTATATTTTCTGTTTAATTGCTTTAACACAGTACCTCACTAAGCCTGGGTCACGGGGACCCTGGGTTTATATGTGTGACATATAGATTTAGGCAACTCTCTGTTACCCAATTTCAAAGAATTAGAATGTAATAAAGTGGACTGGATCAGAAAATCAGAAAGAACAATTTAATCTCTCATTTATAGTTTGAAAGACCTCCTAGGAGTTTATTTAGTCCCAAATATGAAAATTACATCAATGAAAAATCCAGATATGGGTTTGTTCTTGAAAAAACTAATGCCATGTAACACTTTTATTTTTTATATGTATAAATAAGTATTGATAACCACATGTAGCTCTATATGGTTATAACGAAGATTTTCTTTTGCTATTAAGAAAAAGAATTACAGCCTCAACTCTGCTAGTTTCATTTTTGATGATCATCTAAATGAAACCTGTCATTTAGTGACTGCCATTTGGAAGTATCAATAACTGTTTGAAAATAAGCAAACCACAATCTGAATGGAAAAAAACCCTGTCCTCCAGTACCGTGGTCTGCGTCTCTGATTACTGCCGGGAGCCGCTGCAGATTCACATAATGGCCCCTTATCCAGTGCTCGGTGCAGTGGCTGTGAAATCTGGAGCCCATTTTGCAGAGGCTGGAGACACATGCTGTATGTCAAACACACGGTACTTGTCAAGATGCAGTTTGAAAGCACCGGTGGCCTCACATCCTTAACGAGACGTTTCGAGAGCATAGAAAAGTGCACAAGTCACTTTCTGTGAAAAGGAGGGTGAAAGCAGATCTGTGGCGCTTGGACGCATCTGAGCTACTGCATGGCCTCGAGGTGGTTATTTGCAGGGTCTGACCTCCGATCCTCTCCCTGGGGAACAGCACGGAGCAGATACGTTAGAGTGGCAGAGAGAAAGAGAGAGAGAGGGAGAAAGCTCTGTGCTGGGCATAAATGGAAGAAGATATGAATCTCTTACTTATCCAGGGGCAATTTCTAGGCTGCTCAAATCAATGCTGTAATAAGGCTAATCTGGTGCCTACTCATGCAGTAAGATAGTCGTGTGATGTGTGTCCAATTGTACAAATACCATAGAAGTCCGTCTACATTTCCCTGGTATAGGCTTTTTTAAAAGTCATTATTACTTATAATCCATTTATATATGGAAGATGACGGTTCTTTATGGTTTGAATGGTTTAAATCTGGGCCTTTAAAGCCATGCATGATTTATTTGCACAAGGAAATCATGTTTTCTTTGGAGCTTTTCAATGGAGGCATAATTACAGTGTTGCAAATACAGTGCTCTATTTAAGGGTCTGTCAGCATTTCCATAATAAACCTCTATTTTCAGGAGTCCAGAACATTTCCAAAGACAGACACACAGAAGGACAGAGAGAGAAAGAAATCCTTCTAAAATACAAGCTTGATGGGTCCATCCAGGGACTTTACCTTTAACCCGAATCTGTAGATGTGTTTGCAACCGCACGTTCTTTTTGACTTGTGTGGTGGTGCCCGCCATGTGCCAGGCATCTCTGGACCCTGCCCAGTGGGGCTTCAGCTTTAAAGCAGTGTCTTCCCGGGAAGCAGGCAGCGCGCTGGGTGGTTGGCCAGCTCCCTTTCCAGACCTTAGCCGATTGCCAAGTTGCCTCTCATCTCAGCTTTAAGAAAAGAAAAAAGAAATTTGTGCCCTTGCTGCTGCTGCTGCTGCTTCTTTTTCTTCTTCTCCTCCTCCTCCTCTCTCTTTCTTTTTCTGGATAACTTAGGCATATGCTAAACTTGGATCTTAAATAATAACATTAATAGCAACATTAAGCATGATTTGAGTGTCCTGTATGTGCCTGGCACTTTACAAATATTTAATTTTTAAACCTCATAACAATCCTGCAAAGTAGAAATTGTCATCCTTGATGTTTCAGATGATGAAAACAGTCTGAGGGAGGGTGACTTGCCTGGCAAAGGACAGGAGAGCCAGGCTCAGGGTGACTAAGGCAGTGACCGAGACAGCCCCATGCCGGCTCCACAGTCCCCTGGGCAGTGTTTCTCACATTGGAGTAGCTCACGTAGAGGGAGTGAGCCTTGGAAAAGCGAGTGGGGAAGAGAAGACAAGGCAGGACTAGATGCAGTAACAGGAACAGGCCAATCAGGAGAAAAAGCTTCGAAGGACATTTAACAACTCCCAGAGTATGGTTTCATAGGTGACTCTGGTTGAGCCTGGATAAAAATATCTGAAGTTTTTGGGAGGCTTGAGATGCGGCAGGCTACACTGTACATGGATTATCTCATTTATTTCCCAACTTTACCAAAGCAGAGAGTGAGATTTTATAGAGATTGGATAAAATGCCCGAAATTATATAACCAGGAAGTGGCAGAGTTCCCGGGTCTGGAATCCTGGTTCCTGCCCATCATGCTTTATGGCCTCGAGGGAGCCAGGCTCCCTCCTTTTGAGAGGTGCAGTGTGAATGAAACAGGAAGTTGAAACTCAGGATCCTTCTGCTTATGTGGGAGATCCTGCCTCGGAATTGCTGATGGACTCTTTCCAGGAGTTTGTGTGCTGGCATTCGACAGAAAGGAAAAGGTAATATACACCCCTCTGGCACAGGGAGGAAGAGGGACAAGCCATGCAGGGAAGAGACCACCCTCCACACTGTGTTCTCAGCCAGCCATGGGGAGACTGTTTTGTAAACTCCTGATCCCTTGTG
The DNA here is from genome assembly GCA_028533085.1 of Varecia variegata. Lineage (NCBI taxonomy): Eukaryota > Metazoa > Chordata > Mammalia > Primates > Lemuridae > Varecia > Varecia variegata. The sequence continues at coordinate 85,003,291 of CM052441.1, read as the reverse complement.
GGTGGTGTGATTTAATTCTTTTTCCTTCTCTTTTCTGGGACTGCTTTTGGGTTGCTAGTTCCAGCTGACACTAGAAGTGGTAACACACAGCCTAGGGAGAGGCAAGAAAGGAGAGAAGGATTTTTCACTAAGAAAATTTTCTTCCTTCTGCCTGAAGCAAAATCAGGTAACTCTAAGGGGATGTTGCTTACAGAAGTATCCTCCTGCTCTCAACGCTGGGGTTGAGGCTTAAAGTTTTGAGGGAGGGATTCCAATTGCTTTTAGAAAGTGGAATGCATTTATCTTATGGGAAACGACTCTTGGAGTCGTTCGACAAATTCTGTTCAACAAGTATTTATTGAGGTTCCTCTAAGGGGTCTGAGTGGGGTGTTATTCTCCATAAGGGAAGGTGGCTTGAGTGGCATGGAAAACTTGATTCAAGTTAGTGTTGGAGGGAAAATGATGGCAAGGCTGCTCTGTGTGGCCAGAACTTAAACACTAATTTGAGAGATCACCACACTAATCTCACTGGGAATTGGAAGCAAAGTGAGCAGTGTCTATCCAGAACAAATGCTGTTCATTCATTCATTCAGCCAATATTTACTGAGCATCTACTATATGCTGGGCACAGAGATAGGAGCTGGGAGTTTAATACTGAGCCAGACAGATGTGGTTCCTGCCTGCACAGAACATAAAATCTAGTTGGAAATACAGACATTAAACTAATCACACTAATAAATAATTATTAAATAGTTACAACTGTGATAAGTTCTTTAGAGGAAAAGATGAGGTCCCATGAGACCAGATAACAGAAGGGTTAAACCATTACAATGTATTCAGTTACAAGTACGACAGTGGCTTACATAAATAGGTTTTTTTTTTTTTTTTTAAACATAACAAGAAGTCCCAGAGCAGGCATTTGCGGGCATTGATTCATCATCATGGTATATATATATCTTTCTGGGCCTCCTCCCCGTCATCTTTAACATATTGACTTTTCACCCCCAGGGTTGTTGCCTCATGATTACAGAAGAGCTGCTGCAGCTCCACTTTTAAAGACAGGAAGCACAGGGAAGGGACTATGCCAGAGAACTCCCTTTGCTCTATCATAATTGTGTTGCATCAGCAGCAACATTTCTTTCCCAGAAATCTTTCAGCAGACTTCCTGTCACGTTTCATTAGCCAGAACTGGGATTTTTAAAATGAAGACCACAGAAAAGACAAACTAGTCAGCAATGATATATGTGTAATGATAAGTAACATCTGCAGAATGCCTTATCAACCACGTTCATGTGTATTAAGTCTTTTGATTCTTACATCAATCCTGTGGGGAAGACAGAGCAATTTCTCAGACTAAGGCGTTGAGGACTTGCCCAAGAACACATAGTAGGTCCTCCTATGGCCAGAGGTCCTCGGCTTAATCCTGGGTGCTTGTACTGCCAGGCGTCTGCTGGGTTTGGGAGAGTGGGACAACCCTGAGTCCTAAATGCAGGACATCCTCAAAGGAACATGCAGGTATGTGAAGGTTTGCAAAAGGGAGAGGTTTGCCTTCCAAGGTGTTTGCTTGGGAACCCAAAATTTAGATAGTGTCTCTGTGATGTTTTTCTATGGCTACCCCTGGGGTTCAAAGCCACGTGGTGGGCAGGCCGGCCAGCCTGGAAGAAAGAAGCCTTCTTCTTCTAGTAAAGTCACAATCTCACAGCGACGCCTTTGGGGTCCTTCCTTGCCAGGATATAAAAACAGGTATAGAAAAATAGCGTCTGCTGATGGAACTATGACCTCATTTCTAGAAGACTTTGGAAATGTTGATTTTAAATGTTTTTGAGTAACCCTCCCCACCCCTTGGCACTCAACCCAGGCAAAAGACAGTGTGTTTAACATCTAGGATAGATGAATGAATATTCAAACCACAGGTTCTCATGACATTTGACAGGTAGCCTTCCGATCACATGTGACACCTAGTCAGCTGCCCCAGCTCCCAGCTTGCCTGTGTGCCCGTCACCGCAGGGGCGATGTCCTCGGGTCCTTGGGTTATTCCACTCTGCCCCACTCTGCCTCTTGGAACTGATCTGGGCTCTGAGGTTGTTGCCTGTTGCCTGTTGCCTGGCCGGTTGAAGGTAGAGACAGACCTGCTGGCTTGGGCCCATCCCCTGAAAACCAGGACGGGCAGGGAGCCTGGCGACGCAGCCGCGCGAGGCCCTGCATCCTTGAGCTACGCCAGTGGAAACAGGAGTCATGTACCCTGAGCTGGAGAGCGTGTAAAGCTGACACCGTTTACCAGATGTTCCAGTGTTTTACGAGCTTTACGAGGCCTTCTGTTAAGTAACACTTACTTTAAAAAAGTAAAGCTCGCCTGCTCTGAGTGGAAAGTTTTTGTCTTTTGTTTTTATAAAAAATCTTTTGGGTGAACTCTGCAGCACCTGTCTGCACAGCAGAGCTCTGGCCTGAGAGTGACGGGCAGGGGAAAGCTATGTGGCAGGCCACCTGGTACGGATTTTAAAAGGCCAGAGACCAGAGGCCCAGGCTCACGGATGCAGAAACACACACGCAAACAGGCGCCCAGATGTACTCCCCTTCTCTTTAATGCAACAAATATGCTCCTGAAACGCCGGGTACGAATCACAGATTTTTTGTAGCCCCCAAATAGGATATTCCTTCCTTAAGCAAGGAATTGTTTTAGAAACAAAAACATTACCATCTGATTCATCTTCAGTGTACATCTGGATTTTCAAAAGATTTGATTCAAATGACGTTCATGTTTATCAAATGCAGCAAGGTGTAGCCCATTATGAAGTACCCATTTATCATACCTGGTGTCTTGAAGATGTCATTCAAGGCAAGTAGCATGGAAAGTTCCTTACAGAGCACGCAGGTGAAGGGCAGGAACATCAAGATCTTGCAGAATTTGATGAGAGACAGAGAGGAAGGCAGCAGCTGCTCTGCGGGAGCAGAGAGGAGTTGTGCTCAGTAGGGGTGAGGGGAGGTTTGTGTGGGGGGCAGTGGAGCTATCGAGAGGACTCGGAAACAACCTGGTTTGGTACCCTCCTGCCCAAGTCACTGCCACACACACAGAATCACCTGGAAGTGCCCCCTAAAGGGGCAATAGGGTGTGTCAAATCCACACAGAATCTCCTTCACCTGATCCAATTTGGTTTTGGGAGGAGGAGGACGAGGACACGCTGAGGTGGCTCTGTTTGTTCTACAAGTACATTTTGAGCAGAACTCAATAATGTCCCAGCAACCGACCAGCAGTCTTTCCAGCAGCACACCAGCATCTCTGGGGCAGAGGGCTTCTGACTCCTTAACTGCATACGTGCATCTCCATCCTTGTCTCTGGCCTCATTCGCCGGGCAGGGAGGCAGAGGGCTCAGAGTGGAAGATCTTTGAGTCTTGGTCTTCTGACTCAGGCCATGAGGCCACCTCCATGGCTGCCAAAGTGACAGGTGTGGCCTCTGCCTTAGTGGCTGGCCTGGACTCACTTTGTCTGTGGAGGGTCAGGGCTGGCGCTGCAGTCTGCTCCTGGGACCTGGCCGTCACCCATGGGCAGCCCGTCCTGACGGCGTCTGCGTCTGTGTGCATGGAAAACAACAGCAGGCGCTTCGACAGCAAAAGCAGAGACCGCACACACCGACTCGAGACTTTCCCTTCACTCGCAGGTGGGGACAGGCGGTTATAGGAAGGAGGATATATTTTCATTTCCCTGTGATGTTAGGATAAGATGAGCAGTGGTTATTTTGGGCCGGTCCCCAGCGAACACTTGGAGAGAGCCTCAGAACTGCAGATGAGGCCCAGGTTGATTTTATTGGGGGATTTCAGCACTGCCAAATATTTGTAGTGTAAAGAAATCATAAAACGTGCTGGTGGTCTGGGAGCTGGATGGGGTACACTGCACATATTTGAGATGACTTTGTGATTTGGTGACAGTCCTGTTTGATCCCCTCACCTAGGAATAGGTTAGGATCTGCCAAAGAAATAAATTATGTGTAGATGGCCCTGAATCCGTTTCCTCTGTTGGTCCCTTCCCCCTTTATCTGGAGAGGCCAGGAATTTTTCGGCCTGTAGGTGCGATTTGTATTTAATTATCACAGTTCAGATTCTCTCTCCTGCACTGGAAGCCTGAACCAGCGTCTCTCCCTGCCTGCTCTGCAGTAAGTGGCTCCCGGTGAAGGATTCTCTTCGCCATCGTGTAGTCTGTGGCCTTTGCAGTAGAAGGCTGATCTGTTTGCTTTCATTAAGCTTCAGAAGAGAGCCCGAGCCCCCATCTTATCTCCAGTTTGCGCCTTAATTCCTTTTCCTCGGTCCCTGCTGTAGGTGGGAACTGCAGCCTGTGGTCTCAGATGGAGGGCAGGACCCTCATGGTCTGGGTGAGCCTTGCCGTATGAATGAGTTTCTCTAAACTTCCTGCAAGGGAGCTCCTTTCCACTGTTCCCCAATTTCCACAGGGAGCTAATTGCCAATGACCTTTTAAAAAGATGCCCTTGGGTGTTTCTCACTGCAGGAGGAAGGGGTGGCGAGGAGGGGAGCCAGGGGCAGTGGTGACCCCACCGTCTGAGAGCTCCTAGCAGGAGGCCTGTTTCAGCAGCCCCGTGGAAAGCCCTGTCGCCCTCAATGAGGCCTGTTGCAAAGAGGCGCCCCCCCGACCCCGCACTTTTGCAGAATTTTCCTTCTGAAACTAACATGGGGGCCCCAGCGGCAGCTTTTTGTCCCAAGTAATCACCGGATGGAATTTTTTTTTTAACATCCAGCCACCAGCTTGTGTTCGGCCTCAGAAGGAACATTTGTAACCATGCATTCTTTATGTGGTCTTCGATTAATAAACAGCAACCCACCTTTCTAGACCGATGGGGAAACATTTTTTTTTCTGTTTGCTGCTGCTGTGTGGAGGGTCCATGAATGGGGGCTTTGAGAACTTGCCTCTCCGTGGCCAGATATCAAAGTGCTGCTCACACATACGGATCGACCGCCTCGAGGTGTGGCCCGCAGCCGCTGCCCGAGTGGCCGCCCACCGCGCTTCCACGCTGGCCGCCTCCGCGGGCCGCAGGGCCAGGCCTGTGATGGCCCAGTTTTCTTCCCTGGGATGGACGCCGACCCACCAGGGAGAAGGGGGAGACCACCAGCAGCCATTCTCCACCGAGGCCTAAAATAACCGTATTTATATTTACTTGTATGTGCTCCTTTTTGTGGCATTCCTTTCCCATTCACAGCCCTCTTGTTTGGGGAGGGAAAGTTCATTTTTAAAGGTTTTCTGGCCTCATGTTCTTCCCTTTCTCTGTTCTTTTCTGTCTCCCCTCCCCTCTGCCCTTCCCTGTTCCCTTCCCTGGTTTTCCCTTCCCTCCCCTTCCCTATATCCGCCCGTCCCCGTCCCCGTTGTCCTTGGATGCTGTGTCCTGACTGTCCCACATCACAGGAGGGGTCTCCTGGAGCTGTGACAGTTTTGCTGGGCCTTCAGGGAAGGGGGGCAGGCAGCATCAGGCTGGGGAGTAAAGATCAGTGTCGGGTCCCTCCAGACAGAGAGGGTGTGAAACTCTGGGCCTCATCTGGGATGCCTAAAGTTCCAGGCAGGAGGACAAAGGGGCAGTGACTTAGTAAACATGTATCTCGAGCATTTTCCAGCACTTGGTGCCCTGGAGGACTCTTCTGTCTGGAAAGGCATCTCCCGATCTTCAGCTCCCGTTTGAATGATGCTGAGAAGCAGTTTCAGAGTGACTGCAAGCGGGAGTGCTGGCCACGGCCATGGCCCCAGCAGCTGGCTCGGGGAGGGTGGAGAGGTAGGAGTGGACCCATCCTATTCTCGCCTCCGTCTCCCCCCACTCAGGCCCTGCGCTCTCACTCTATGGGGACCTGTGAGGAACACGGAAATGTGGTCACCTGGGCGACAATCTTGACAGGTTCAAAGTAACACTATTCTGCTATAGTCTTTGAGAGGGTCTCAGGAAAGGGCTTTGCAGAGGTGAGAGGTGACGAGACTCTCGGGACTGGGAGCCGTCTTTGCTGTGACATACGCTGTTTGTCCCAGGCGAGGCAGCTCAGACTCTCACATGACATTCTGTGACTGGCGTCTAATGAGGTTGGCCCTTTGGGTCTCCTGTCCACTCATGCGCTGGCAGAATGGGAGTGCGGATTTGATCTTCTTGGGGAAGAGCTGCTGAGTGGCTTTGGGAAGATGGCAGAGGACTGGTACTTAGCTCTCACTCCCACTCCCAACTCGAAGCTCAGACGCCCCACGAGACACACTGGGAGGGCACCCTTGTGCCCACGTTGCTGAGGAACCAGAGCGACTTACACATTCACAGAGGGCTGGTGCTTTCCTGGCCACCCCATGCAACCCTCGCACCTCTGGAGGGGAAGAGGGAGAAACGTGTGGCCTGCAGTGCTGGTCATGATGCTTAGCAGTCTTGGTGGCTGTCCAGGGGATATCACCTGCCTGATTCTTGCATATGCTCACTCCTCTTCGTAAGGACAATGTGAGTGGGCAATGAGGAGGAAATGACAGGAGCGGATGCTCTGGCAACAGCAATGCCGCTGTGAACGGCAGCAGGCAGGAAGATGCTCTGCAAACAACTTCCATGCTGACGGTGCCCTGTGGTGACACCCCAGCCCGGTCCTTGGCTTGGCCCCGACTGTGCCTCCTAAACACCCGCCTCTCATGCTCTTGGGCATTGCCAACATTCCCAGGAAGGTAGAAGACCCCCTTTCTTTCCCCTGATTTGAAGGAAACAAAATTGGCCCGTGGTCATGTGTCTAGGCCATAGGACAGTTTGGCGGTTTCCCCGACAAGGGCCCTGTCACATGGACCACAAAACTGAGCCTCTAGGGAGCCAGGCAGGGAGAGTCAATTAAAGAGAGGCTTGAAAGAAGTTAGACCGGGTCCAAGAAAGCAGGCAGCAGGAGGGTGAGGGCTGTAAGCACCCGTCACAGCCCACGGTGCTGCGTCTGCAGCTTCTCGGCTGTGCAGTACGTCTGCTGTGCCCGTGCAAGTGCTGCAGGGGGGACAACTGAGGGCTGTGGCTTTTTATGAGGGGCCTCATGGTAAGAAGAGTAGCTTTGAATATCTCTTTATCATCCCCATGGCTGAAACACGCCCTGGAGTAAAGACTTGAGCAGGTGGACAGTTCCGGAAGACGAGGCCAATTCTGCTTTTCTGGCTAGAGGGAGGGCAGAGGTGTTGGTCTTCACGAAGTGTTGGCCTGTCCAGCATCCGGTGCCAGGCTCCGTACGTAATTCAAGAGAGGAGCCAGATTCCACGGAGCCGACATCGACGGCAGCCTTGGCCGAGGGGATGTTTGTCTCTCAAAATATTCCTCTCAAAAAGGGATCTCAAGTAAATCTAGAAAACCCCGAATTCCACATCCCTCTCTTGGATGTTTACCCTGCGCTTTATCATGTTAAGGTCCTGAGAATTCCTACGGCAAGGAAGCCATTTAACTTTGTTCAGCTCGGAATGTTCCAGCATGAGTTGATCATGGCACTGAATTTTCATGGAGCTCCATTTAACCATCCCTGGGAAACTCCCTTTTAAAAGTGAACTACAGATAAGAAAGGCATCAGTAAACAAGTCTTTTCCCAAAGTGCAAGGGATTAAGGTAGGGGATTTTGTATTAATACGTGGGACATGCAGGATTGCACGTTTGCTGTTTTTGTGGTTTGGTTTTCCTTTCTGCAGGAGTGAGTGAAACACTGTTATTGGGGGGTGTACAACTGCATGAGACACATTCCCTACTCTCTGCTTGTTGGGGCGGCCACAGATGTGCACGTGGGCACGTGCACCCCCCCCCCCCACATATTCCAAGATAACCAGCTTGAGGGAGAAGGATAGGGAGGGATTTGTTAGAGGATGCAAAATTACAGCTGGATAGGAGGAACAAGTTCTGGTGTTCTGTAGCCCTGTAGAGTGACTACCGTTAACAGTAATATATTATATATTTTCAATGTGTAATAGAAGGATGATATTGAATGTTTCCAACATAAAGAAATGATAAAGGTTTGAGATGTTGGATATGCCAATTATCCCAATGTGAACACCATACATTACATGCATCAAAACATCACTATGTACCCCATGAATATGACAGTTATTATTTGTCAATTAGAAAATTACATAAACAAAAATTTAAAAAAGAGGAGCGTGGGTTGCTGGGCGGTCAAGAGCTGGGGGTGGAGATGGGGGGAGAGAGAAAGTGAGTGCTGGTGGGGCTGGGAGGGGTTGTGGGGGGAGTGAGGAAGGAGCGAGAGACAACGAGAGCCCAGGTGCAGGAGGTAGGCTGCCTGGCTCTGTCCTGTCCCAGGCTCAGGCCCACGTTAGCCTTCCCTCATTTGGTTCTTCCAGTCTAGGGGGAGCAGAGGAGTTGGCCCAGATTGAGAATTCCTGGTGAGCTTGCTGCCGGGGCAGTAGCAGCATCTGGTCCCTGTGTGCAGCCAGTCAGGGAAGGGTCAGGTGCCCCCTCCCCTGGGGACACTTCCTCCCTGCAGTGATGCCAGGGAGCTGCAGGGTCAGTGGAGGGGTCACCCAAATCTGTCCAGGGTCCAGTTAGTCACGTGCCGACAGCAGAGGGCTGAGGGAACGTAGCTCTGGGCACTGTTTGTCACTCGCAGCTCGCAATCTCCCATCTCCGTGACCTCAGGATGGGCAGGGGTGTAGGAGAGAGCCCGAGAGTGCCACACATGAGGGCCAGTGTGTGTCCCTGATCTGGGATGTGTTTCTGTGTGCCCGGGGAGGATGTGACACATGCAGGCATGCCCAGCCTGCAGGCGGCACCTGTTTAGGGACACAGCTGCAGCCAGGACCAGGGGCATTCTTGGCTGCAGACTCATGGCCGCCCACAGCAGCTGCCTGGGTGTTCTCCCACGTTCCGATTGTGACGCTGATGCTGGGAAGTCCTGGGGGGTGAGGCAAGAGCCACCTAGAGCCTCCTGGGCTCCTTGGTCAGCCAGGGCTTGCTCCGTCACTGTCACCTTGCCGTGGCCCGCATAGGCTCGGTTTCAGGGAGCCGATTCAGTGCTCTGTTTTGGTGATCCGTCCAAGAGGCAGAAGCAAATTTCACAGCCAAGGGCTCAAAGTCAAATTTGTTTTAATTTATGAAAACATATGCCAAGCTAACAAGAGGAGGTGCGGGTGGGAGAGGAGAAAGGGCCCAGGTGGGGAGGCCATCGTCCCCAGCCAGCTCCCATCTGGTAACACGTAGCAGGAGGGGACATGTTCTGGCTTCATGAGGAAGAAAAAAAGGAGAAGTAGAAGAAGAATTTTTCAAAAAGGTAAAGAAAAGCCGGCCAAAAAATTACTTAAAGGCTTTCTGAAGGCCTCACAGCTCACGGTTCTTGTTCCAAGTAATATAAGACACGGGGGAAGAGTTGCAGCAAACATATGACAACTAAGCCGAATTCCACTTTATAATAATATTTTTTTCTCATACAACTTCTTTAATCCAAAGACCTTAAAACACTTTACAAATTTGCAATAATTAAGCCTCGTTGCATACCTGCGGGAAGGAGTGTTGTTCTCCACATTTTATATATAAGTGAACTACAGCGCAGGGAGTTTGAGAGAAAATGTTTCCAGAGGCCGCCCACGACAGTGGCCTGCCTGGGTCTCAGAGAAAACCTGGGCCCCCCAGTGGGCATCCCCCTGGGGGCTGCCTGCACCCCCACAGGCAAAGAGCAGAAAGTAAGAAGAGATCTGCTAGGAGATGGAAAGGGGAGGAAAGGATTATTTATTAATAAATAATAAAAATAGATAACAAGAAATACAAGTTTTAAAATAAAAAATATAAAAATTTGAGTTCGCTACAACTTGATTCCTTTTAACCTCATTTTATTCTCTTGTTTTGCCTTTATACATAAGTGAAAAAGCGGCCATTCAAAATGGCTTTTTTTCCAGAGGGAGAAGCAGCCTGAAAAGCGTCTTCTCCAGGGGTGTTGAGACCCCGGTGCTTGTGTGCGGGAGGACAGCAGGGGTGGGGGGCAGAGGCCGAGGGAGATGAGGACAATTACCTTCTTCATCTTGGTCGGGATCGCCCTGGAAAATACCAATCTTACTTTTATCTCAGAACAGCAGAAAGTGTGAGCTGAGCGCTCTGTAGCGGCCTGGGGACCCAGGTCTGGCGGGTGGCACAGCGAGCCAGGCTGGAGTCCACGGTGGGGACAGGGGACAGCCGGACCCCACGTCAGCCGGGGCCCCACTGCCTCCAGTTGTTACTGTTCAGCGCTGACGTCAACACGCAGGGAAGGCTGGGAGGACACACAGGGTGACTCTCCTTGGCAAGCTTTTGCTTCCAATGGAGAGTTTCCTTCCCAACCTATGCTTTCTACAACTGAGGGTGCTTGTCCCTTCCTTAGGGTCTTGGGCTAGAAGGGACTAAGTGGTTGGAGGGGTTGCAGCTTTATGGCACAAGGTGTCCTATTGTCATCAATGCCTGCAGCTCACTTGGTGTCTTTGTCCTTCAGTTTCTGCATTTGAAAGAGAGGAATAAAGTTATTCACCCCTAACCCCTCAAGGACATTAGAAATTCTATGCTGTATTTATAAAGGGCTTTCATGTCCTGTGGTCCCAAAGCACTGAAGCTAGTGCACCCTAAAGACCAGAATACCAACAATTCCTCGCTGTTTGGATAGTGTCGGACAGTTTGCTAAGTGCTTTGCATCTGCTCCCACCAGCCCCGGGTGAGGCCAGGCTTCGCAGACATTTAACTGTCCTCTTTTGAAAGATGTCATTGATCCAGGAGGTTCTCCCCCAAACTCTCGGGGGTAATTATAAACTATCACTAGCAGAGACTGGTCGTAGCTGGTCTCCACTGGCAAGTGATGGCCGGCCCTGGTGGTCAGACAACTCACATGTGAAATTGTAATTAATCTACTTTGTTTGAATATTTCAGATTGGTTGTCAACATCAATAAAATTGAACTGATAATTCTACCTACCTACCAGCCAAGTTCACCTGGATCTCTTGGTGGGTGTTTTAGGTTCTCAGATCTTGTTAGACACGGTCATCTGAGCAATGCTCTTTCTTTCTTCCTTGTTCCTCTCCTCATCAGCCCCCTTCTCCCATTTTCTACATGCTCAAAATACAAAGATCCACAAAATACAAGAGCTCTTAACTTTGAAAGGAGGTGAGCTCCATAAATAATCTTTGTGTAGTTCTGGAGAACATTAATATCCTGATGGAGTTTGATGTAAACATAGTTCCCTTATCTCCTCTCATTTGGGGATAGTAGAGAGGAAGAGTTGGGGAGAGGGAGGGGCCTTCTGGATTTTCGCCCTCAGTTACTCAGCAGGGAGAAGCTTCTCCTGCTGTTCCAGAAGGGAGGGGAGCCCAGTGCAGTTCTGCCATGTGTCACAGTGTATCACGTTGACTCATGGCCAGATCTTGAGAAAAATTCACAGAAGTCAGGAAATTCCCGGCAAATGCTCTCATTTCACTCTCTGCTGACCCTGCAATGACAACATAGGTAGGGATCAGACTAGAGGACGTTTTTAAAAAGGAAAAATCAAAGCACGTCTGCTATTCCTGCATGCCTGTGGCAGGGCTGAGGGTCCTACGGGGCCTGTGTCCCTGCTGAAGATGCAGATTCGACCTCGAGCCCTGGTGACCTGGAGCAGCTGGTGCTGGTCTGTTTAGTTTTTACTTTTGCAAAACCTCCCCCACCACCCCCCTTGGCTCTGTGGGGAGCAGCATCTTTCCTTCTGGGCAGAGCAAGATGCCCAAGGCCCCCCCGCCCCTCCAATGGACAGGGCCAAATTTAGAGTTGGGGTTGCTCATTTGAGCTTTGTGTATAATTGAGCCTGGCACAAAGGGTTATCATTAGGAGGAACGGCATGAAACGAAGGAAAGAGAAAGCTCTGACCCAAATTAGAAAAGATTTCCTGAGGGAGAGACACAGTGGCACGGCCGGTAGGTCTGGTCTCCGAGGAGTTCTTAGGAGAAAGCGCTGGGTATTAAAAGTGCCCGGATGGGCCAATTAGGGAACCTACTGTGGCCTGCCACCTCTTAGGACTATTTGCTTCCATGCTAGGGGGGGTTATGGTGATAGGTGGCCACAGACACCAGCGGCATCGGTTGTTAAGAGCCCGGGTCTGCTCCCAGGGCTGCGAGGCGTGCCGAGAGCAACAGGATTATCTGATTAGCAGATGTTTACCACGTGTGTTCAGGGTCAGGCATCCTCACTTTGTTCCCCAAGACACTGGGGGGTCCTAGAGGATCCTGAGGGGTTTCCTCTGCTCTGCCACTGACTGACTGAATATGCTTGTCTAAAACCTTGCTGCTTATTGCTTTGGGAAATGGGGTGTCCTCCTCCTTCCTCCTCTCCAGATGGGGTGTCCCACTGTTTCCTCACTCATTGTGGGTCAAGGGCTTGGCCAGGGTGCACCGTGAAATAAACCAACGCGGCTTCTTCTCTGAGGTGCCTGTCCCGGCTGAGCTGGTGTGTGGCCGTGTGCCTGCACATCTGCCACACGTGGCCTCCCCAGAGGCATGGAGAGGGCCCAAGTGAGCCCTGAGCCCTGTGTGCCGTGCCCCAGCGGGCCCCTCCTCCCTCCCGCCTGTACTGGCTGCCTCCCTCTCCTCCTGTTGACTCACATCTGAGCTGGCAGCGTGGGGCTCCAGTTGTTCCCCCAGCCCCCCGCCAGACTGTCTCTGCTCCCCGCATTCCTGGTGGCGTCCTGGCTCCATGTGACCCCAGGGTTCTAATATTCTTGGGTTCGTTCAGACTACCCAGCTGGCCCTACTCCGGGCTTCCTGGCCTTGTTAAAGCCAAAATGCCGTCTTTTACAACCCCGCTCTTTCCATCAGGCTCTTCAAGCAGCCTGCGCTTTACAAGCGAGATGGCCCCTCTGGTGAGCTCTTCCTCTGGGAGCAGGGAACCTGGGCTTCAGCAGGGTCTGGACTACGCCATTCCCTTGTTCTAGTTTAAGAGTAGTTTCAGAAAATGACGTTCAAAGGTGAGTGACCCTCCAGGAGGAAGAATTAAATGGGTTGACTTGGGAACTGTTCAATCCTGGAGGCGTTGGTAAGGAACATAATCTATTTTGAATCTTGCTTTATGAGCCAAAGTCAGTTATGGTGGAGGAATAGCTTTCTCATGTTTTTCTCTCCCTTTCTCCATACTACAAAAATATTCATGCCAAAGAATATGCAGGTTGTATAAACATCTGTTTAAAACTCACATAAAGATATTATATATAGTCACATATGTTTCCTTCCAAATGGGTGTGTTCCTAGAGATGCATAGAGATATCTTTCACACCCTATATGTAAAAACAGCCAATTTAGGAATTGGCAGAGCAGCCCTGCCTAAGTGAGTAGAAAAGCTTGGCTCGGGGCTTTACAAACAATCCCATAAAACCCACGCTTACTTTTATTGAATGGTGATGCATGAAGACCCACGGTGGCCAACTTGAACGAGGGCAGGAGCCAACATTCACAGTATTGTCATACAGGGTGGCAGGAAAGTTTCTTTTTGCTGAAATTCAATCTATTCCTAGAAAAAAAATTTGCTTCTAATACTGGTTGGCTAGACTTCACTCCTATGCGCCCTTTTGCTGTAACATCTTTTGAGCTCATGCAGTGTGCAAGATGTTACTTTCGCATTCGGTCTTCTTGCCTCCAACCTCACCCGCTCTGGTTCAGCCTCCACTCCGCTGGCTGCCAGAGTAGTCTCTTAAAAAGGCAAATCAAATCTATTACTTTCCTACTTAAACCCGTTTGGTGGCTCCCCATTGCCTGCTAAAATTCAAATTCCTTAGCTTAGTAGACAAGCTCTCTCAACTTTCTGTCCTTGCTACCTTTTAAGCCATTCCATGAAGTCCCCCAGCCCCGTGCACCCTACATTCCATCCATTGCAAACATTCTTTGAGGCCACAATCTTCTAAGCCTTGTGCATTTGTACATACAATTCCCTCCATCTGCAGTGCCCTGGGGATATGAGTGGGACAGTGACAGCCGCTACTGCTCAGGGCAAGGGGGACATGAAGCTCATGTGGTAGAGTCGGAGTGAGAAGGTGACTTTCAGCAAAGGCTGAAGGAGATGAGGGAGTGAGCATGCAGATAGCCAAGGGAGGAGCATTCCGAGCAATCAGCAAGTGCAAAGGCCCTGAGGTAGGAATGTGCCTGGTCCCTTCAAGAAACAGCTGGAGCAGGATGAACAATAAAGGAGGGGAGATGGCTAGAAATCTGGCTGAGGCACATGGGGCCTTTTAGCTGAAACAATTCCCACCCTGTATCTGTGCCCAGTGGTGCCAATGGGAATGTGTGGCCCTGAGGAGCCAGTAGCTTGGCTGTGAAAGGCTTAGAGGGTTGTAATCACTTTGATTATGAAGTCAGAATGGCTCGAAAAGTGGTTCCAAAAGTCTCAGGCTCTAGATTTTACTTTCTTCCAAACTTCACCCACACAGTTCAGTGAAGCTATTTTGGTAGCATGTTTTACCCTAATGACTGAGAAAAGACACACGTCTTTGAGGGTGCATTAATGTTTAGAGTCCAGGACTGGGCAAGTACTGCCCATCCTCAGGGGCCTCCTGGTGTGTTTAACCCACACCTGACCTATAATGTCAACAGCAGTTTATTTGATTAGCTCATTCCATTCTCATTTTATGGACATTTATGGAAATGCCATACGTAGATCTTCTTTCAAGAGCTTGGACAAAATTGTGAATTAATTAAGGTGTCACACCTCCCCTTCCCCTTTTTATTGTGGTTAAGTATATACAACATTTTACCATTTTGCCAAAATTTACCATTTTAGCCATTAGGTGTACAGTTCTATGGCATTAAGCACATTCACATTTTTGTGCCACCATCACCACCATCCATTTCCAGAACCTCCTTATTCTCCCCAACTGAGACTCTGTCCCGTTAAGCACTGATTCCTGACTCCCTCTCCCCAGCCGCTGGCCACCACCATTCTACTTTCTGTGCCTCCATGAATTTGACCACTCCGGGAACTTCGTACAAGAAGAATCACACAATATTTTGTGTGTTGGCTTTGTGACTGGTTTACTTCACTTAGCATAATGTCTTCAAGGCTTATTCGTGTTGCGGCATGTATCAACATGTCCTTCCTTTTTACAACTGACTAATATTCCATTGTATGGATGTACCGCATTTTGTTTATCTTTTCATTCATGGATGGACACTTGGGCTACTTCCACCTTTTGGGTATTGTGATAATGCTACTGTGAACACAGGTTTGCAGGTGTCTGCTTTCACTTCGTCTTCCTTCTTTAAAGGTGCTCTTCGAGCAGGAGTGCCCTGTGGCTGCTTGAATCAGTCTGTGTGGTCCTTCTCCCCTCCCAGTGACTCTGCTCCACTAATGATGAAGGATTCTTCTCATTAGCTCAACCCTCCGCACCCAGGAAATTAGAGGCAGGATGATTTATACAGAAGTAAACAGGTGATGACTTTTCTGATGTCACTCCTTAGGAAGTTTTTAATACCATTGGAAATAGAGACCAGGAGTTTCCCCAGGGCTGGGCCTTCTAACTCCCAGATGGTGGCCCCTAGGGGGCTGAGGCTACAGAAGACAGGAAGTATTCTGCCTGGGACAGCCAGTGGGCACATCCTGGCCAGGCCTCCTGGACATGTCTTCAGAGGTCCTGGCCCCTTGGCTGTAGGAGAGCCTGGGTGAAGCCCAGACCATGGTTTTGGCAGCCCCTAGGCCAGCCCACCCCATTCAGTAGGGTGAACTGCTACTGTCAGGCAGCTGGCCTAAACAGCACTTGAACTTGAACAAATGAAAATTGCAAAAGAAATTTATTTTAAAAAATTCACATGCATTCAAAATAGAAGAGACCCAGATAGGATAGAGAACGGAATCAACATAAACTAGCATCCGTGCTGGAATGTCCATGCCATCCAAATCCTCTGAGCCTCAGTTTCTCCATTTGCAAATGAATATAGGCTCATTAAATGAGAAAACCTGGAAATTGCTTTTGTTGAGCAACCCTAGCTGCATATTAGAATCACCTGGGGAGCTTTTAAAAGCTAGGATGCCTGGGCACCCCGCCCCGCCATCCTGATTTAATTGGTTAGGGGCGCTAATAGTGTTTAGAAAGCTCCCCAGGTGATTTTAATGTGCAGTCAAGGTGGAAAATAACTGGCCTAGGGTATAGCAGACCCTCCACAGATGCCAGTCCTTCTCAGCCCTCTTCCCTTGCCTGCAAAAACTCTGTAAAGCACATGACTTCCTTCACACGGAACAGCCTTTGGCATCAGCTGCCTTGGTTCATTTCCCAGCTGTGCCTGTGACCAGGTACCTAATGTAGCTGAGCCTCAGTTTCCTCAATGGTAAGATGGGATTAGTAACAGAGTCCACTCATAGTTTTCTGTGAAGAGGTAATGCATGGCTTAGAGTTAGAAGGTACTCAATAAATGTCTGCTCTTATTGTGAGCATGGTCATTGTCAAGTAAGGAGTCCTGTGGTCTCCACTGCAGCCAGCCCTTCTCACCTCCTCCCTCCCCAAACCCCAAACCAGAGAAACCAACCCCCTTCCCCTGCAGAGCTTGGCCGTTCCAGCTCTCCTGCAGAGCCACGTTCCTCGGAGATGCCTGGTGAGAACTTGGGATCGGATTGAGTCAGAGGTATTTGTAGACTTGACTCACCAGGTCTTAAAAACCAGAAGATTGCCCTGTGGGTCTCATGACGTTCCTGGAAAATAAAAGAAGTGCATAGTATTGGGCTGAGTTCATCAGACACTAGGCCCTTGCTTTTGTACGTCGGTGGTTCTGAAGGGAGCAGGCTGCAACCCGGCCAAGTCTGGGCCATCAAAGGCAAGGGCCTGGCTGCAGTGCTGAAAGATGTTGCTTCTCCTGTAGACAAGTCTGGTCCTCTTTCCGCAGACCTCTTCTCCTCCAGTCCCCCCAGGCTACAGAGTTTTTTTCTCCTCCCTCCAGATTCCTGGGAAAATGTTTCCAAGGGCTGCCTCTGGTGAGGTGTGTCAGAGCTGAGCTATGCTGGAGGGCTGGGTGTGGGCTGGGAAGGGGCCACCCAGACTCCAGAGAACAAGAAAGGGAAAGTTCCCTTTCTGGAGCCAGGATTTCTGGAAACTTGCACTGAAGCAGCAGTCAGGTAGGGCACCCGTTTCTCTGATGCCTTCTTCCCCACCCCCATATCCCTGCCAATATCATTTCCACATCCCAGCTGTCTCTAGAATCTGTCTAGTTCTATGCATCTCCAGAGCCACCACCCTAGCAAACGTCACTGTCATTTTGTAGGAACTTGCACACAACACTTCTACTTGCATCCTTCTGTGCAAAATGTAGTCACATGGCTACAGCTAGCTGAAAGGGAGGCTAGAACATGTAACCTTTATTCTTAGTGGTCATGGCCCAGCTAAACAGGAGGAAGAGGGGAGAATGGATGTTGGGTGACAACTGGCAGTGTACATCATATGCTACTCTTCTCTTGAGCCCCACTGCACTTCATGCTTCCTTCCCCTGGCTCTCTCCATTCCTGTCACACTGGCTTTCTTGAGGAGTCCCACACATTTGCAACATTCCCTCCTGCCACAGGTCCTCGCTTCCGCACCAAAGCTCTCTCCTCCCTTCCTACTTAACTACAAATCCTTCGGAACTCTGTTCACATAGAATTCCCTCAGGGAACCTTCCTGGATTAGGTCAAATTCTCCTATTCAGGGTTTTTACCCCTGTCTTGTGTGTTTATATAATGTGTAGATTGTGTTACTGTTGCAATTTGTCTTGTGCAATTATTTTTTGAGCCCCCTCCCACCCTGTTATGAGGCAGGGCTTAGGTCTGGTTTTGTACACTATGAAGTATCCTGCCTGGCACATTGTAAGTGCTCAGTAAATATTTGTTGAATCAATCAATGAACAAATTTAGCTATTACCTAAAATGCATTAAAAAAGGCTTAGGCAAAGGATTTTCTTGGGCCAAGTGGTAGGGAGTGGCTGAGAGGGCTTGGGAGATGCAGTAGAGCAAAGGGAAGATTCTAAATGACCCGTTCAAATCTAGCAGGCTTCAGGTGTAAAGGAGAAAAACACTAACCTGGAACTCAGGAGCCCCCATAGCTGGGCCACTGCCTGGGGACAGAAGTGGTTAGGTGCCGGGTATATTTTGAAGGCAGAGCTGACAACAATTGCTGACAGGTTGGACGTGGGTTTAGGGAAAGAGAGGGGTCAATGATTAGTCCTGGGTGTCTGGCTGGACAAACGGAAGGCCATTTACTGAGAAGAGGAAGACAGTGAAAGGAGCAGGTTTTAGGAAGATGATCTGAAGGGTTTATTTGCAAATGAGTCACAGGTTCTCATAGCACACTTCACCTCCTCCACAGGCATCTCCCAGAGGAAGCCTAAGCCAGGCTGGTGGTGTCAGTGGTGGTGACAGGGAATGTCAAATGGGTATAAAAAAGGCAAAAAATAATTTGGCCTAGTTGTCAGCCAAGGTGCATAGTTGCCAGCCAAGAGATGATTCAGCTCGACTCAATGATAAGATTAAAGAGAAAATGGTCAGAAGACCTTGACCCCAGGCTTGGTAGGAAGCGGTCACTTTCTGCTAAAGGTCAGTGATGAAGGAAGACATATCTGAGCATGGTCACTGTGCAAACTCAGAGAAGTATAATCCCATCACATGCCTAACATCTTCATGTATTTTCTCCCAATCTTTATTATACACAGTGTTCTATAAGCAGTTGAGCTCATCTGCTTAATAAGATTTGGTCATTTCCTTTCCTCACTAAACAGTACGGCACATATTTTTAAGTTGCTCTCCCGGAGAGGCTGCTCTGGTCTACTTGACCACCAGCAGTGTGTTAGAATGCCTCCCGGCAATCTTGTCCACAGTGAGTGTTAGCAGGAGAATACTTTGAAAATTTTGCAAGTGAAAAATAGTTATTCATTATTACCTTAATTTGCAGTTCTTTTATTTCTAGAGAGACTGAGCCCTTCTCAAATGCTTGTTATCTACATTTTCTTTTTCCCCAAAAGTATCTTTTGCAAAGATATTTCTAGGCTTGGAATAGGAACCAGAATCACTGAAATTCAGTTAAAGCTCACTTCAAGAAGTAGCATCCCCTCAAAAACGATTGTGTGTGTGTGAGGGAGATGGGGTGGGGGAGCAATGGGGAGAGAAAGGTGTGCTCTGTGGAAAGTTTGGACTTAATTATTGGGTGACAATGGTTCGCACCCCAGCCTCTAGTCCGCCTTCCTCAGAGTGAGACTCAAAGCCTTACGAGCAAATCAGTGCTAACTAAATGGCTGGTGGCATCTTCTGTGCAGCTCTTTTGGATTCCGCCTCAGTCTGATCTGCCAGCCCCGCCTTGGTGTGCACCGAGAGGGAACGGACACGGTGAGGACTGCACCCCTGTGTGCTCCCCCACTGACTCTGGGAGGACAGAGAGCCCACGGCCCTGAACGTTCCTTCATGTAGGGACCCAGTCTGGCTTGGCTGTGTCTGAGAGCTTAGTTCAGTACCCGGTGGCACACAGTAGGCCCTTAGTACGTGTTTGTTCTGTGACTAAATGCTTGGGAGCCTGAAGGGATAACTAGGAGAAAGGAGGCTCTGCTCGCTCTGGTCTCAGTTCTTTCTCAGCTGTGTCATTAAATGGCAAGTCCCCTTCTCCCACTGGACTCTATTTCCACATTTTAAGCAGTTAATCCAAACAGCAAAGATTCCTTCTAACTCTGCAATTCTGTGAAAACACTTAACTCATCTTTGCTTTAGTTTCCTCATCTATGAAACAGGCAAGATGAAATGTCAACCTCCTAGAAGATTGCCAAATAAAATACAGGGTGCACAGTTAAATATGAATATCAGAAAAATAAGGAATTTTTTTTAAGTATAAGTTTGTCCCAAATATTGCGTGGGACCCATACCCAGTTAGAGCACTGAATGAGCAAATGACATGTGGCTGGATCAGTGTATTGCGTTTGGAGGTATGTTTCTGGACTTATAATGATTATATTGTGTTGAGTCAGCAAGTATTTATTGAGCATCTACTATATGCCAGGTACTGTTTAGGTCCTGGTGATACAACAGAGAATGAAATAAGCAATGTCCCTGTTATCATTGGGCTTACATTCTAGCTAACAAAAAGGTGCATAAAGTATCAGGTGGTCATAACACTCAGAAGACTAGTGAAGCAGGACAAGGGTCAGAGATCATGTGAGGGGATGAGGGAGGGAATTAAGGAGTCTAATTAACTCAACCCTGTGTATCTGAGAGTCCCCAACCTCCACAGAGAGCAGTGTTTGTATAGCAAGACCCTGATATTATTTTGTAGAAGTCCCCAAAGATGCATGAAAATGATGTCATTGATTCAAAAAACTCATGTACCAAATCTCGGATAAAATGAGCAATTGCTTGGATGGAAGAGACCTATAAATCATTTAGCCCAGATTTTAGCTGAGCTAAGGCTGCAACCAAGTTTCCTGCCAGCCAGGAGAAAGTTCTAGGAGGTGATGTACTTGTTAAAAAGTGCTCTGTTTTTCAATTCTGTTCGTCAGTCTGGTTGGGTTGAGTCCCGACAGCTTTTTGATGTGCTTTGAAGTTTTAGCTAGAACAGTGAAGGGTTTTCCTCTGTAAGACATCTTCACCCCCACTTAGCCAGTGCTCTTTTGTTCAAGGTTTTGCTGGGGCCTATTAAGTCAATGCCAGTAAAGGTTACCTCTCTGTATCCCTGGCAGCCCAGAGAAGTCATCAGAATCATTGCTATCACCATCTTCCTGATCATATTAGGCTTCTGGGTTGCTTCTTCCCTAGAACATTCTGTGTGCCTCCCCTGATTTCATTGTACACATTAGACTTCTATTTGATTTAATATAGAGGTCCCTCATCTGCTGCAAGAGTTGGATGTGTGAAGCTCATTACCATCTTTCTTAAGTAAAATGAGAAGCAGTTTGTAGAGTCTCTCTTTTATCATTTTCAACTCACAGTAGTTATGTTCTTAGAAGTGTCCATGATTCATGGTTTATAAAAAAGAAAATCAC
Organism: Varecia variegata; assembly: GCA_028533085.1. Taxonomy (NCBI): domain Eukaryota; kingdom Metazoa; phylum Chordata; class Mammalia; order Primates; family Lemuridae; genus Varecia; species Varecia variegata. The sequence continues at coordinate 84,982,383 of CM052441.1, read as the reverse complement.
AGAAACCTGGGGAAATTCAGTGTTGGTGGAGGGGAGGCAGTTCTGTGAAAGTCAACAGCAGAAAGCACCATGAAATTCCTATCAGAGAAGTTCCCAGACACATTGGTGGCTTCTCCTCAATTGCTGTCACCTGAGGAATAATTGCCTCTCTGGTCCCTTCAGACATAATTCCCACACAAACTGGACATCCAAACATCTGGGGCCTGTGAGCTCTGTGAGAACGTTCTTGGGCGCTGAAGTCAGGATGGATGAGGGACCAACCTCTCGCCAGATGACTAGGGCTTCTCTGGGTCTCAGCCAAACACCAAGATGAAGGAACAGCTCCCCCGTGATGAGGGTGAGAGCACACATGTCCACATGCAGAGGGGTGTGTGTTTACTCACTGGTTCTTGCATCATGTCACCCTCCCCAAGATAATGAGCTGAGGTACTCGAGCAAGTTCTGCCTTTGAAAAGCTTGGAATCCCCAAAGGTCAGGGCATCAGGGTGGGCACCCAGACAGACAAAGCAGACAGCTGTGCAGACACTCTAGCTGGAACTTGGAGAGAAACTTCAGAGATTTGGCTCTAGTAAGACTCAGAACTGCTTCCAGGGAGAGCATGGACCATCTGCCCAAAGGCATGGAACAGGGTGGCTGGGATAGCAGGGTTAAGGTGGTTTGCATTAATGTGGAGCCTTTGATCTGAGGTTGGTAAACCTTGCTACCATACCTGGAAACAAAGAGCAACCGCCCACTTTCTATCTGGAGGCTCAAGGGATTAGGGGAGAACTAAGGAAAGTAGGTTTGTAAAGTGCTTCCAGGTCTAGTGCGGCCCACTGTGAACTTAGATCAATGCTTCAAGCTGGAAATTTTTGAAGGTAGATTGATCAGTCCTGAAAGGTCCTGGAAGTCACTGGGTCCAACCTTCTTGTATGGATACGGAGATGAAACCAAATCCCCAAGGAGGGACAGGGACAGGGCTTGCCCAAGGTCCCATGGCATTTTCTGGCAGAGCAAGAATCAGCACTAAGGTCTTCTGGCTCCTGGGCCTGAACTCTTTCCCCTTCACCCTGAGAGCCTGGCTCTGCTCCGGAAGGGGAGGGTCCTCTGTCTAACAGTTCTGCTCCTGAGAATCTTGGGGAAGGGCCCTCTTGTCACAGTCTTCACCTACTGCCCCTGTCCACATTGCCTCCAAATAAGCTGCAGCTTCATCCCCTGCCGGGAACTTCCTCTCTGTCTTCACGCCAGTGCCACCTCTTCTTTTTTTTTTTTTTTTTTTTTTTTTTTTTTGACAGAGTCTCACTCTGTTGCCCGGCTAGAGTGCCGTGGTGTCAGCCTAGCTCACAGCAACCTCAAACTCCTGGGCTCAAGCAATCCTCCTGCCTCAGCCTCCCGAGTATCTGGGACTACAGGCATGCACCACCATGCCCGGCTAAATTTTTATATATTTTTAGTTGTCCATATAATTTCTTTCTATTTTTAGTAGAGACGGGGGTCTCACTCTTGCTCAGGCTGGTCTCGAACTCCTGAGCTCAAACGATCCACCCGCCTCGGCCTCCCAGAGTGCCAGGATTACAGGCGTGAGCCACCGCGCCCGGCCAAGACGTGCCACCTCTTCTAGACCCAGTAGAGATCTTGTCCACCAGGATGCCTTCTTGGACTTCATGATCTTCTATTCCCCTGAATTCCTGTGCTCTGTACCAACCTCCCCACTCTGATCGTGAGACATTAACTGCTTATAGAACCCACTCTTCATTACTAGATCGCAAGCTCCCAGGGGTAGGAAATAAAGTCCCACTTTCTTACTCATTTCCTTAAGTACCTAGCATGCAGCTGGGCATACAGTTGGCACTCCATAAATGCTCATAGGCATGAATGCCTGAGTGACCCTTTCTCGTTTCTTCCTTCACAGATTCAGAGCCCAGTACCTTGGACTCCCAGTCTTCGACCACCTTGTTCCTCTCCTCGGAGGAGCCGGGCCCCTCCACCGCCGCCCTGCCATCTCCCTCCTCCTCCTGCGAGCCGCCCCAGGCCTTTTCCCCGGGCCCCGCGGTGCTGCCCCCGCTGCTGCCGCCGCTCCCGGCAGCCGCGCCCCCCGCCCCCGGCGCCCCGAGGCGCGCAGGCCTCTACTCGGTAGTCGCCTCCTCCCCGGAGGCCGCCCCGCGCCTCGTCGACTGGCTGCCCGGCTGCCCCTCCGCCTCGTCTCCCGGCGCTCCGGGGGATGAGCGGGAGCAGCCGCCGCCTGTCCTGGCGCCGGCCCAGGGCCCGGAAAGGGGCCGCGGCCCGCGCCCGGGCGCAGCGGGCAGGGAGGAGGGCGCGGAGGATCCGGGCGCCTCCCCGACGCCCAGCGTCCGGCCCGCCGCCGCCGCGAGCCTGGAGGCCAACGTCGGGGACATCCTGCTGGAGCTGCGGACAATGAACGGCCACCTGGACGTCATAGCGCGGGCCCTCACCAAACTGGCCTCGTCCCTGGGGCCCCAGCCCCAGCCCCTGCCGGACGCCCCGGATGCCAACTAATGGAGCTTGGCGCGGCTGGGCCGCCCGGGGACAAGGGGATCCGCGAGTGCACCAGGCGCCCCCCTGCCCTTCCCAAAGGGCCAAGCACGCCCAGAAGAGCCAGTGCTCTGCTCAGCCTACTTAGTGGCACGGGCGCCCCCCGCATTTAGTCTGAAACGAACCGCGGTGCTCTCACACTCTTCCTCGGCTCTGGCTCTCTCACGCTGGCCCCTCTCCCGGGCGCCCCTGGCCCCTGGAGACCTGGTGGGACCCTGGGAGAGACGCTTAGAGAACCGTCCTTTCCCGTCCCACTCCCGTGACCTCTGAGTAAGGTGGCGGGAGAGCGAGTGCGGTGCTCCCAAAGCAGTAGCTCGAGGGCGGCTCCAGCTTTCCTGGCTTGAGGTGTTGATGGTGTATGGATCTCTGCTGACTTTCACACGTTTCTTTTAAAAAATATTTTTGGAAAAACAAATTTATTTTTTTTCTCATTATAACCACATTTCAAGAAGTTTGAAAAATAGGTGAAAAAAATTGATGTATTTGGAAAAAAAGGGGGGTATTTAAGTCTTTCTTATGAATAAGAAAGTATTTTGTGTAATAAATAAAATTTTTATGTCCACTTTCTGGGCGTGGGGCGCTCTCTGCCACATTTCTTCCTTTGCACGGCCCCGTACTTCTGCTCTTAGTTGCTTGTCCCCCTCCTTTACTCTTTGAGTCTTATTTCAACTTTTCTCATACTTGTAAAGAACAAGCTTCCAATGGTTCTCTCAATTCTTTTCTAAAATTCCCAGGTCTCCCTAAATTTGGTAAATCCACCCCTTTCCTCTGGACCCGAGTGGAAGCCGAGTTGCAGAGAGACTCGGCAATGTGGAGGGAGCCTGTATCCCTGGCCTCTATCTACACGCTGCCAGTGTCACCACCCTCCCCAACTGTGACAACCCAAAATGTTTCCAGACTTTGCTAATGTCCCCTGGTTGAGATCTATTGACCTATGCAGAATCTCAAAGATTTGGGATACCCCATGCTCTCCAAGGTCTGGCTTCCTGTACTGGGGCAGGGCTCTTCCTACCTTCCTATCGGAATTAGAGTTTTAATAAAGCGTGCTCATTTGCCAGAAGCAAACATGCTGCTCTTTTTCCAGAGACAAATCAAGGGTCTGAAGCCACATTGCACAGAGTAAAATGCCGTCCGGGAGCATTTGCAGCATCAGGGCTGGTGTGCTGGCGAGGGTGGCAGCCTGGTCTCTGCAGTTACGGGCACCTCCACTGCCTCTCAGACTTCGAGGTGCAGGAATCACCTGGAGAGTTAGTGAAAATGCAGATTCTGATTCAGTAGCTCTGGGGTGGGGCCTGAGACTCAGTATTTCTAATCAACTCTGGGGAGATGCTGATGCTACTGGCCCCCGGCACACTTTGAGTAGCAAGTGAGTAAGGAGCGGTTGTCTGCTCTGGGATTCGGGTTGGCACTGTTCCCCAGGAACTTCTGCTTGTCTTGATACCCCATAGCTGCTTAGATTCCTGAACCTCTAACCAAAACTTTCAGTGCATCTCTTTGGGGGATTTTTTTTTTTTTAAGGCAGAGTGTGCTAGCTCTAGCCACCCACTTACTTCTAAAGAAGTTTTAGTTCAATCCAGTTCAACAAACATTTATTGAGTGGTACAATGGTGGTGCCTCAGGGGACATAAAGATGAATAGGGTAAGGTCCCTGCCCTCCAGGGGCTCCTCTCACACAGAAAGGGATTATCAACCCTTCCAGTGTGTAAGCAATTTGAAGCGGGTGGAGGGAGGAGCAGGGTGTGGTGAAAGGCTTCTTGTGGTTTGACTTCGGTAGCGATATTTAACCCCTCTGGTCCTCAGACTTCCAGTCTGAATCAAATGGAGATAACACCTGTCTACTACAGCTAATCAGAATCAGGCATGGATGTGGTGGGGCTTGGCACCCCAGAAAGTGCTGTCCCCATACCCTTTTCTGGTTATTGGGTTATTGTTACTTCCTCTCTCCTGAATCCTGTATCATTAGGAAGCATCCCTGGAGGCATGAGGGCTATATACTCGGTCTAAGCCGCCCTTCCTATTCTGAGGAACTAAACTTCCCCCTTCTTTTCTTCAGGAAGAGAATCCATAGCCCAGAGTGACTGCCCTTTGGTCTGTCCTCTGGCTGAAGAAACAGCTAAACTGGCATTCAGCTGCAGCAACGGAAAGCGCTGCATTTTTACTCATTTGCTCATCTCAGTAGTCTTTTATCTGATTTCAACTGACTTCTTCTGCATTAGATTAAAAACAACAACAAAACTAAATCTTTCAAGAACAAAGAGGGGCAGGCATATAAATCCTAAATACAGAAGCAGTGATTAAACCCTTTGGCCAGAACCCATCTAGGTAGTTTGGGAATATAAAACCGACCCCAAAGTTTCACGCCCAAGAGATGACCACTGTCAGTATTTTGGCAACTACTCTTCGACACGTTAGTGTCTATATACGAATACCTACTGATCATGGTATGCCTGCTGCTCTTGTCACCTGGTTTTTTAAAAAAAATTTGATAATATATGATGAAATCTTTCCATTTAAAAAAGTGTTATATATGAAGCAAAATTTACTTAGCCAATTGTCTATTTATGCCTCCAATTTTTAATTGCAATGAATATATCTGAGCATACATGTTTTTGCTCTTCTGTAATCATGTTGTTAGAGTAAATTCCTAGAGGTGTGATTGCTAGTCCAAGGGCACACACTCCTAACTTCTTTCTTCAGTGCTGTTATGGCTTCATCAAGGTTCAAAAAGGGGAAGTGAATGAATGGTAGGAGGAACATTGGAGTCTTGGGGTGGCTGCATTCAAGAACTTGGGAAAAAAGGGAAATAAAAACAAGGTTATCTTCTACAGGTTCAACTTTAAAATCAGCACATAACAGGCCAGAACAGAGATGTGCAAAACCACCCCGAACAGATGTGTTGTGGGTGGTCACTTAAATGGTGTATTAGTCACGATCTGGTCAGGAAACAGAGCCATCTAGGTGTTTCACACCAAGGGGATCTAATTCAGGAACCAGACACAAGGGTGCTGGAAGGGCTGGAGGAGCAATGTAGGTAAGATAAGTTCCCAAAGGCCAGCAGCTGCAGGAGAGCACTAGCACCCCTGGGCTGGAGGAGCTGGGTGGAAGTGTTTCCCTGGACCCCAGGAGCAGTGTGATTCCAAGCCAGGGTTGTAGAACTGAGCTGCTTCAACAGGAACCCAGGAGTGGCACTGCTAGGCCGCAGCCCCTGATACTGCAACCACTGCCACTGTCACGCTTGGATGTTGCTAGGGCTGTCACGACTGCCTAAGGTCCCATCAGAGACCAGAAGGGAGGAACCATGCAGTCCCCCTGCCAGTTTCTCCTTTTCGCAGAGCCTAACTGGAAGCCCATCGGAGGGAGTCTGGGAAAGGCAGCTGGTGGAGGCTCAGCCTGCTGTGCTAGAGCAGGGCAAAGAAGGTTGGGAACATGGCTGACAGCAAATAGGCAAATGACCAACATGAGTGGTAACTGGAGTCAGAGCAGTGGTGTGTCTAAAGAAAGCAGCTTTCAGAGAAGGCGCTTCGGCAGCCATGGGAGCACGGAGAAAGGGCACCATAGAGAGCAACACGGGCGGTGCTCCTGCCAGCAGAGGAGGGCTTGACCCTCTGGACCCAGCCACTGGTAGAGAGAGCCCTGCGGTGGACACAGCCCCTGTCTTTCTCCGTCTATGCCACTCAACAGTTGAGAGCATGCTACAGGAGACTGGCCTAGAGCGACAGCTCTGCTGCAGAATGTGAGAGCGTAGACTGGTTGAATCTCTCTCTCTGCTTTTTTTTTCTTTTTCTTTTTTTTTTTTTTTTGAGACAGGGTCTTGCTCTGTCACCCAGGCTGGAGTGCAGTGGCTTGATCATAGCTCACTGCAGCCTCGAACTCCTGGCCTCAAGCAATCCTCCCACCTTAGCCCCCAAAGTGTTGGGACTACAGGCGTGAGCCATCACTCCCAGCCTGGGTTGGGTTTGTGAGCCTTCTTGGTGTGCTGTCAGGCCCTGGGAACGGGCAGGGTGACCAGTGTGTATTGCCACTCTGGGAGCCAGGGAGCCAGCCTGCTCATAAGACATATGTCTTGGTCTATTTGTTCTGCTATAACAAAACACTTGAAGCTGGGCAATTTATAAGCAAAAGATATTTATTTTCTCATAGTTCTGGAGGCTGGGAAGTCTAAGATCAAGGCACTGGCAAGTTCTGTGTCCGGTGAGGGCTGCTCTCTGCTTCCAAGATGGCGCCTCTTGCTGCATCCTCACGTGGTGGAAGGCGCTTGCTAGTTCCCTCAGCCCTTTTATACGGGTAGAGCCTTCCTTACTTAATCACCTCCCCAAAGGCCCCACCTCTTAATACTAGCACATTGGGTCTTAGCTTCTAATATATGAAGTTTTGAGGGACACAAAACTTCCAACCATAGCAATATATCTCCCAGGGACTGGCCCTCACCCATCTTTCTTTACCAAAAGGAGTCTGAACTAAGATTTATTGGGTTTCTATCAGTTGTGTGCCCCGTGCTGTGTGCTCTGTATACAGGGTCTTTTTTATTCCTCACAGCAACCCTGTAAGTGAGGTTGGGAGCGAGAGCCTATCACCCTCATTTCACTGATCAGGAAACTGAGGCACAGAGAGGTCAAGTGACTTGCCCACGGTCACACAGCTGATAACTAACAGAGACTGGTTCTGTCTGTCTCCAGGGCCCTGGCTGTGCCACCCCCTGGGCTGCCTCTCACCTTGAACTTCTCTCTTTCAGCAGTAGGTCGAAGCCCCGGGACTGCTGAGCTGCCTTTGGCTGGTGGTTCTCCCCCTGGATGGCAGCGAAGTTGCTCTCTGGAAGTAACAGGTCTCTGAAAAACAAGAAAATGCCAGGAAACTGGAATAGGAAACTGGAAAACAAGGAAACTCACCCCACCCCCTGGCCACAGCATCAATGGTGTGCACATACTAGGGGTGGGAGGGAGAGAAGGGAGTGCTAGGACGTGCTGGGGGCCGGGGCAAGGTGCAGGAAAGACAGGAGATTGGCCAGGCGGGTTGTGCCCACTTGATGGCTGTGAAGCACCCATAGCTCTCCAGGTCCTTTAAGGTCAACGTTACTAACCACATTAGATGTACAAGGGGACTTGGCTGTTACTGTATTTTATTTCCCTCCTCCCTCAACCCCTCAGGCCACCTGACTTAAACAACCACCTCTGCCTAGAAAACCAGAAAGTGCAAGGATTTCTGCAGGTCTCTGCAGTGACTGGTTTAGAATCTCGAGGCCCTGGGGCATTTGCACTGAATTATTTATATACTAAGCCTCCTGTAAAGCAAGGTCCCCACTACTCTTGTGCTCAAGCAGGCTGACGCTAACCTTTGCTGTCATGGATGTGGCTGGCTGGGTATCCAGTGGCCTTAAACCATTTCCATAAAGTAAACGTGCAAAGGTTACACCAGCTGTGTAACCTGCTTTGAGGCCACCAGCAGGATCCTCCAAGGCTCTGGCTCCAGCTTCTTGCTCCGAAATGCACAAGGTGCTATTTCTGCCTCCCATATGCTCCCTGGAGGGTGCTCACTCTCTGGCCCAGCCATTCCTTCCAGAGCAGGCACCATATCCTGTCCACCCTGTCCCCACAGTGCCCAACACCGTCCAGGCATGTAGCTGGTACCCAATAAATGTTGACGGAGGGAGCAGTCCTGGGGCCCAGTCTGGCAGCGGGTGAGCCCATGTCTTGCTTCCGGAGGGACACCGGGGCTGCCTGGATAGAGATGAAGACCTGTCCGCCGGCCAGTCCGGTGCTGGCCCGGGAGGGAAGGTCATGACGACCTGTCTCCGCTGCAGCTTCCAGGCCTCGCCTTTGCTTGTTTTCTGGGAGCCTCGGTGTCTGCCCACAATGGCATGGCTCCTTCAGCTGCCCAGATTCTTGGCGCGGCGTGTGGGCCGCACGGCTTGTTTCCGTGGTGAGCATGGCAAGGGTGGCCGGCTGCCCCTACACCGAAGAGCATTCCTCCCCGGTGTCCCTGAGCAGGGCTGGTGCCAGCCACTTTGCTCCCAAAGTGGGGCTGCCGATGGGGGTGTTCACCTCAAACTTGGCTGTGCTTGGAGCTACAGTGAACAAATATAACGAATTTTTGTCCCTTTCTTTCTCTTACATCCCATCTTGTTCCCAAAAGAGTTCGAGTTGCCTACTTGAAATATCACACGGGAGGGAGCGTGCACATCATCTGGCGTCTAACCCCCTTCACCGGGCAGATGCAGATCCGAAGGGTTACAAAGGTCAAGTGGCTTGCTCAGGGCCCCGAGCAAATGCAAAGCTGGGCTGGGAGGAAACCTGATGTCTCCTGAGGCCTGTGTTCTTTCTACTGTAGCACTTCCTGGCTGCTCTTGAGTGAATTTTTCCAGGGTATGTCCACCCCAGGAAGGTGAGGTGTGGAGGGTTGGTACTGCCCGGAGCTGTCAGGCCACCTCCTCTACCACACCCTGCTCCCGTGAGAGTGGACACACACACACACACACACACACACTCATGCACATTGCATGTACACACACAAGGGGAGTGGATCAAATTTTTTAAACAAAAAAAAATTTTAGTGTGTCTAAACCAGGGCTCAGCAAACTACGGGCCAGTGACCTGTTCTTGTACAGCTTGCAAACGAGGAATGGCTTTTACATGTTTAAGTCACTGTAGAAAGAGAATAGTATGTGACAGAGGCCTTATATGACTCTCAGAGCTGAAAATACTTATTATCTGACCTTTCACAGAAAAAGTTTGCCAATCCCAGGCCTGGAAGATCCATCTGATGGTTTACCCAGCAGTGGTTAAATCTTCCTAGGATATTAAAGACTCTCTTTTGGAGGTAGATCTGGTCACCTTCATAGGGCTCAGACTCTAATATTTAGAATCTATGGCTTTCTTCCTTTATCCATCAGGTGCGTATGGCTTTTCAGAGAAGTTTCTTGCTGTTGCTAAATTTTTCCATCCTCAGGATAAATCATGTGGGGGCACCCTTTGTCGGGAGACCTCCAAAGGTGAACGAGGCAGTCGGACCAGCGGTGGGCACTTCCTGCTGGTACCCACCGTGGGGCAGGGGAGGCAGGGCTCTGCTGCCACAGGCGTCCTGCAAATGACTTGACGGGGCAGACCCGAGGTGGAGGCTGAGCACAGACAGCTGCCAAGAGCGTGACAAGGAAAATGTCAAAGAAAAGCATAAAAACGCTTGCGACCTGAGCGCCTCCATTTCCTCCCCACCGTGGCAGGCTTCTCAGCTAGTTCCTGTCTAGCCAGGCCGCTCATTTCTTTATAGTCACTGAACCAGAATAACCACAAATCAAGCCGGAAGCACATGATAACCCGCTGAACTCTGCATGGCCGTGGCTGGGTGTCTCTGAGCGAACAGACGCTGCCCGGTCTCTGCAGCTGTGCAATCTCCAGCGAGCTGCTGCAGCTGCCCGAGCACTAGCCTCGTCAGTCCTACCCCAGAGACAGAAAGAGGGAAAAAAGAGTGACAGACACAGGGAACCGTGGACATTCAAGACTGTCGTAGCTGTTCACGGTCGTTAAAGATTTACAGGCAAGACGTTAGGGGTTTAAATGCGAGATGACACGAGCAGCCTCTAATGTACGGTGGAGCTTTAAGCATGATGTGGGGGCAGAAAATGGTCTGTGAACTTCCCCTCTTAGAGATCTCAGAAGCTCTGTTCTATTGACTCCAGGCAGGGCCCTCGCCACGGTGCACTTCATGGGCTCATAAATATAACATTATTGGACAAAAAAGCCCAATCCTTCTCCGACTGATGAGGCCCAGATTGGCCAGCCCGTAAATCAATGCTGAATAAGAACTATAAAGCTGTGAATCAATGTGTCCCAGATCTCCGAATGAAAAAGCCGGAGTAAAGTAGCTGGAGCTCTTCCAAGATCCTTCTTTTCATGCCTTCCTCCTAGCAGGTCCGTACCCTCGTATGCTCATTTTAAAAGGCCTCTGTTTTTTGCTCCTCGGCCTGGCTGTAGACAGCTTTTGGGGACAGGAACTTTGGTCTAGAGGAGAGCCTGAGGGAACAAGAGGCCATCCTGTCGCGTTTCTGTTCGGGACTGATCTGCAGCTCTGTTGTCTCCCTGGCTGGGATCTCCACCTGTGGCCGAGGGGTGGTGGCATTTGTTCTCTGTGTCATGGACACAGGAAGGGAACGAGATATCCCACATGTGGCAGGCACATAGTGGGTAGTCACGTCATGGTTAGGATGATCTGTGGATGTTTAGTCCAATTAATTTATGGGCTCTGAGTCCCTGCATTGAAATATTAAATATGATAATTGATTCTTCTCTTAGAACTGCAGGTCAGGTTCAAAAATGCCATCTGGCCATCCCTGTTGGATACAGTTATCTTCCTTGGATCTGGGAACTGAGATGGTCTGCTGTGAGTGCCACCCACGTGTACTCAGAGGGCACTCCCTGTCCCGGGTCCTCTGGGGTTCCAAAGCAAAATTTGTTTTCTGAATTCCCCTTCTCCACTGCCTTCCACATATGCTCTCAGTGCCTTTTCCCTTCTCTTTGACAGCCCTGTTTCAGGGACACCCCATGCACACCCACCTGCCCCTCAGAAGGGCTGCTTGTTAGGGGTCTGCTCTCCTGGGCTGGGAGCTCTCACTTTTCCCTGGTCGCTCCAAAGTTGAGCTTGCCTGCCATCTTTTCCCCATTGAGGAGGACACACACATGACCCCACACGGATATCCTGTGCTGGTGGCCTCCTGGTTCTCCCCCAGACTACAAGAGCTGGAGGAGACCTCAGTCCCACCCAGTTCTACCTGCTCCTTTGGGGAAACTGAGACCCAAAACAGGCACCAACTTGCCTTAAGTAGGACTCAGCCTTCTTGCAACCGATTTCACCTCATCCTAGCCCAAGCCTGAGCTGACGGCGTTCTTGTTCTTTTCCCCTTAGAGAAATAAGGTTCCTTTTACATTCTCCCAAAGCTGGTCTTAGAGCATGGTTTCCGTACAGTTGTCTGTCTCGTGTGGACACTTTCATTTTCTCCTGTGTTTTTCTCTCTCCTTGCTATGACTTACAAGACCATGAACACACAAGCCCAAGACCCCAGAGGAAAAATTCTTCCAGTAAGTGCCTCCAGGAGGAATGGGGCTATTGACAGCAATATTTGACTAATAAGCTCCATTTTGGTGTTTTACCACTAGTGGTCATAGAAACCTTGCAGGATGTGTCTAGGGAAATGGATTTTGTAGGGTTAGCTCAATTTGTACCACCCACCGCACAATAGCAGCACTGTGCAGAACAGGCAGTTCTGAAACAGGTTCAGTTTTACGTTACCATGAGGTACCAAGTCAGGTGAAGGGCTATTTCTGCAACTGAAGGATTTGTATTCTTCCTCCCAGACCTGCAGCCTTAGTCATCCTGGATCTTCCACCTTTTAAAAATTCTGACATTATCTCTCCACTCTCCACTTTCTGGGAAGACATTCCGCCTCTAAATTTAGCTGGAAGAAATAATGCGATCATCAATAGAGTAAAAAGACAACCCTCAGAATGAGAGAAGATATTTACAAATCATATATCTGGCAAGGAATTAATATTCAGAATATATACAGAACTCCCAAAACTGAAATACAAAAATCAAATAACCAATTCAAAAATGGGCAAAGGACTTGAATAGGCATTTCTCCAAAGAAAATATACAAATGTCCAATACACACATGGAAAGATGTTCAATATCACTAACCATTAGGGGAATGCAAATCAAAACCACAATGAGATACCACATCATACCCATTAGGATGGCTTATGTCAAAAAACTCCAGAAAATAGCAAGTGTTGGCAAGGTATTAGAGGTATTAAAACCTTTGTGCACTGTTGGTAGGAATCTAAAATGGTACAGCCACTGTGGAAAGCAGTATGGTGTTTCCTTAAAAAATTAAAAATAGAATTACCTTAGGATCCAGAAATTTCACTTCTGGGTCTATACTCAAAAGAACTGAAAGTAGGATTTCAAAGAGATATTTGTACACCTATATTCCTAGCAGCATTATTCACAATAGCTAAAATGTGGAAGCAACCCAAGAGTGCATCGACAGATAAAAGGACAAATAAAATGTAGTGTGTACATGCAATGGAATATTATTCAGCCTTAAAAAGGAAGGAAATTCTGACATATGCTACCATATGGATGAACCTCGAGGACATTATGCTAACTGAACTAAGCCAATCACAAAAAGACAAATGCTACATGATTCCACTTGTACGAGATAGTTAGAAATTCAAAATCAGGGAAATGGGAAGTAGAATGGTGGTTGCCAGGGACTCGGGGCAACTGAGAGTTAGTGTTCAATGGGAAAAGAGTTATAGTTTTACAACATGAAAAAAATTCTGAAGGTAGATGGTGGTGATGTTTGCACAACATTTTAATGCATTTAATACCACTGCAACTACACATTTAAAAATGGTTAAGATGGTAAATTTTAGGTTATGTGGATTTTACCACAATGAAAAATGCTATACGCTTTTAAAAATCTAGAGAAAATGCTTCCTTTAGGGTGCTATTTCCAAAAAATGTGGTGTCAGTGTTCTAAATATAAAATAGTTATACTGTTTTATAATTTTAAAAATGCAATCATGCTGCTTAGACATAGCTCTTACATCAGTAGACCTTAGAGTAAGTGTGAATGGGATGAACTGTACTTTCTGGAGAATCCTTTTTAGCTATTTAATGCCTCTTTTAGCCCCTGGGTCTGAGGGCCTATGGAGAGGGTCTGTGGAAGAGCATAGAAATGACCCTAATTCTTCACCTTTCTGCATCCATGCCCTTCACCATATAAATTTGTATTGCCCCACAAGGCTGTTGCTGAGCTTAGTCATGGACCTGTTTTGGCCGACAAGATAAAGTGGAAGTGATACGTACTGGTTCCAAACCCAGACCTCAAGAGGCCATGTGTGTTTCCTCTTGTTCTGTGCATCTATCATTGCCATGACAACACGCTCAAGCTAGCCTGTTGGAGGAGGAGACACTGAGGATTGCTGAGCCATCCCTGTTGCCCCAGTCGAGGCCATTCTGGATCAGCCAGTCCCACACATGTAAGCCCAGCTGAAATCAGCAGAGCCATTTACCTGACCCCAGCTAACCTTAGATGTTTACTGTTGCATATCCCTGTGGGTTTGTGATTGTAAGGCAGCATTAATGTGGAAGTAATATAGGGAATTGCCCCATATACTTTTTTATCACTCCTTCTTTCCTAGTTCCAATAAATTGGTTACATACATCATCTGGACACTGTTAAGTATCTACCTGATATCCCTCCTTCCCCTTTTCCTTACCAATAGAACCACGTGCCCAGCTAAAAACCTATACTCCCCAGTTTCCTTTGCAGAAAGGGGTTGTCACGTGACATTCCTTTGGACAGTGAGAAGGAAGTAAAGTATTGGTGGTGCTCCTTGAAGAAGGGTGGGGACGACCTTTGCCCTTCTTCTCCCTGCCTGGAATGAGAATCCCTTGCTGGAAGACAGCATGACCCTGAGGTGGCAGCACAAGCTGAGAATGGTTGCGAGGAAAGACAGAAAGAGCTTGGGTCCCTGATGGTACAGCCACAGAACCAGCCCTGGGCTGCCTTCCTTATGCACTTCTAGTTATGTGAGAGAAAAATAAGACTTCTCAACTAATTATGCTACTGTTTCTCAGGCTTCTCTTATTTGTAGCAGATTGTAATTCTTAATGCCACACTCTAGCACCGACTGCATCCTCATTTGAAGAAAGTACTTAGAACAATTAAATAAACATGTGTTCTGAAGATATTTCACAGAAAATAGCAATAACCTCCATGCATTTATATTTGTTTATAGTTTCCAGAGTTTATGATGTTACTAGATTCCTGTCAATACACTTGTGATTAATACCCCATGTCCATTCTATACTGGGGGAAACTGAGGCAAGGGGAGATTAGGTGAGTTGTCCAATGTAAAACAACCTGTTTGTAAAAGAGCTTGGGTGAGACTCGAAAACAGGTTCTTCAGGCTTCCTGAGGAAGGATCTGACGTGTCTCAGTGAGACCAAACTGTAGTGATTGAACTTCTGTACCTTGGACTGTGACTGGGCTCCACTCAGAGAACAAAGACACTGAATCCTTTTACTTCTGCATAGACCAGCAAAGACTGAAAGTCACCATTGTCCAGGATAGGCTTATTTATGAGAAGGGAGAAAAGGAATAAAGGGCAATTTGTTGTCTTTTGTGTTCACGAAATTATTTGCTCCCTCCTCTCTGCTTCATAGTGGAGTGGAGTCAATTGGTTGTAAGACTGTTTTTCCAGAGCATCCTAGTGACCTCCTCAAGAGTACAACTAGATGGCTTTTTTATTTATGTATACCTGGCAGGACTGCTGAGTACAGTTGTGCTCGTTGGTCACTGCTCAAGGGTGCCTGGCTGAGCAGTGAGTGAAATACACACTCACCAAGCAGTAGGCCTCATAGGATTATGAAACATCAAGGGGAAGTGCTCTTTTTCTAATTTGCACACAGGTACTCTATGGGAGCCCTGGCCCTTGACACCTGGAGCACAGTGCAAGTTGGGTTTTTTTTGACAGATAAATAACCTCTCAGATGACTGGTTCTTTTTGAAGCTCATTTGGATCAGGTTTTACTAGCAATAACGTGTTTCTGGGCTGGGTGTTGGTGGTTGTGACAGACACTTAAGATTTTTCCTTCTCATGTTGCCACAGAATACTCAAGAAGTGGAGCAGCAGTTTCAAAGCTCAGAGAACAGAAAAAAAATTAAACAGCTACCATTTGTTAAGCACTTATTATGTGTCAGATAAAAAGCACTCTGCATTCACGACCTCATATCATCCTTACAGCAAAACTGCAAGTACGTTCTATTAACACCCCCATTTGAAAAAGGAGGAAACTGGGATTCCAAAAAGTTAAGCAAACTGTTCAAAGTTGTATAGCTAGTAAGCAACAAAGCTTGGATTTGAACCCAGGCTTGTCTGATTCTAAGGCCTTTATTTTGCATTTTCATAAGCATATAAATTCTTTGTCATTAGTGCAAGTGTAGCAAAGACAATGGTATTCACCAATTATTCCATGGACTGCCCTTATGAGGTTGGGGCTGTATAATTGGGTGCTTCCAGTGGAATGTAGGCGGAAGAGACGTACAACCACTCTCAGGCATGACATGTAATAACATTCTGGGTCAACCACCCTCCCTCTCTTCCTCTGTTCCAGTGACCAGATATTCAGATGTTGGCACCTCAAGATAGAGGGAGTCTGGATCCCTAAGTCACTGCATGGAGGAGAGTTTCCCTGAAGCGCCACCCAATCCACATCTGACTTTATGTGAACAAGAAATGACTCTTGCATTTATTGGAACACAGTGTAGCCTAACCTAACTCACGTAGCATAAATGATAAGAATAATTATATATACTTATTTTATATAATTGCTTATACTGCACAAAATGCTTTCTTGATCCCTGTAACGACTCTGAGAGATAAGCAGGGATTATGAGCCCCATTTCATGGGAGAGGAAACCAATGCTTAGAGAAGTGAAATGATTTGCTTAAGACCACACAGTTGGTAGGTGGTCAAACCAAGGTTAGGATCTTGGTATTTTTCCCACACTCGGCAATTTTATAACTTCCTAGCTTGATGTTATAAAAGGAAGCAATAACCTCAGAGGGAATGAGGGTCCCACTGTATAGAGTTCTGCAGATTAAATTAAACACCTTGAAGGACTAAAAGGCTAGGTAGCCAGTACAGACAGGTGTAATACATTCCAATGGTTCATATTCTTAAGTCAACAAGATGCTGGCGTCCTGTGGCTGCTCAGACTCCTGGGTGGTCCTATAGGGGAGTCGGTTCTAAGCCAAGCTCTCCAGCAGTCCCACGTGCAGATCTCCAACCTGAATTACAGGCTTTGAATTAAAGACAAAAGTGCACAGGCTCTGGGTGAAAATCCTCGGTCTCTCCAGGAGAACCAGGAGCCTGATTTCCCTTCCTCATTCCCACACAACAATGATCACTTTATTTTTTAGAGAATTCTTTTACAGCGTACAAAGCATATTACTCATGATTATCTCATTTAATTCTCATGAAACCTGCTCATGTGTTTTTTGGTGGTGACACTCAGGAAGGTTGACTTGTAGTAAGATAATAACAAGATTCTTTCTCTGATAATATTATAAAATCTGCCATGTATTGAGCATATACTGTGCATATTAATTCATTAAATCCTACCACAGTCCTGCAAGGTTGGGATTACCGTCCCCACTCTGCAGCACGGAATCAAGGAATGAGAAGTCTGAAAACTTGTTCAAGGACACTCAGCTAGGA
Organism: Varecia variegata; assembly: GCA_028533085.1. Lineage (NCBI taxonomy): Eukaryota > Metazoa > Chordata > Mammalia > Primates > Lemuridae > Varecia > Varecia variegata. The sequence goes on along the minus strand of CM052441.1, from coordinate 84,965,571 downwards.
AGGCTCCGAGTGGGGATTCCGAAGACCCCTGGCAGAGTTCTCAACAAAGACAGAAAGGGGACGGGATGGAGGACAGATGCACAGTGATCCCATCCCATACTGGGCATGTGCTGCAAATATCCAGGGGTCCCCTTTATCTTCTGGAAACTTAGCCATAATCAATTTAAAACTTCTTTAAATGTGTTATAGGTTTTGATCTTACCTTCTCTCAGGGAAGGGACCCACAGTCCTATAAGATCCCTTTGCAGGAAGTAGTTTCCATTTAGTTGACCTTCAATAATTTCCTGCTACTAAGAAGAAGGCTAGAATTTCCTTGTTAGGGGTCCCCTCCATAGCTTTGTAAATATTGATCGTGTCCACGTTCTGTCTCTGTTGCTGACTAAAGGCTCCACATTTTTTCTCTCTCTCCAGGTCAGGCTCCCGAGGTTCCTCTTCCAGAAACTCGATGAGCTGTCAATAGCCTGAATGCGACAGGGATCCCAACCATCCTACTTGTGGTTACTTGGTATCCTCCCTTCCTTGGGATGATGCGGGCACTCTCTTCCGTAAAACTCAGATTATTAGGACTGGGGACCATCCTTAAACTGAGCGTTTCCCTGCAGGGTCTCCAGCCACCCAACTCCAGGGCACCTTTCACTCTGTGCTCCGTGTAGATGGCCCCTGGGAGTAGGACAGTGAGGCAGGACTGTGGCTCTGTTCTTAGGCTGATTCCTTCATTCCTTCAGAAACATCTGTGAAGCACTGGCTATGTCTTAGAAACTGTACTGGTCTCTGGGGATGGAGTGGTGAATGAGCCATGTCTGTCCTAGTTGCTGGGGACAAACCATCCACACACTTTGGATACCCAAGAGTCACTGTTGACTTATTTCTTGCCTGCAACCTTCACATTGCAACCAAACATGAAGTATTACCAATTTTACCTTCTAAGTATTCATCATACTCATCTTTCCTTCTGCATTCCTAGCCTACACTCCCCTAGTTTAGTCTCTTAATACCTCTTGTGGATTCTCGCACTTCCCCCACAACTAGTTTGTCTGATCTGGGCTCATCCTCTGCAATCATTCTCCCATACTGTAGTATGAGTGGTCTGCCCCAAATACGCAGGTAACTAAGTCACCCATTCAGACTTTCAAGTGGCTCCCTTTTGTCACTTAATATGGAGGGCAAAGTCCTTGGTGCCCCAGCTTCTACCTGCCTCTCCGGCTTTGCCCTTTAGTGGATGTTCCTGGACCACCAGACAGATCCCTCAGCCCTCTTGGACCGGCTGCCCCAGCCCTCCCAGTGGGCCAGGGTTCTGGCTCCTCCTGTACCTCTCCCAGGCTGCACTGCCCCCTGCCTTTGCTCCCCAGTCCCAGCTGTCTGGACCCTGCCTGCTTCCCAACCCCTGCATCTAGATAACTCCGTGTCATTCTTCAAAGCTTATTGTAGGGCTCAGCCCCTCTGGAAAGCCTTCTGGACCTCCCTATCCACCCTGTGCGAGGAGCCTTTCCCTCGTGGGCTCACAGCGCCCTTTGTGTCTCCTCACCGTTGTCCCCAAGTCCGGGGTGGGAGTTGTCCTCACTGAGTCTGTGTGTGTCACTGCACTCTGGACTCCATGAGGCACACAGTAGGCCTCCAGTACACTTGGATGGATAGACAGATAATTTCCGTACAATGGAAAACAGGTGCTTGAGGGAGTGACTGACCCCAGCTGGGGAAGCGACACGGGCTGCAGGCTGAAGGAAGCAGAGCAGCTTGTGCGGGGGGCGCGGCGGAGAGGGCTGCTCTCAGGGTCCTCTTCCTCAGAGGTATATGTCCCTCTCTGAGTGTGGCAGCCCCCAGCCCCCACCCACCCTGTCCCCCGCCATCTTCCCTGCGATCACCTGACTTCTGTCTCGGTGGTGCCGGGCAGGAGCTGAGCTATTTCAAAGAAAGTGTAGGCAACAGCCTTCGAGACAAGCGTGTTGAGAATCCACCAGAGCAAGAAGCCGCGTGACAAGATGAGTCAGCCACAGAGTCAACCCTCAAGTGGTTTCACAGTCTAGCAGGGAAGCAAATGTAGTTTGGGTTTCTTTTTTTTTTTTTTTTGCTTCTTAGTGATATTTTTCTGTATTAATACAGCATTCATGCAGGGTTACAGGTTGCAGGAGAGCAGAGGGACCTCACACACACTTGTCTGTGTGGTCTGAGAACCTGTCTTGTCCCTGTGCCCTGCTCATCATACCTGTGACTCCCCAGGGAGCAAAAGCCGGTTCTGACTGGCTTCTTTGCCCGCAGTGCAGCCTCCGGGAAGCAGGTCCCTTTTGGGCTTGGAGAGCAGAGCCACGAGCCACCAGGCCTCCAATGACACCACTGCTGCCCTCACTGGCCCCTCTTCTCCTGGCTCTCTTCGTGGTCCCTGGAGGGGGTCTTCCTTTTTCCTGGTAACTGATGTTGGAACTAGGAAGGGCCAGAGGCTATGCAATTCAGGGGGCAGAATGGTATACTTGGAACAAGTAGAATTTCAATCCTAGCTTTTTGAGGAGGGGTTAACTCCAAATGACCTTGCTTTTGTGATGAAGAGCATCAAGAAGCTCCCACAGTCCATTTGGTATTTTGCCACCAAGAGCGTTAAAAGTGGGTGCACGTTCCTGTCCATGGAATATGACTGAGCAAGAAGTAGGAACGAGCTATTGCTACAGCCATATGAATGGATCTCAAAGTAATCATGCTGAGGAAAAGAAGCCAGAGGAGAAAGAGTACGTTCTGTACAACCCCATTTATATAAAACTCTGGAAAACGCTAACTAATCTATAGTGACGGAAAGCAGAACCGTGGTTGCCTTGGGAGGGGAGAGGGGAGAGAGGGAGGGATTAGGAAGGGCCGTGAAGAAACTTATGGGGGCGATGGATACGTTCATTATCTTGATTGGGGCAATGGTTTCATGGGTACATACATATGTCAAAAATTATGAAATTGTGCACTTTAAATACATGCAATTTATTGATGTTAATTATACCTTAATAAGGCTGTTTAAAAATTTTTAAAAAACTATGTACATTTTGACCCAATAATTCAATTTCTAGCAACCCTCCTAAGGAAATAATTGAAGAAGGGCACAATTTGTGTTTAAGATCGTCAGCACATTGCTTAGAATAGTGAAAAAAGGAAAACAACCTAGAAGGTCACTGAGAGGGGATAGTTTAAAAAATTAATGCTTAAATAAATTCCAGATGATGGTGGCATACTCTATATGCTTTAAAAATAACACAATATTATTTACTATGGTGGAGAAAATGTTTATCATGTAGTGTTTGGTGGAAAGCTTGTTTACAAAACAGTATGAACATTATGATATGGTATAAAATAAAGGTATGTGTAGAAGAAACACTGGAGGATTTATACAAAATATCCCCAATAGTCATTTCCAGAGAATAGGTGGGGTCAGGGGTAGTTTGCATTTTCTTCTTAGTGCTTTTATGTATTATTTGAATTTTTTACTTTTGAAATGTGTCATTTTTTAAAGTAGAAGATTCTTTCTTCTTTTCTGTCCTTTTCTTCTTCTTCTTCTTCTGTTTCTTTTTTTTTTTTTTTTTGGTGAGGGCCCCACAGCATCTGTGTTCTGTGTAGAGGCTTCAGGGAAAGGGCCTGTCCCTTTATTGTCTCTGTTCCCATTGCCAAGTAGTTGATGTCCCTTGACCAGGCAAGAGCATGAGAATGCCCCAGCTTGGGCCTTCGGATCCTTCCTGGAGCCTGGGTGCTCCTTCTCCACTTCTGCACTGTTAGCTGGCACGAGGGGAGGGCTGCTTGCTCCCTGTGCTGTCGGTGGCAATACCTGGAAAAGGATGCTTGTGGCCAGGTCATGGGGGCTGGGGCTTTGGGGCAGGAGGTGGATCTTGGCCTTTCTCACTCCTTCTTAGCTTGGTTTCCCCTGGTTAATGGCAGCTCTTGGAAGTTCTCAGGAAGCAAAGCATTAGCCAGTGTAGCCTGGCCCAAGCCACATGTCTATCACCTTCTAGCAAAATCTGTAGCCACAGGGTGCAGAGGCTGGGTATAATTTGAGGTATAGGTTGGCCTGACTTTCCTCAACCTCCTTCTTTATCTTTCTTCCCCCATGAACAGAAACTGCGGGGGACTGAAAGAGGCGCTCTTAGCTACATGCTCTTTGAAAGCAGGACGGCTTCCTTTGGCTTGGGTGTGCTGCTGGCTGGAGTGCTAGTCTGTAGCATCCAGCTAACCAGCCAAAATCAAGAAAACACGCCTGCTTGGTCTGCTGGGGAAGACAGGGCTTGGAGGGGCTGAGGTGCCTTGTTTCAGGTGGCTGAAACTGAGAGATTATTGCTGAACGAACAGCGGGATCAACCAAGACCGGGAAGGTCTGTGACCTGGAAATCAGTTTGTCCAGCTGGATGGAGGGAGGCCTGCGGGGGCAAACCCAGGCATAGGCCATTGGTGGCCCTGAGTATATGCAGGGGATGATAACGTGATAGATGGGCTGCATGGCCTCAGTGAGGCTGTTTGCTTATCTGTAAAATGGGATATGAACACCCATCTTGTAGGATTCACTCATTCATCCATTTATTCACGAATTGTTGACTGAATACACACTATGTGCCAGGCACTGTGCTGGGGCCCAGAGGAAAAACAAATTAATTACATTTGGTCCTTATCTCAAGTTCCTTATGGTCCTTCCCTACTGGGTTGCTGAGAGGTCTGAGAATTATATATATCTATGACCATGATCATGACATATAGTAGATGCTCAACAAATGCTATCATAGTCACTGAGGGCAGAACTTCTGCAAGGGAGCAATGCCTGGACCTGTGGCCACCAGGCAGATGCCTGGATACTAGAGCTAGGGCACTGGCTAGTGAGGATTCCCTACAAGGAGTCCCCAGTGGCCAGTCACTTGCACTATTGTGCTAGTGTAGCTGAGGGCAGGGTCAGCTAGAGAAACTTCAGGAGCCAGGGAAGGGTTTAGCAATAGGGAAGAAATGTATGGGATCCATGCTGTCCTTGGAGAAAGGTTTTAATAGGCTGCTAGAAACAGAGAATTCCTCTGAATGTGTGCATATGTGTGTTGTTGTCATGTAAAACAATGCTCATTTTCTATATCATTCACTTACGTAAAAAACATTTATCAAATACCTGCTCAATGCTAGGCACTGTGCTTAGAGCTGAGAAGAGACTTGTAATAGTTTGCATTCTAAAGGAGGAAGATGAAAAATAACTACAGGAATAAGTAAGTTATATGTAGTAGCAGTTCTTAAACCGTTTGGTCTCAGAAACTTTATATTCTTAAAAGTTGAGGAACTCAAAGAGCTTTTGTATATGTGAGTTATAGCCATTGATATTTACAAACTAGAAATTAGAACTGAGAAATTAAAAGTACTTATATATAAATATTTAAAAGTAATAAGGTGCCCATTAGATTTTAGTATAAATAACATATATTTAGTGAAAAATTACTATTTTTTCCAAAACAAACAAAAATTTAGAGAAGAGTGGCATTTTATACCTTTTTGCAGATCTCTTTAATGATAAGTAGAAGACAGCTGGATTCTCATATCTGCTTCCTCATTCAGTCTGTGCTGGTAAGTTGTTTGGACTGAAGTATATGAAGAAAATCTGTTCTTATATAGACATGTTGTTGCAAAAGAAAGGAGTATTTTAATAGCCTTTTCATTTAATTATAGGTATTCTTCTTTGATATCACATCAGAACTTAAAGGTCAGTTGCAATGTAGAATTTGAAACTATGACAGCATTCTATTTTATAAAAATCCATTGGTGTATCTTGCACTTTGAATGTGTCTTTTACCCATGTGTCATGAATTGATCATTTGGAAAGTACAGGTTCACCAAATTATGCAGATCTTTCCAATGTTAATACGTTTTATTATCCAATGCCAAATCACACTTATTAATATCATCACCCATATCTTCAGAAAAGCCTTTAAGTATAGGGACATGGCAGATACAAGTTTTCAAAATTTTAAATTTTTGCTTGAAAGCCTGTATTTTATCTTTTGCAACAAATACCATCAGTTATTTTGCAGAAAATGCCTGTCCAACACCCAAGTCTGAATAACCATACTCGTCTGTCAGTAGTCATTCCTGCAAGTAAAAACGTGTTCTGCGAAGAAACACCTAGTTCAGCCTGCAACTCGAACAATCACACAAGCACTTTTCCTGGAGACGACTGTGATACTTTGCTGGGTAGCAAAAGGGCTTCATGCAGATCTCAGAGTATTAAAAAGACATGGACTCAAGGGTCAAAATTTAATAAAGTTAATAATTTGTACAGTTTCCTCAGGGTCTTCTTAAATGAAACCAGCACCTTTTTTAAATCGTAAGTGTGTGGCAGTGCGGGATGTGACCACCGCCAGCACAGTTTGGTGCCGCTGACTTGATTCACGAGAAGGCGCTAGCAGTTTAACTCATCATGGCTTTTATACCATCAGTGCAAATGGCAACACAGAGAACAAGGGCAAAGAACATCTTAGTGTTACTATGGAAATGTTTTCTGGTGTGTCTCAGAGGCCTTCATGGTTTGCACAGCTCACTCTGGGAACTGCTGACACAGGCCACTGAGACGGTGATAAGTGCAGGGCGGGGATGTAGCAGAGAGAGGCACCGGCGGTGGGCGGGGAGGGGGGTTACAGTTCAAATTGGGTGGTCAAGGAAGGTTCGGTGAGAGGGTAGCGTTTGACAGGCGACATCAAAGGAAGTGAGGGAGTGAGCCCTGAGGTCTGGTGAGGAACAGCAGTCGAGGAAGAAAGAACAGCAAGTGCAAAGGCCCCGTGTTAGGAGCACGCTCAGTACATTCAAGGAACAGCAAGGAAGCCAGGGTGGCTGGCGAAGGACACAGGGAGTGGTAGGAAATGAGGCCTCAGAGATGACAACAGCCAGGCTGCACGTAGGGCCCTGCAGGTCATTATGAAGGACGCGGGCTTTAATTTTGAGTTAGCTGGAGAACTCATGAAGGGTTCTGAGCAGAGGAGCGACATGACTTGTTTCCATCGCAGAAGGGGGTGAAGCTGAGTGGTAGGGTGCGGTCAGAGTCTACGTTTGTAAAGTTTGGACGTTTATCCTTGAATAGTCCCTGGCACGTAGCTGGTGTTGAAAAGAAGAATGTTGGAGGAAAGAATGCCCTATATTCCCGTGCCTGTCAAGGAACAGGGTTGTGTCAGCCAGCTTTGGCTACAGGAACAAATAGCCCCAATAACTCAGTGGTTTAAAAGTATAAATATTTATTTCTTGCTTATATTACATGAGGGCTGTGCCTGCTGCAGTTCTGGTGGAGTAGTGAGGGGAGAATTAATATTTGGGAACAATAATGCTATCTAAAAGGGCCACTCGGAGGTGGGGTGTGGCCATAGTCAGCTAATTACAGCCGTACCTGAATTAGCTCGTTTGACTGAAGTCTTTTGCTTATGGGGCCTGGCGAGGGCTATCTTACAGAAGCCTGCTGCCAGAATTGAGTCACTGGCGTGTGTGCACAGAGAACAAATGCACAGTCCTTCTGCAATTCATTCCAAAAGAAGGGCCGAGAAAACTTGGCCTTTTCACCCCGGGGCACAGAGCTTATCTCAGGTTGCTCAACCCTGACTAAAAGTGTTACATTTGGGGCCCATGAACGGAGCCAGGCGAGGGGCCCTGGGAGGGGGTCTTCATTGCAACAGGTCCTTCAACCATAAATATCAAAACCTCTTGGTGAGGAAGGGAGCTTTTTAACCCATTCTAGAAGTCCCATCCTAGGAGTCCTTGGAGATTGGGCCTCAGACTTCTCCGGGCCTTATGCAGTCTAAAGAGAAGGGGGCTCTTAGTAATGTCAAGTTAGAAACCGAGCTATGGCACAGTAGCCTGTTTGTGGCTCCTCTGCCCCTGCCTTGTTCTCTCCCTCTGGGAGGACTTGCGGGTTGGACCTGGGGCTGGTGCACCGTACCAGGCCATGTGCCGGCCTGAGAACGGTTGGAGACGTGGGTGAGGCAACTTTAAAGTCTGGGGGACTTTCTTTGAAGTTATATCCAGTGGCCTTGTCCATCCTCTCAAATTTATACCTGACTCATCTGGGTTTAGCTGACTGCTTGGCTAATATTAAAAGGAAACCTCTTATAGGCAACTGAATATCACTCTCCCTCGCCCTGGACCCTTTAACCTTGAACCTCAGCCTCTAGTCTCAACACGTCCTGCTTTTGAAAACTGCTTCCTTAAAAATCTTTCAACTATCAGGACACCACGTGCACCGGGTTCATCTTCACTGCTGATTTTTTGGTACCAGAACCATTGCTTCTTAACCAGGTCAGGTGATTAAAAATGGATCGTGGTCCCTCGTCCCCCACCCCCTCATTTGCCATTGGTAGAAGTTTCTTCTTAAAAGGCCTCGTCAAGTTCAAGCAGCTTGGGGACACCTCCACTGAGGTGTTTGCGCCCCACAGTGATTTATAGCAGCACTAGAACTTCTCACAAAAGGCCAATTAATACTCAGGCGCCTTTTCAGCACCTTTCAGTGCCTCCTTTGAGAAAGAGACTTTGACCCGGGGCCAAGATGTGGGAGGCAAGTTGTTCTTCTCAGACTCCACCGGTGGTGTCAGCCTTTGGGTCACACCGGGGCTGGCCTGCCGGCCCAAACGCTTCAGAGTCGGTCTCTGCTGTTGACTCGGTTTCTGTCTCTTTGTTTCTCAGTTTTGGTTTGTGTGAATTTATCGTTCCCTGATCAGTGGAACACCCCAGAGTACACCAGATTTCAGGGAGAGAGTAAGAATTTTGAGGGTTTTGCACATCCTGGGTTGGAGTCAGGTCTGCTTTTCGTGCCTGGAGGATCTCACCAACGGTCCCACACGCTTTCCCTTCGGCGGCATTCTCACATCACTGAAGGGCCAGCGACGTCCTGGAGGTTTATAATTAAAACCGATGAGACCCTCTCTCGATCCTCCAGTAAAGAGAAAATGAGATTCCAGAGCTTATTCATTCAGAACAGGGCAGAAGCTAACCAGAAAAAAAAAAGCCTGATGAGTGCTGAGTTTTCAAAATATCTGTCCCTCGGCCTTCAGGCAAGTCCTTGTTGATTCTTATTTAGCACCTAGTTCAAAACCTATGCTGTCTAGTACAGCAGCCACGGGCCACACATGGCTGTTATAATTTAATTTAAATTACTTAAAATTAGATAAAATTGTTAACTCAGTTCCTTAGCTAAACTAGCCATACTTCAAGTGTTCAATAGTGGTAAGCAGACAGGGTACATAGAACATTTCCATTATTGCAGAAAGTTCTATTGAATTCTGTTATAATTTCTTTTATCTATATAATTTTTTTTTTTTCAGTTTCCCAACCCACAGCAGATTAGAAAAAGCAAATGAAGGGCACAGGAAATGATAGCAAATGACCTCATATAAAAGGAGGAGATGGAATGATTAAAAAGCAAAACACCCACGTATTTATTCAACCATTAAACATATGTTTATCACACAGCTACTACATACCAGAAACTGGTCTAGGGACTTAAGCTAAAGACAAAATCCCTGTTCTCATGGAGCGTAGTGAACCAGTAACACATAGCGCTTTGAGGATATTTGGTGTAAGGACCAATAGCCTTGTGTTCTTCAATATCCTCTGAAGACATCATCAGTCAACAATCCAGTTCAATAATCGGCGTTTATCTTGCGTTATCAAGAATAGTTAATATAGTTTAAGAAGGCAATAAGTATATACATTTTAGAAAGGTTATGCTTCTAGTAGCTAAAGGAGCTAGTTTAATGACTTAAAAATCTGAGTTACTGACTGTTTTTTGTTTCTAAGTTAGATGACTGTCATTTTATATGTAAAGGGTCAAAAAAAAGTACCTGTTTTTATAAACTCCTTTTTGCCGATGAGTTTATATCGACCTTTCTTTATTTTTTTTTTATGCCAATATAATTTGCTTTCCAGTTCTGTCCCCTGATACCGTATGACTCTGGATATGTCGTTTGGACTTTTCCATGCCTGAGTCAGAAGGTGAAAGAGAAACAAAACTAACACAGACATCACTGTGGGCGACATAAATTTTATCAACCAAACGCCCGAGGGGGCTTTCTGAAGCAGGCGAGGACCAGGTGGGGTTTGATGAATTCACACGATTTCTTTTTTCTCCCACTTTCTTGCCTGTCACCCACCCCGAACCCATGACTAATTCTCTTCTTACCCTTCATAACTGGTAAAAAAACAAAACGAAACAAAACAAAAAAGCCGCACAGAAGCCGAGCAATATTAAGTTTAAATATCTGCTTAAAGAAAGAATCATATTCTGATAGTAAAAGAATTGTCTCAAAACAGGTGAGGAAGAAATTAAAGTCTCTGCAGAACACTCCAGGGCTTGGGATCCATAATTCTTCCAGGCGATGGTAGGAGCTCTGTGAAGGAGAAGGGAGACATATATCTAAGCTGCTTCTACAAAGTGTAGGTCAGAATCAGGGCAGAACCCCCTAATTTAAAAACGATGTCTAAGACAGAGTCCCAGGTTCCTGGTGGCTGAGAAGCACTATGATGCAGTGGGCCAGACACGGCATTTGGAGCCAGACGGATCTCAGTCAAATTCCAGCTCAACACTTACTAGCTGTGACAAACTGTCCCGGTGACTTTGCCCTCCCATGTCTTAGTTTATTTATTTGCAAAATGAAAAGAGGGGTGGTGAGAGTGTCTGCCGTGCAAGACTGTTGCAAGTGTTCAATGAGATAATTTGTGCCAAGCACTCGGCATACAGTAGGCACTTGTATTAGTTAAGGCAACGCTAGCTGTTGTGTCCAGTGGTTTAATGCAATTAAAGTTTATTTCTTACCCATGTAATAGACTAAATGGGTCCAGCAAAAGGCTGTCCTTCAAGCGGTAACTCAGGGACACAGGTGTCCATGCTGTGACTCCCCCCAGTGCATCTAAAAGGGGAAAGCGGGAGGCTTTTCTTCCGGTGGTCATTCAGGGATTCAGGCTTTCACCTTGGGACCTCCCCACCCCTTGACACATCAAAGTCCTGGGATTCCAGATGTCAGAGGGGAAGGAGAGAGTGAAGAAGCCTTATCCGTTTCTTAAAAGCCCTGGCCTTAGAGATGAGACTCGTCCAACTTCTTCATATTCCATCGATGAGAACTAGTTACACGGCCTCCCCCAAGTGCACAGAGAGCTGGGAAATGCAGTCCCAGCTCAGCAGCCACCTTTTAACAGTCAGTCACTCCACACCCTGAAGGGGTGCAAAATGCTTCTGCCTGGCAGCTCACCCTGCCATGATGTTCGATAAAGCGTGGCCATTCTGACTTCATTTGGTAGGAAACACACAGTCAAATGAGCCATGATCTTGGATAACAAAACTAAGTACGCTGTAAAATGCTGAAAGATAAGGAAAAAAAGTCAAAACCCAGAGAGGATAAAGCTAGATGAATAAACTAGTCTATAAGTTTTAGTAGTACTTTTGATCATGGTTTTTTTTTTTTTTTGGTCATATTTGAAACCAAAGAATGTAATGTTTTTATTACTCCATCAGACAAATATTTATTATGCTGATTATATGTAAGATGCTGGGCTAGGCATTGGGTGTGGGCTGGGAAAAGGGTACAAAGATGAGTAAGACCTAAATCTTGCCTTCAAAGTGTTTATATTCCGATAGGGGAGGGAAGATATGCACATCCTCAAAGGGCCACAGAGACAGGCCGTTTGGGCAGTGCCCGAAAAGTACAAAGTGCTATGGGATTTGAGAAAGGGTGGGATGGTTTCTGTCCAGCATGACTCAGCGGCAAGGGAACATTCCAAATGCTCAGGGTGTGAGTCTGTCCTTGTCCATATGCCCCTTGATACCACTCTACTCGCTCCACGACCACTCTAGACTTTGTTTCTCAGACCTCTTATCTGTTCCATCTCTGCTCCGCACAGCTCAGAGACCTCCTCTATTTACTCTGGGCCCCTGGTTTTTCCCTCCTCCCTGGCAGGGCCTAGGTTTCCGGACTCCATTTCTGGCATGGGGTGTCTTCTTTTGGTGGCTCTCGAGCTCTGCTTCAGTGGGCTGCACTTCCTAGGTACAGCCTGGTGTCCAGATGTCACCCAATCTCCTAGGTTCTTATTTATCTTGGGGTTTGGAGAATGGACCAATTTGTGGATTAATTAAATTGCATATGACTTAGGCCTTGAAGGATGCACCGAATTTTGTTAAGTAGAGAAGAGGCTTTCATCTGTGTAATGCTTGACTCGACAAAAAGGTCCTTTGTCACGACTGACTCGGTTTAACTGGAATCTTTTCAGTTCTATCTATGTTTTTGGAAAGGCATCTTTTTTATTGCCAAGGGCACTGAGATTAGTAAGATACAGCAGTTTCTGTTGATATAAGTAGGGCAGCTGGTATCACACCCATTTAATAGATGAGGGAACCTGAGGCTTGGAGAGGTCAGGTGCCTTTTCTAGGCTTAATCAGCCAGTAGGTAGAATGGACAGGATTTTTCTCCAGTTCCCTTTAGCCCTAGTCCAGTGCTCTTTTCCCATGTCACACAGTGCCATGGGCGTTCAAATGAAGGACTGAATTTTATCAAACCAAATTCCATTCAATAAGACAAAATACCTTGCAAGAATATTTACAATGTGATGGGACATTATTGAAGACCGTAAAACCTCCAATGGTCAGAGAAATAAACCCTGCAGTTACTGTTTTCTGCATGCGTGAAGGATTGCATTAATGAATTAATGGATGCACAGTACCCCGACAGCTCCTCTGCTCAGAGTGTGTAGGCGGTTCCATACTCTGTCTGTTGGGAAACAGGCCCTGCCTCGGACAAAAGTTCCTCACCTTTTGCTTTTGTGATCCTCATCTGGTGAAAGTGTGCCTGCTTGGGTTCGCTGAAACTGACATTTAATTTCAGTTCTACTATTACTCCTTCCCCTTCAGATTCTCAGGGCGGGTGGCGAGAGGGTGGGGGCCACCTCAGGAGGCAGCAGCAGCAGCTCTGCTGATGGGTGAAGTGGGATTTAAAGAGAGGGAGGAATTTGATGAGCGCAGAGTGGTGTGATGGAGCAGAAGAAGTTGGTTGCTCTGAGTACGAGAGGCATCCTTGAAAACGGCAGAGCCGCGAAGCTAGCACAGGGCGTGGAGAAGGAGATGCAGGCCTGGAAGTGAGGAGCAAACGTAAAAAGCACGTTTGGGGTGTTTAGTGAGAACATGACAAGGCCTTACATACAAGCAAAGCGTTTGGAGGAACTACTAGCAACACTGATCAGTCATGGGTGGGGAAAAGGTTCAGAGAAATGGCATCGTGAATGAAAAACGACCGTGTGCGCTGCTATTTCAGGGCCCAGAACCTGTCCTATGTGCAGAAACTATTAATAACTTTTGCCTGTTTTGACAAGATGCTGAATTTTCCTACTGGGACCACGCTCCTTTCACCCCTGGAGATTGGGACCAGGAGGTATGAAAGAATCTCTCTTAGTCCTAGCCATGAGCACTATTTGAAGATGCTGCTTTTCTTAAATACCTCATATTTCGAAAGGTAACAAAATCCATATTGGAAATTAGAAAAATAAATGAGCAGGAAGAGGGTTCAGCAGGAAGAGTCTGACGTGGCTGTCGGGAGCAGAGGCAGCTTTTGCAGTCGGAGCTCCCCGAGGGCGGGGCTGCCCTGCTCACCTGGGCCTCGTCTCCAGCAAACGTTGGTGAAACAGCTGGCAAAGGAATGACTGATGCCGCAGGAAACTCACGTTCGGCTAGACTGAAGAAGTGGGAAATTGAAACAGGGCTCCTGTTTCAGAGCAGGCCTTGGGGGCGTAGCGTGAACCCGGAGCGTCTGGAGGCCCGAGTTTCCTGGTTCTCTTCTCTCCCATTGGACGAGAGGGATGCAGAGTCATTAGCAGCCTTGGCAGGAAAGGTGGCAAGGAAGGTGTTTGGTGGCGCGTGCATCCCTTGAGATTTACGTAAGGATGAAATGAGAACATCCACTCACGGAGCATCTATGTGTTGATTTCCTTACATGTGCCGGGCAGCAGGGACACAGCAGTGAACAAAAGAGGCAAAAATCCCCACCCTCGTGGTGCTGACATTGCAATGCGGGGTGGCAGACAAGGAATGAGCAGACAAGTGGTAGTGTTAGTGTAGTAGATGGTGGTACATGATGGAGAACAGTGTAGCTACAGGGGGCTTAGGGAGTGCAGGACAGCTGCCAGGGCAGGCCCTGGGAGAAGATGACATTTAAAGCAGATGACAGACCTAGAGCTGGGGGAAGAGTGTTCCCTACCCAGGGGACAGCAAGTGCACAGGCTCTGGGAGGGAGCTGCCAGGTGTGTTCCAGGAGCTGCGAGGAGGCTGGGGTGGCTGGAGCTGAGAGAGAGGTGCAGAGAGTGGTAGGGAATGAGGTCACAGGGGAGAAAATCCTCTGGGTCTTACAGGTCATGCCTAGAACTGTAACTGAGATGGAGCCCCTAAAGGTGCACAGAGCAGGGACAGGCTCTGGTTAAGTTAAATGGGATCATGCTGTGTGTACTTAATGTTGTATGAAAATCTCTTAACAGACCCGGCGAGAACATAGCACTTAATAAATGTTGGCCGTTGCTATTATTGAGCTTATTAAAACATGGTGGGGAGATGGGATCCCAGAGTGGCAAATGGCTTCCTGTATCGTGTGTGTTACACTCTTGCTCTGCCAGCTTCTCACACGTCGGTTCTGATAAAACTCGGGGATATCAGATAGTAAACACGCTCGGGGATTACCAGGCCTTGGGCCTGAAACTAGATTCGCAAGTGTCCTGATGTTGTGATTAATTGCCTCATGGGTGGAATAAACACTTATGAGCATCTCCTACACATCAAGTGCTGAAGCAGACACCGGTTATAAATACGGAAATGGACTAGACTGGTGGGATTCCTGCCCTCGCAAGCATTATTTAATTCAAATCTCCTCTGGGCAGTGTGTGAAACTGACACGAAACAGTTATGCAAATGGTTATGTCAACCTAACAGTGATAAATGACATGCAAGATGGGTGCAGGTGCTCCGGAATGCACTGCAGAGGGCCTTACCTGGTCATTGTGAGGGGCCTCTCTGAGGAAGGAACACTTAAACTAAGGCATGAGAAAAGGGGAAGGTGTTCTGGTGGGATAGGGCCCCTGGGGAGAGAAGGCCACACGTGCAAAGGCCCTGTGGCCAGAAGGAGGAAATGAGTGCCCATGCCGGGAGAGCAGAGCGCTAGGGCACAGGGGTGGGATGTGACTGAAGAGGTAGGCAGGGCTGGTCAGGGGGGACCTTTGGCATGCGGGGATTCAGGCCTTTATTCTGAGTGCAATGGCCGGTACCAAAGGGTTTCTAACAAGGCTGTGACCGGATCAGACAAGCATTCGGTCACTCTGGCTGAACATGAAGGGTGGCTTGGATGGTGATGAGAAGGGTCTTGGGACCTGTTGGGAGGCCCCTGAAGCACTGGAGTGGTCAAATTCTACATAATGAGAACTGAAGTGCAATAGGAGGGTCCCCTCAAATATTGCCCCCATCCACGGGCCTTGGTTTGGCTTTAGCCTAGTAAGGTGTCTGCCCATCCCATCTGCGCTAAGGCTGTTAGCCCTTGGTACAACGGCCACAGGCACTGGGCTCCACCTGGCCTGGGATCCCAGTTCTGCCCCTTCCTGTCCTTGTGGTATGGACAAGTCTCTCAATTCCTCATCTCTTAAAATGGGCAAAATCACACTTGCCAAACTAGGTGGTTTGGGAGGATTAAATCAAATGATGACAATATAAAGGTCTGTCCTGATACAACTCAACAAATGCCAACTTCAGACTATCAGATGAATTGTTCTCTGATGAGGACATGTTCCTGCCACAGGGGCACCGGAGGGAGAGTGCAGAAAGTGATGGTGTGAGATACGGGAAACCACGATATTTACCTTTGGGCTTAGCAGCCCACTGGTGCTCTGAGAATGAAAAGCAGGACCATTTCGAGGGATCTGAATAAAAGGTGCCAAATTCGAGAGATATCTATGGGAAGATTAGAGTAGTTTCTGTTCCTGTATAAATTCATTTCCCAGATTCATGAACATGTATTTAAAAAGCAATGAATTTCATCAAAATCTTGAATAGGGAAATGGTCCCTAAGACTGGGCCCCGTATTTCAACTTGTATGGATGGTATGTTTGACTGTTTGCATATATGTACATGTCATTCACTCCACAAATAATAATTGATTACCTTCTATGCTGCTGGTGCCGTATTAGGTGTTATCTGTTGGTGACACAGACTTGGCCCTTGTGTCTGTTTCTTCCACAGGAGACTGTAGAATTTCTGATTCAATCCCTTCGCTAGAAACCAAAGGGCAAAACTCTGGTTTTTCAGTTTCACTCAGTGTTTAAATTGTTCCTTTAAAGTGTCAAGATTTCATCGTGTGTCTCATCAGCTCTTAAATTACATTATCTTGAAAGTTTCTACTCAAACTCCTACCACTCAAATTTCAAAAACCTTTTTGTTAAAAAACATGATGAACCTCAAGTAATTCATCTCATGAAGTTGCAGAGGATGAAAATGTGGCTCGGAGATGATTAAAAAATAGACAGTTAAATACACACGTGGATACGTCCCAGCCTGTATGGTCCTCCCGTGTCTACTGAGGGCTGTGTGCCACATGGGCCATCGGCCCCTGGTACCGAACATGAGTCTGAGGTGGGGGCCATGCATGCCCCGAGATCCTCCATGGTAGCCTGCCCCTCGGGCCAAGTATCCTACCCTGATGGATGGATGTTACCCTGGAAAATATGCAGTTGTCAGAAACCCGATCACACAGTAAATTTGCCAGGCAGATTATGAAATATGAGTCATGGTTCTATTTGTCCTGCAATGGTGAAAATTGCAAAATTTTTATCAAGATAGAAACTGAAACTCTGAGTGTCACCTCATGGGGAGCCCTGATAGTCTCACGTCAGACCGCTGTCTTCACCCACCCCCCATCTCTAGTCACGCTATTGCCTCTGCCAGGGAGTTACCCGCTGTTACGCTCAGCGCCCAGAAAATTGCCTGCCCAGAGGCCTTTTCAAATCGTCCTTGCAAGCACCTGTCGTGAGCCTGACTTCCAGCTCCCTGCCAAATAGGAGGTGCGGCTGTCCTGGAGGCACCGTCTCTCTCGGCCCCCTCCCTCCTACCGCTGAAACTCTGCAGTCCAGGCCCGCACCCTCCCCGCTCCTGTCTGCCCAGGTCTGCCCTTGGCATCCCGTCCTGCACCCAAGATCTCCCAGTCGCCACTTACATACCTGTCCTAAGTCCTGTTCTCTTAAGAACTCAGTTTTTAAAAATGGATTTCTACTAATGTTCTAATTTGTTATTCCTTCCGAGAAGGAGGTGCTATCTTAAAGTGATCTTAGGTAGATATTGTCTCAGTCTAGGGCTTCAGAACTGTGTTTCATGAAGTCCCAAGCGTCCTCGGATGTGCCTGAGGGTCACTATCGGGGGCTTGGAAGCCCCTGCCCTCTGCCCAGGCTGCAACCAGGGCCATGCTGCTTTCATACGCCTGCTACACTGGGGCCATGTAGTGGGGTCAGTGACACCCCTACTGGCTCTGGAGCCCAACCACACAGGTTGGAACCCCAGCTCTACCACCTACCGGCTGTGTGATGTTGGGGAGATCATTTAACTTCCCTGTGCCTTAGTTTTGTCATCTGTAAAATATGAACAATAAAAGTACACTGTATCTACCTTGTAGGGTTGTTGTTGAACTAGATGAATTAAAAATCTGCCACATAGTAAACACAACTTAAGAATTTGCTATCATGGTCTATATAGGAGTACTCTGCAAGATTTCATTTGAAAGAGGGTTTCCACTGCTTTACAAAAAGGTAAAACAAACAAACAAAACCCCACACTCCTACTGCCTTTACTCAGACTATAAATAACTTACTGAAATGTTGCCACCAAGGGCAGGTTTCTCGGTGCCTCTCGAGTCCTACCGAAGTGTGAAGCAAGTTGGCTTCAGGTATGTCCTTGGCCTAGGCCAACCATCTCACAACCAGCGCTGACATCCATAGTTGCTGACTTAGGGAACAGAGTTAAGTGCAATGGCTGAAGCACCATTCTCTTACTCTATAGGATTTTTTTTTTTTAATGTTATTACTAAGCTAATAATATTAGGCTCTATACATCATGAGTGCCCAGCAAGAGGCCATCGACTCACAGTGTGACAGTGGCCATTTGAAGAAATGTTTCTCGATTTTCAAAAAGTCAGATACCAGTATCAAAGAATGCTGTAGCATCTGCCTGGTTAAAAATGAACTAATAAACCAGCCCACGTTTCAATTATTGGTGACAGCATATATCAGGCAACACTTGACCACTTGGGGCATGTGTCACAGTTAATTCCTAACCAATCTTAAGGTCCTCAAACATGGAAATGATGCTCTTTCTTCCTTTCTTTTTAAGAGTTTCTAATTTGTTTACTTGCATGGTACTTATTGCACGACAGTGTAACTCTCAGCAGCAGAAGCACAGGCTGCCACTGAGTTGCACCGTGAACACCAACTTGCTCACAACTGAGGAACAAGCAGAGCTGAAGCACGTGCCATTCAACACCCCCAGAGTGTGCCCCCCACACACTCCTAGCTCCACTACAATGCTCTAAGTGGGGTCCAAAGCATTCCACTGCGTAAAACATAGGATCATCATGGTGAGGGCCAGAGTGAGGACAGATGCAATCTGTATGTCTGAACTCGAGTGGGGTGTTTCCACAGGGTTTTATTGCCCGTGGATTTGAGAAATATTTGGGGTTTTTTTTTTGGGTGATTAATACTCTGCCATTTATACTGACCATGTGGCTTCATTTTTAGAACTCCAAACACACAAGGGCTTCTGGGTAGAACCTGAAGCAAATTTTAGGGAATGTGTATCCCAATCCCCCCATGACATTTCTTTGTGGGCCAGTGTTAAGTCACAGGTATCAGAATCCGGGAGAAATTTCTTGTGAAAGGAGAGGATTTTCTTACACATTTGTATCTCTAAACTCAGAAGAACATTGTGATAATATTTTATTAGCAAAGTATCATGATAGCAGGTGCCAAGCAAGGTCCTGAGTGCTTTTACACAGATTATTTCATTTATTCTTTGGAAAAATTCTATAAAAGTGGGGATATTATATTTTAGAGGTGTGAAAATGCAGGTTTGGTGAGTCAAAGTGACTTGTCTGAGGTTATCCGAGTAGAAGGTGATGGGGTTGGGATTTGAACCAATGTCTGGCCCCAAAGCCTGGCTGTTTCCTCTTGTACACGCAGGCTCTCCTAAGGAACATGGGGTATTTATTTCTGTATATACTGTGGCTGCATTCTCCAAACAGTTCAGAGCTTTAGAAAATATTTTGAGAATTCTCACTCAGATAGACTTTCCGGCAAATACACCTTATTTTGCTTGAGAATTTCTGTTTCTTGCACCTTTGTCCATTCAGCTCGGAGAACCAACCTCAGGGAACAAAATTGCCCTCGACCTACCTACCGCACGCATTTTCTTTGAGTGCTTTGAGACAGCAACTGAGCTGCCATACAGGGTTTCTCTTATCAAGACAGGTGACTCTGGTTTCCACGGAAGGTGTGACTGCCAGAGGTCTCCGTCTTCACCCTCCCCTCCCAGTGCTGGACAGAAAGTCTGGTACCGGCTGCTGCTGGTGAGGTTGGCTCCAAGGGGACATTCACGAGAGAAAGAGCCCTTCTGCCACCCCCACCCCCACTGGGGGCCTTCTCTGCATCTCTTACTGTCTTCTCGACACCTTACGCTGGCGTTGTTACTGCTGAAGAACTGAAGGGAGAAATCACAGGACTCGGAAATTCCGATGAACCTTTTGCTATTAGTTGTTGTGCAGAGCCGGTGAGGGTGGTTCTCAGGAGATGGTGAGAGATTGTGGACCATGGCTGCCGAGCAACCTTCATCTGAGGAGGAGGATGTAGGAGTCCCACTGTCAAAGTGAGAAGGAAAATGAGGCAATGAGGCATGTGAAAGGGAAATGCATTTTTATTTCCTTAAAAACATTCTGTCTTCAGAGAGGCATGCTGCTGGGGTCTCAGGCAACCAAGAGGGACTGTGAAAGCTTGCTCTGAGAAGGGAGCGAGAGAGCAGAGAAGGGGAAAACCCACCTGGGACATGAGTGAATTTTGAGCTGTTCAAATATTGTTGATCTTACTGGATTCCAACTTTTGACAGCTGCTAAATATGGCACCTGAGAAAATAGCTTCAATTTTGTAATTTGGAAATGGGAAGGGAAAATTCATTAGGGTTAAATGCACAGAAGGAGCACAAGGGTCTTTCCTGTATAAGCGCAGAGGCTTTTAGCTGTGACTCATTGAGTCCTGGTACGTGGAGAGTAGATTTGGGGTCCTGCAAGGACGAAACAGACACGTTTCCTCCCCTCTGAGCATGGGCACCAACAAGGACAAGCTTACGGACAAGCCCATTAGGAAGTCGCCTCTGTGCAATATCCCCCTCTACTGGATTCTTGCATGGAAAACACTGTCCCAACAGCGTCTGCGGCCTGAGAATCTTTTCCGAGCTTTTTCTCTACAATAAAACGCATTTTGGAGTTGGCCAAGGCGATATCCCCTAGCCTTTCCACTGCTCCCTTGATTAAAGTGAGAAATTCTCTAAATGCACACACACACCCAAGAAAGATAAGACATATCCAAGAAGGATGAATGAAATGATGATGGGGGCAGCATGGAATTTTAGGACCTCAGAAGACTGAGTTGTTTCCCTAGTGGGGGATAGAGGGCCAGAGAGGGGAGCCTTGCTGATGGCACACAGCCAGTAAGAGGCGACACTAGTGCTGGCACCCTCCTTCCCCTGACTCCCCCTCTAGTGCTCTTTCTCCTGTGACAGAGTGACATAAATACTCAGATTCACTGAATCCTAAGAGTGGCTTCTGGTCGTGGAAATCACAGGGCTTCTCTAGGGAGGAGGCAATCCTTTAGACTGTTTCCTTAGCAGGGTTTCCTTTGCTGCCCAGGGTGGAGTTATCTGTGGTTCCCACTGACCCCAGAGAATGGGGATGGAAATGGTCTGGCCTGAGGTCCCTGGTGACCCTCAGACGGTAAGTCCAGGCAGAGCCCGGGTGCTGTGAGAAGCACCCCCATGTCCTGTCCCATCACAGGGCCGCGCCCTTTCCTATTAGAGTCTGCCCTGTAGAACTTTCTGCAGTGATAGACTTGATGCACATCCGCACTATCCAATAAGGTAGCCATTAGTCACATGTGACTACTAACCACTTACCGTGTGACTAGTGTGACTGAGGAACTGAATTTTAAATTTTATTTAATTGTAACTAATTTAATTTAAAGAGTCACATCTATCTATTGGCTACCTGTTGGACAGCACAGTTCTAGAAGGGCCTGTTGACATGTGTACATCACCTGGCCAGCAAGATAGTGGGTTCCTTCCTTATCAGGTGCCCCTGGATAACTGGCAGGGCTGTGTGGGGGGCACAGCGCCCAGGCTGGGGCAGAGCAGCTCGTGCAAGCAGCCCTGGAGCAGGAGGTGAAAACTCCAGGGTTGGAATCTTGCTGCTGCCCTGGACTGGCCACATGGGTTTGGGAAAGACTGAACCCCTGGAACTCTGTGTCCTCACCTGTGAAATGGGGACGTTGGTTGGTTCCCTGCTTTTTTGCCACAAGGGAGCCCTCTCATTATTTTTCCCCATGGACTCTTTCAACCAAAACAAAAGTCTGCTTCTGCCACAAGCAGCATTTATTAACAAAATAATTACTGACGTTTGAAATTACTAACTGCTAATCAGAACTTTCATGACACCAGCTAACCAGAGTGATCACATTTAGTTGATATAAGTCCATCCAAAAGCAAAGACACCTGAGGCACGATTAGCCAGCCCAGTCTCACCTGAGGCACACTCATATGCATTAGGAACGGCTTTAAAAAATATCGAGAATACCTCTAGGACCCTGATTATTGCCTGCTAGGACATTTAGGGGGCTTAGGGACCCAGGTTAGAATCTGGACGAGATGATCTCTAGGTCCCATCTGGGGCTTCGAGTTCCAAGTCCAAGGAGGTTTTGCTGGGAGGATCTGTTCAGGGGTGGGCAAGCTGGTGCAGCACTTTTGCGGGGATCTGGGCCATGTTGGGGAAGGTTGCTGCTGACATGCAGATGGGACACTGTGTAGGCAGATCTCCCCTTTTTGCTTAGGGCATGGCTTGGGAGCTGCTGGGAGATGTTAGAGCCGTCCAGGGCATAGCTGGTGTCCAGACCAGGCAGATACCAGCTTCCAGCCACTGGGCCAGGCTGCTCTCCCTTCCCCCAGGCACCACCCCCACCAGCAGGGGACAGAGCATGAGGCAAAGGGCCATTTGCTACCCAGCATGTGACCCTCCAAGGCTCCTGGAGGTGCTGCAAAGAGGGTGTTGTGTGGAAACGCAGAGCAATGAGGCAGAACCTGAGAAAAATTTGCACAGGAAGCTGTAAGGAGGCTCCTTCTCCCCTCTGAGGGTCTTTGAGAGTGGACTGGTCTCTTTGAAGGATGAAATTCTGGGTTGAGCTAACGTCTGTGCAGTGCCTCTGTGTGCCCTGGTCTCCCTTGCCTCATGGGATTTGAAGAGCAGTTCTCTAGGAGGGAGGAGATATTAGTCCACCCTACAGGCAAGAAAGCAAAGGAGCTGGGAGGCCAAGGGGCCAGCTTGAGATTATTTAGTTTGCAGATGGCAGCTCTGGGATGCACATCCAGGATGGCCAACGATCCGAACCCAGGAATATTCCCTGACCCTGTGCTGCCTCTGGTGAGAGAACACGAGCTGTGATGACCTGATCACTCTTACTCCTATTATCAATACCGGGTACCATTTTGGCAAGGGACATCCCCCTTCAGGTCAACACCAAGAATCATCTCTCCTTGGTTCTCACACCATATGTCCTTCACCTATTGCTGCTGCTTTATACGTATAAGTTTTGATTCTTCCAAGATCTTTCTCACACTGTTGAATTTTATTCTACCAGGAATCCTCATAGGTAGGTGAAGACAACTTCCTTGATCCCACTTTATAAACGCATAAACTGAGGCCCAGGGAGTTACATGACTCTGTCATTGACTTCAGGGTTGCATTGGCTAAATAAGAGAACTTTTCTGGTACATCTGCCCTTTTGACCTCTAGGACAGAAGTATCCATCCTACAATGTCAGTACCTTCCGGCACTTTTTGTTGCTGATGGAGATAAAGAAGAGGTTTTTATTCAGTCTAGTTCTGATAAGAAATCAGCACTTCCAATCTCAGCAATTTGTGTAATGCTGATGGAGGTTTTGACATCTTTAGAGTGTTCAAAAATCTTATGAGAACAGGATTTTCTCAGTGTTTGTGTGTGTCTGTGTGGGGTGTTTGAGCTATTTCATTCTTTGAGGGACCACAGAGAGGTGGTCTCTCAAGGCCAGGTGCAAGCTGTGATAGGCTGCATTCGTCACACCAGCCAAGAAGCATGGAGGTGTTTCGAAAGCAGAGCACCCTGGGTCAGCACGGGGACTTCAGTGACGATTACCTATCTCGTCCGGTCAGGCTGGGGCCTGGTTCAGTCTGGCCCACAGGGCTGCTTTGTGTGTGCTTATTCATTTTTAAATAAACATTAACTGAGCATCTCCTGTTTGTCAAACATCATCTTATGCACTTGCACAGTCATTATTTATCCCTTTGATTAAGACTCATGTTTAATTTGGGTTTTGTTTGGGGAGAGTACCTGAGCATCTGGAACAAGATTAAAATAAGCATAGCCCACTCTCCTTTCCCTTCGTAACTCTTCAGAATTTATTTCCCAGGAGATGGTGTTCGGTTGTTTGGTTTTATGATTTATGATGATGGAGGATTTTTTCTCTTCCATTAATGCTTGCCAAGGAGGTGTGTTCTGTGGAGGGTATACATCAGGCTGCAATGACAGTCTGCGGTGAGCGCCGCTTAACCAGGGGGAGGGGCCTGAACATTAATAAACTGAGATCATAGAGGAACAGGGGGTGGGGAGCCCAGGGCTTTTGTTGGAGAGATATTAATAGGGATAATGCTTACATTCTTAGCTGAAGAAACTATTTGATCTCCTGAGCATAGCTCTGATGTCTCTTATGATCTGTATTAAATGTAAAACCCCCCTCCACTCAGAAAGTCATTTGTCAAATCAAGTGGTTGGAAGTTTCTCTCCAGAGTCCGGAGCCTCGGAGAGAAAGACAAGCATGGCTGGTCCACCAGCAGCTGTGCCGAGGTGGGCTAAGTGGGCTGGGAAAGGCTCCGTGGCATGGGGACTTCCTCAGCTGGTCAGTGTTGGCATGTGGTCCGCTGGGGTCTGAGCTTCATGGTTTTGGTGGGCAAACACGGGGGAAGGGAAAAACAATTACCCTGACATTAATGAGGTGCTTGTTATGTGCCAGGCACTTTTAAATTTACTTTCTTATCTAATTTGGGCAATGATCTGATCAACCAGGATGCACGACTCCTTTTTAAGGGTGGGGTAGGGTTGGGCGGCAGGGGGAGAAAGGGAAGGAAGGGGTGAGAGAAGCCTCAGGCTGCCCCAGGGCCCAAGCTAACCCGCTAACCCATGTGTGCTGTAATGTGGGGAGGGGAGCGCTTCTAAAAGGCATTCTGGTCAAAACTATCTTCCCCATTGCATGAAAATTCCAAGCAACTGAGCCACTAGCGAATCAGATTTTAAGCATGAGCCATGGACTCCAGGAGCCCCCTGTTAAAATGTCCTTAGGGATATTCCCCGTGAGAGAAGAAAGGTCCTTTGGTATCAGCATGTGTTCATTTCAGAGGTTAATGGGAAACTTGGGGGTTGGTTTAGGGCAAAGGGATGGGCATCCACAGTTTTGCGTAGATAGAGCTCACCGCTCCTCCTTAGCAGCCAGGTAGCGGCAAAGACAAAGTGCCCCACCTCGAGCCTATGAAATCTCTGTGCTGTGTGTCAGTCCTCAAGGAAGCAGAGGAGGCTGATGATTTATAGGAGGCTGGTTTGGCCGGGACCCTTGCCTGCTTCCAGGGATGGCGCTGGCAGCAGAGAGCGGAAGGGAAGGAGGGGAAGAAGACCTTGCCCCCCACCCAATGCCCACAACCAACTGAGCAGCCAAGTTACTCAAAGGGAATTTTAGGAAAACCAGGCAAGAATTAAGAGAAAGCAACAAAATCATTTGGAGCTAAAGTTGGTTCTTCTAGGGAAAAACAAAGAGTGAGCAGTAGACATAGTAACCGTGATCACACACAAAGTTGGAGGGGAACAATTACAGCCAGGATATCTCCAGAGCTTCTTGGGCATTATGCGAAGCTTTGTATGAAATATCTGGTTTCCTCCTCAAAACTACCCTATGAAGGAGATACAATTATTACCACATTTTACAGTTGAACAAACTGGGTCCAGAGGATTTTCTAGCCCCTAGAATGAAGCAAGAAATATGATTGGTTACATGTTAACTAGGACTGTAACATCTGAACAGACCAGTAGCATAAGAAACCATAAATATGCCTGGTATTGAGACAAGAGAAAATGTCTCTTGTGAGATATACGGATGATCCACTATCACAAAGTAGCACAATTTTAGAACCGTATCATACTAAAGTCTATACATCCAAATGAGTGCTGGGCTACTAGGGAAACCCACCTCCTCCACCCACCACCCAATGCTAACAGGGTGATAACTGGAACTCCAGGAGGGATGTGGTTCTCACTTCCAGTGAAGCAGATACTGGTGTGTAGAAGGAAATTTGTCCTCCCCGGAAATCGCAGCTGACTTTTCCAATGACACGGCCACAGCTGGAGTTTTGAATATCCTCAGTGGTGGCCGAAGGCCATCCTGAGGAAAATGGTGTCAATTTTTGGAGGTTGATTCAGGTCCAATGAACAGAGTAAACGTTTAAACTGACCTTCTGAAGGAGAAATGACAAGGCCGGTTTTCCTGTATGGTCCATAAATCAATCTGATTCCTAGAAAGGGATTCCAAAAATATTTTGGCAGCAGCCTCGGAATAAATGTATATGGTTTCTGAGATGAGAGCTTTGGGGATAGTGTTCACTGGTAGGAATAAGTTCTGATGTTTCAGTAAGTAATAAATTGTGTTATCTTGTGTGTCTTTTTTCCCAATTGAAATATAAAATCCTGAAGGCTGGGAGGCCAGAGTGGATGCAGAGCTTAACTTTTGTTTGTGGAAGGTTTATGTGATGTCATTCCTCCCATCTCTTGTGGGGAGTCTTCTTCTCCAGCAGCAACTCTGTTCTCCCATGTACAGAACAAAATCCCTGGGCTCACCCAGACTCTTCTCCTCTTGCCATCTTCCACATCCAATCTCTCAGGAAACCCTACGAGCTCTACCTTTAAAACATACTCACAGTAAGAGCGCTTCTCACAGTCTTGTCTACATCCCATGGTAGCCTCCTCACTGCTCTCCCTGCCGCCACCTTTGTCTCCCCTGTGGTCCATTCTCTGCCCTGCAGCCATTTAGAAAGTAGGTCCTATCCCATCACTCTTCTACTCAGAACCTTCCAGTGGTTCTGGTGGTCTGCAGATGAACAGCTCCCAAAGATGCCCATGGCCTAGTGCCCAGAGCCTGTGAATATGCCACCTCACATGGCCAAAGGGACTTTGCACATGTGATGAAGGGTATGGGTCTCGAGATGGGAAAGTATGCTGGATTATCTGGATGGGCCCAACCTAGGGTGACACGTCTTAGGGACAGAAGTCCCTAGGAGCAGAGATCCTTTCTGGGCTGAGATCAGAGAGGTTGAGTTGTGGGGATGGAGGAAGGCTAGAGAGATGTGAGGTGAGGAGGACTTGACCCCTCGTTGCTGGCCTTGAAATGGAAAAGGGAGCCAAGGGCCCAGAATATGGTTGGCCTTGGTGAGCTAGAACAGGGGAGGCAAGGGTTCGCCCGTAGAAGCTCCAGAAGGGAACACAGCCCTGCTAACACCTTGACTTTAGCCCCGTTAGACCCTGGTAGGCTTCTGACCTCCAGGACTGTATAAACTAAGTTTGTGTTGTTTGAAGCCACTACGTTTGCATGTTTACAGCAATCTGTTACAGCAGCAATAGGAAACTGATAAAGTTTCTTATCCCACTTAAGTTAGATGCAAAAGTTTGATCCCAGCCTTCAAGGCTCTGAGTGATCTGGCCCTGTTATCTCTCTGACTTCATCTCCTTCCACCCACCCTCTGTCACTGGCTCCATGCACTTGGGCCCCCTTGCTCTTTCCCTGAACACACCGAGAGGGCCCTGGCCTTGGGCCTCTGTACTTGCTGTGTCTTCAGCCCGCAGTCCCTTCCCGCATGGCACCCTCCCCACCCAGCCCTCTCTGCTCAGAGCTCAGACACTGTGGGCAGGGGCCCCTTCAGTGACAACAGCACCCCCTGCTAGCGGGGGGTTTCCACACTCTCACCCTACTTGCTCTTCAAAGTGCTCACTGTCACCTGACACAGGTAGACAGACACAAATGTTTTCATGTTTGTTGGCTTTTTTGTTTTTTTGTTTATTGTCTGTCATCAGCCATTAGAAAGTAAGCTCTGGGAAGGCAGGAATTCCCACCTGATTTTTCTCTCTAATACATCATCAGTGTCTAGATGGTGCATAGCAGCTGCTCAATAAATACTTATTGAATCAATGAAGGAAAGGTGGGTAACAAGGCACTAATTGTCATTTGCTATATAAATCCTTTGCCATACTGATCATTGCTAGCTTTGGCTGGACATAAAAGTAGCCCTCAACAATCAACTCCCCAAACAGGTGAATTTTTTGGATAAGTTTTATTCTTTTCTTTAGATTATGATGTATACCAGCTGTTTGCATCCAAAGCCCAGAGATGGCATAGTATTATTACCCTGTTCTTGCATCTGCCTGGAGGGTAACTCCTGCTTAGTGTCACAGGGCTAGGGTTCCAGCACAGCTGCCCCTCACTGGCCTGGTGATGTTGAGCAGAGCACTTTCCCCTGCTCCTTCATTACCTCCTGGGATGAGGGCTGGGCTGGACTAGATGATGTTTCCTGGGCCTCTTCCACCTCTAAGATCCTCAGCGCCCGCTGATTCCGTAGCTGCTTGGCTCGTTCATGGCGGTTAACCGTAAGGACGTTCGGGCACCGTTTCTCTGGGCGCCTTTGGGAGACAGATGCTCCTTTGTGCTCCGCCCTGGAAGCTCTCCAGATTCCTGGGGGTGTGTCTTCTCTCGACATGAGAGGGCATAGGTGGAGTGTGGGTGTGTGCCAGCCTGTGGCATCTCTGGGAAGAGGAGGAGAAGGACAGCGCTAGGTGGGGAGCAGGCAGACAAGGCATGAAGTCTGCAGGAGGGGACAGGGATGAGAAACAGGTCACAACACATCAAAGTTTCTTAAACTCTTGGAGAGAAAACATTTAAAATCTGACTGAAAGGCGTTCCTGGCAGGTCTATTGGAGGAGGTAAGTGGCTGAGATGGAGCATGGATTTTGAACTGATTTCTTTAGACAACAGTTTGATCATATCCAGTAAAGTTGAAGATGTGTTTTCACTCTGACCCAGCAGTTCCACTCTGCTATGGGCTGAATTGTGTCCTCCCAGCCCCCAAATTCATGTGTTGAAGCCCTACGCACCACCCATGTGATGGTATTTGGAGATGGAGGCCTTAGGGAGATAATTAGGCTTAGATTAGGTCATGCGGGTGAGATCAGCACCTTTATAAAACGAGACACCAGAGAGCTTGCTGTTTGTCCCCATGATGTGAGGATACCGAGAGAAGGAGGCTTTCTGCAAGCCAGCAAGAGGGCCCTCACTAGGAACCAACCATGCTGACACCTTGATTTTGGACTTTTAAGCTCCAGGACTGTGAGAAAATAAATATCTTTTTGTTTAAGCCACCCAGTCTATAGTATTTTGTTATGGCAGCCCACGTTGACTAAGACATACCCCTAGTACCTACACCCTTGAGAAACTCTCTCACGTGTGCACCACTCGTGATAAGAATATTTTACAGCACCATTGTTATAGCAAACAAACAGGAGCAAAGTAAATGTCCACCAATTGTAGTAGAAATAAATAAATAGTGGTATATTCATACTGTGGAGTGCTATATAGTAGTAAAAAATGGGTGAATTCCTTCTAGCCTATCAATACCCATGAATCTCCCAAGTAGCAGAAGAATATGTGTCATATGAACCCATTTCTATAAGATTCAGATCCATATAATAATAATATATCATTACACTTATCTATGTATACACATAGATAGTAAAATTATTGAGAAAAAACACCCTGAAAATTCGGGAAGGTGATGACCCCGGAGAGGAGGTGGAGGGAGTGAGAACCAGAGGGCCACACAGATTTTTAAAAGCTTTCGCAGCGGCTGTGTGTTAGGCTGCGTGCTGGGGACATGGGTTCTGTTTTGTTATTCTTTATATCTTCTATATACTGTTATGTGTATTATTATGTATGTATATGAAATATTTCATCATTAGAAAAACAATTTAAGCAATGAAACAACACATCATAAAAGTGCAGGTTTTGGAGGCCGGCCAGCCTGGGCTCTGCTCCAGGCTTTGCAGTTTTGTTAACCGGGGATCCGGGCAAGGCTCTTCCCTCTGTGACTAATGGCTCCTCCAAGTGGGGACCTGAAGAGAAAACCAGAGCCCACATGCAGTAGGTGTTCCACAAAGGGGAGGGAGGATGATGAAGGTGAGTGAGGAAGGCCCACAGAGATATTAAAATGCTTTTATTTTTCTCAAGAAGATGATAGGTGTCACAAAATGTTTCAACAGTAACAATTAGCCTGCACGTGAAGCTTTGTAGTCTGCAAACCCTCTGTTCCTTGGAGCTGACACTTCTCTGAGGCACGGAAGAGCAGGTTAAGTTTGCAAAGGACAAATGGACTGAAAGTGAACCCCACATCACAGCGGGAGATGTTGAGCACAATGTCTTTCAGAGCCAGTGGACCACAGGTTAGTACAGCTGCAGAGCAGTGGAACAACTCAATGAAAGAGATCTATTTGGTGAACCTATGGGGAGCCCTGCACCCCACGCTTGGGACTTACATATTCTTTCCAGTGCAAATGTTTATAAAAATTGGCCCTACTTTAGGTAACAAAGAAATCAGGAACACATAGGTGATGCTTTTTGACTACAATGCAATTAAGTTAGCAACTAATAACAAAAAGAAGATAACACACACATTTAGAACTTTTAACATCCTTCTAAATAACTTGAGAATCAAATAAAAACAATGTAAAACCTAGCAGAGAGGTTTGAAAAGCTCTAAGTGGCTGGTACTCTCTGCTAAGCTTTGGCTGGTCCTGGAGAACCAGCTAGGTTTGGTGTTGTTTGTCCCGGGACCTTGCCTTCTAGGATTCATCTCCTTCATCCAGGCTTCAAGTGGCTGCCTGTTGTCTTCAGACCAGTATATTAAATACAATGTATTTATGGCTTTTACCTTACTCCACGCCCTGTCCCCACCCTGCATTGCTCCCTTTTCCCATATACAAATGTCCCAGTTGACTGTCAGGAGTAGAAGAGAGCACATATTTGTGGAAAACTGGCTGGCTGTGCACCAGGTGCTGGGATTTGAGTGTACAGATGAGTAAGACCTAGTTCTTGCCCATAAAGAGCTCCCAATTGAAAGGGAGGAAGGACTATTACTATATCCATTTTACATGCACACACATATAAGGGAATGTATCTTATCCATTATATTCACATAAATTGTAGGACCATGTGATGAATGTCTTTGTAGAGGTCTCCAGAAAGTCTTTGGGATGAAGAGAGGGCAGCACAGAGTGTGCATCCAGCCGGTGGTGGGGCTGGGGGATGTGGGAAGCCAACACGATCAAGGTGCCATGTCAGGTGGATCTCGGAGGTGGGTATGGAGTTCTTCAGGAGGACGGGAGGAGGAAGGCCAATGGGCCGGCATGGGGAAAGGAATACAGGTGTGAAAGAGCCCGATTAGTGTGAGAGACACGGGGGAGCCTGGCACACAGCGTAAGGTGCCAGGGTGGGCTGCCGTCCCCCTGCAGGGCCTAAACCACGAGAGACCTTGAAATCTAAGGAGTCCAAGGAATTGGAGTTGTGCTTGTAGGAGAAAAGGGGTTAGCAACAATTTTTAGGCAAGGAAGCGACAGGGACGGATGTGAGCTATTTTAAAAAGCAATCGCTGGCAGAAGAGGAGAAGATGAACGGGAGGGAGGAGGGAGGAGGGCGCAGGGCAAGCGGCAAAGAGGCAGCCCGACGGTCGGGGCGAGGCAATGAAAGCATGATAAATGAGTGCGAGGATGCTGGAGACTGATACTCAATGTGTTATCCCTCCCAGGAATTTTACTGTTTTGACAGAGGACACTGTCTTAACCCAAAGGAATGAAACTGCAAAGATGGCAATTCCTGGGATTATGACAAGGCTGAGGAGAGAGGTTTTGGGGCAAGGGGTCTAAAGGGGCCCTTAGGGGTCCTTTAAGTAGATCCCATGTAGGTGGGGTCACTACACTTCCTTCTGTGCTGCTCTTGTTTGGGGTCCTGTTGCATTATAAGTGTTAGGAGAACAGTTGTAGCTGAAACTGCGTAGAAACATAATTCAACCAGATTGAAAAAGAAAGCTCTTTCTTCACCTAGACCGTCCAAGACTCAGGCTAAACCTTAGCCAGCCGATCTTAACAGCACTCGCTTTGCCCCAGCCAGTCAGTGCAATGACGTGTTGGGTGAAAACTTGGGTGTGGGCCAGCCCAGAAGCGGGAGGCTGTCCTGCCAAATCAGTCTTGGCACAGAAACTGCCGTGGGGCTGCCGCCTAGGGTGCCACGGGGCCAGAGGGCAGAGGCTGGAGCAGGCGCTCTGGGAGGAGAGGCCCGTGCTCAGGGAAATCCCGTGTTGATTCAGGTCTGGGACCAGGACTCTTGCTGAAACAGTTTCTCCAACCCCGAGCAATCATTTCCCATCCTGGCTATCGCTTGAGTGGCCAGAGAAAGCCGTTGGTATCCATGATGCTGAAACTAATGAGCAGAGTGGTCTTTTCTGCATTTGAAGATGATGCTAGTCTATTTCCACCCCTCAGGGCTGAGTTGGGTTCTTTCTGTGGTACCGGGGACAAGTTTCCCTGAACTATCCACATTCTCTCGTGGCCTTCCTGTTTCCTACATACCCGCGTTATTGAGACAGCTGGTGGCATTGGGGCTGGGAGGAGGTTGTGGCTGTAGCTCAAGGCTATGACCTACCTGGGCCACCCAGGATTCCCACATTGGCCTTGTGAGCGTTGCATCTTGTACACACCTGGCTCGACTTTCCCAGGCAGCTCCGCAAACTGGTAGAGAGCACCTCTTCCCCATTCCTACGTGCTTCTTTGAAGGCACAGACAGGGACAGGACAGGTGAAACCAGAGTCAGTACAGCCCAAGAATAGGGAAGCTCAGATTTCCCTGGGGTCTGGTGCCGAATCTCGGATGCCTGCCCAGGGTCCAGGCGTCGGCAGGACCAGAGTGCACAGGCAGCCCAAGTGGCCATCCCCAAGCAGTCCAGCTTCTTCCTGCAGCTGTTCTGGCTCTGTCCTTAGCCTCCCCGTGCAGAAATAGGCCTGTGGTCAGATAGACAGATGTGACAAGTGACAGGTGGTGGATGCTCTGTGCAGGGGAAGGGAGGGTCGAGGACTGGCTGCTTCTCAATCTCAGCTTCTTCCTGTTTCAGTGCAGACTGGGGCCACAGCCAGGCTCAGGTAGCATGTTTGAAGAGGACAAACCCTTGTGGTGACACCCATTCCTCAGTCCATTCGGGCTCAGAGACTAGATTCTCTCTTCCTCTGCTCCTCGCCTCCCCACAGTGAGACTTAGCGTCCTGCAGCCAGAGGGACCCTGAGGGGTCCCCTGAGTCCAGGGTCCTTTCCCTACCCTTGTCCTCTACTGAGAAGCGTGAGGATTTTATGCTGGCCAAATCCTGACCCCTGCTTTGGACAGAACTGAGCCTATTTTATTTACATTCCCACTGACCAAGATTTTATTGAGCTTTATATCTTATGATTTGTATGATGAAAATAATTTCCAAAAAATCAATTTCTGAATATGAAATTAAATTACAATAATGGATATGTTTGTATAAAAGTTCACAGGCACTGAGTGAGGGGTTTGCTCCTGATCCCAAGGGCAGTGGAGAATCATTTATGTGCTCAGAATATAGGTCAGGCTCAGGACCTGGTGATTTATGCACATTTTGCCATTTAATCCTCTTATCCATCCTACAGATAAGGAAACTGAGGTTTGGGGGTTAAGTGACTTGCTTTAGGTGGCATAGCTTGGAAGGACAGAGACAGGATTAGAATCCATGCCTATTTGGCTTCAAAACTCATGTGTTTTCCAAGATTCTGGGTGGCCTAGGGAGCTGTCACACCCCATTGTGGCACATCTGGGTCTCGCTATTGCCAGGTTAGTTGAAAGTCCCCCAGTCCCTTTTTAGACGTAACAGTTGGTTCAGATTTTCTCAGTACTGCATCTCCTTCCATATGCAGTTGGGCCTGGCGAAATCCCACCGTCTATTTGACTGAGCTCATGTGGCCCCTTTATCATGAAACCTTCTTTGGACCTCCTCTGTCCTTTCTGCAAATGCTGACTCTTGTCACATGTGGGCCTCGAGCTCTCACTGCCTTCTATTGTTGTCCATTGTGGCTGTGCCTAAGGTCCCCTGGAACTGTGTGGCCTTGGCTTGGGCCATGCAACTTCCACCACAGAGGTCCACCCTTCAGGCCTCCCCTCACCTTAGGAAGTGGCGGGGTGGGCATTGGAGGATGAGGTGAGGAGAGGGCAGCCATGTGGGGAAGAGGAGAGCAGTGTCCCAGAGTGGAAGAAGAGTGGCCAAGAGGTTGTGTTGACCAGAAGCCACCAGAGTCTTAATCCTGAGACCTAAGGGAGAAGGAGGCAATTCCAGGTTCAAGGAAGTGCCACAATGGATGGCCATTGGGTGGGAGTTGAGATGAGAGTGAAAGGTGAGACAGAGGTAGAAGCCTGGCAGTGCACGTTAGGCACCATTCCTGCTGGTGGCCGTGTGCATGTGAGGAAAGCTTTTTGGACAATTGTATGGTGGTGACACTTTCTTCCTGGTGTGGAGGCAGGTGGAACTAGAAGTCAGAGCCCCACAGAAGAGCTGGCCTATCCTTTTAAAAGCCCAAAGAATTTCATATCCTAGAGTAGGCCAGAGGGACACAGAAGTGGTCTGGTAAGTAGGGTTTTTAATAACTTCGCTCTCCCTCGGCTGCTACGCCCACCTGCTGGGGCATCCTATCACTTCCTGCCCACCACTTATCTGGGAGGGACATGGTGCCCAGCGAGGCAGGTAGTGCAATGACAAACACACCCAGCAACAACCACGTGCCAGGTGAGAGGGCTGGAGACAGTGGTGAATAAGACCGAAGTGGTTCCCTTCCTGGAGAAACACTAGCTACCTGTGTGATGTTAGCATCTTGGCATCTCTGAGCCATAATTTACTTACCTGTAAAATTAGGAAGTTTTTATCCACCTTGAGACATCTAGATGGTGTCCAACATACTTTAAGCATTGGCCCTTTGAAAAGGACATGGTAATCCAGCCTTGTTTCAAGCGCCCACAAAGAGATGGACACTTGCTATTGCTCCTGAGGCCCCTCTCTTCTTCCTCCTGATGTTACCTGATAAGAATTAGCTCATTTTTTTAATATACCCATTTTTATGTGCTGCTGTCCTAAACTCTTTACCTATATTATTTGATTGAATCTTTTAAACAACCTCCAGTATTATTACCTTGATTTTAGTGATGAGGAAACCAAGGCACAGACAAGTCAAGAAACTTTTCCAAGGTCACACAGTAAGTAAAGAGGTTGGATTTGAATTCAGGACTCTAAGGTGGTTTCGGGGTTCCTCTCTTAGAATTCTCTGCCCTGCTCTGCACAAGAGGTTGGGGTCACTCAATGGTGAGTGTGTGGGTTGTCAGCTGCTGGTTCATTGCACTCCAGAGAGATCCACATGACTGGGGTGGCTGGGTGTGGCATGATTAAATGAGATACAAATGTGAAACACATTTGCTGGCTAACAGTGTTGGGCAAAGGCAAGGCAGTGTGAGGGAGGCATTAGGCATCATCTTTCTTGAACAGGAATAATCTGAGGGTCAGAGGGGCTAGGTCTTGCTCAAGGTCAAAGGTGAGAAAAGAAGAACCAAGACTTGAACCTGAGTCTCTGTACTCTTGTCTCTTCCAGCTGGGCATGATTCTGGGATTCTGAACTCCAGTCTGGGCCAAAAAGATGAATGCTATTAAATGTATGGTTTCCCATAATGAATACAGTGTTAGTGGACTGGGAATGATATAACTATTTCTCTTTTGTGTATTGGGAGTTGTAAGTGTCATGCTCCAGAAGGTAGCTCTGTGAGAATGGGGCTTTGTCCTTGCATGCAGAACTGTGCCTGGCACGTGCCGGTCACTCAGTTCCTGTGGGTCACCAAAATGGATCGTGTGCCGGTGTCGTTTGCAGTCAATACCTTGTCCCGTTAACCCAGGATTGCCAAGCTAGTCGAAATAGTCTGGAACCTCAGAAAACATTCTTCTACATTTCACCAAACACTTTCCAAATGAGGAAACTTGGGAGCATAGGCTGGTATAAAAGTGGTATAAAAGTAAAGACAAGAGTGAGACGAAATGCAGAGAGGAAGGAAAAATAGTCAAGAACCAAACTTTGAAAAGCCCTGACTGTATGTTCATTGATTTATATTATACACCACCTTTCCCAGGAAGGATTTAAGGTGATTCCAGTGACCAGGAGGTGAAGTGGAGACGTGCACAGTGTGGTGTGGCAGGAAAGGCGTTGATGGAAGATCGACGGATCCAAATCCTCTGCCTTTTACTAGTGCCACGACCTCAGGCCAGTTATTTAACCTCCCTGAGCCCCAGTTTTCCCAGCTATAATGATGGAAGATCAGACACAGTCTTTATAAAGTGCCCATCAGAGTGGCTTCCCGGCCTCAAGTGACTGGACTCTATTATTGCTGTTATTTTACGGAAAAGGAGGAGAGCAAAGCCTCCTTGCCACCCTCACATCATCATTGTCACCATTGCTATTATCATCATCATCACCTTCATCATTGTTGTCATTATAATATTTATCTCGTGCTCACCATGAAATAACTGCCATGGGGCCAGGTGACTATCATGGGTCGGGTGTTATTCTACGTTCTTTCCATGGATTAATTCATTTAATCCTCACAAGTCCATAAGTAGAAACATGAGAAAAGAGAAGCACTGAGAGGTTGAGTCACCTGTCCCAGATCACATGCCTGGGAGGCGGCAGCAGTTCCATCAAGGCGTGGCTCCCGACCTGAGCATACACACACCCCAGGATGTAACTAGGGGAGATCAGCGGCCTTCCTGCTGTCTGGTGACTGGCAGAATGTAGGAAAGAATTCTATCCTGCACAGCAATGTTCAAACAAGAAGCATTACAATGATGACTTGGATAAA
Organism: Varecia variegata; assembly: GCA_028533085.1. Taxonomy (NCBI): domain Eukaryota; kingdom Metazoa; phylum Chordata; class Mammalia; order Primates; family Lemuridae; genus Varecia; species Varecia variegata. Next base: position 84,929,236 of record CM052441.1, on the reverse strand, counting down.
ATATACCCTCAGCAAGCACCCAGGACTTTCCAACATCCTCCCCACTGCTGAACAATGGGGAACAGGGGAGCCCCTCTGACTTCCAATTCACTACCTTCTCCCATCTTTCAGCATCCTTGGGCGGGCCCGTCGTCTTGTCCCAACAACCACAGATGAGATGCAGCAAACTTACCACCCTTTGGCACTGGCGCTATTGGAAATAAACACACAGAGGAAATTTCTGGTTAAAATGCATGCAATGTTTCTTTAAAATACACAAGCGCTTTCTAAGACAGCCATTTCACTTGGCAGTCCAGTGCTCAGGGCTCCAAATTAAACAAGAGTGTTAGTGAATTGAGCCAATTCATCTGCTTGGCCCCAATGTAAATGTATACGCCAGTGTGGCCATGGGTGCCTGCGTAAAGCCAGGGAATGTTTACACGGTGAGAGTTGAGCCTGGACAGTTAGGAGTTGATCTTTCCTTCCCACTTTGCTTTGGGTGCTCAGCCGATTCTACCCTTTCTTTTTCAGAGGTGAAATTCTCCTTACAGGGCAAGCTCACAACCTGGGGTTCTGGCTCCCCAACTGAGGAAGCAACATGCTTATTGTGATGTCCTTTTCCTTCCTGAGGTTTTGGATCATGGCTAAAGGTGTGGACACAAGACACCCATGACCTGAAGGAAGAACAGACAAAAGGGGACAGACTCCAGTGCTCCTTTGAACCAAGCACAGGACTGTCCTTTAGGAAAGGTACCATCTATGATGGAGAGATTTGAAAACAACACTTCCAATACATGAGCAAAATGTTGCAGAGATTCATTTAACCTTCATCATCCTCTGATCTTATCACATGCCCATTTTACAGATGAGGAAGCTAAGGCTCAGAGAGGTTAAACCACTGTCCTAGAGTCCCAGGAGTTGTTGCAGTGGCAGATCTGGGGTTCACACTCAGGGAGTCTGGCTGCTTAGTCCATGCTCTTAATCATCGGGTTTCCTCTCCATCGTTCCACTCTCTGGAGACTGCACATTCAGGATTTCAGCTGACTGCCCCAAGAGCTGACTCTGCTATGCAATAGATGTGAACTTGGCTAAGTTTCTGCATGCTTTCTGGTCTCAGTTTCCTCTTGAGGCAACTGTAAAATGGGGGTAATATTATCCGTACAGATCCTGCAGGACTGTAATGAGGAACGAACGATAATAGAAAATGCATGTGAAGGAGGTGCATACATTAGGAAGAGCAGTTAAAATTATATGTTCATAGTCCTTTTTGATTTATAATGTGTTTTACTCATGCTTAATCTTCATGCCAACTTTTTGAGCCAGGTCTTATCAATCCTAACTTGAACATGAGGAAACTGATATTCAAAGAGAAAAGTGACTTCCTTGAGGTCCAAGACTTAAACCAAGGTCTTCTGCATTCAAGCCTAAGACACTAACTTCTACACAACTCTTTCATGTCTAGGGGCATGGACAATGCCATGTCATTTATTTTGATTGGTTTTATTTTATCTTTAAATCTCCCTGCACAGTGACTTGAGCATGGAAAAGGTTTGGTTGTCCTTGACTGAATGACGCATAAGGGGATGAAGAATCCACTTTAACTAGAAATGTGGGGAAATGCAAGTTCTGACCGAGTTTTCTGATGAGCCTAGAATCATTCTGGAACAAAAGCATTGACAATATATCTAAAACGTTCCGGTGCACTCCTTTTCCCTCAGGAAGAGAAGTATAATGCATATAAATTAATCCTTATTGGTTACCTAAGGATCTTACAGTGTCTTCTATTCATGGAAGTACAGAATTTGGGGAACTAGAATGGATCACAAAAATCATCTGATCCAATTTTCTGCTCAGTGGATAGATTCCTTCACCACGGTGACTCTCAGTTGGTGGCTGAAACCCACTCCTACCTTCCCTCTCTGTTCCTTTTCACAGTTGAAATCAGACAAATTGGATTCAGATACCAAACCATTTACAAGAAATTTAACCTTGAGCAAGTTCTTTAAGAATTCTATTCCTCAGTGCCTCAGTTTCCTGATTTATAAAAGAACACTGTAATACCTTGTTTCTTTCCTTGACCACAGACCTGAGACATTTTTCAATATCCATACACAGAGAGCTGCATAATTCCTTTAATGCACACACACACACACACACACACTTATTCAGTTCCCTATCAATTTAGGTTATTTCTTATATTTTGCTATTGTAAACATTCTTAAAATAAATATTGTTGAACAGAAGAAAACTACCTTGTCATGACAAATAAATTAATTTATATAAAGCACTTAGACCCGTGCCCGACACATAATAAACACTCTATAAATGCTAGCTATTATTTTAATTTTTGTTAACTGAATAATTCAAATCAATTGTTGGAAGAGGAAATGTTGGAATAACTGGAAAAGAAGATAAAGTGAGAAAACGTGTAACCCTATGAAGGGAAAGTTTCAGTTACAATTAGACTTAGCTATGAGCAACAGTGTAAAGATAGAAGTGTATTTACACCTATGTTCAAGAAGTTTGGAAGTAGGCAGTCCAGGGCTACAATGGTACTCTATGGCATTAGGAATCCAGGTATCTTTAATGTTAATTCTCTATTATGTGTGACTTCTCTGTTATCTGAGCCCATGTTATCTCATGGCCTCAGATGGCAGCTGGAGTTCCAGCCATTACATCTATATTCCAGCCAGTGAGAAGGAAAAGGCCTAGGGACAGGGGCAGGAGGAAAGGGCACAACCTTGTTGTTTAAACCACTTTCAGCAAGTTACACACACCACTGTAATCTCAATGGCAAGAATTGAGTTACGTGGTCACATTTAACTGCAAGGGAGGTTGGTAAATATGGTCTTTCATCTGGTGTCCAGGTGCTCCACAAATAATCAGTAATCACTGCTTCAGGAGATCCGTGGAATGTGGAGAAAGGCAGTCCTGCAAACTTTGCTTTGGTAACAGGGTGTCTCTTTGGTCCAGGCTACGAGCTTTGGATTCTTGCCTCAGGGTTTTTCATTAGAACTACATCCTTCTCCCCAAACCATTGCCTCCCCTGGCCTTGGGCCAGCAGGCTTACAGCAGGGGACGTCTCCCCACCCTCCCAGTGGAGAAGTGCGCTTTGATTGATCAGCCCATGGGCTGACTTGCAGTAGCCTAAGATGAGCCGTAAAGAGCTGCCTGTCATGTGTGGCTTGTGGCATCAGCTCAGGTGACATGTTGTTCAAAGATTGGCTTCATTTAATGCTGAGTCTAGGTCAGACCTTGAAACTTTTAACTGCTTTTCTTCTAGAGAAAAAATAAGACACTCCAAAACCATCCTCATAGGATTCACGAAGTCTCCTCTTCTAAACATGTAATGTAGCCGTTCTGGTTACCCGAAATGTCTGGGAAACCACGTTCTCATTGACAGGGGCCCGTCTGTACTCATTAGAGGTCCTCTTCTTATTCTGGGTCCGATCTGATCTCTTCTTCTCCTTCTAGTAAGTGATCACTCTCTGAAGTAGTTCCACCTGCCGCAGGAAGTCTGTCAGGATGCACGCTAATTAATTTTTGGAAATCAAAGCAACCTTGGAAGCAGTTATTCTCTGTACAAGGAGGGTCATCTCTATATCTTTCCCTCTCTCTTTGGAAATGCCACGTGACATGGAGTAGGAGTATTGGTCACCTGTGACTGATTTCCTCCGGCTGAGACCTCCGAGGGGACAGGATGTGACTTGGACTGAAAGATGACCTCCGTTAGACAAGGGCAGGACTGAGGGGGTTGCTGCACTCACTGTGGCTGGTGAAGGGCCTTGTGTTTTTCAGAGACGCTGAGCACATTCGCGCGAGGGCGTCTCCCGTCTGTGGCCAAAGTGTGGCGTAGGTGGAGTTGATTTCAATACCCTCCAGCTCCACTCCATAAGCCTCCTACTTCCTCCTGGGCCCGCAAACCCGAGGGTCTGGCAACTTCATGCCCTGCCCATCCTCACCACCTCATAGGCCACACCGTCTCCCATTCTCCTAAACATTGCTTAACTACCCCATTATTGACTCCTCCAAAACCCCATAGCACTTTTATGGGGACTGGGCCAGAAATAGATGAATAAATCTGTACTAAACATGTTGATTTAACCAAACTGGGAGAAGAAATGTGATTTGGGGTAGTGACACAAATGTTAGAAATTAAAAAAATCATGAAGGCTTGCTTTGAGAGTTTGGTGATTAACCCCAAGATCCCATGGTAAGTTGTGGAAATGGAGTTCAACTCCAGATTCCCTGCTGGTCCCCGACCCTGGCCTTAAGGAGGGGTTTCAGAAAGGTCCACAGGGAAGACTGGGGGCAGAAGGGTCTTTCAGGACAGGCCCTGCCCCTCCCTCTCGATGGGCTCTGCTCTTCCAGGGTGGGCTGGGGCTCAGGGGGTGGGCCTCCAGGAGAGGCTGAATGTATGGCAGTTGGGTTCATGGGTTCACAGTTGGACTGGAATCCAGCTGGGAGGAAAGTTGACAGGGAATCACAGAAGTCTGCACGTGAACCAGGTGCAAGTCTTTGTGGGAGAAATTGGAATGAGTCTGGGGCAACCTTTCTACTTCTTTCTTCTCCTCGACTCAACCTGAAAGTACGTCAAATAATGTGGTTTCAGCTCCGTTTAGCTTCTTTCAACCTGAAAGTCAAAGCTTCTCTCCAAAAGGAGGGAAACCTGCATGAACTGAAACTGAAATAAGTTAACTCAAGCCTCTGTGAACTGAAACTGTCAAATTTCACACAGCTCCAGTTCATTTTTCTCTTCTCCCTTCCACCCCCACACCCCAAACATATTCATTCAGGGAACAAGTCAAATTTAGATGTTTTTCCAATTGCAGGCTCACAAAACTATCCAGACACCACACGTGTATTGCCTAGTTAGAAGTCAGCTAAAAGCAGCAAGGAATCGTGCTCAGTGTATCTGCCACTGGGTTTGACTTTTGGGGCTATTCAAAAGGATTATTGCACTTGGGGTAGAAAGCCCTTCACGCAGAGGGCTGGACGCATTCCCAGGACATGTGGGCTACTGGAAGGCCTTTCGGGGATGGCAAGAAAATGTCCACTTTCCTTCCCATAAAAAGATTGAAACAACAGATTTACCCAAAGATGGCCACTCCGAGGGCTGACCCAGACGTGATTCAAGGAAGTGGCTGAGACTAATAGGGTTCATCTAATGCTGGAAAATCCAGTGGGTGCCTATGGAATGGGTTGGGAGGTTTCCATGCCTCGGTTGCCTCCAAATTTCCCACTCAAAGCCCCAAATGCCCACCATGTGCTTCCCACAGGGGGCCATTGACACCAGGAAGTGAACTGAACATAGAAGGCCTGTTGATGGCATGAGCAACTCTCAGTTTCCTTTGTGTCACAGAGGTAGAGAAGAATAATATTATAGGACAGAAGAGTATGCAAGGTAGAAATTCCCTTTGCCATTTGAACAGGTTTATTAACCATAGGTTCATACTTTATTTGAATCCTCTGTCAACTCTGGGACCAAGAAAAGAGGCCTGAGGGTAGAAAGGGAACCAAGTGGAATGGGAAAGAATATTTAATTGTGTCTATTTTGCAAGGCTACTTCCACATATGCCATCTCAATTCATTTTCCCAGTAGCTGTTCGCCAATGGCTGTTCTGAAACTCAGAGACAAGCCCAAGGTCTACTGCTTGGTAAGTGTCTGAGTTGGAAATCCAAGTTACATCTCTCCAACTCCAAAATCCTCCTTCTATGATGTCAGTGCTCTCTTTCTAAAGGAAGGAATTTTCACCTAGGACAATCTGCCCATTTTATGGCCGGGTAAGCTGAGGCCAGAAAGGTAAACAGCTCACCTAAAATCATAAGCTATTGGGATCAGAGCAGGAGAAGACTGTTTCTTGACTCCTAGACCACGATTCTTTCAACTACATCACATTGTTGCAAAAAGTAGAAACAAAAGGCGCTTTGCAAAGGCCATTTAAAAACATCAGAGTATGAGTATGGGGTGGAGAGGAGAGTGATTTTATCTTAGGCATTATCAGGGAGAAATTATATATGATCCTTCTTGCCACAAATTTTCATTATTATAAGCAGAATATTTCTTACTGCTGCAAAAATCAACCTAGGATAGGGCATGCAGGAATACTTTTGTGGATAAGAGTCTCTATAGGTGTGAATTAAAAATACCATAGTCAAGTGATTCTAATGTGTAGCCAGAGATAAGAACCAATGCTAAAACTCAGTAAGAGTCTTTTAATAACATCTTTGCCTTTAAACTCACCTTAAACTAAATAAAAGTCTTTTACAATTAACTTAATTATCACAATTTAGGTTCTGAATTAAGATCCTGGCTTTGTCGTGGGCAGAATTTTAGCGTAGACGGGCTGGACTACAGCTGGGTAGATATTTCTCCTTGGCTGTGACCCACGTTACATTTAATGCAGGCATAATTCACAGTGCATTACGGTGAGAGGGGAAATTCTACTATACGCGCCCTTCTGACCCTGAGATTACATGATTTAACATGTGTATATGTGCATTATGTCACACACCCACATGTATTTATACATAATATATAGATACCTGCATACTACTTAACTGGACTGATTAGAGGCTTTTCTTTATTTCTTTTTCAGAGTCAGTGATTTCCAAGCAATGTGACATTATTTCTGGGGGGAGACTTCGTGCCTCTTCCACAGCCCTGGTGGAAGATCTCCCTGGAAACAATACGTCTTCTGTGAAACGCTCTCCGCAGACGCTGTGGAAATAAATCTTCCCTCTCACCACTGCCGCTGAAGTCAAACCAAGCAGAGCACAGAGGCTTTGGGAGGATTGACACCGAGAGGAAGAAGGCAAAGTGTCCTGAAAGTGGGACAGGTCGGGCGGGGGGGCCTGGAAGAGAATTCTCTTCTGGCGTCTGCTCTGCAGAGCTGCAAGGACGTGAGTCAAGGCAGAAGAGAATACAAAGCGTCCTCTTAATAAATCCTCGGCTCTCTGCCTTTCATGCCTCTGTAGTGGGGAATCATAACAGCATGAAAGGGGACTGGGGCTCTGGGGGTCTTAACCCCTCTGCTTTAGGGGTGAGCCGGCTGGAGCCAGCCACACCACGCATGCTCCAGAGAGGTGACTTGTCGCGACCCACGATGACTCAGACGCGCAGTTCCAGGCCTGGTGAGCTCCGGGGTGGGTCCAGCAGGCGGGAACAGGATCTTCCATGCGGGGGTCTCCGAGACACCTCCACACTCCCTCGGCGCTCAGATCCATCCTGATGACGACACTTGTTCACGACTGTTAGGGCTGGAAATAGGGCGGAAGAGCCACTGGGGAGAAAGATGTCTTTGGTGAATTAAGACAAGGTTGTAAACATCGTGTATTTTATTTCATTAATTTTAAAGTCGCCTTTGGGACAGGGCTTGTCCTTATCACTCTATTAAATGTCTCCTGCTCCCGGGACGCCCTTGGTCCCCCAGCCGGCTTTCCTTTCCTCTGTTGCCATAGCACACGTCACCTTCGTATGCATTAATTTATTTGCCTATTTATTACGTTATCTCCACCCCCCCCCCCCCCCGCCATCCTCAGGGTCGGGATCGTCTGCTCCATTGGCAGAGGTAGTCCCGGCCTGTAGCATAGATGGCGCGTAGTAGGTGCTTGGTCGGTATTTGTGGGTTCAGGGATGGATGAAAGCACAGGAGGCAGGCACTGTGCTAAGAGCTTTCACCTAATCCTGAGCACATCCCTCCAGGCAGGTTCTATCGTTATCCCCACTTCATACTGGAAGAAACCAAGGCTTAACAAATGGAACTGGCTGCCAGAAGCTGTCTGAGCAGCTGCCGGGTTAGTCTCCCAAAGGTCACTGGCAAAGGCGCCAAGGCAGGCAGGCGGTCGCCCTCTTGCTCCTGTTCCCGCCCCTCTGTGGCGAAGGCCCCGGGCTTCCAGAAATTTCTCTGAAGGAGAAGCTCTGCCCTCTGCGGTTCTGGAGGCACTCTCTGGCCTCGCTGTGGGTTCCTGCAACCTGACGTTCCAAACAGAGGCATTTGCTAATTTCCTGAAGAAAGCTCCAGGAAGCCTTGTCCTCGGGTAAAAGCTGTTCACAGTAGGTGAGAAAAAGGGAAGTTTTCAGACCACCACACACTTGGAGGTTTCGTTTTCGGTGTTGTGTGGAGCTGACAAATAAACCTATCTGAGTTGGCGCGCCTTCCCGCTCCCGCGCCCCACCCCGCGCGCCTCCTTCCCAGATCCATGTGAATGTTTTGGTTAACTTTATCCCCTCCTGTGTTATTGTTGTTGCACCACATATTAATGTGGGGCTTCTGTAGCCGAGAGGAGTACGCTTGAGTTACAGTAACAAGCTACAAGCTGAAGGAAAGTGCTGCGGTTTTTGGCTGGTCCAGTCCCAGATACACAGCCTCACATCTGGACAAGAGATCATGTGACGGCTTGAAAAGCCAGAAACATATCCTGGATACCATAAAAAATGGGTTCTGTTAAATTAAAAAGGCTTTAAATACTGGCTCAGCTGGTTTGGGGGTCTTTCTCTCTCTCTCTCTCTCAATTGTTCTGGAATGTGTTGTAAGATTTGTGATTGCTGAGTACTTAATTTAATATTGTGAACCCATCGGATGGCGAATTTGTTTGCATGTTTTCCTGAAGTCCAGCCAGCCACTCTCCATTTTCCTAACTTAAGGCACGGCTTGTCGATTTTGAGATCAGGACTTGGGGTCCGGGTAATAAACACTCTAGAATAAAAGCGAATCTCCCCCTATCCCCCCGACCCACTTGCCAGCTTCTCCCTCAGGTCCCCCTCAACGAAAATCTTTAAAACCCCTGGCCAAAGCATGCCTTCCTTTTATGATCTTAAGAAAGATCCTGTAGGGTAATAAGCTTTAAAATATTACTGGTGAAGAGGAATGTCATAGTTCTCTTTGGATAGAATCCAGACAGATTGGAAATAAAAAGTTTCTTGAGATGAACGGATGTCAAACACCAAAGTATGGTCAAGACCGTGTTCCTGCAACTCAGAAAAAAATATTTTCTTACGCAAATAAAACATTCTTGGGTTGCCCATTGGACATATCTTTCTCCCTGATTTACCAAGATTGCAGAAACCAGGATTAAACAAGGCGCCCATTCCAAAACCAAAAAATCTGTTTTCTCAAACTATCAAAGAGAGAATGACTTTAGAAGCAAGTGTATGATAAAAAGACAAGATAGGAAAATAGTGCCTAGTTCCTTTTCTAAGAATAAACATTGTCAAGATTCCTATGGGGCTATAAAAAAGAAAAAGAAAAGAATAAACAGCTAATTAGGCAGCGGGCTCTATCCTGGTGTTTCTATTTTCTGTTGGTGATGGTTCATTTTTTAATTTAGGGAAATGTAATAGGAACCATATTGGTAAAACACCACTAGATTTGGGTTTTCTAAAATATGCAAAATCATCTTATTTTAGCAGATTAATTAGTGTAGTGTTTCTCTTCTGCCCTGTTATACTCTAAGCTTTTATGAGCAGTGACCTTGTTTGCGTGGCTCACTGGGGAGCCCTCAGTGTCTACAGCAAGGTCTCAGCCAACACTGCTGCCCAGCGTCACCTGGACTACCTTTGCTCATCCCTCCACCCTGCGCAGCCCCGAAGCTGACTCCTGTGAGCTGTGTCACGGACGCCCTTGCCTTCTGGCTTCCCTTTCTGGTTCAGCCAGCAGAGGCACCAGGAATAAATCTGTACACAGGGTGGCTGAGTCCCTCTGCAGAAACCGCAGCTCCCAAGATGCTCAGGGATGGTGACAGCTCCTGCCATCTTCCATTTTAGTCCCAGGGCATCGCACTGTCCTTTGTATTAGCCTCCTAAAATGACTCCATTTGAGGTTATCTATTTCCTCCATTATCTGTATCTTGTTGGGATCCCGACTGATAAAAGATTTATCAATTAAACAAATGTAATCCATACTTCTGGATAACTGCAACAAGTGGGTTCCAGAGATATTTTTCCCATATTGGGTATTTAGAGATGTAGTTGTCACCATTACCTCAAGGCTTCAAGCATGTGGCGGAGTTGTTTTTCTCCAGTGAAAACCCAAACCTGTTCCAACTCCACCCTTACTTGGTTTCTCTTGTGAACTATGGTAGTAGGAACAAACAAAAGCAGTTTGCTGCATTTACAAGGGTCTACTCTTGAATCACCTGGATGTTCAGCCATTCACTAATGGATGTCGTCATCCAACAAGAATGAGCTCCTACTGTGTGCCATGGATTTAGGGATCTGGGGATGGGAATGTTATTCCATCTTGAATGCCAGCTAATCGCTTCACAGAGCATGGCATTTCAGAGAATTCTGAAGCAGTCTGGGATCGGTGAAGAAATGTGCCAAGAACAATTAGTAACGTCTGCCATGGGTAGAGGAGTGGAAGTCGATATGACCAATATTTACAACACTAGTATTTTTCATTCCCATGTTAAATGCCACTGGCTGAGCAAAACCAAAACAAAACAAAACAAAAACAACTAGTAACAAGATTATTTTTGTCTCCAGTTTTGCTGCCTCATGTTAAAATCGCGTGCTTGCTCGAGAACTTCTGACATACAAAAATCACCTCCCCCTTGAATGCACTCAAATGATTATTTGCTTGTACAAAAGTGTCATTGATCTGACCATGCCTGTTTTCATTATTTACATTCTAGATTGTATTTTCTGGGTTTATAAAATACAAATTCAATGGGAAGTTTTAAATCTACTTTCCTGGTATGTAAAACTTAATTTAGATGAAGATTGGCTAGCTGGTTTCTTTAATCTTATTTTAAAAATTTATTTATTTATTTATTTGTTTAGTTTTTAGAGACAGGGTCTTGCTTTTTCACTCAGGCTGGAGTGCAGTGGTGCAGTCATAGGTCACTGCAACCTTGAACCTTATCATAGCTCAAGGTTCCTCCTACCTTAGCCTCCTCAGCGGTGGTGTCTGGAGTCCTAGCTAGCTGGTTTTATCACTCTTGGGTAACTTGTCACACCATCAAGCAAGAGGTCGAAGGCATCCTTTCTGACAACTTTTCTCTCCAGGTCTTTCTCCCTGAATTTTCTTAATAAGGAAGCACACATAGGAGAGTTACTGTCCATAGCCTTTTTATTCTTGATTACAGTCAGTTTTGATTCTATATCCAGCTCAACTCATAAGACACTGGATTTGACATGCAGATTTCCTGGGCACACACTCCTCTGTGGTCAGGTTTCCTGATAGCCCTGTCTTGGCACCTCGTCCTCTTTCTTGAACCCTGTTTCTTTCCTATTATCTAGCTCAGCAGCCCTGGGCAATTCACTTACCCTCCCTGGGCCTTCATCTGACATGAAGGAATTAGAAAATAAGAGCTAATGTTTATTGAGCACTTACTTTGTGCCAGGCTATGTACTAAACGTATTTTACTAAATGTGCATGAACTGCTTTGTATCAAGGGTCAGAAAACTTTTTCTGGAAAGAGCCAGATAGTAAATATTTTCAGCTTGGCACGTTGTAACCTCTCTGTTGTAGCTACTCAACTCTGCCATTGCAGTGCAAAAACAGCCATAGATAAAACATAAACAAACGAGTGTGGCTGTGTTCCAACTAAACTTTATTTACAAAAACAGAAAGGGGGCTCAATTTGCCCCACAGGCTATACTGATGAATCCTCAGCTTACAATGGTTTGACTTATGACTTCTCAACTTGACAATGGTGTGAAAGCAATACACATTCAGTAGAAACCATACTTCAAATTTCAAATTTTGATCTTCTCCTGATCACGAGGGTAAACAACTTATACTATACAGTGTACTGTATTCAATAAATTACACATCATTATAAAATAGGCTTGTGTTTGATGATTTTGCCCAACTGTAGGCTAATGTAAGTGTTCTGAGCACATTTAGAGTAGGCAAGGCTAAACTGTGACATTTCACAGGCTGGCATATTAAATGCATTTTTGACTTATGATATTTTCAACTTATAATGGGTATATCAGGACATAACCCCATCGTTAATTGAGGAGCATCTGTAGTTTTCCATCCCTGCTTTATCTGAATTGCCCTCATTTAATTTCTATAACAATCCCATGAGGTAGGTACTAATTAACTAGGTTAAGTCACTTTCCTGAGGTCACCCAGATGGGAAGTACTAGATCCAGGATTCAAACCCAGTCTAGTGGCCCCATTTTTCAAACATTCCTCTGAGTTTCTAAAATCACCAAACACTGACCCCTGCTCCATGCACAGGGACCTCCTGGAACTCCCAGCATCTCAGCCTGAGTCCTACCCGGTCTTTTCTTTCTCCTCTCCCTCTCTTAAAAAGGTTACTCTTCTCAGGCATTCATTTCCTCTTAACTCACTGTCTGTCCTCAGCACTGACTTTGGCATCAACCCTAGCTCGTCCTAAATCCTCTCACATTCTAATTATTAAGTCCTCTGCCAGACTGGGGTTTCTCTCAGTCTACATACAATTGGAATGAAGTCACCAGATGTAACCCAAGAGCTCACATTTGAACAATGCCTGTTCAATAAATATGTTGACTATCCCGTGGTTTTGAGTCAGAACCTCAGTTCCACCCTTAATTCGCCATGTGACCCTAGGCATATCAAAATCTCTGGGTTTCTTATCTACCAAGGGTGATTTAAGAAAACCAAACCCATAAGTGTGTTGCGAGGACTTGCCAATGAAAGCATTGTGCAGCTACAGAGTGAGTGCAGGGATGCCATGCCAGACCTTATTCCTTTTTCACACTGCTTTTCTGAGAATGTAAGAAATGGAATTGCTAGCAGTGGGTCTGATTTAGCTATTCTGTGATTTGCTTCACTTTGTTTTGAGGGATGGCTGTAAAAGTATCTCATGCACTCTCAGTGAGTGGTGTATCCTTATGTCTGACGGTCCCTTCGCCCCAGGTGGGTAAATAGAAATCCACTGTGACATGGCTTCGTCTCATGCTCTGGGTACAGAGCCCAGCACAGGGTGAGTGGGAGAAGCACCCCTTTCATGCTTTAATCTTTGTCATCTGTGCTGGGTTAAGCTCCAGCACAGGGTGGACCCTTGGATCCACACACTCACTGGGCCAGTATTTACTGAGGGCCAGCTCTGTGCCAGGGACCATGCTGGGCCGGGGGAATATGGTGGTGATCACAGACCAGGTCTCATATGTTCCAGTGAGACCCACAGACACTCAGCAACTCATAACCCAGGGCTATAATCACAAGTGTGGTAAGTGCCATGAAGCGGGCAGGTGCCGTGACAGCATGTGACAAAGGAGGACCCCACAGAAGGGTGCAGAGAGTTCAGGGAATTCCTGCCTAGAATGTGTCTTCACTCTCCTCCATTGACCAATCCTGGATTGTAGGAAGGAGCTGAGGACAGGAGAAGCTGGGTGTTTTGTGGAAATGAACCCAGAGTGCTAGGGGTTTTGAGGCAGGGGCAGGTGGTACCTTGTAGGTGATGGGAAGGAGTATTGATGTAATACCAAAGATCATAGGAAGCTATTAAAAGTTGATAAATATGGAATGACGTGATCATGGATGGGCAAAGAATGTAAGGGCTCAAGAGGACATTGATCCTAAGGCTTTTGAAGTAAAAAATTGGCCCCTATCAACTTTCCCACCCTTCTCTTCCCCTGTTTCTTTCTATTCTTCAATCCTCCTCTCCAACAGGTGGGTCTTCTCTTGTCCCCTGAGCCCCCAATCCACTGTCACACCTCTGCCACTCCCCTGCTCCCCACAGGAAAGGTCCCTGCTCCTTGGTACCTAAGGGAGTATGTGTTCTTCTATATCTGCAGTGCTCACACCTCACATTTGATTCATAAACCTGGAGAATGGGTGAAAGGTGGCTTATTTAATGGAAAATGGTCATTGGTATAAAATGGAGGTCTGTACCATTTTTGTCCTCATACTTTCTAAATAAATTGGGAAAATGTATTTACCCTCTTAGATATTTTTGAATTGGTATTTGCATTAGTCAGTTTTAGCTAGGTTTTGCTGCTGTAACAAACATATCTCAAATATTAGACTTAGAATGACAAAGTCTTATTTCTTGCTTACCTGAGACTTTGGCTGCAGGTTGTCTGTGGCTCTGCTCCAACATGGATTTTTTTTCCAGGATCCAGGCTGAAGGGGCACCTGCTGTTAGGGACATGCCATTCTTATGGCAGAAGAAAAGAGTGCTCTGTCAACTCTTAAAGCTTCTGTGCAGCTATAGCTCACATTCCGTGGGCCAAAGCAGGTCATACGACTGAGCCAGACCTAAGTACAGTCTCCTTATAAAGGAGGGTGACAAATAAGCAGAAAAAAATACAATCTATCACAACATCTAAAAAATTTTTATCATAAGTTTAATAGTTACAAATGTAATTTCTGGCATATGGTGTAAATAGTTTAAATATTTTTGTCATAACTTTAGTACTCATTCAGTTTGTGAAAATGTCCAGTCATATAAAATCCCCTTGGCCAAGGCAGTTCACACGGTCAAAAAAATCAGATAAGCCTTATTTTTTTGCCAGAAAAAAAAATCTGATTAAAATTTTCAGTGTAAATATATTTGGTGCATCCCTATGGCGACTCTCCATTTCTCGAACTCCTGACCTTGAGCGATCCGCCCGCCTCGGCCACCCAGAGCGCTAGGATTACAGGCATGAGCCACCACGCCCGGCCACGACTCTCCATTTCTAATTCATAGATAGACACACAGTTAAAGACACATAGAGCTCTGCCATTAATTGGTTTTGGGGAAGAAATAAGGTTCTGTCCCTTCAATAAGTCTTACTAAAGACTTCATTGCTTTGCTGTCAAGGGATTCCTCCCAGGAACAATGCTTTATTGAATTGTCCCCTTGTTTGGTATCCCAGAGGTTTTTACTCACCAAAGTCATGCCCCAAAACAAGATCTGGGTGGGCAAGAAATATGCCCAATTTTGTTGAGCAGAAAAAGGGTGACTGAGCAGGGCAGTGCAGAGGTAGAACAGCAGGCTGGAGGTGCCAAGTTCGAGAACGTTCATGAACATTGGGGATCTGGAGAATGATTCTCTTAGATTAGTCACATGTGTGTACCACTCTGGAAAGTTGTGGGGTCCCCACAGGGGTACACACACCCAGTTTGAAGATTGTTTCTGTAATATTGGGATGTTCTAGATGCAGGTGAAGCTGCACCTAGAAAAATGTATGGAAGGACCCCAGTGAAAAAAGGAACTAGAATAAGTAGTGTAATAAATGTCATATTGTGAAATATGTACTTGTTTTCATCCCGTTTCCTGGCATACAACTCCTGAAATCCTTGGACTCTCTAAAGTAATCAGTGTCTTTTTGTCTGCTAATGAGTTGCCTGGTGGCTGGGGCCCCTAGCCAGCTTCAGGATGGGTGGGGGCTGGTCACAGGAAAGACTGAGGCATGATTAGAGGGTTGGGACTTTCAGACCCACCCCAACCTTGGGGGAGGGGAGGGGAACTGAAAGTGAAGTTGATCACCAGTGGCTAATGATGTAATCAATCATGTCTACGTATTGAAGCCACTGTAGAAACTCAAAGGACAAGGTTCTGAGAGCTTTTCAGATTAGCTGAACATGTGGAGGTTCTTGGAGAGTGGCGTGTCCAGAGAGGGCATGGAAGCTCCCTACCCCTTCCCCCATACCTTGCCCTATGCATCTCTTCATCTGTATCCTTTGTAATATCCTTCATAAAAAAAAAAACCAGTAAAAGTGTTTCCCTGAGTTCTGTGAGCTGCTCTAACAAATTAATCAAACCCAAAGAGGAGGGTCATGGAAATCCCAATTTATAGCCAATCAGACAGAACTATAGGAGACAACCTATGACTTGAGGTTGGTGTGTGAAGTGGGGCTCGGTCTTGTGGGATTGAGTCCTCCACCTGTGGATCTGATGCTGTCTCAGGTAGATAATGTTGGAATTGAATGGAATGAGTGGACGCCCTCCTGGTGTCCACTGCAGAACTGATTGCAAAGTTTGCATAGAATTGTAGGATGCCAGAAGGGGAAAGGAACTTAGAGACCATGTAACATAAAATACTCTTCTTACAAAAGATGAAACCGAGGCCAGAGATGCAAACAGATTTGTGCAAAGTCACACAGGGCTCAAGATTTTCCACCTTATAGTCTATTATAGATGGGAGAAGTTGGGCCTCATGTGTCAACAGTCCAGAAGAAACCCATTTATTCACGTGCATTGGTGAGCAAATGCACAGATATCCGTACATGGTAGTTATAGCAAATATATTAATAGTAGACACAGTGTGCACATGCTGTTCTTTATCTCCTTTTTGTGGGGTTTTGACTGAACAGCTCCTATTTATCTAAGAGTGGGATAACTATGGTAATTCAGTGACTCAGTTGCCCATTCATAACCACGTGGCTATGTTTTAGGACAAGCTGGAAGGGAATGAGGGCTGCATGCAGACAGTGATGCATATCTGAGTGGACTTTTGTCAGTTCTGAGGCACATACCTCTGATGGAAGCCTTAAGCAAAATATACCTGATAGTAAAACCATCCAACACGATCTCTTCTCTCAGGAAGCACTTGGCTGGGAGGGAGAAGATGTGGGTTCTCATCCAGTCCTGCCACTGGGCTTTCTCTGCATGGCCTTGGGAAAGTCCCTTCCCCTCTCTAGGCCTCTGCTGCAGTGTCTTTAAAATGCAGAAAATACCCCATAGAGTTGTTGTGAGAAGTGAATGAGATGGTGGGTATAAAAGGATGAAGTAGGTGATTAAGTCCTGCAATAATATAAGGCATCTCACTTTTTATTCCTAGCTTCCATTGCCCAGGAGAATTGAGAGTTGCTTTTTTCTTGGTGACAGGTGTCCTCATGCCACACTCTCGTGTTGCACCGCGACCCCTGCCAATGTCCTCTCAGAGAGGCTTCTCTGACCAGTCTCTCACCACCTGAAGTGATAACCACTGGGTCCCTCTCTGTCCCCTGAACCCCCTCTATTTTTATCTTTAGCATTTATCATCCCCTGACTGTTATGAAGTATTTACTTATTTAGTGTCTTTCTCTCCCACCTGAATGTAAGATCCATGAAGGTTGGGACTTTGGCAGTTTTGCTTACTGGCCTGGTTCCCAGGGCCTAGAACAAATGGTGCCTGTACCATACACATTTGCTGATCAATGAATAAACAGGAGACCTCTTGAGGGAGTTTGAGGCAGGTAGATAAAGCGTCAAGCCCACCAGGAGCTGTAGCAGCAATAGGAGGAGATCAGGGTGACCTAGTGGTGGTGGAGATGGCTTGGGTGAGCCACAAATCCAGATTCTGTGGACTGGATGGATGGTTGGAATATTCAGAGATATTTGAGCACTTTTGGAAGAATTTTATCTCCAAATGTCCAGTGATATAAAAGGAGAGTTAGGAATCAACAACTTACCTGAGTAAGGTGCACGGCCGGCCTCTGCGTAGGCGTGGGTGAAGGTAGAGGGGTAGCTCATTCTTAAAACATTAGCAGTGGGGGAAGATGAGGAGGAGAGCAAGAAAGGGAGGCAGAAGGGCCCTCGGCACTCAGAGGAGACCCTTCCACCATCCTCAAGTGTGATCCGGCTCTGCTGGACGAAGCCATGATGTGGGACCCACTGTTTGCCCAGCCTGGGGACCCCATCGGTGGTCGGCTGTACGTGTGCCCTGGAAGCTTTCGGCTTTGGAACTGAGCAAAAAAACCCATCTACAAAGAACATTTGGAACATTGATGGGAAGTGCACCTGGTGCCGCCTCAGAAGATGGTGGGAGAGGCAGAGATTGCAGAGTGACCTGCTCTGAACCGACTCTCAGTGACTGTCCGTGTGCTGATGACACCGGCTGTTGTCAAAAAGTCAGTCTCAAGGGTCTTGACTTTGTGCCGATACACGAGGATATTATACCATATCGTACTATGTTATGTTGTGATGTGATATTTTACATGTCATATAACATCATATATGTGCATATGTATGTACACACACAAACACACACAAGGCAAGGAAAGAGGAGGGGAAATGTGTTGTGTGCCACACGAGCAGTGCTGGCTGTCAGCCTCGTGGTGCTCCTCTCAGGGCCCTGATGTCACAGCACACGGTGCCTCTGCAGTGCTCTGCAAGTGGCCCTGATTGAAATGATCCAGGCAGCATTTTAAAAAAATGAAAGAAAACAGTTAAATGCAGCTAATCCCTGCTGCTGTGCCAGTGGCCATGGAGTGGCATGCCAGCCGCCCAGAACCCCGTCTTGGCAGTCAGCTTCCCCGGGTTTGCAGTCCCCAGTGCCCGCCTGCCTGGCAGTAAGCCCAAGACCGTGTTTCTTTTCCGAGGCAACACCTTGTGGCCAGGCAGTCAGGGGTCTGCCTTGTGCCAGGAGCACCACGAGGCTGGGATGGGAAGCTGTGGGGCCAGATGGCCTTGGCCTGGGGCCGCCTCTCCTAAGGGAACAGATGACACTTCCCACGTGTGGCCGAGTGCGGTAGATGGGGAATGGTGAGACAGGAACCTGGTCCTGTTGCTCTCTGGGGACCTTAGAAGACCCTGTGGAAGACACGCTTCATCCCTGCACTCTCCTTCCCCTTCCTCCTTTCTCAGCAGCGGGGTCTAAGGAGGCTTCCCTGGTATGGTGGGATCCCCGACCCCTACAGAGTCCTGCCTTTGGGCAGTGGGACCCACCTTGAGATCCTAAAGTTTTCTGTGAGGTCTTGGGCAAGCTACTTTTCTCCTCTGGATGCTTCATCCTGCCAGCCAAGTCATGTTCTGTTGAGGTCACGGGAGATGGATTATTTTACACAGGCATTTGCAGATGACGGCTCAAACTTGAATCCACAAGTAGGTGTTGATGGCAGAAACTCACAGGCATCTGCTCCCATCCCTGTGGTACCCCCACCCCAGCATCTGCTCCCCACCTTTCCTGCTTGCAGAAACCCTTGGGTCTCCTTGGAGTTTCAGCTTTCCCTGGGGTTCAGTGGGTGCCATGACACACAGGGAACCCGAGCTGGGGTGGCTGGGAGCCTCGGGGTGCTGAGAGGCTCTACCTGCCTGGGACCAGGGGGCAAAGGCTCAGGGCTGAATGGCATTTGCAGAAGCCTGTGATACCAGAAGTCACCCATCAATTGCCACAGTGTGTGAGAGGACCACACACCGCTGTTTTCCTCTGTAACACACTTCCTCCTTGGCCCGCCCCTACCTCGTGTTAGACTCAATGTTGTGCTACATCCAGGGGAGTTTTTCTTGGCACAGTCATGGATTTGTCTCTGTTTTTGACGTAGGCCACAGACCAATTGTTCTCGAACACAGCAAAAGAGAGACTGGAGTAATTGGGACCAAATCCTCCTCTCCACCACCTGCTCCCTCATTTCCTGCCTTTCTGAAGAGTTTCAGACAGTGCCACGGTGGCCCCTCTGCTCTCCCTCCACCCCACAGCCCGCCCCCTCCTCCCCTGAACTCCTCCAGACATTGTGCTATTAGACGGGGAGAATTTTAGAGCAGCCCACAGTAAAGGTTAAACAACTGTGATATATTTTATTCTGAAGTTTTGTTGTTTAGTTTTGTTTTTTTTTTTTTTTTGACTGCATTCAGCTTAGAAAAACTGCTCATTTCGACCAGGATTCCTGAGACCCCAAAGGTCCTCAGATTGTGAATGTCAGGGCTGTAAAGCACCACAGCTCTCTCCTTCTCTACACCAACTTGGTGGTCAATTATTTTGTTGCCTTGCTGCCCATTTCCAAAACCCTTCAAAGTTGAGTGCATTGTCCTCAGCATCATATATAAAAATCAGATCCTATAATCTTACTCAAAAACCTTCAGTTCCTCCTGGGTACCTGCAGGATGAATTTCAAAGAGTTAGCCAAGCCGCTAAGTACAATTACTCAGGTTGTACACTGCACAACGCTAAGGTGCTGAGGCCCTGTAACAAGCAAAGCATTCAAGGAGCTTCACAGTGTGTCTCCAAGCACCTCTTCTACTCTATGTTCCCTGAGCACCTTTATCTTTAGCTAGTCTGGTCTCGCTGCCTTTAAACATACCTTGAAATTGCTATATCTGGGCCTTTTTGCCCATACTTTTCCCTTAGCATGAGGAACACTGCTTCCTTATCTCCACCTAGTCCAGTCTTCCTAGTCCTTCAAAACCTACCATAAACTTTACCTTCTCTCTGACATCGTCCCTGCCCATCCCATGTGGAAGCCATTGCTGTTTCTTCTGAACTTCTGTAGCACTTGGTGTCATAGAGAGACATGCTACACACAGCTGGAATTCTAGTGTTCTCTCCGTGCACCCGATATCTCCAACTAAATTGTGCACATTTGAATACAAAGCTTGTGTTTTATATTTCCTGAATTGCCTACGGCACCTGACACAGTGCCTGATACACAAAGTGTGCTCAATAAATTACTGATCTACTGGCTGACTGGTTCAAGTTGATTTGTGAAAAGCCCACTTACCCTCTCTCCCACCCCCTCGCTATTTTCTTCCAGTTCCTGGAATTTCATAATAACAGAGATGATTCCAGAAAGCTGACACAGGCCATTTCCTCCAAACAAACCCATATTTTCATATGACATGCTGTGGACCTTTCTATAAAAGAAACCCTGTGTTTGGGTTCCACTGAATACATTTCAAATAATAATAATAACAAAAATAAAACAATAACCATTTATGTAGTGCTTACTAACTGTATGCACATGGACTAAGTACTTTACATATGCATCTTATTTAATCCTCAACAAACCAACAAGGTAGGTATTTCCCCAGGTTTACAGATGGATAAATGAAGTCTCAAGTAAGTAAAACCATTTGTCTCAAGTCATAGAGCCAGTTAGTGGAGGCCCCAGGAGTTGAACCCAATCCTTCTGAATCTCCAGGGTCTTAACCACCGTGCTGATAAACAAGGTTTCCCATGTCTGGGCAACAGCACATGTCAAGGACATCGTGGTGGTTAGGCATTCTGCAGGTTC
The DNA here is from genome assembly GCA_028533085.1 of Varecia variegata. Lineage (NCBI taxonomy): Eukaryota > Metazoa > Chordata > Mammalia > Primates > Lemuridae > Varecia > Varecia variegata. The sequence goes on along the minus strand of CM052441.1, from coordinate 84,908,396 downwards.
AGGGCAGACCCTGATGTGGCTAGAGGCCTTGGTCCCCATAGCGTGTCTGCCAGAAACTAGTTAATAGGCCTTATCTTTAAAATGAAGTGATTGGATGGAATCCCTTCCTATTCTAAGAACTTATGCAACTACAAAAAAGGAAAGACACGGCCCTGGCTTTCAGGAATTTACACTCTTGTCAGGAAGGGAAGAGGTAAACCTTAGTAGAGAAAGAGCTAGTTAAGGTGGGACAGGTACCAGCAGAGGGGCTGGGAAGCTGGGTGAGCTTGGACCCGCCATCAGAAGGTGCCTTTTCTTGAAGGACCATGAGCTTGACCTTCACAACAGGGCCTGGGGAGGCCTGTCGGAGGAGTGGTACGAGTCACAACCCCAGGATGTTTATCAGCCAGGCCATTGCGACCCCTCGACAAGATGTTTCTTGAGCAAATTTTTTGGAATTCTGGTGGGCTCTGACCTGCAGTTTTCACTTCCAAAATAACTTGACTTTTCTAAAGTGGTAATTTCATTTTCATGATAATACTAAACTGAAGCCACATGATCTCTAATTGGAAGCAGGTCTTGGGCTGCAGAGTTGCCAAGAAGCAGTAAGAAACATGCTTATTCTACTACTTTGCTTGAGGCACTCAGCATTTTTGAATGCTTGGGCAGAAATATAGTTTTTTAAATGAAGCCAATCCCTGCGAGAGGAGGGGGTGAGGAGAGGAGAAAGCAAGACGAGTGGGGGGTGGTGAGAAATGGGAGAAGGGAATTTTTTTAATCCAAAGAGAGGAAAATAATACCCTTTATTTTGGTATTTAAATTTTCCTGTTCGTCTCTGCCATCTTTTCGTATTAGTGAAATCGGGGTGTGGCCCGTGTGCCTTGGGGTCGGGGTGGGAGTGCAGCTGATGTCCCTTCAACTTCCAAGTTGGTACTGTGGTTTCCTTCCTCCCAGCAAAGGCGAGGGCCGGCTCCGTGAGGGAAACGGGGAATTATTCTTTTTTCTATTTTCTTTCCCACATCACTTCACTTGTTCTATTAATTGTATCCTGATGAGAGATGCATTAAACCCTCCTCCAGTGGCAGTCAGAAGATTGTTTTAATAAATCTCTTTTGGAGCGAGGCAAGAAAGCAGTCTTGCTTTTTCTTTCTCTTCTCTTTTCTTTTTTTCTTTTCTTTCTTTCTTTTTTTAAGAAAACAGCAGAAATTGTCCCAGGGAAGGTCCCAGAAAATACTGACACAAAGGAAATCTTTTAACGACTTTTTAAAAAAGAAACAAAACAAATCCCTTTCTGAAAACAAAAATTATATAACAGATTAAATGCATATCAGAACTTTCTGACGGAAGCCAAAGCTGTCTTTTAAATACAGTGGGAGCTTGGTAATCACATGGTGTTTTTTGAGACTCTTTCCTTCCTGCTGCCCTCAGTTTCCTGCACGGCACCATCTTAGACAGATTGCTGGAGGAGACGCCAGGTTCTGTGGCTCTGTCCCGCCCTGTCAATGAACATCCTCCTAAGTGCTGCTCTGAGCCTCTGTTGGCTGCCAGGCCCGCAGCCCCGCGGGTGTCTTTCGAGGGTGACCCACGGCGTCTCCGTCCCCCTTCCTGCTGGGCCCTGCTATTTCCAGCATCAGGCCTTGTCTGCCAGGGCTGCCCATTGCCTGGGCTCTCCCAGAAGAATTCTTGGCATGATTTTTATTCTCCTTTTCCCACTTTGCACACAGTAGGAAAGGAAAGCCATAAAAGGAGGTATGAAGAAGGGAGCAGCAAAAGGGCAAAGTATGGGGAAAGAGAAAGCTCTAGATCTCAGCTTTGATGGTTGCCTATTTAAAAAAAAAAAAACAAAACAAAAAGCCCGCAGCACCCTGGATTGGAAAAGGGTAGCCCAGAACTTGGGTTGAAAGAGAAAGTCTTGAGGGGGAAAGTATTTAAAAATGCAACCACAATGCCTCAAGATTGATGTGACTCAGTGACTTCCCAAAACATGGATTTCAGATAAATATCACATTGTGTCCTTCTTGTACTCGTCACTTGATTTTTCCAAGGTGGTCGTTGACATCTTTAATTTAAACCCAGCTGTGTTAGGCACCCACTGTAGTTTCCAGGGAAGGTATGCAGGTGGGGCAGGTCCAGTGGGGACATTTGCTTTCTCCTCATGTCCTCAAGGCCTGCTAGGTCTTGAAGCCCTAAGTAGCCAGAACATCTGGCCCATTTCAGCAGTTTATTCACAGATTCAGCCAGTCATCTGGATGTTTTGTCTATGCAGTGCCAAACATCTGAGTTGACTTTTTTTAAAAAAACAACTAGACTTACTAGATGTTTTGGCATTGTGTAGACAGGAATTCAATTTTTTAATCATTATTTCTCTACTCATCTGTGATTAGTAGTAACTAGCCCTTCAGTACAATGGAGGAAAGAGATACAAAGGATTTTTGTGTGTGTGCTTATAGACTTTCTCAACAAGTGTGTTTGTGCAATCAGTGAAAAGTGGACAATTACTATTTTGGGAGTATCTACACAAACTTATATAATCAGTTTGCTTTACCTTTTTGGAGGCATCCACACAATTCTAAATCAGTGGTTTGACTACATAGCTCTTTCTGCTGGTAGACAAAATTACCCAAATAATATGGTATGTTGATCTTAGATGCTCCAAATCCCTTTTAGAAGAATTATAATTTTAATGCTTTTAACAAGAGCTTAAAAACATAATCAATTGATTCTTGAAAATAATTCATGAGGATTAGGTTATCTCTGATTTTTATACTTATTCTTTCAAGTAAGAGTGTAAGATCCTGAAAAGCAGATATGATTTTTAAAAAGCTTTATTTTATTTAATTGGTCAATGGCGTTGTTAAGAATGATGGTGGCAATGGTGGAAATGGGGCATATTAGAATGTGTGTTAACATTTTCTCTTCATTTATGTAGAGTTATTTTATGTTGTTTATCTTTCTCTTGTAGGTTCTAGATTGTAAGTACATATAAATGTAGTGAACGCTACTGAATCATAGAGACCTTTCTTTCACTCTCAAATAGTAGGAAAAGTTGTTAACTTGCAGAATTTTTTTGTGCCAAGTTGCTTCAGTCTTGGGGGAGGGAGGAACTTGGTATCTGGAGAAAGATTTTCCCTGATTCTGAATGCAGTTTCACCATTGAGTGTCTGCGCAAACCTTTAGCAAATCCCTTGTTAGTGCATGAGCTCTGATGGAAGGAGGGGTTGGCAGACAGTGCTCTTGGACTGGCTGGGAGATCCAAGAGGCCAGGACCCTCTCTTCCCCTAAGTCAAGCACAAGAATCAAATAACAAAAAACAGGTGTTAAGAGTTGAGTACAGAGCTAGGGAGTGATCAAGAAGCAGCAACAGGTCAAAAGTGATCAAGCGCTGGTCCTAGGCAAAGATATGAAATGGGAACAGTTCCAGGCTGGAACAGCTGTCCAATCTGGTTTTTGTCTATATGATATGTTGTCCTATTGGAGGCCAGGCATATTTAAATGGGACAGTGCTTCAGATCTTGGGATTATCCTTTGTTAACTCAGAGGTGACTCTCTTCCTACTCTGAGACTGCGTGATCCTATGCAAGAAATGATGCTCACGCATCTCATCATGATTTCCTATTCGTAAAAATATCAGATATTTAGTTGTTTCTGAATCTCATTTTATCCTTTCCTGGTGTCTGTATGACTTTCCAGGAACCAAATTGTGCCTTTCTTGAAGTAGACAATAAATAATGCTAGCCAACTGACCAACAGGATAGGTAGAATTTACCTTTTAGGTAAATGAAACTGCACAGAGTGAAATTAAAAGTTTGAAGGGACAAGACTTAGGATTCTAGGCTACCTATTTTTTGTCCCACTTTTGAAAATGATACTCCCTTTTTTGGTTCTCTCCATGGATGTGTTTTAAGGCTAAAGAGTGGCTGGCAGTGCATGTTTAACTCTGAGGGTGTGCGGAAGGCCAGTGCCTTGCTCATCCCACTATGCATTCAGCCTCTCAGAAGGGCTAACCATTGGCAATAACATGAAGTGGGGAACGTTTGCCTTTGGGGACTTTTTATGCCACTGTGGCATTCTTGTTCCCACAAGATCTTCAGTTCCTCTGTGAAGAAAGTGTGTTCCCTTCTTGCTCCTCCATGAATGCCCTATGGGACACTGGTAGGCATTCAGCAGATCTGATTGGTTGAGTTTCTGCATTTTTTCTCCTCAGATGTCCTATGGCTCCAAGATACTTCTTGGCTATCCCAGGCATCACGATGTGGTAAGCACATAGACTTATCTTCTGTGTCTTTTCTTTGCCCTCTTTGTGTTCTCTTTTCTCTTCCTCTGAATTATTCCTGAACAGATGAGCTGGGATCAATTGAATCAATTAATCTTTGTTACTAAACAGGAGTGATATTCAAAAGGTTTAACAACTATTAATAGTATGGCACAGACACCAACAAAAAGAAGATGCTGGTTATAGAACGGGGGCAAGTTTCTGGAGGACCCTCTATCTACTGGGCTAGGTATTAACCCTTTAGTTGCTAGATAACTGGGTGGTCCTGCAGAACCATGGGAATGGCTGGAATAGCCGGAGATGTCTTGGAACACTTGAGCAGCTTTAGGCAGTGACTGTTTACCAACTTGCATAGAAATATGTCAATATTTTAACAACTTCCATAGTTGTCCTAATGTATCATGGATTGAGTATCAACCCTTACATGTGTAACTATCATTTTTGTTTTACCTGGAATAGTGAAGAGCAATAGTCCTTAGACTCTGGGATTTCTCAGACTAGTAAAATTTAGCCCAAAATGTGTAGGGTACAAGGAGTAGGGAAGGACTTACATCAGGATGTTAATTGCTTTCCTGAGCCCCAGATACTTTATCTGTAAAACAACCCCACAAATAATCAAGGAACACAAATTCAAATAAAAATCATATATTTTTCACCTGTTATACTGGAAAAAATTGTGTTGATGAAGTACTTTAGGGTAACCTTCCTGCATTGTTCATGGGACGGACAGTAGTGCCATATTTCATCATATCTAAGTGCTATCAATTTTTAAATGTCCTTTTATTTTATGTAAAAGTAAGAAAGAAAAAATAAATTATGACATGCCATTAATTATAGGATGCATTTTGATTTCAAAAACTTAAGATGGAAAAGTTAGTTTCTTAGAATCAATGGAATATGGAATATTCTTTCTAATGAGTTTCATACAGCAAAAGCCTTGAAACAATGTAGTAGCCACCTTGTCCACTATACAATAAAATAACTGATAAATATGCAAAAATTTGGGAAAATGTAATCCATAACTAGAAGAAAAACAAGTAAATGTAAATAAACCCAGATGACAGAGATGTTGAAATTGGCAGGCAAGGATTTATTAATAAAAAATTTTATTCTAAAGATGGTTAAATATTTAAATACAAATATGAAAATAATGAGGAAATAGGTGTGAAATCCCAGTAGAAAAATGTAAATTATATGTAAAAGAAGAACCAAATGAAAATTCTAGAGTTAAAAAATACAATGTCAGAAATGAAAAATTTGATAGACAGGCTTAAAAACAGATTGAGCACTGTAGAATAAAAGATAAATGAACCTGACAACAGGGAGACAAACTATCCAAAGTGAAATACACAGAAAGAAGAAAAAAAGAATGAGAGCATCAGTGACCTGAGGGACAATATTAAGTTATCTAGCATGTGTATAATTGGAATCCTAGAAAGAAAAGATAGAAAGAATGGGACAGAAAAATATTTTAAGAAATAAAGGTTGGGATTTTTAAAACTTTATAAAACATATAATTCTATAGATCCAAAAAGCTCAATGAACCCTAAGCAGAAGAAACACAAACTTAGCCATATCATAATCAAAATGCTGAAAACCAAAAATAAAGAGAAAAATCACAAAAGGAAAAAGACTACAAACAGAGAACAGTCATGAAATTGACTGCTGAACTCTCATTAAAACAGAAGACAAATAAGGCATCCTTAAAGTGCTGAAAGAAAAAGAATTAAACTAAGAATTCTGTATCTTGCAAAAATTCAAAAATATCTTTAAAAAGTTAAGGTAAAAAAAAAGACATTTTACATAAACAAAAGCTCAGAGAATTTGTCACCACCAAACTAGCACTAGAAGAAAAGTTAAAGACCTTCAATTAGAAGAAAAATGATACCAGATAGAATCTCAGAACTATATGATGGAATAAAGAGGGCCTGGAAATGCTAAATAAAAGGTAAATGCAAAAGACTTTTTCTTCTTTTTTTCTAATTTCCTTAAGACTAATAGATTATTTAAAGCAAAATTAGTAGCAATGTGTTTTGGAGTTTATAACAAATGGAAAATTACAATGTATGTTAATAAAGTATTAGAGGTGGGTAAATGTAGGTGTAATTTTGTAAAGTTCCTACATTACACATGAAATGATAAAATATTATTTTTTGGCAGACTGTGATAAATTAAAGTTACATATTGTAAATCTTAACTAAATAAACAAAATAAAACAAACACAAAGTAGTATTGATCAAAAGTCAACTGATAAGGTAAAATGAACTCAATCCAAAGGAAGATAGGAAAAGAGAAAAGTAACAAAGAGCAGATAGGACAAGTAAGTGAATAGAAAAGATGATAGACTCAAATCTAACCACATCAATGATTACACTAAATATAAATGGACTAAACACTTCATTTAAAAGTTAGAATGTATAAGACTGAATTAAAAAGCAAGATCCAAATATATGCTGTCTATAAGAAACCCACTTTAAATATAAATACATATAGGTTAAAAGTAAAAGGATGTAAAAAAGGTAAATCATACACATACTAATTATAAAAAAGTTGACTTTGCTATATTAATATCAAACAAGGTAGACTTGAAAATAAGGAATATTTCCAGAGACAAAGAGGGACATTTCAAAAATGATAGTAGGGTCAATTCATAAAGAATACGTAAAAATTTTAAATATATGTGCACCTAATAACAAGACTTTAGAATATGTAAAGCAAGAAACTTATAGAACTAAGTAAATAAAAGTTCCACAATTATAATTGGAGACTTTTGGCACTCTCTTTCAGTAACTGATAGACCAAGTAGAAAATCAGTTAAACCATAGAAGACTCTATTAATACTGTCAATTAACTCAATCTAATTGACATTTATAGATTGCCCCACCAAACAACTACAGAATACAAATTCTTTTCAAGTACCTGAAACTTTTAATTAAGCTAGTTCCTTTTCTGGGCCACAAAATAGGTTCTAATAAATGTTAAAGGACTAAAAATCATACAGAGTATGCATTCTGACCACTGTGGAATTAAATTAGAAATAAATTATAAAAAGATGCCTAGCAAATCCCAAAATATTTGGAAATTAATCAACACAAATAATCTAGGGATGAAAGAAGAAATTGCAGGGGAAATGAAAAGATATTTTGAATTGAATTATAATGAAAAACACAACATCAGAATTTGTGTCATGCAGCTAAAGTAATGCTTGGAGGGAATTTATAGCTTTATTTATTTATTTATTTACTTACTTACTTATTTATTTGTTTTAGAGACAGGGTCTTACTCTTTTACCCAGGTTGGACTTCTGTGGCCTGATCATAGCTCACTGTAACCTCAAACTCCTGGGCTCAAGTAATCCTCCCACCCCACCACACCCGACTAATTTTTAAATTTTTTGTAGAGATAGGGTTTCACTATGTTGCCTAGACTGGACTCAAATTCCTGACCTCAAGCAATCCTCCTACATTGGCCTCCTAAAGTGCTGGGATTATAGGTATTAGCTACCATGCCCAGCCTGAATTAATAGCTTTAAATGCTTTTGTAAGAAAAGAAAGGCATGAAATCAGTGATCTCGACTTTGAATTTTAAGAAGTTAAAAAAGGAACAGATTTAATCCAAAACGAGTGAAATAAAAGAAATAATGAAATTAAGAGCAGAAATACATGAAATAGATAATGGACTACTAAATAGAATATCAACAAAACTAAACACTAGTTGCTTTAAAAGATCATGAAAGTTATTAAACCCTTAGATTTAGACTGATCAAGAGAAAAATCACAAATTACAGATATTTAGGAATGAAAGAGAATTTATCAGGACATATTGTTAGACATTAAAAAGATAATAAAGAAATATGATGCATATTTGGGAATAACACCAATTGGGTTTTGGACTGAGGTGGGGGGTGGGGGGAGGGGATGGGTATATACCTACATGATGAGTGCGATGCTCACTGTCTGGGGAATGGACACACGCTTGAAGCTCTGACTCGGGGGGCGGGCGGGACGGGCGGGACATGGGCAATATATATAACCTGAACTTTTGTACCCCCATGATAAGCTGAAATAAAAAAAAATTAAAAAAAAAAAAAGAAAAAGAAATATGATGAACAACTTTACAGCCACAAATTCAATCACTAAGATTAAATAGATACATGAAAGAAACAAATTACCCAAACAGATACAGGGAGAACTAGAAAATCTGAATAGTTGCATGTCTTTCATATTTACACACTTCCCATAGGACTTCTGCTGCTGGCCAAGACTGAGTAAGCCTACTAGAGCATAACTCTCCCATTGAAGACAACTAAAGACTTTGGACAAAATACAAAAAGGAACTTCCTGAGGACTCTGAATAGAAAATAATAACAGGCATATTGGATAAGGAAATAAAACTTGAAGAATGACCGCACCTACTCCCCTAATCTCATGGCCCTGATTTGTGGGTAAGGGTGGCCTGAGTCATGGGAACTATTCAGTTGACAAAAACAACAAAAATCTCTGAGACCAACCCTTTTCTTCTGGCCAAAGGGAAAAGGGGCCTTGTGAGGATGAGATTGTGGGGAAATCCCATTTTTTTCTCCTTTTGTTATCTTTTTTCTCTCCCGCCCCTGCCCTGAGGTTGGCCCTTGCTTTGGAGCTACACCACCACCATGGTGATAGATGGGGCATCTAAAACCCCAAGAGAAAATCCATCTGTCTGGTCGGGAGAAAAGAGAAAATAGGCTCCTGTGGTCCAAAATACATGGAGGGAATCTATTTTTTCTCTTTTCTTTTTCTTCTTTTCTCTGAGGCAGCACCAGTCATGCTAGGAGGCTAAAACTCTGAGAGAAACACATATTTCTGGCCAGAAGAGCTGGGCAATGGAGACCCTAGGAGGTAGAAGGTCTGGAGGAAATGTCTAAGAGCAGAATGCTGGAAGAAGAAAGTCCCCAAATTTCATGAATGAATTAACAAAAGTCCCAGGCTCCCCTATGAGCTATGCATGTGTGGGTAAGAGCCAAAGAAATGTAGTAAGGTCTTTGAGAACCGAACTAAGATATAAACTGCCCGGCTGGGTGTGGTGGCTCATGCTTGTAATCCTAGCACTCTGGAAGGCCGAGGCGGGAAGATTGCTTGAGGTCAGGAGCTCAAGACCAGCCTGAGCAAAAATGAGACCCCATATCTACTAAAAATAGAAAAATTAGCCCGGTGTGGTGGTACATGCCTGTATTCCCAGCTACTTGGGAGGCTGAGGTAGGAGGATCACTTGATCCCAGAAGCTGGAGGTTGCTGTGAGCTAGGCTGATACCACAGCACTCTAGCCCTGGCAACAGAGTGAGACTCTGTCTCAAAACAACAACAACAACAACAACAACAAAAGCTAAACTGCCCAAGTACCTACCAGGCTAATTCCTGAGTGGTACAAACACAAACAGCAGAACAAAGGCTATGAAAATTGAATTTCCATTGGAACCAACGTCCACAGAAAGCAAGGCAAGACTCTGGACTAAATATAAACTGGTTGACTGTATAATAAAAACAAACAGAAGATGAAAAATTTTCAGAGAATTTTAACAGTACCCAGAGTATCACAACATAATATTTAAATTTCCAAGATGCAATCTCAAAGTACTTGACATACACAAAACATAAAAATGGGATCAATGTCCAAAGGAAAAGACAATTTACACATGCCACACCCAAGGTGACCTAGATGTTGGAATTATCAGACAAAGACTTTAAAGTAACTCTTAGAGTTATTCTTCTTGGGATAAAGGTAAACAATTGAGAACTGAATGGAAAGAGAGAAATTCTGAACTGAAAAATACAACCTAAAAAAAAATCAAATGGACATTTTAGAAGTATAATACACAATATATGAAATTAAAATTTTATTAGATGGGCTCAATAGCAAAATGAAGATGACAGAGAAAAGAGTTCATGAACTTGAAGATAGGTTAACAGAAATTATCCAATCTAAGAAGAAAGAAAAAAGAGAAAAAAATGAAGATTGTCAGGGACCACTGGGATAATATCAAAATGTAATATTTACATCAGTAGAGTCTCAGAAGGATAGGATAAATAGATTGGTATGAAAAAATTGAAGAAATAATATCTGAACATTTCCAAAATTTGTTGGAAATACAAATATGCAGATTTAAGAATCTGAGTGAACCCCAGCAATATAAATCCAAAGAAAACCAAGCCCAAATACATCATAATCACACTTCTAAAAACCAAAGGTAAAGAAAAATATCTCCAAGGCATCCAGAGAAAAACACAACATATTGGGAAACAAAAATTTGAATAAGAGTGAATTTATCATCAGAAACAAAGGAGTCCAAAAGACAGTGGAACAATATCTTCAAAGTGCTGGAAAAAAAGAACTGTCAAACTATGTTTTAAAAAATACCTCAAGGATAAAAATTAAATAAAGACATTCTTAGGTGCTGGAAAACTCAGAGAATTTTGCCAGCAGATCTGCTGTAAAAAAAGATAAGCTAAAGGAAGTTCTTCAGGAAGAAAATATCAGGAGATAACTTTATACTTTGGGAATGAAGGAAGAATAACAGAAATGGTAAATATCTAGGTAAATACTGTAAGACTATTTTTCTCTTATGTTCCCTAAAATATGGATGGGTATTGAAAGCAAAAATTATAATGTTGGTGGAAAATGTATGTAGATGTAATACATATGTCAACTTTAATACAATGGGATGTGTTAAATGACATGTATAATGGTAAGGCATCTACATTTTACCTGAAGGCTTCTACATCTAACTTGAAGTAAAATGTTAATTCTATTTAGACTATGAAAGGTTAGGTGTGTAATCCTTAGAATAGCCATTAGGGAAGTATAATGAGATACAGCCAAAAAGTTAAGTAGATGAATATTTAAATAATCTCACAGCAAAGCAGAAAATTGAGGGGGAAAAAACAGAGGGATAAACAAAAAATAATAAAATGATAGACCTAAATCCAGCCATATTAATAATTATGTTAAATATAAATGGCCTACACATACCAATTAAAAGGCAGAGATGGTCAGATTATATAAATGATATCTCAATGACAATCCATATTTAGTGACTGTTCAGGAGTTTTGGGGGTAGCTGTTGATGGGGGTGTATGTTATAAATAGGGAAAAAGAAGGGTACAGATTTGTTCAGAAACAGTGAGTTTAATTTTGCAGTATAACCTATATTGCAGGGGCTTATTTTTCCTATGTTGAAAATTATGATTCATAGTCACAAAGCTTCAACCAAAGTCAGTTATTTTGTCAAGTGACCACCTCTGACCACCACCTGGGTTGGAGGGTTGTTCTACCCTCTTCCCTCTCCTTCAGGCACAAATACCCTGAAACTTACAAAGTTGTTTCTCGATGGCAGAAGGTAGCCCAGATCCTGAACTATGTAAGGCTACAATTCACCCATACTTAGCTCAGGTTCCATGTCTGTGCCCCAGTAGAGAGCTTCTTTCTACAGTTACTTAGGGTCTGCTCTTGGGCCTTTCATCCTTCCCTGGAGAAATCTTACCTTCACTTCTGGTGCCATTGCTATTGCCCTGGCAATTACCATGAGAAGAGCTGAGTTTTTCCAGCATCATGATAGGATCTTGGTTATCACAAACCCACAGTATCAGAGCAAAGTTAGTACTCAAGGTTCCTGAAGAAATATATATCTTGATGGATAACGTGTCCTCAGATTTTATCTTATGCTCATGTTGAAGATAGTTTTTGTGTTTTCTGTGCAACTAAAGTTGATATATTTTGAGGTTTTACATATGGGGCTCTGTGTAAAATTCCAAGCATATTTCAGCACCAGGGAAAGGCTTTTTTGCATTAGGAGACATCGTGTTTTCCTTTTGGCCTAAGCTGCTAGAAATCTTCAAGTTAAACTAAGTGTTTACTTTTACAGCCTAGACATTTAACAAAACAATATTCCCTCTCATTAAATTTTTTATAATCCTTTTTTTTTTTTATGAGACAGAATCTCAATCTGTCACCCTGGCTAGAGTGCAGTGGTGTCAGCCTAGCTCACAATGACCTCAAACTCTTGGGCTCAAGCAATCCACCTGCCTCAGCCTCCTAAGTAGCTGGGACTACAGGTGTGCACCATAATGCCTGGCTAATTTTTTCTATTTTTAGTAGAGACGGGGGTCTCACTCTTACTCAGGCTGGTCTTGAACTCCTGAGCTCAAGCGATACTACTGCCTCAGCCTCCCAGAGTGCTAGGATTACAGGAGTGAGCCACCACGCCCAGTCTATAATCCCTCTTTTTAATTTTCTAGGAGTCCTTTTTTTGCATTACAATATCGCAAGCTCAGTGTTTCAAGTTCCAAAGTATGCAACACATGAGTAAATGATATCTGCCACTAAGAAAAGAGCACTAGAAGCATAGAGGATATTATCCATGTTGAAACTTTATTGAAATGTATGTAAATAATGTAAACTAAACACTATATAATGAAACATTAAAAAAATCTTACTAGGTAAATAAAATATAGGTTGTAAGATATTCATGGGCAGCATTTCCCATTTAGGTTCCCTTGTTTTTGTTTTTTGTTTTCACAAAAATACCAATGGAGGCAATTAAGCTCCACACAGATTCCATGTTCTTCACAAACTGGATTGTGGCAGGAGACCATGGAATCGATTTCTACCTGGGTGACAAAAAATCATTCTCTAGGGCTGCATGGCAAATGGAGACTTAAGAAACAGAGCAGATTCTCCCAGGATGACATTCTTCCAAGCAGAGTTGCATGGATTGAGTGCTGATGCCATTGCTTTCCTTCTCCCTTCTCACAACTCTAAAGACACAAAGCACTGGATTTGAGGTTTTGTTCTCCCCGACCCCATGTCCATTTATTACAGTTCCTCAGGGAGTGTCCTCCAAAATTTAAAGGCTGGAACCAGTCTTAATATGGGACATCAGCTCTAAATTAGATGTCTCAGCCTCCTTCCCAAGTTGCCTTTCAATACTGTGTTACAAGTATGAAATCAGCATTGTTGTAAGTATAAAATCATGTTAAAATAAATCAAGAAAGAACAATTGCAAACTCAGCCCTACGTTGCCACATTGTTCCCCCTTCAGTGTTGAGCCAGTTGGTCCTTGCAAGCCCCAAGGTTCAGCCGATATCTGGGAAAGATAAAAATTGGTCTTTTTTGACTGAAGCTGGCATGTTCACATTCTGTGTAAGGGGAATCTATTAGAAGACAAATCCCAGAGCTAGGGCATGGTGGATTAGTGGAATCTTCCCCAGATACTGGCTGAACCTTGGGGCCTGCATGGACCAAATGGCTCAGCATTGAAGGCGCACAATGTGGAAACATATGGCTGGGTTTGCAATTTTCTTGGTTTATTTTAGCATGATTCCACACTTATAATATAATAATGCTGATTTCACACTTATAGAGACTTCAGTCTTTCACATCATTGAAGTTTCCTCTCTCCCAATTTTTATGGTACAAGAGGTAAGTCAGGGCCTCCATCTTATTTTCCTGCATTAAAATTGCTTTTTTGCTGCAGATCTAGTAACATTTTGAAAGATCTTTAAGTTAATTCTCTGTAGTCTTATGTTCACATCCTCATCTAGTGTCCTGCAGGATCTTCAAACAAATGAGCTTTTCCTTACGCCACGTGCACACAGCATCATGCCCAAGGCAACCAGGTGTGAGAAGAGGGAAGAGACAGAGAGTTCTCTCACTCAGGTGAGGGAGATAAATTCAGCTAGTCATCTCAATGAAATCAGACAGAAACCCATTCATTTCTGTTATCTCTCACAATGTCTTCAGCCTACAGTGCCTTGGGCAGGTAGGTGAATGTCAGCCGATGTGTTGAACTAAACACTTGCTATTAAACTCAGTTGAGTTATTCAATGTACCAGCAAAGCTGTGCTGATTCACAGAGCCCCATGCTGAGAGTGTTCTCTTTATGAGCTCCCAACCCCACATATAAATAAAATTAACTCCTTGCTGTATAGCAGTTCAAAAGAAGTCATGAGGGAATGACTTTTTCCTCTAAAAATGGTACGTCCAATAAAAGTGAGAATTTCTGAATCAACTTAATAAGTGATTATGTCTTTTAGGAAAGAGGTCTGGATGCTCCCACAGACAACTGGGTCACAAATGTCAGAATTTAGGGAGAGACTAGAGAACATCTGGTCCAACACTTTCATTAGGCTCAGAGCAATGCAGTGCCTCGTACTGACACCCCTAGAAGTCTCTTGGGTCATTCTGTCCTTGTAGACCATAAGCCTTCCTCTGTCATCTTTCTTCCTAAAGTACTTAAACTCCTGGAAATTCAATTTTTCTGGAATAATTAATGTAGTTAATTGGACACTCCAAGCTTTTAAAATCCATCACATCCGAAGGCTTAGTAACAATTGGGAAAACGTGAGCTGGGAGAGACGTGGATGGTCGACCGTGAAGCACAGTCACCTGATTCCAATAGCAGAGCTCGACAGAGCCAACCATAAAAGATAGTTAAAATAAAATTAATTTTAGGGAAAAACATACTTTAGTAAGAAATGTATCAAACCTTTGATTTGAGAAAGAGGGATTGAATTATCCTCATTAGGAATAACCAGTACCCAAGTTTGAGATGGGGCTCGTGAAAGTGTAGACTTCTGCCAAAGGCAGCAGAATGGACAGCCACTGTCCACTCCATCCTTATAGTGTCAGGACACTGGCTGCATGTTGTCAACTCTTGGTGACATCAGCTCTTTTTCATGCAGTTCTGAAGCCCATTCCATGTTCACATATGTTATAGAGCCCATGGACATACAAGATGCCCCAATACAAATTTGAATCATTTCATTCTGTGTTTTACCTTTTCAAAGTTTGTGTTTTTCCAAGAGAAAGCTTACAGGTTTTATCTTCTAATCGAAAGCCAGTTTGATATCACACTATAAACTGTGAGTATATACAATTTTTATTTTCCAATTCTACCTTAATAAAGCTGAGGGGGAGGAGTCAGAGATTTCAATCAAAAATGAATGCAAAAAAACACACAGTAGAGCAAGGAGGATAACAATGCCTTGAAACTTAGAAGTCAAATTATAGAAGACTGGTTAGATTTTGTGTTTTAGCCACTCAATGGATTAGTGTGTAGGCATTTAAGATTATTCAGATATACGTCTATTGATATGAAAAGATTTTCACACTATGCAGCTAAGTGAAAAATGTTTACAAAACAGAAAACTTGTTCTTTTCGGGTTTTTATGATTGATCCAAAGTGCAAGTGCCCAATGGAGCAGTTCTATTAGATAAGAGGATCATTTTAGTCCAATTAAATAAAGTGATTATTTTAGCTACAAAGAGATTCTCAGGGAAATCTAAGGACAGGAACCGCAGTACAGCAGGACATCATGGGAACAGCGTGTGAAACCATCAGGCCTCGGAGACACTCTCTTCTTATATAGACATATGTGTGCATGTATAGATGTATGTATGTGTGCCACACTGGAAATACAAAACTCCCAAGTGTTACTTTAAATTATTTCATTGTAAGATTTTTGTTCATTTAGTTTTTATTCTGCAGAAAAACTTCTAGGTATAGATTTAAATAAAAAGCCAGTTTAAAAACTTTAATAGAGAATAGAAAACTACAGTTTAAAGCAAGAGACCTAATGCCTGAATACAGGGATGTTTTTAATGTGCTTATAATTTATATTTGTATTTTAAATTCTGTTTTTGTACCTTTACATGGAGAAATGTAATCACTTGAAGATCATCATTTTATTATGGTTTCAATGATTATATATTTTTGGAAATATAATAACATTATTCATTGAGCAACTACTATGTGCCAGGCAGTGTATGGGTGCTTGTTCTCTCTCTTTTTTAAAATTATTCAGTCAACAAATAATTATTAAGTACCTTCTAAGTGCCTCTTTTCTTGGCTGTAAATATGGAGTGTTGAACACACTATAGTGTCTTCTTTGTGGGGCTGGCAGTCTGCCCCAGAAGAAAAGATAAGACAGACAATAGTCTAGAAAGACAAAATGAAGTTATCAGGTGAAAAAACTTGATGAGGGTAGGATGGGGACTGTTTTAGCTGGGAGGGTCAGAGGAGACCTCTCTGAGGCAGTGACATTTGAGCTGGGGCCCTAAAGAGGAAGCAATGTGAGGCAGTGTATTTTGGGCAGAGTATATTCATGGCCAAGTCCCTGAGTCAGGAGTGGGTTTAGTGCATTGAGGGAACAGAAAAATGCTCAGAGTGGCTGGAGTGAGATGATTCAAGGGGACAGGGGCAGGGATGAGTTGGGAATGGTAGCCAAGTGCCTTAGATCAGTAAGTAATAAAAAGCTTGGATGTTGCTGATAGTGTGGAGAGCCACTGGATGGCATCAAGTGTGGTATAGATTTTCCAGGCTCATTATGACTGCTCCAAACGAACTTAGGGTACAAGGGAAGCCAGTAAGGGAGCTGGTGCCGAGGTCCAGGTGGGATTGATGATGGCCAGTGACAGTGAGAAGTGATCAGACGCAGGCAGAATTCACCTCGGGGGTGGATGGGACGTGGTGTGGTGGAGACGGGTGGGGTAAGAGATCAGGAAGCAGGCTTACTATGTCCTCCTTCCTTAGCTCCTTTGCTTTCCATCCATTCACCCAGCAAATATTTACTGAGCAGCATCCATGAGCCAGCCTCTGAGCTAGGCACTGAGATGAGATGGTGAGCAAAAGCCAGACGCAGTCCTTGCCTTCGCGGTGTGTAGAGGACAATGGGGAGGAGAGAAGTTCATCAAGTAAGAAACATGTCCACTGTCGTGACCACTAAAAGGAGAGCTGCCACTGAGCCTGTGAGACAGGGAAGGATCTGGTTAGAGTGGTGAAAGGAAGATTCTCTGAAGAAGTGGTGCTTGAGCTAAACGGGGAGGAGAGTTGTCTGAGGAAGGAAGAGGGACCATCATTCGTCAGGCACAGGGAACAGTGTGTGAAAAGTTCTGACGACAGGAGAAAGCAGGAGAGAATGAGGGACTAAGGAAGTCCAGTGTGTGCTCATGTGGTGGAGGACCATGCAGGGCCTTATGACAAACTATGGGAAGGGTTCTGTCTGATCTTAAGAAACATGGGAAGTCATTTAAAGATTTTAGATCATAACAGGATCAGATGTTTTGTGTAGAAAATGGTTTGGAACGAGGCCAGTGAGGATGCAGGTCGACCCCTGGGTTAGTAGCACACCAATATGGTGATGGACATCACTAGTTGTTAGAGAAATGCACATGAAAATCACAATGATGTGCACTATTTGTCTACAAGAATGGCTAAAAATACAAATCCTGTCAACATCAAGTGTTGGAGAGGACACAGAGGAACCAGAAGTCATATACATTGCCGTTGGGGCTGGGGCTGCCATGACAAAATACCACAGACTGGGTGGCTTAACAACAGAAACTTATTTTCTCACCATTCGGGAACCTAGAAGTCCAAGGTCACTGTGCCAGCAGGGTTGGTTTCTTCTGGGATCTTGCTCCTTAGCTTGCAGATGGCAGTTTTCTCCACCTCGTGTCTCCAGATGATCTTCCCTGGTTGTGTATCTGCATCCTAACCTCCTCTTTTAGTAAGGACAACCTTCATATTGAATGAGGACCCACTCTAATGGCTTCATTTTAGCCTAATTATCTCTGTAAAGACCCTATCTTCAAATACAGTCACATCCTAAGGTACATGGGGTTAGGATTTCAACATATGAATTCGGAGGAACACAATTCAGCAATAACTTACTACTTTGAAATATATAGGTTGAGTATCCCCTATCTAAAATGCTTTGGACCAGAAGTGTTCCAGATTTCAGATTTTGAAATATTTGTATATATATATGAGACACCTTGCAGATGGGACTCAAGTCTAAACATGACATTTATGTTTCATATATACTTTATACACACAGCCTAAAGGTAATTTTATGCAATATTTTTAATAATTTTGTGCATAAAACAAAGTCTTTGTACACTGAACCATCAGAAAGCAAAGGTGTCACTGTCTCAGCCACCCATGTGGACAACCTGTGGTTGTTTGACATCATCATCATTCCTGACTCCGAATTTCTAGCTACCAATAAGCAACCATTTTCTTATGCTTATTCACATAGGTACTTAGTAAAAAATATGACATACCATTAATACAGTGAAAAAATATGTTCAGGGTAACTAAGCAGCACAGTAGCATCACCAGAATACTTGTATCCACGGTTAAACAACAGCAACCACAAACAATGCCACGTGAAGTCAGGTGTGGGATTTTCCACTTGTGGCATCACATCAGCACCTAAGAATTTTGAATTTTGGATTTTCAGATCAGGGATGCTCAACCTAGTTTTGCAGTTTCTAATAAAGTTAAGAATATCCATATCCTATGACTCAGTAATTTCATTTGTTAAAAGAAAAACTTGAGACAAATTAAATTTAACAGAGTTTGCACAAAGAACAATTCTCAGATCCAGCAGTCACCCAGTGAGAATGGGTTCAGAAAGATTCTGGCGTTGTCATGTGGTTGGAGAGAATTTATGGATGGAAAAAGGGAAGTGATGGACAGAACATGAAAGTGAGGTACAGAAACAGCTGGACTGGTTACAGCTCACGATTGCCTTATTTGAACACTGTTCAAACAGTTGGCCACCTTTGGTTGGCCGAAACTGGGTGATTGGTGGAGGAGGAGGTTACAGTCTGTTTACATATCTTCTTGGGTTACAGTTCACTACATATGGAGAAAGCTTTAGGCTGAACTTATAAAGAGACAGCTTTAGGCTAAACTTAATTTAACACACTTTTAAGTACCTAAGTAAAATCACACATTTTCCCCAAATTGCCTTGTACAAGAATGTTCATAGTAGTTATAATAGCCCTGAAATGAAAATAACCCAAATATCCATTAGTAGGTCAATGGATAAATATGTTATATTTAAATGATGGAATACTACACAGAAGTAAAAAGGAATGATCTGCATATACATGTAGCAACATGGACAATCTTGCAAACATTAAAAGAATCATATTGCAAAAGAGTAAATATGGCAAGATTCCATTTATTAATATATAAAATTCTAGTACTAATCCATTACTAGTACTAGTCTAGTACTAAAGCTAATCTATTGGGAAAGAAATAGGAACAGTGGTTGCTTCTGGAGGTGGTGATGGGGAGGGGTATTGAATGGGAGGGAACTTTCTGGAGTAGTGAAATCATGCCATATCTTGATAGGGGTGTGTGTTCCATGGATGCAAGTGTTTGTCAGAGTCAATCGCCATTACATGTAAGATTCATAATATGTAGATTATATCTCTATCAAAAGCTTAAATATATACTAATCTAAATAGTAATGAAAATTACATAAGAACTGTCACAGAGTGGAACCTGTATGGCTGTTGTCATGCCAGCGTTGTTCACAGGAGTGCGGGCAGATGCTGCTGGGGCTCACTCGTGTCGTTGCTGGCTCTGCTGTCAGCCTGGGCAGTCTCTGGGTGCTCTCCGGGCAGTCTGCAGGCCCAGGGCAGCGCCCGCTCAGACAGGTCTCCTCCTGCAGCGTCCCTAGTTCCTGGGGGGGTTGTGAGTGCAGATCTGCCCGTGCGTCCCCATGCCATCAGCACTGGAGGTCCCAGAACATATGCCATCCTCTGTGTCTCTCCGAGAGGTTGGGCATCTCTGATCAAACCCCGACAGGTAGAGGACTTGGTTGGTTGCTAGGGTTACCGTACTGGGTGATGTGGACCACGAGGAGACTCACAGTGGAAACCATTTCTAGGAAAAGAGTGCAGTGTCGTGAGAACACCTGGGTTTGGTGGCAGGTGAATAGTGTCTCTGTTCTGGCTGCCCCCTTTTTCTTGCTGTGTGACCTTGGCCACGTCACCTAATCCAGGGCAGCCTAGGTCTCCCGGCCTGCAAAATGTGGGTCATAGCGCCTCATTCCCTCGCTGAACTCTCAAGGCTCTCCCAAATGTCAGTTGCAATCGTGATTATTTCCTTCCTACCCTCTGGGTGTAGTCTTACACAAACCGGGGCCCGGGAGTGGGCGGTTAAGGCCTTTCCTGATCTGTTTTTGGATCCTCTCAAGACCTTTAAGTAAGAGGGAAGAAAAGTTAAATAGAGGCTAAATGGAAAAATGAAGATCTCAAGGAAACAGGAAACTTGATGTGCTGTGGGATTTCGTTTCTCATGTGCAAACACATTTTCTTCAACCTATCATTTCTGAAATAAATGATTCACAATCGTTTAATGTGAATGCATCCCAGACCTGGGTTGGGCCCATGTAATTTGGAATCAAAAATGACTGACGGGTTGACAGAAAAGTTCTGCCAATAAATTACATACATCCTGTTGGTTTAGTTTCATACCTAAAAATATCTTCAGAGACTAAAGAGAACTGGCAATGGCTATAGATTGACTGAAAAAAAAATTCAACCATAAAAACTAAGCACAATTATATCCACACTCCCCAAGCTGTAGTTAAAATTAATTTGCTTTTAGAATGAAGTCACATATGCCAGTGTGACATGTATTAATAGTTCGTTGAATCCATTCAGAAAAATGTGAATCCAAACTAGATTTTTGTTGTGTAGACTAAGCCTCCAGATGGGATTTGTGTTTTCTTTTTAATAGGAGTGCAGGATCTGACCATCCTGTAGAAGTGTGCTGCATGTAAGTCTACAAGGTGTTTCTGTTTCTGGAAGAAGAGCCGGGTGATTGCAATAAAGGGAACTGGATTCCAGATTGGCTTATTTGCTTCAGGTTTTCCATCCAAAAAGCAAGACTTTTAATTCCCAGAACACCCATTGCTTATTGCCTTGTAGCTGGAAGTCACTTCCACACAACTGGACAAGGTTCAATTTGCACACAGGAAGCAATTTGGAGCCTCCTCAGATAGCACCTCGGAATTGTCTCCCACCTCTGGGGTGGAAGATCGACGCCTGGTGACGGAGGAGTTGGAGGGGACCATCGTTAGGGCTGACATCGGGAAGGCCACTCCTCAGCTACCAGTCCCCATCACTGTGGCCAGGTCAGGTCAGGAAAAGCTGGATAATTTGTTTAACCCGATCCTCTTTCCCTACCTTGAGGGAAAGCTCCTATAAGCTCACTGTAAACACAATTATGCCATGAGGGGCTTTCATTAATCTAGTACAAACCACAGCCTGACATACACTGGGCAGGATTTGCTTTATTTTTTTTCTGAGCTCATTTTCAGCACCAGTTTATCTGCATGCTTCCTAACTAGAGGTGGTTATTTGTACAGTGTGAGTTTGGGGGAAGAGAGGAGGCACCAGAGCCAATCTCTGCCACTGCAAATGTGTTTTCCAGGACCCAGAGATGGTCTTGGATTCTTGGGACAGGGACCCAAAGTTCATCATGGAGTGCTGAAAACTCGTTTTATCAATAGGGGACTGAGTCCCACAGGTCACCCAGCCACTGACTGGTGTCCATTCATTTAGGCAGGGGGAAAAATTGTGTTTATCAAATTCTTTTGACTATAGCCCACAATAACACAGACACTGACATTTCATCTCAGGGCATGAAGAATATTTATGTACATAGACATAGGATGTATGTATATTAAAAAAAACTAAAGTATTGCTGCATGTTAAAAAAATTCCAGATGCAATATGTTTATTGAATATGATACAGTCTTGTATTTTCTATTTTTTTTTTTTTAAATGTTGAGTATGACCCTCTGGTTTAGAAGGTGAAGGTTTGGTTTGTAGCAGAGCATTCCCTGAAGCTTAAGGGTGTGGTGACATGGGTGGGATTGTGATTTAATGAAGGTTTTCAAGGATTTGAAGGATTATGGCGTGGAGGATGAGGAACCAGCTGCTCTTGCTTGCTTCAGGCGCTGGGGACTGAGCTGGAGGAAGTGGGCTTAAATGGTAATGGCTGCGATTTATAGCACTAGACAGAGAGGCTGGTGGCAAAGGCTGTCAGCGGACGTCAACAAAGCTCTTTCCTGGGAAAACACCATCTGTTGGAAATGGAAGCGGGGGAGGATGAC
Source organism: Varecia variegata (assembly GCA_028533085.1). Lineage (NCBI taxonomy): Eukaryota > Metazoa > Chordata > Mammalia > Primates > Lemuridae > Varecia > Varecia variegata. The sequence goes on along the minus strand of CM052441.1, from coordinate 84,886,190 downwards.
AGGCCCCCATAGACCCTATAGCCCTCTGGGGGGTGGGGTGGGGAGCTTGGGGATTTGTGGAGAGAAAGGGATCAGGCTAAGATTGGGATCAGGCTGATTGGGAAGTGGCCATGTGGCCTTGGCTGCAAGGGGGTGGGGTGGAGGGTGGAACACACACCCCTGAAAAGCATGGCACATACAGGAAAGTTCAGGGACTCCAGGATCTAGTCTCTGGAGGGACCTCTCTCCTTCCAGACCTATAATTCAACCCTTTATGCAACCCATCTCTCTCAGTGAATTAAAGGAGAGACAAAGGAATATAGCACTATTCACAACAGCAGGTTGCTTCCTTTGCTCTATGAAGGGACTGGAAATGTTTCTAGAGAGAAAAAGGCTGAAAAGACCCAGTGACTGTCTTCAAATATTCAAAAAGTGGCCACAAGGAAGAATGACTAGATTTGTTATATGTTTCTTTGGATGACAGAGCTAGAACTCATGGGTGGTAGAAATAGGTTGATAGACTTTAGCTCAAAGTAAGAACGAACTTTCCAAGGAGTAAATACTGCCCAAGCCTGCAAGTGAGATCTAACTGACCAGAATGGTTCAAAAAATGGTTGGACTCATTTGCTTCCTCACCAACCTTTACTGAGTCCTCCTATGAGCAGTGTGCTGGGCCAGCCCGAGGAATATGGTACTCTTGAGGGTCTTGCAGCAAAAATATCTACACTGACTGAGAAATAGGGTTTGGTAACTTCTTAGATTTCTTCCAATTCTAAGATCTTATTCAAGGTTGCCAGGGTGCATATGACTTAGGAAGATCTGTTAAGACCATGTATGACGGGGGCACCCCTGAGTAATGTTTCCATGACTACTAGGAGCAAGGACTACCACTGACAAAAATGATCTACATCTCAGAATTGGGGAATTTTGGGTGACTAAGTACTTATCTTGCTCCCTATGGTTCATGGGGTAGAGTTCAAGCTGCTTATCCTGGCCAGTTGATTTACCCAGCCATTGCAACATCACATCTTACTGTTGCCAATGGTGATGTCCACGCCAGCCACCTCAGTTGCTCATTCTCCTGTGATGCTGGTGCCTGCATTCATGCTTCTGACTTTCTGGAAGTCTCTCTTCCTTTCCACTGTGCCCTTCGTGTCTACTATTCACAGCCCTTCTCGGCGAAGCCCTCCTTGACCTGCCTAGTCCACACTCTGCCTTCTTGCCTATTGCACATCCTGTCTGTACCAATCATTTGGAATTTTTTACATTGTCTGATGGCATCTCTTGGGTAGATGTGTAACTTTGGGCACATGTGTAATTTGTGTCACCAACTGTATTGTGACCTTCTTATGGGCAGAGGCCATACATGCTATTTTTTTATGTCCTCTTTTGCCACAGGACAATTCGTAGGAAGTTGGCTGCAAGTGAACAAGACCTTCCCCGTCTGGTCTTGTTACAGCACTGTCACAGCTCAGGCCTGTTATTGATATGGATGGAGAGAGTCTTCTGGATGGCAATGCTGACAATGTTTCAAGATGTTTGTGGCAGGCTTATATTTCACATGGGTTTTGAAAAATAAGGGTTTTAATGTTTATTTATTTACAAACACTTACGGAGCATTTACCACGTGCCAAGCAAGGTCATTTGGGTCCTTGAGGCCTCCAAGGAGCATGTCCTTTCCTGTTCTCACTTTCTTTGTCACGGCCTGTTGGTACGTCACTGCGTGGGAGGTCACGCACTGATTTCAGTTCGGTCGGTGGCCAGGATCTGGAATCCTGGAAGGACTGTAGGATGCTCTGGGGCAGGCTTCTGTTTTCTTGTGGGTTTGCAGCTGTCTAGAATGAGCCATAGCTCTGCCTTCTCCAGTAAGACTTCTAGTGTTTCTCTGCAGCCCCCTTCCTTTGCAGTGCTCTTAGCTCCGTTCTTCTCATGTAGGACTCTGCTTTTGTCTTTCTTGCACCGTCTCAGGGCTGTGGCCTTAGGCCCCTATCCTCCAGGAGTTTTTCATCCAAGGGTGGAGTAGATGGTGGGCTTTAAGATTCTCAGAAGGAATATTTCTTTTCAGAGGGCTGTCCCATTGATAAATAGGAACATGGAAATGTGGTATGATGTGTAGTCACATCACGGAGAAAATCTGTTTTCTTCCAGAATCAGAGGAGTTTAAGGGGAGTTTATTATTAAACTCTTGCCTTATATAACACCCCCCGGCCCAGTCTTCTCAGAGCTTCCAAACATCTTACAGAGTTGTGCATCAAGTTAGAGTAAGACAGAGAATCTACTTTCTCAAAAGTAGGAATCAAAACCTCATACCGAAAACAGCATTTTTCTTCACCAATAGATTTAAGAGGATAGAATTCTGGGATTTGGTCATGTGACCTTAGTAACCTGTGCATTGAACAGATGAGGAAACTGAGGCCCAGAAAAGCTAAATCATTCACCTGAGGCCACACAGTTCATTCGTGATAGAACTGGACTTAGACTTCCCATCTCCTGTGTCTCAGTGGTTGCTCCTCAAAGGGAACGATGACTAATCCAGATAGCTCGTGGATAACCTTTTTCCTCCTCAGGCTCAGCACCAGTGGTCGTGCTCTGAAGGCAATCGTTGGTTGACTGCTGTTTTATTTGGATGCACTAGGCCCAGGTTTGTTTTGAAATTGTTTGGCCCTGACTGTTTCCTAGTATCACAGATAGGCAAAGGCTGAATTTATTCTGTTGTTATTTAAATTGCATGCGTCTCTAAAAGGCTTATTAGATGGAAAGTTTAGGAAACTGAATAGGTTGGATTTTTCAAAGAAGTTGAAAAAAAACAAAGAAACAACCTTTTCCAGATGACAAGAAATATAATGATTAATAAGGGTTGATCCAAAGGGAACGTTGAAAGCACCAAGAGAGGGCTTGTAGAGAGACTGCATTTACCAGCTCTTCCGTTGACTCAATGCAATTAGATTTGTTTCAGCAAGCATTACTGACTGCTGAATATGTACAAGGCAAGGTGCTAGCTGGAGAATTGGATGGATATAAAGGAGCGTAAGATGGGTCCTTGCCTCCAGACATTAGTAGACAAATGGGGAAATGCAGACACTTGAGCAGTGTCCCCAGAATCATGCTCCTGGTTGAAGAAGACATTTCCCTGCTAAGAAACTGACGGTCCTTTGGGCAAAGATAGATGAAGTGCTACATTCTCTTTAAATAAAGTTCTCTAATTTATCTATAATTTTTTCCTAACCTTTCTTGCATGTATTTATAACATCTGTTGGATTCTTTTGCTACAATAACAAGTTCCACGTGTTTCCCATGATACCTGTGAAATATTCTTTAATACATGTTGCTTTATCAAATAAATAGAGTTGCTTTTTGTTAGTCCCCAAACTAGTTTCTCTAAGCTCTCATGAGTGGGAAGAAGGAAAGGAGCCATCAGGGCAAACCTAGGGGCCACCTTGTTTTCTCTTTTGTAATTTTGTATATATTTTGTAAATATTGGTAACATCCCTTCTAAGTATTCCCAACTGACAAATTTTCCATCACTTTAATTATTTCAGTCTCCCTCTTTAATATACTTCAGTCTGGCCTCCATTTCTCCCTCCCTCACCCCCTTCTTCTTGTTTCTTTTGCTCTGTTTTCTCTCTTTGTTTTCCAGGTTGCCTTGCTCAGCTCATTATTTTTTTGCGGGTGGGAGAATGAAAACAACGCAAATTACCCCAGTTGGATTGCACCGTGCAATTCGAGAGTTAGATAAAGTGTCTATATTTTCAAAAAAGCAATCATACTGATGATGTGCATAGAATTTCATTGGCCTTTTTGGCCCCGGCTACACCTTGGGATGATGTCTTCAGGGAATAGTCTATAGAGTCCCCTGAATTCCTTTCTTACAACTAGCTGCTTGTGGGATGCCAGGTGGTTATGGATCTGCTCAATGCCAAGTGTTTCTTTTTGTTGTCGTTGTTAGGCTTCCAGCATTCATGCAGAAATGCTTACGTATTTTGGTTTATTTTCCTTCCACTTCCCACACCTGTTGGTTGTCTGATTAGGTGTGCAAATAAGTTGTCCAAATTTCTCCTGATGTGAATGGATTCTTTCCAAATCCCTCTAATAAGACTCCTAAATCCCAAGCTTACATTCTTCTGGAGTCCCAGTCTATCAGAGTGGAAGTCACCTCAGTATCTAGTTTAGTGGTATCAATTATTTTTCTTTATAGATGGGGAAGTCTTTTTACCAACCAAATTTTACAGCTTAAGTGGAAGCTAGTAGTGCAGTAGCATTAGTTTATGCTTCTGAATGGATTGAACCCTACGTATTTGTGTGTGTGTGTGTGTGTGTGTGTGTGTGTGTATATGAAAGAGAGGAAGAGAGAGGAAGAGAGAGAAAGACAGAGGGAGAGAGACTTAGCCTCTCAGCCCACCACTTGGCTCAATGATGGCACACCCCAGAGTAAATGTGAGATTGGAGAGGTGACTCTGCTTTTCCTCACTTGGTTTTGGTTCCTTTGTACTTTTCACAGTGTGCATTTGGGTGATTTAGGAGCTTTTAAGAGTAATTTTGACTCTGTGATTTTCCTTTATAAGCCAATCCTAGGACTTTACAAGTATGGCTGCTTGGATCGAATTAGGGACGGGGACTCTCATTCTATTCCCATTCCCTACCTCTTTCCTCTCCTCCCTTGTACAGGTTCTAAGGAGCATGGTTTGTAAGTCACCGAACTAGACTAATTCCATCTATGTGCAAAGAAACCTAGACTTAGAGATAGACGGTGACTTATTCCAAGTCACAAAACTGGTTAGTAAGAGCTGGAAACTGAGTTTCTACTCCTCAAGACCAATAGGCCATTGATCTGGAAAGAGCATATTGGCTTCCCTTTCCTTCTTTCAGTTTAAAATCTCCTCCAGCACCTTGTAAATATTTATTGTCCATGTCTGGTGCCACTGTAGTTCAAGCTGAGAGCAGATTTCCTACGGATCTGTTGCCAAAGATCTCCTCTTAAACTCTACCCACTTACTAGTGTCCAGAACGTCACTCCCACCCCTACTTTTCCATCATTTCACTCGTGGAAGCTTAGATTGTTCTTTATCAACCACATACCTGGGCCCCGCTCACAACATGAGCAATGATTCTAGAACCTTGAACACCAAAGTCCATCCAGTATGCTGGCATTCATTAACTGTCACTAACAACCACTAGATTTGGGGCGGTATTCACAATGGACCTGGCACTGTGTTAGGCACATTACAAAAAGTATATTAGTTGACTCTTACGACGACCTCTGGGGTAGTTACTGTTTTCCATTTTCTGGATGAGGAAATGAGGCTGAGAGAGGCCACGCAGCAGGCAGCAGAGCTGGAATGTGAGCCCTGGTTTGTGTGACTCTAAAGCCTGTATTTTAGACATCCAGGCTCTCCGGACTCTCCGTCATTTGGAGCCAGGACTTCCTCACGCCATCAGCACCCACATTCATGGTCTAAGTAACTGTCATAACTCTGGGAAGGTGTAGGGTGGGCTGCTGCTTTATGAAGCAGCCTAAAATGATTTTAACCCCATTTCCTAAAGCAAAGACTATGGATGAACTTGTTCATCTCATTCTGAAATTACTAGAGCAAGCAGGCAGTTTGGAAGCTGGAGGTAAGTTTAGGGAAAACAAGGAAATAATACTTCTCCTAGCACTTAATAAAGTTATGGAACTCATTACCCTGAGAGGCTGTACCGACAGGAAATGTAAATGGATTAAAAAAGAGTTTGGACAAATTTATGAATGACAGAGTCATAAAAGGCTTCTAACAGAAGCTGGAATATACAAGGTATGACTATAAAGCAATAAAAAAAATTTTTTTTAAACAAACACCAGAACTTGTGTATCCAAATAAATATATACTTTTCCTGCAAAGTAGTTGCCTGGGGAGAATGCTTGCTTATTTTAATGTTGCCTGCTTGCTGGAAATATTTTTGGAACCCATAGAAATTTAGAGGTTGAAGTCTACCCCCCTGCTTTTACAGATGAGGAAACTGAAACCTACAGTCATTAAATAACTTACTCACAGTTCTGGGGTTAGAATCCCAGTCGCCTGACTTCTGGTTTATTGCTCTTTTTACTGCCACATGCTGTCTCCTGCTATGGGTTTCATCAGTGTCTGTGACTAATTCTTTAGGATGCCCAAATGGTGGTAAATCTTTATTTTTTATGAATGGGTTTCTGGAACAGCCAAAACTGATTTAGATTTAAGGTTGATGATTCAGATGTGTGTTCGAACTGTATATTAATATTATTTGTTCAAAACCTGAGAGCCTTTTTTTTTTTTTTTAAGCAAAAGACAGTAAAACCGTGTTTCTTTTGCTACCTATAGACTGTCATTGTGCTGGCCACCTTCAGCTGGCCGTGAGGAATGTATCACAGACCTTCACTTTTAGATCACTGTTCATAAGCCGTGCCTTTGAGCTGGGGTCCTGTGGCTCCTCCTTCTCCACTGCAGGTGATGAAACACAGCCAAGGGAAATTGCTCTCCGAAGACTGAAAGGAAGTGAGGAGAGAAGCAGCAAGAGGGGCAAGAGGACATGGCTTTGGAGCTCTCAGAACTTCTGGAAGGAATGTTGCAGGTACCCCAGAGTCCTACTTCCAACAGATCAAAGATATTTTACATAATGGAAAATGAGAGAAGAGGCTTGACAAAGCAGGGTTAAAACCTGGACATAGACCACTAATGTCCAGCAAAGGACAAAAAGAGAGTTGCAGCTCTCAGATGGAAAGATGGAGAGATGGCTGTGATCCTCGCAGAGGCAGCAAATGTGGGTACCAGGGAGGGATCTTGTCAAGATCCAGCCAAAGACAGAGGTCCCTGGGAGCTGACCAGGGAGGGATCTCATCAAAATCCAACCAAAGATGGAGTCACTGGAGCTCATTGGTTTGTGTTCATTCATTCCTGCCAGCTGAATTCACTTTGATCCCCCAAAATCCTTTTCACTTGGATTTCTAAGAACTATAGGAGGGAGAGGAGTGATGGAAGGAGGGGGCAGGCATAAAGAAATCCCAAAGTCCATGAAGCATGATTAGATGACTTTTGCTTAGGCTTGGACACTTTGCTGCCCCAAATGGATTTTGGGAACCCAAACCAAAGCTAACCAAGACAAGGCAAACATGTCACTGAAAATAACATGTTGACATGTGTTGATGTCTCGGCCAAAATTTATAACACCACCCAGAAAAAACACTTGAGACTCATGGCCATGCGTCCCAGTGGATGGCATGTTTCTGGGGAATTCTGGTAGGCGATATCCCAGAGAGATCGAGGCCGGTAAGGAAAGCTGGGAACAGTGGCTCCCGGTCCTATGCCTGAGGTTGTGAACAAAAATTCACCTTTGTTTTGTGATTCCTGAGGTAGACGTAACAGAAAAGCGGCTTTGGTAGAAATGGAAAAGAATGGTTGTCAGATTTGATGAAACCCTTGGAGGAGAATAGTAGGGAGAGAGAGGATGTATATCTCTATTTGCTTATGCACGCACAAACACACACTCTGAAAACACTTATGCAGGCGTCCACAGCACACATTTCGGGGGGCTTGGCCAGCTCTGCAGTGCGGTGAAGGCTGTGCAGTCCTTGTGCATAGATAGGTATGCACGTGCATACACGCCCATTACACACGTGTACGTGCACATGCAACGTACCTCACACAACAGAATTATATTATATCCTTTTTGGCTAAGAAAGTGGGTGGGGAAATTGAGCCTCAGCTGTGGTGTGAAGTTGCTAATAGTAGGAAACTGCTTATTCTGAAAACGTCTACAATTCCACTTAATCCCACCTTGGCTCCAACCCAACCGCACAGAGCCCAGTAGATTTTGCAAAGATACAGAAGTTAAAAATGGACCCCAGAATGCTATTTTGAAAAAAGCCCTCATTGCTTGGGGTCCCTGTTGGGTTTCTGGCATGAGAGGACAGCAGCTCCCTCAGCCTTGTGGAGGGGCTGCCAGGCAGGGTTGTGACCTAGAATAGCACCCTCCTTTTTGGGGACAATTTTTGAGGGGCTTGACTTATTCTGCAGTGTGGTGAAGCTGTAGATAGGGCTGTTTGATCCTCCTTGTCATTACTTAGGATCGGGGTAGGTTTCTGGCTTAAAAACAATTTTTTTTTGTTTTTTTTTAAATTTTTTGTCTATCTCTGTCTTGCTGATCACCAGACTGCACAAGCACTTCTTATTTCTCCTTGGCAGACGTGCCTCTGGATCCATGGTGGCCAAGACCTGTGTCACAGTCAGGCCACAGTGGACCCAAAGATGCTCTGAGTCCAGCCAGCCCGTTTCCCCACCTTCATTCAAACCTCTGGTTCTGACTCCTTGTTTCTCAGCCTGGGATGCAATAAACCTCTTTGAAAGGTGGCGAATATTATTTCTTTTAAGAAAACTCATACACTTTCAAATTAAGGTATGTGTTTCAAAATGAAAAAAAAAATCTTAACAGACACTAAGAAATGAGGGACAACCAATGCTTGTCAGACTTGCAGGGGCAGAGAAAACACTAGAATCATTTGATCCATGAGTAACCATGGGATTAGGACAAGGAGAGCCATACTGGTTCTGCCCAGTCTCCTGCGTGTTCATCAGACAGAGTGATGACTAATGGAAACTCCTTGTCTTTTCACAAACTTGAACAAAATCCTTGTCACCCTCCCTACCCACTATCATTTTTAAAAAGTTGAACAGAGGGATTCGATTCTGGCTCACTGTGGCTCTTTTCTTGAGTTTAGATGGAAGGAACTCTTGCTTTCTGTATTCAGGTTCCAAATGAAAATTTCATCAGTCCAGAAAACGAAAAAAAAATAAAGGGCTTTAGCAGGACCCTGAATGTGACGAGCCCTCGTGAAGAATCTGCGGCGTGAGGACGCCCTCCAAGTCCAGCTCAGGCCCTACCCTGGGACTGTCCTCACTGCCCCCATCTCAATAGAGTGTCCCCTCCCTAAACAACTGACTTTGCCCATGTGATTTAAATAATTTAGAAGGAAATGGAAAATAGGAACTGGTTCCCTGGATCCATTTACCTGATCCCTGTGTAATGCTAAAAAAGGCAACATCTGGCCAATTTTAAATCCATGTGGGTTTGAGAAAAATGGCACCTGTCAGAAAAGAAAACTTTTTCTTTAAGCATCTGTTCTGACTTCATCTTTTTCTTTAATAAGAACCATTTTTTTTTCCCCAGCCATTCTTCAGACCAATCCCACACTGTAAGCTATGGGGATATGAACAGGGAAATTAAGGCAGGAGGTATTAAGGGACCCGTCCGGGCTGATTCATGATCCTGGACACTCAAAGTCAAGTCCTGGCCTAGGAGAGGGTTGGAGGATGGGCAAGTGGGTGGCTTCTAGGCGGTGCAGCTCGGCCCCAAGTCCCGGGGGAAACGTGAGGCAGAGCGGTGCGGTGGTAAGACTGGCACTCGCACGACCAGCACGCAGGGCTCTGGAGCTGTGCACACGCCAGCTCTGTGCACACGGGCCAGGTGCTTAATCTCTCTGGAACTCAGTCCCTTCATCTGTAAAATGGGGAGAACAGTGGATAATGTGCCAATTTAACTGGGTATTTTGGTAGAGATTTTTGGCATTCACACTAAATTTTACAACACTAAAAAAAAACCATCAAAATGTCAGCTTTAAATATAGGTGTGTATATGTGTGATGTTTGTATACATTCGAATGAGCAGGGAGGAACAACCAGGCAATTTTTATGTGTTAGGTCTCTTTAAAAACAAAAGTAATAGATGCTTCTTGTAACACATTAAACAATATAATGATAAATGAAGCAAAAGTCAATAACTTCCCCCACACACCTCCCATTAATTAATGTTACTAGCCTGGTGGTTCCTCCCTGCTCATTCGAATGTATACAAACATCACACATACACACACCTATATTTAAAGCTGACATTTTGATGGAACACTCATACACTGCTGGTGGGACTGTAAACTAGTGCAACCCCTGTGGAAAGCAATATGGAGATTCCTTAAACAGATTCAAGTAGACCTTCCATTCAATCCAACAATCCCATTATTGGGCATCTTCCCAGAAGAACAAAAGTCATTCTATAATAAAGACACCTGCACCCGAATGTTTGTAGCAGCACAATTCACAATTGCTAAGAGGTGGAAACA
>CM052441.1:84862200-84875991 GCA_028533085.1 Varecia variegata | reverse complement strand
ACTCACCAGAAAATTGGTTTCCCTGATCATCACCTAAGTGCATATTTGGGAATAACACCAATTGGGTATCAGACAGAGGTGGAGGGTGGGGGGAGGGGATGGGTGTATACCTACATGATGAGTGCCATGTGCACTGTCTGGGGAATGCACACACTTGAAGTTCTGACTTGGGGGGATGGGGTGGGGGAGGGGATGGGTGTATACCTACAAGAAGAGTGCAACGTGCACTGTCTGGGGAATGGACACACTTGAAGCTCAGACTCGGGGGGATGGGAGGGGCATGGGCAATATATTTAACCAGAACTTTTGTACTACCATAAAAAGCTAAAATAAAAAAAAAACTGTCAGCTTTAAAAAATTAGGAAATAACTTCTGAGGAAGACATTTCTGCCCATCCCCGAGCCTCCTCTGAGCAGGGAGAGAGGGCTTGAGTGTGGAATGAGGGGATGGCTGGGGTCAGAGATGGGGCAAGTTCAGGGACAGGCTGAGGGTTACAGATCAAAAGGAACATTTGATTATATGACTTCTGAGCTTTATTTATCCAGAGGGCTCTCTTTAAAATGCCATTTGGGGGATGATAGATTCCACAGGTTTTAGAGCCCAGCACAAGGCAAGGATGGAGTCAGTACTAGCACTCCTCACCTGCCCCTTCCTCCTCCACCCTTCCATTCTCCCTCGCTCTCTCTGGCTAGTTTCAGAGCCTACACTCTTTTTAAAATGTTTTTTGTTCATTTGTTTGTTTATTGAGACAAGGTCTTGCTCTCTCTCTCAGGCTAGAGTGCAGTGGCATCCTCATAGCTCACTGCAACCTCAAACTCTTGGACTCCAGAGATCCTCCTGCCTCAGCCTCCTGAGTAGGTGGGACTACAGGTGTGCGTTACCATACCTGGCTAATTTTTTTGTTTTATTTTTTTGTAGAGATGGGGTTTCACTCTTGCTCAGGCTGGTCTCGAACTCCTGGCTTCAAGCGATCCTCCAGCCTTGGCCTCCCAGAGTGCTAGGATTACAGGCATAAGCCACCGTGCCTGGCCCAGACCCCACACTCTTAACCCCAAGCCATACTGCCTCGGAAACTGACTGCCTCACAAACGGAACCCTGTTGGGACACAGAGGGGCTGGCTCTAATTATCTTGGTGTCTGCAGGGCTCACAGCCGTAGTCCTCAGTCAGTTAAAAGGTTGTGTTTGTTGAGTCTCCCTCCATCATCTCAAGGACGCTCTTCTCAAGGATCTTTTGGGTCTATTGATTCTGCCCCGTTCTGGATCATTAGCTAATCATTCACTTGTCATCAGCTAAACCCAAGGACAGCGTGAGACACTGTCCTGGATTCCAGGAGCCCAAAATGGAAGTGAGCTGGGCTCACAAGGACAAGAGGACAAACAGTAGGGGCTTAAGGACTGCACTGGATGGGAGGGGCCGGAAAAACAGGGAGGAGGCCAAGTTGGCCGAGAACCCCAGGTAGGCCTTGCTTGTCTGGACTGCCCCTGGGCTCAGAACCACACTGCTCCCGGCCCGACTGGGAACCTTGGATTAGGGTGTTAGGAGAAGTTCACATCCTGGGATTATTTTAATATGTTAATTGTTTGATTACCCAGAAATAGCAGGGATTTTCTTCCTCCCCACAGCCTACTTTCTTTTGATCCCACATCCCTGTTAGGGAAGAGATCTTTGAGAAAGACATATAAAAATGATTATTTTTTTCTTAAGTGACAAAGCTTGACAAAGTTACACTCACTGCATGAGGAGGTCAACATGAGGTGGTGGAGATGCTTCGCTGGGTTTGGAGATACCTCTTTTCTCAGTCATCCCAGGAACCTAAGGCCCCTTGAGTAACGAAGGATCTCAGAGTACCCCCAGCAGATGGAGCTGGGGCCATGGGGCAGGCAGGGGGCAAGAAAGTTCCCAGAGACTGAATCCTGGGTTGCAGGAGAGAGTGACATCCACCCTCTACTCTCCACGCTGACATAGACCATCATATGACTTTTTTTCTTATCAAGTAATTTCAATCGCCTTGTTACACTAAAAACCATACTACTCCAGTATCATCCTTAAGGCCTAGTATGGATTCTGCAAGATGAAGGTGCCTTTTTACAATTCTTTTTTAACTTCCTAGCCTGTTTTCCTGGTTGCTTGCGAGGGAGTCGGCTTCCAGTTATGGAGCCCGGGAAACGTCCCGAGAAGAAGGCAGAGGCTGCCTGGGCTGACGTGAGGCGCCGGTCCCCAGAGGCCCAACTTGGCCTGAGCCCCCTCTCCTGGCGATGGGCCGGGTCCCAGGCCCCCGATGTTTGCAGCCACAGTACACATGTGACATTTCTGCCAACACACACACAATTATACTATCCCTTAATTAGAAACCCTCTCTTTATACCAGGGAATGCCTCAGCTGCTTGTCAACAAAAACATATTTGTACCGTGGCCTTAAACACACACACACATAAATTGCCAATTATTCCGCATTCATAGACTCTGGCAAGACACTGGGAGAGCTGTTTGCTTTCCCTTAGGCCAAATTAAGACTTGCCTTTCATGGCAACTTATTTGCCGGAGTAATTTTCCACCTCATTTAATTAGGCTAATTGATTCAGCAGCCCCGTCAAGGGACAAGGCGGTGCTGGGTGCTCGGGGCAAATTGCTCTCTGGCTTTGAGCAAAGGCCTGATTAGTTTTCCTGTTTTCAAACCCAGATTGGCCTTTTTTTACCTGGTGTGTCTGACTCTGCGGCACACGGGTAAGGACGTGTGGAGAACCACTAATTTATTAAGTGCTTTGAAAAGAGCTGGGTGCTGAGTCCAGGCGGGGGTGATTCCAACCAAGGAACAATTAACCCGCTGAAGCCTGGCGGTGAATCGAGATAACTGGATCTGGGGAGACAGTGAATTGAGCAGATGCCGGTGCAACTAAGTATTGTCCTTCTCTTTAACTGTTAGTTGGGATCTCCCTGGAGGCCGTGTTCTAGTGCAGCCAGTTTGTGAATTGCTATGAATGGTTTTTAGGAAAAATAAATAAGAGGTCGTCACTTAGATCTTGCTGAATTGCAAATGGGCTTCTACCCTCTTTTCTTGCCCCTTTTCAGATACATGTGTGTTTCATGGGATGTTAGGGGTAGAGGAATGGCCACACAACAAAAAGTAAACACTTGGGAGCCAATGTTCACCGAGGCTGCACCGTGGTGGGGTACTGTCTTTGTCTCTTCTCATGTCTTAATGCATTTAATCCTCATTACAACAGAATGCCCTAGGTATGATCACAGTCACCATACACAGGTGAGAAAACTGAGGCGTGAGAGGTGGAGGGACTGGCCCAAAGGCACACAGCTGAGGAGCACACAGTCAGGACTCAAACTCTCTGTTCTTAACCAACACTCTAAGAGAGACTTCTTATGCAAAAAAAACAATGTCACATTTATAAGACATGAGAGAGGGAATATTTTAGGGAGGGTCATGTGTTCTACTTCTGCATTGATATATAAACTTCCTTCCGTTAAATTAGCGAGGAAAATGAGACTATGTGTCAATGTTGGTCTAAAACAGGGGTTGGCAGGCTTTTCTGTAAAGGGTCAGCTAGTAAATGTCTTGGGCTTTGTGGGCCACATGTGGTCTCTGTTGCAACTGTTCATCTCAGCTTTGCAGCACAAAAGCAATTACAGACAGTATGGACGCAAGTGGGCATGGCTGTGTTCCAATAAATCTTACAAAATCAGGTGGCCATCCAGATTTGGCCCACAGGCCAATGTTTGCCAGCCTGTGGTCTAAAAAAATGATATTTGTATGGGCTTAAACCGTCACAAAAACATTCTGAAATCTTAAAAACCAAACCTATAATCCATTTACTATATTTTCCTTATAATCTAAATGCATTCATGTTTTCAGGCCCAGGCTAACTGATTTCTTGAGGTTCGTTCTCTTCCTCTCTGTTTTCTTACAGGTGACAGTTTAGTGAGTCGCACAAACCTGAATTTGCCATTTTCCCACCCTAAAAGCAAGGGTGGCCAGGCCACCCAGGGCAATGGTGAATGGTGGGTGAGAGGCAGAGCCCCTCTCCAATAAACAACCTGGACTGTTTATTGGGTTTTTGAGGCAACTAGGCCTCGGGGAAATTCCAGGAGCCTGAGGTTGGCACAGACACGTAGTAGGGTGTACCCTGCTGTTGCTGACCAATGGCAAATGTGCCCTCGCTCTGTACGCCATCAAGAACACCTCTGTAATAATATTCCTGTCCTCATTAAGTTTGAGTTTGCAAGGAGACTCTTTGAAGCCAAGTTAAATACTCTGAGGCTTTATGTCTGAGATTCAGGCAGCTGCCACCCAGAGCGGGAAATGCCTGGCATTAGAGCTTCTCCCGCAGAACAAGACTGGGGGAGATTACTTTCCAGAGAAATCAGCATAACTCTGCCAATATTGTAATTAAGCTAATATAGTCTTCTAAGGAAAAAAAAGATAAAGCAACTTGAACATTCATAAGTACAAGACTCAATGGCAAAACACAATATATATGGCAATTTAAAGACATTAAAAAACATAGTTTTAAAATGTGAAGAGAGTTGGGGAGAAGGTAACATTTTTTTATATGTTTTGTTCTATTGCTCTTGTTCTACAAATCATATTTTTTGATAGAAAATCATCAAATGTAAACTCCTTTAAAACATAATAATAAATAAAACAAAGGTCTCACCCTCTGCTATGACTTAAATGTGTCCCTCAAAGGTCATGTGTTAGAAACTTGATCCCCAACAGAACATTGTTGAGAGGTGGGGCACTTAAGAGGTGATTAGGTCAAGGATGGATTCATGCCGTTATCATGGGTGCAGGTTGCTTATCAGGGGAGTGGGTTCTAATGAAAAGCATGTGCTTGGCCCCCTTCCTGCTCCCCCTCTGGTGTGCTCTTCCGCCCTCTACCTTTCTGTCGTGGGATGGCGCAGCAAGAAGGCCCTCGCCAGATGCCGTACCTTGATCTTGAACTTATAAGCCTCTAAAATTTGAGCCAAATAAATTTCTGTTCATTATAAATTACTCAGTCTCACATATTTTGTTATAGCAGCACAAATCAGACTAAGACACTCTCTAAAATAAAGAAGAAAAATCTCCTTTCATAGAGTTGTTAGTCATTTTTATTATCTCCAGAGTCAGAGCTGACTTCGAAAACAGAGCTCTAGGCCACATTGGCCTAAGAAGGACGATATAGGAAGGGGAAGGGTGGCCAGCCCAGCCTCATGGCGTGCCTCCGCTGTTCCAAAGATGTTGTTCACAGACACAGCGTCAGGCAGGTGTGTGGAGAATGGCTACAGATGCCTGAGAAAGGCCCAGCTTGGGAGAGGACCTGGGAGTCCCAGAGAAGGAGGGCAGCTGGGGGCTGGCGGGCCTTCCCAGGAACCAAGAGTACCACATACCTGGCACCCTGAAGAGATGAAATTCAGAGGTTGTTCTTGGCTCTTTCCAGACTGTAGACTTGCTCCTGTATTTAGGGATCTTCTTGCTTTTTACTGTCTTATTTTCTCTCTTCTGTATCCATTCTACCCACCACCCCAACCGTACACCACTTTCTTGCTCGGTTTGACCCTGCAGCCAAGGGTATTCAGCACGAGGGAGGTTGCCGGAGATTTCTGCTTAAGTTCCTGATAAAGACTTGCCCACATAGCCCTGTGGATAAGGGCTGAAGTTCTGGGTAAGAAACTTGAGAATCAGCAACGTTGCAAATGAAAGACTCTCATTAGAAATAAAAAATATTATTGATCGGCTTGGTTGCAGAAGTTTTTTTAGGTTAAATTATAAGGAGAACACTGCCCCAAGATTCAAAATTCTCAATGCTTTACGTAGACAACTTGATCAACAAGGCTATAAGAGTGTCTCTAAGAGAAAATGATTTAAATGTTTTCCTTTTGTCAGGAAAATAGACTCTAAATTCACATGTAAAATTATATATTTTTTCAACAAGATTTTGGAATTTGTTAAATTTTCATTTATTCAACAGGTATTTGAGTACCTCCTATCTGATAGACACTGTGTCACACACGATGCAGTTCCTGCCCTCAGGGAGATTCTTGACCAATTTGTTTCGCTGTAGCACACATGTACCTGGAGTAGCTACTCTCCCTTCTCTGAAGTTCCTCTGGGTGGGGTGAACGTGCATCCTGGTTTACTGAGAAAGTTCCAGTTTATGCCTGTTTTCCCCGGAGAAGAGTGTCCCTTTCACTCTCCCAAATGCCTCAGTTTGGTTGATATCATGATACAGACACCCTGACCACAGGCCCTCATGAATAAATAAGCATAAGAAGACATGTTTTTACCTGGTGAATTGCATTTCTCTCCACGTTTGGTGGAACCAGGAGTGAACCTCTGTGCAAAGCAGAGCCAATCTCATTCCCCCTTGTGAAAATTTAGACTGAGACTGAGAAGTTGAGCCAAGCAGAACTGAACTTTGGAGTTGAGGTGGTGGCCAGATCGGTGGCTGTACTGTACCAACCTAAAGGCATGTTTGCAAGCTGTCATTATGGGGGGAAAGAAACCAAAGGCCTTGGAAAGAAGACCAAGAGGATATTCTGTCTTCTCGTCAATAGTGGGTCAGACGTCACCATTGAGTTTGCTGAGCAGCTTCTTCCAGTAGCTATCAGAGGGCATGTGGGTGTGGGATGAGACTGCCCATCTGAGAGGGTGCCACGAGCCCCCCACACCATTCTCCCTTTCCCTTCCCTGGGGGCTTCTGCTCTCTCTGAAGTCAGAGGACATCAAGACAATCACTCATAAGTTTTCATGTAGGCACTTGAAAGTACGTCCAACCATAGAACTTATACATTTTATTCCCCGATTGTGACATGCAGTCACTGGGCTTGAGAAGCCCGTACCTGGGCTAGCAGGAGAGAGATGGCGTGGTTCACCACCAGTCAGAGACAAGGCCTGCCCCTCTATTGTTCCTGGTTCCTGAGAGGAAAATAGATCCTGTACATGTCATGGGACCCAGATTTGGGGATAGGAAGGGTAACTGGGACTTGAGTTCATAGTTTTGTCAGAGACCAAGCAGTTTGGGACAAGAGCAAATAGGTGAATCCATTGGCTGGAGGACAAGTGGAAGACGTGACATAGTCTCCAGGAGACCACCCAGGCCTAGGGGAGCTCCTTTAAACTGAGCCCCTTGGCAGCAAGGCTGTGGGGACCACCACCTGACCGTGTTGAGTGCATAGATAATGAACCAAGTGAGCAGGTACAACCGACCCAGGTGAAGTCTGGAAAAGTCTGAAAGCTCACAGTGAGCATTCATACAAAAAGATATGTGCCTTCCATCCCTCGCTCTCCATCCCAGCGCAAGGGTGGGGAAGAGGCAGGGAGAAGTCGTCTCACCGTCCACCCTGGCCAAGCCAGTGGAACTCCTTGTGTAGCCCTCCCTGAGGCCGGGAAGGGGGAAGGAGAAGAGCTTCCCCTTGAGTATGGATTTGGAGATTTAAAATGGACTCTTACAGAACTGAAACAAGACTGCTTTGATAATTACGGGTGACAGGAAAGGCAAGCTGTCATCTCAGGTGTTGTTAAGAGTACCCCCACCCAGGGGAAAAGGACAGTTTGACAGAGCCCAGTTGGTAGCAGATATTCGATGACAGATGCGGTTTTACATTTATCTTTCAATGAGTTGAGACTCCTTATTAAGCCAGTTTGTGGAGAGAATGATAGAGGCTCCCTCAGGCTCAGCAACTGTCTTTCCTGCACATCTTAGACCCCAGCACACTCAGCTGCCACCACAAAGCTTCAGTTTCCCTGCCGCCTGACACCAGGGTTACTGCTGTCCACGGCCAGTGGAAATGAATCGAGGACTCCTCTAAGGTGAGAAACATTAGATACACAACTTTATTAATATGTTGCAGCTGCCACACTCAATAAGTGTGTCACGGTTCAGGTACCAAAAGTCTGTTAGACTCTGAGCCAAGGCATAATACCAGGTTTTTTACCAAGTCTTAAATTAAGCTGGTCCACGTAAGTATGGCATCTGAGTGCAGCCAACAAATACTGCAACAAATGGCTCCAGGCAACTTTTATCATAACAGTATAGGACCGTTGGAAGGTTGCGTGGTTGAGATATTTGGCATTTGCATTTGTGCAGGAGGCACACAGCACTGGAGAAAGCCTTTACCTGGAACCTACTCAGGAGGGAAC
This sequence comes from Varecia variegata, assembly GCA_028533085.1. Taxonomy (NCBI): domain Eukaryota; kingdom Metazoa; phylum Chordata; class Mammalia; order Primates; family Lemuridae; genus Varecia; species Varecia variegata. Next base: position 84,867,855 of record CM052441.1, on the reverse strand, counting down.
TCACGTTCCCAGCAGACACTGAGGATGAGGAGGCAGCTACCCAATTATGACTTCCCAGGTCTTTCAAGACTTCTTGAAACTGGCTTTCCTGACATTTCCTTGATGGAAATAAATCCCTTTTTACTTGATTCTGGACTAGTGTGAGTAGGATGACGGATACGTCAGGCTGAGGAGAGGAGATGTGTCCACCGTGCCAAACTTGCTGTCTGTAGGGCCCAGTGAGGATCCAGCCTTCAGTTGGCCAAAATTCCTACTTGAGAATGATGTGGCTGGTTAATTCTGGCTGTCTATGCCTATAACATGCAAAGCAGGAAGGGAGCATGTATTGAGCTACTGTTGGAAGGTAGTACTCTGCACAGAAACACTCACATTAGCTTACTTTGCCTCGCTACCATTTGCACCCAGATAAAGGAGAATTATTGTCATTGCAATTCTGAAGAGAGGACATGCAAGGAACCCTAGAGGAGGTTTTAGAATATTCCTTTTATTCTGCTCTTGTGAAGAATTTAGACACTCATTCATCTAGGGTATGCACTCTCAACAGGAGCAATGTTGCTCCCAAGGAGGCAAAAATAGGTGGAGGAGGGAATTAGTTATTATTACACTGGTTTGTGGCTCCCCAAAGCTCAACCTTATTCAACAACATAAACAGATCCACAGCACAACTGTGGGATGCAAATTGCATGGAGGTGAGGGGAACACGTAGGAAATAAATATCTGAAAAGCCTCCTTAGGGGGAGATATAATGACAAAAGTTTGAGAAACACTAATCTAGGGAAGAAAAATAGACAGAAAATGGAGCCCTTTCAGTTGAAAATGCTGGACAATGTCCACTCTCTTAGCATATATGGATTCCTCTCTGGAAGACTTATGGGAGACAATCAGATTTATAGATGGCATCTGCTTCTAAATGGAGATGTGCCTCTGTTTTTTGGCTTCTCTGGAGGTCTTAGATCCAGAGAAAGATCCACTGTATAACAAATCCTGCCTGTTGTTTTTTTTTTTTTTTCCCAGGGTGCTTAAATGTTATATAGGCTTCAGGCTAGAAGGAACAGTTTCCAAGTTTCATCTCTCACAGACCCATTATCCTACCCTGTTAGCAATATTCCCAGACTATGGGTATTTTTATGACCTTAGCACTAAGTAAATGAGGCAGAGTCTGGTATTTGTTGAAGAGAATGTATTCCACACAAATAAAAATTCTCAGAATGTAGCAACGCAAATTCAGCTAATGTGAGTGTTTCCGTGCACGAGTACTACATTCCAACAATAGCTCAATACATTCTCCTTTCCTGCTTTGCATGTTTGTAGGCATAGGTAGGCAGAATTAACCAGACACGTTGTTCTCAAGTAGGAATTTTGGCCAACCAAGGACTGGATCCTTGCTGGGCCCTGCAGACAGCAAATTTGGCACGGTGGACACATCTCCTCACTTCTCTTCTCCTCAGCCTGATGTATCCATTTACTGTCTTCTTTGAAACACTGGATGCCCCATGAAACACACCAGCACCATGGCCCAGTGCTCTTTGCCTGGACCAGTGTCTATTGCAGCCAGCCTTGGCAACCTCTCTAGCAGGTGAGGAAGTGTGATGAGGCCAGAGAAAGGTTGGCTTAGGTGAAGCTCGAAGATACCACACCAGTTTGCATTAATAATCCTTGATTTTTATACCTTCCAGGGATGCAAAGCTATTTCAATATTTGAAAATCAGTGTAATTCACTATTTTAAAAAGCTAAAGAAAAAAAATCACATGATCATATTGATTGATCCAGAAAGCACTTTTGACAAAATTCAGCACTCATTCATGAAAAAAAACTTTCAGAAAATAGGAATAGAGGCAGCTTCGCCAACTTAATAAAGATTACCTACAAAAGCACCTAAAGCTGCCATTATACTTAAAGGTGAAAGGTTGAATGCTTTCCCCCTATGATTAGGAACAAGGCAGGGACATCTACTCTTGCCCCTCTTACTCAACATGGTGCTGAAGGTTCTAGCCAGTGCAACAAGGCAAGAAAACAAAATTAAAGACATGCAAATTGGAAAGCAAGTAATAAAACCATCCTTATTTGCAGATGACATGATTGCCTATGTAGAAAATACCAAGGAATCTACAAAAAAACTGCTAGAAATAATAAATGACTTTAGCAAGATTGTAGAGTATAAGATAAACATACAAAAATCAATTGTATTTCTATATACTAGTGAAGAGCACATAAACACCAAAATTAAAAATACAATGCCATTTACAATCACTCAAACTAGATGAAATACTTAGATGGAAACCTAACAAAATATGGTCAGGATTTGTATACTGAAAACTATAAAGTGCTAATGAGGGAAATTAAAGACAATCTAAATAAATGAAAAAACACACTATATTTATGGATTAGAAGAAAACATAGTAAAGATGTCGATTCTCCCTAAGTTGATATAGGGAGAGTGGGTTTAACTCAATTACTATAAAATCCAAGCAAGGTATTTTTTGTAGACATAGACAAGATTATTCTAAAATTTATGTGGAAAGGCAGGAAAACTAGAATAACAAATGATTTTGAAAAATAAGAAAAATGGGGAAGAATTAGTCTACCTGCTTTATTTTTTTATTTTTTGGAGACAGAGTCTTGGTCTGTTGCTCGGGCTACAGTGCGGTGGCATCAGCCTAGCTCACAGCAACCTCAAACTCCTGAGCTTAAGCAATCCTCCTACCTCAGCCTCCCGAGTAGCTGGGGCTACAGGCATGCACCACCATGCCTGGCTAATTTTTTCTATATATTTTTAGTTGTCCAGGTAATTTCTTTCTATTTTTAGTAGAGACAGGGCCTCGCTCTTGCTCAGGCTGGTCTCGAACTCCTGACCTCAAGCGATCCTCCCGCCTCAGCCTCCCAGAGTGCTAGGATTACAGGTGTGAGACACCGCGCCGGGCCAATCTACCTGCTTTAAAGACTTATGCTACTGTAATCCAGACTCTGTGGTATTATTCGTTGTGTGATAGACACATACATCAATGAAACGTAATGGAGAACCCAGAAATAAGCCCACACAAATATGTCTAACTGATTTTTGACAAAGATGCAAAAGCAACTCAATGGAGGAAGGGTAGTCTTGTCAATAAATGATGCTGGAGCAACTGGACATCCATGGTACTATCCTTCCAACGGAAAAGAATCTTGATCTAAACTTCACATCTCACACAAAAATTAAGTCAAAAAATTAAAATAAAACATTAAATTATAAAACTTTCAGAAAAAACATAGAAGCAAATCTTCAGAATTTAGGGCTAGGCATATAATTTTCAGAGTTGATGCCCAAAACACAACTCATCGAAGGAAAAATGATAAATTTGACTTCATTAAAATTCAGAACTTGTGTTCTACAAAAGACCCTGATGAAAGAATGCAAAGAGAGGCTACAGATAGGGAGAAAATATCTGACAAAGGTAGAATATCTGGAACATATAAAGAGCTCCCAAAACTCAACAGTAAAAAACCAAACATTTCGATTAAAACATGGGCAAAAGAGGTGGAGAGATATTTCACCAATGAAGATATACAAATGACAAATAAGTGCATGAAAAGTTTGCTCAACCATCATCAGCCTTTAGGAAAATGCAAGGTAAAACCACAAATAGATATTACTAAACATCTATCAAAATGGCTAAAAGGAAAAATAGTGACATAACGAAATGCTGGAGAGGACGTGGAGAAAGTGAATTACTCATGCATTGATGGTAGAAGTGTAAAATGATGCAGCCACAAGAGTTTGATAGTTTCTTAAAAACCCAGCCATGCAACTCCCAAACAATTCATCAATTATACGCTCGGGCATTTATCCTAGAGAAAGAAAAACTTGTGTTCACACCAAAATTTACACACAAATGTTTATAGCAGCTTTATTCAAAATAGCCCCAAACTGGGAACAACCTCAACATCTTTCAATGGATGAATAGTTTAAAAAAACTATTGTTAGGTGGAATATACCCACACCATGGAACCTTACACAGCAATAAACTATCAATCCCACATGACAGCTTGGATGGATTTCCAGAGAGCTATGCTGAGTAAAAAAGTCCCATTCCAAAAGGTTACATGCTCTGTGATTCCATTTGTGTAGCATTCTCAAAATGACAAAATTATAGAAATAGAGAAAAAATTCATGGTTGCCAACATTAAGGAGGCGGTGGGGGTGAGAGGAAAATGTGTGTGGCTATAAAAAGGCAACATGAGGGATATTGTGGTGATGAAAATTTTCCACGTTTTTTTTTTCCCCCAAAGTATTACAGGGGCACAAATGTTCTTGGTTACATGGATCACTTTTGTAATGCTTGAGTCAGGGTTAAAAGTGTGCCTGTCACCCAGATAGTGTTCATTGGAACTAACTAATGAGCACGTATGTGCATAGAGGGAAGTAAAACTCAATGGAAAGCAAGCAGGAGGAAGGGGGGAGGAAGGGATGGGTGAAATCCACCTAACGGGTACTATGTACCACATCTTGAATGTGTGAATGCCAATATCCTAGGTGTGAAATTATACTATAGTTTTTCAAGTGGTTACCACTGGGGAAAACTGGGTAAAAAAATACAAGGAATCTTTTTGTATTATTTCTTACAACTGCCTGTGAACCTAAAATTATCTCAAAATAAAATGTTTAATTTAAAAAGGGGAATATTTGGTGAAAAGTAAGTGTTTGATCTGTCATTGTCTCTTAGTCATTCAGATCCTCTATCCAGGGTCAATTTCCCTATTTATCTGTCCAGATTATTTTATGAATACATTACTACAAGCTCAAATAAGAATACATATGCTATTTCACCATAGTTTCAGTTGGCATTAATCTTATTACAAGTTGAACATCTTTGCATGTAAGGGTTATCAGATTCTTTTTCCTGTGAACTGTTCTTATCTCTCACCTATTTTTCTATTTGAGTCAAGTCATTTTTCTCTAGCAATTTGTAGGAATTTCACTATGTATTGAAGAAATAAGCTTTTTACCATATGAGTTGCAATTATGTATTTTCCAGTTTGTCTTTAATTATCTGACTTTTTGTGGGACTATTTTTTCCCATGCAGAAATTTAAAAATTTTAATTTGTCAAATCTACTAATCTTTCTTTTTATGTCACACTTAGAATAGCCATTTTTCCTCTAAAATTATTATTTTTTTAAATCTCCCCATATTCTGTTAGTAGTTTTATGATTTTATTTTTCATCAGGGATCCAGGCTCTTTTCATCCTTCTCCATTAGCATCCTTTTTATGTGAGCTTTGGTCCTTTGTGTAACAAGATGGTGTGTGCCTCTAGGCATATTAAGTCCACATTCTGAAAAGTAGGTGAGGGAAGGGCAAAGGGACAGAGCAGGAAAGCTGTGGAGTTTGTTCTTTTGAAAAAGCCATCCAGAAAGTTCCAATGCTCAGCCTCTGCTTGCACTCATTGGCCAGAACTGGGTCATATGGCCACTCTGAGCTTCAGGGAGGTCTAGTGATGTAATTTTAGCTGGTTACGTTGATACTCCTTTCCCTTCCAAATTGGTGTTCTGTTAGGAAGAGAAGAAAATAATAGCAATATTGGGCAAGGAACTAGCAGTGTCTGCCTCCAGTCACCTTGCAAAACACACAGGTGCATTTTCTGGGTCCCATGCTCTTCTCCAAATGTGTGTATTTG
>CM052441.1:84838971-84861700 GCA_028533085.1 Varecia variegata | reverse complement strand
CTGACAGTTTCACATCTCAAGGCAGCTACTGCAGACCTGGAAATGCTGGGACCTCTCTTCTGTACTCCAAACCCACATCTAAGTGCCTAACTGATTCTTCATGTAGGCATCTCTCAAGCATCCCAAAGTTATCATGTCCAAAGAGGAACTTGTAGGCTTCTCCTCCAAAGTCTGTTCTTTTCCATTGCAGTAAAGGACATCACCATCCACTAAGTTCCCATGTTAGAAACCTGGGAGTCATCCTTAATTCCTACCCACTCCTCCACATTCACTGAATATCACTGAGTATTCTCAATTACACCTCCAACGTGTATCTCAAATCCATCAGCTTCTCTCCACACCCCTGGTCAAGGGGCCATCCTTTGTTCCTGCCCTACTGCTGGTGTCTCTTGATTGGTCTCCCTGCTCTTGCTCCCCCACTCTGCTCCTCATATTGTAGCCAGAGTGACCTTTACAAACAAGGATGGCACCATGTTACTCCCCTGCTTAAAACCCCTCGATGGCTCTCCATGAATGAGGATAAAACCAAAAGTCCTTAATGTGGCCTGCAAGGGCCTGCATGATGAAGCTGTTGGCCACCCCTCCACTCACGCCACATTGCCCTCACCCCATGCACACATGAGCCTGACTGGAGCTACAATGGCCATCCAGTCCTTAGGTGTCTAGTGTGAGTCCTGCCTGGGGGGCTCACATCTCAGGGCTCCTCTGTCTGCTCTTCTTCATCACCTGACTCTTCCAGCGTCCTTCAGCTCCCACTTTGAATATCACTTCCTTTAAGAGGGGTTTCATGACTCCTACAGCATAAATTAATCCTCTCCACACCCCTTTAGCACCTCCTATGGTGCTTTGTACTTTTTCTTCCTAGCACTTCTCACAATTATGCAGTTGTATGCAACATCTTCTCCATTCTAAATAACATTCTTTCCCCAATATTTTAAAGCTTTCAAGCTGGGCCCCATCTTACAAGCTATATGTGCATATGATGAATTGTGTGCCTTACAATGTTTTAGAATCAAAGAAATAAGGCATTCACCTGTGCTAATTTGTTAATATCTGTATCCTCTGCCTGGCTGTAGCCCCATGTGGGCAGGGACTGTGTCTCCTTGGTTCTCCACTGTGTGGCCCAAGCAGCCTGGACTGTGTCTGGTACACAGGAGGAATTGCATGGACTTTTGTGGAACCAATGGTTGAATGAAGGAAAGAGGGAAGATGGATATGGACACTGCTTTAGTGACCGCTGCAGCCTCCCATTCTCTCCAGACGTGTCCCTGACTATTCGTGTCCATAGGCCCTGCCCTCAGAGCAGACACATCTACCCCACGTCCTCTTCTCCCATGTGGTCTTTCCAATTCCAACAAATAGAGTCCGACTGAACATGATTTCCAGCTCCTGTAAGTGGACTTCTTCCAAAATAATGAACTTCGCTCAACTTCCTCAGTTATAACCCAATCAGGTCATGCCCAGGACCTCACTTTTAGAGGAAATGTTATGGTCTCAGGGAGCAGACACACCTGGGTTCAAATCTCAGCTTTCTACCTACATGAACTTTAGTATGATGTTGAGCCTTAGTTTCCCCTTCTGTGAAGTGGGAATAATAATAGAAAGCCTACCTCACAGGGTTGTGGGAGGATTGAATAGAACATCAAGAGTAGGGTGCCCAGCTGGCACAAGAGCTTAGTGACTGCAGGCCATGATTATTATCTGATCTATTTGCTCTTGGTTGAGATATCTGTATCATCTATATCTATTTCTATCTATATCTATCTGTCTTTAGGACTCAAAGGAAGGGACTGTAAGTTAACACGCTTTATATTCCTACTGAGCCAAGCCTAATGCTTGCTCCTGGTATATACAAGTTGGATCAATTTTATTATAGCTCCCTCCTTCCCACTTCCTGGCTATGGTTAGCTTTTTTGGAGGAGGTTTTCCTCGCATACTGCTATTAATAGAAAGCTAACAGCCATTCTACCTACCATAATTTCCCTCTTGCCCACTGCCCTTCCATCTCACCTAGCGTCCTTCTACCTGCCATGATGTAGTGGAAAGACTCAAAACGCAGGTTGTGTCGGAGCCAGAACTCAAATCCAAGGCCATGTGAGTGTTCCACATCGTTCACTCTCCTGCCTCCCACTCTCACTCTTTATTTTTTTCCTTACTGCTAGAAAGTAGGAAAGCTAGAATTTGAACTTAAGCCTCTCTGGCTTTTTAGATTGGGTAGGCAAGGAAGGCCTCATGCAGAGGTGACATTTAAGCTACTAACAGAGTGATGAGAAGGAGCCAGGAATGAGAAGATCAGAGGAAAGAGCATTCCAGGTAGAGAGAATAGCAGGTGCTAAGGTCCTGGGTGGGAATTAGCTTAGTGTTTCTGAGGAACAGGAATGTAAAGTGGAGTAGGCAGAGAGAGACAGTAGGATCCTGCCTTGGGGGTCACTGGCTGCTGTGGAACAGCCCAGGTAGAAGCTGCAGCAAATGTTAGGAGCCCTATTGTGCGAGCTTGAGAGGGGAAGTTGGCAGCTGGAACTTGGTGATGTCAATGGAGATGAAAAGAAATGGATTTATTTGAAATGTATCCTGGAGGCCAAATCAACAGGACTGGCCTGTGGATTGGTGGTGAGACAGGTGTTGGGCTCAAGGATGACTCCCAGTTGGGTGCGGCTCGAGCAGCTGGGTGGATGGTGATGCCACTTACTGAGACGGTAAATACTCAAGGGGATGGGTTTGAGCATAGGTCTGTAGTCTCTCCAGATACATCAGTGATGCCAGATACGCAACTGAATATGCTAGTCTCAAGTTCCGAAAAGACATCAGAAACTAGAGACGTATATTTTAGAGTCGTCAGTGTATAGATGGCATTGGAAGCCATAGGAACAGATGAGAATGCCCTGGGAAGGAGGATCGAGGGAAATGAGAAGAGTACCCAGGAGAGAACACCCACCCTGACAGGCAAGTGGGAACGTGGAACTGGAGGAGGGACGTGGGAAGGAATGGCTGGAGGGGAAAAAGAAAAAGCAATTGCCTACTCCTCTTCCACCCGGAATCAGCTCAGAGAGGGTGAGTTGGTTCTCTCAGGTCAAATGAGAGCCTCTTTGTGTTTCTCTTTGCCTGGACATGTGTGTGACCTCTGCAGACGAGTGTTTGCCGGCGTTACCACGACCCGAGCAGGGACGGTCGGTGGTGGGCTGATAAAAGCACACTCTAAAAACTGGCCCAGAACCTGCAATCTCCACTTTGAACACAATATAAATGCTACTGTGGACCTCAGAGGTTAATCCATTACAACGAGGCAATTAAATTTAGGGACCATTTGGAAGATAAAAAGCAGCGAGTAATAACCAGGTCGGAAAACTCAGGCATGATGGATTTCTATAATTTCCTCTGACTTTGCGGAGCTGCGTCTGGTGACCCGAGGCAGGATGGTGTGACTGCCGGGTGATGTCAGAAATGTGAGGGGGAGATTACTTTTATTAAACAAGTTGCTTCTGAAGTGTTGGCCTCTCTTGCTTCCCCTTTCTCTCTCAAGAAGGTCATTTGCCAGCTGGTAATACATTTAACCCGTAAGCACGCAGTCAAGCTCATGTGAGCAGGAGGATCGTTTTACAAAGCCAGGCGACCTAGACTGAGGTTGCTTCTCGCTCCTGTTCTCCGGGTTGCATTTGGGCTGTCCCCTCCCTGTTGTTAACCTTCTTTGGTTCAACTGCTTTGCTTGCCCAACGTCTGGTGGATTGGTATAGATCACTGAGAAATAAGATGCTTAGTTTGTCCTTGACCTCACTGGAGTGCTTTACCCACGAGAAAGAAGAGAAAATTGCCCTTATGCCTGGCTGGAGCTGGGATGACAACCCCTAGATTTATTATTCTTCAGATTTGTTCCCCACACTTCTTTCTACCTCGCAGAGCATGTATTTTTTCCGAATTGTGCATGTCACAAACATTTCTGGACCCCCGCTCTGGCCATGATGCTGAGTGAGCCACCATGGTGCGTGTGAATGTCTAACCACAGGGTCCCTGCCCTCTGGGCACCGGTCCCTGCTCTGTTTCAGTGGGGAGTGCTGTGAGGTTGCTGACACAGTCATTTTAGGAGATTGTTTTCTCTGCACCAAATTGCCCTGTCTCATTAATGACAGGCTCAATTTCCATCAGGTTCCTTGATGGATCTTGCAAGACATCCAAGAGGGAGCCTCTTTCCAGCCCAGAAACGTAATTCCCTGCAGATACGTGTTGGCATCCGCCTGACTCAGGAACATAACGAAGTTAATTTTGAGGAAAAGCAAACACGAATATCATGGTGATTAGGAGAGCAGCCACAATGGGCTGAGCCGTTTCTTTAATGGGCAAATTAGCTTGTTAAGTAATTTGCACTGTCCCTTTTCTCACTAAGGATTTAAGGACACAGTTGTCTGGTGCAGAGGACTGTGGTTACAGATTTGCGATCAGGATGCTGAGTTCGAGTCCCAGCTCTGATCATCTGAGCTCTGCCTCCATCCCAGCCTGTTAGAGCCCCACTGTCATTAAACCATTTGTCCTGTCTCCTTCATGGGGTTGATGGCAGGATAAAATGAGATAATAATATACATGAAAGGACCTTGTTAAAAAAATAAAGCACTATGCACATGTTAGTTATTATTTCAGAAACCAAAGTTACTAAGAGATAAAAATCTTAAATCTGGGAGGAATTTTTCTACGGAGCTAGTTGGCAGGTCACTTGTTTTTCTCATTTCTTCTTTGTTTGCATCTCAGAATTAGAAATCAAATAGGAAGGAAATGCCATTATTAGAACGTGGACCAGCTGGGTGGTGGGGAGGCATCAGCCAAGGCATTTTTAGCAATGTGGTCTCCAGGACTCTGATTTGCATACCTGTAGCTGTCTAGCCCACAGACAAGCAAAAATACACCTAAGTGATCTATATAAAAATACATAAAATGCTTCAGTTTGCCAAAGCATCTTTGATTTTTACCTTAAGCCTCATTCTTTTGGGGAAAGGCATCAACTCCAAAGAGATAAACAGATGGTTGGTTCAGAGTAGTGCTTAGGTATGTTCAGAGCAAAGATCCCTTAGAGAGACTGAGACTGGGCATCAGAGGGCCAGGCTCTGTCACCTCTGATTGTATTGTCCTAGTTCTAGAGGCACTGCTGTGCATTTGATAGGAACTAGCAAGTGGCTCACCAGGCTGCGTTTTGCAAAATTCACCTTAGAAATTTCGTATTTGAAAATAAAAATGATATACACACAGATACACATGCACATACATACATATATACATTTATTTCTTTTTAAAGTCTCTAATTTTTCCTTTTCTTTTTTTTTTTTTTATTTTGAGACAGAGTCTCACTCTGTTGCCTGGGCTAGAGTGCCGTGGCGTCAGCGTAGCTCACAGCAACCTCAAACTCTTGGGCTCACTTGGGCTCAAGTGATCCTCCTGCCTCAGCCTCTCAAGTAGCTGGGACTGCAGGTGCTCACCACAACACCTGGCTAATTTTTTGTTTCTATTTTTAGTTCTCAGCTAATTTTTTCTATTTTTAGTAGAGAAGGAGTCTCGCTCTTGCTCAGGCTGGTCTCAAACTCCTGAGCTCAAGTGATCCTCCCGCCTCGGCCTCCCTGAGTGTTAGGATTACAGGCATGAGCCACTGCGCCCAGGCTAATATTTTCTTTTTTGTTTGTTTTTCACCAATGGCTGGACAAACAAGTGGTTGTTCATCAATATTCTTTAAGAACATTTCTTAAAGCATGGTCCATTAAAGGCTAAAGGTTAAAATCTCAGATTAAAAGTTTCCAGGCCAGTACTCTTGATTTCATTTTGGGTAGCTGGATCAATTAACTAGCTTTACTTTCGTCTTGAGTTTTGGCAGACCCTTCACCAATTTTTATTTTACTCTTCTTGGCCTGAAGGTCATTCTCCTTTCCAGACAGGACAGAGATAAAGCAGGAGTTGGATATCCTCCTTCAAATGCACAGCATCGACACAGCCCCTAGACCTCTCTCTGACTGTGTACTTGGTCCGATCCTACCACAAAACATCATCTTTTGACTCTTGCATTGTCACTAGCCTCACTCACGGTCGACCAGGGTGGCCAACTGTCCTGGTTTGTTTGGGACTCTCCCAGTTTTATCACTGAAAGTTCCATGTCCTGGGAGTCTCCTCAGTCCCAGGCAAACAGGAATGGTGGGTCACCCTGTCAGGAAGGACATTGACCTCCTTGATGCTCTTCTTCCAGGTAAGCCAAACTTGTATTTTATGTTTGATTTAATGTTCCATCTTTTGTACCTGTCTTTTAAATATTCCTCTGAGAGCCTCCTGTGCAAGAATACTTGGTTAATTTCAATTGCATCACTTTTTTTTAAATGAGGTGGAAGTATTGCTTGACTTCTGTTGAATGAAGGAACACTCAGGACTTCCCTTACACATACTGGGAGTGGAATCTGAGCTGATCTAGGATTCGGCTATGCTTTCCTCTCCTGCCTTCCTGGGTTGAGCAACGTATCGGCTGTCTTGCTTTCCTTATTTATTAAGCAGGTTCCCCCTTTAATGTCTTAGGATATTTTGTGTCATTCTCTTAGTCAAAAGTATTATAGGATCTATGTGGCTGGGATTCATCTGCAGATAGGAATGGAACCCAAACATCAAGCTGACTAGTGCTTACAGCGATGCTTAACACAATGTCAAGCATTCACAAGAATACCCGGATATCTCCAGTGGCTCCAGTGCCTTCTGCTAATACCCGCTCCCTGGGCCTCCCGCCCCCACCTTCTGACGTGGGTGGTTCTAATGTTATTTAGGGAAGCGACCGAAAGCAGAAGAAGACTGTTTCATTGAGGTAAGAGAGGGGATTTCTCGAGATCTGTATTAGTCTCGATCAAAATGCACACATTCGCAGCAGACCTGGGGCGTTATATTGTCTGTCTCCTCTGTGATTCTTTGGCTTCAAATCGATAACAAAGTTCTCAAAAATTATTCCAAGCCAAGCCAACTTTTAATTTTCTTTAAAGTTATACCAGCTCCCCTCCTATTAAAAAGGGGTACAGGAATCAGTACTATGGGCTATAAATAAATTTTTAAAAACCCAAATAAACCATTCAGCCTACTTTAGCTACTTCCCTCTTTTCCTTCACTTGAGATGAACAGGTAATTTTCAATCACAGAAATAGCTGCTTCCTCACTTCTTTTTAAGATCGCCCCAGCCCCCTTGAGACCTGTTTCCTGCCTGTGCCTCGAGGCCACGGTATTTGTGCTTTCAGATTCTAGCACTTGCCAGGTGCCCTGCTCCTGGGGTGTTCCCACCATATGGTATCTGGGCAGGGCCATGCAGGCCCTGGAGCTGGCCGCAGCCTTCTCCGGCCACAGCACGTCCTTCCTCCTGTCGTGTCCCTTCACTCTCATGTTCTGCAGCAGCATTTCAATCTCAGGTTTGTGAATTTTCTTGTAGCTGTTTATCTCTTTTACTTTTGTTACTCAGTCTCTCTTTCTTAAAAAAAAAAGTCCTTTTCTGTCAAATCCAGTTTTAAGATCCATCCCAGTAAGATTGGGGACATCTAAGAGAACATAGTCCATGTCATCATCCTGACTTCTCTTTGCTTGTGCATCGGACAAAAGACTCTTGTCTCAGTGAGTAAGCAGTCTCTCCTCTCTCCTCCAGACACAAGGACACCTTTAAACTCCACCTGGAAACATTTAAGAAAACTAGGAACACTGAAAGTCCTCCACAGTGGTTGGAATAAATCCCAGGATTAACCTATCATGGTGGAACCAAAGAAAGAAAGGTGCTGCTTTTCAAAGTTATAGTCATGCCACCTCCCGGAAGGGAGGCAGATTTTCTGTTAGGTAAGGAGCTGCTCTTTCTTAAAACAGACGCGCCCGCACACACACACACACACACACACACACACTTTAATGAGCCTTTGATTATACATCATGTTTTATTTACATGGATGCATTTTGAGTTAAAGAGAGGCCTAAAATGGTTTCAGATACCTTTTATGAAAATGTCAGTGTCCTTTGGATAAGTCTTAGGGATCATCTTTGGGGAAAGGGAGGTAGCAGAGGCTTGGGGCAGAAAGGTGATGAGAGAGGGACTCTGATTTGTGAACAGTCTGTCTGGAGCCACCTGGCAGCCAGCCAAGGCCCCAGAAGAGAGACAGACAGTAAGGGGCTCGTCACCAAGGCCTCAGACAACCAGCTTTATTAACATTAGTATCTGATATCCAATTTTAAGTTGTTTCCTGGCCTCTGTTGTAATCCCACTGTGTTATCATCAAACCTTTGAAGTCTGTCCCCCACAGGGCAAGTTCTGGGTTTTCCTTGGGGAGTAAAAGGAGACTGGGCTACACCTAGGAGTGGTGGTATGGGGGAGAAAAGCATAGCCCGAAATCAGAGATGATGTGGAGGGGCAGGAATAGGGGTTCCCTAAATGCTTGCAGGGTACAGGCCGCTCCAGGAGAGTGTAAATACCTTGTAGAGATCCTGAGAAATACCAGAGAGGAACTGAATCCCCCATAGTTATGGAGGATGAAGGCTGGAGTCATTTTATTTGAATATTAGGCAGAAAGACAACACCTAAACGTTGTAGGCCTTGGGTCACTAGGGTTATGTTATTTATGAGAACTGTTGTTTCTGGATAGCAGACTTCTATGGTTTGAATGATAACGTCTCCTCCGAAATTCATGTTGAAACTTAATTTCCAATGCAACAGTATTGAGACCTGCTATCTTTGGGAGCTGGTTGAGTCATGAGGGCTCTGTCCTCACGGATAGGATTAGCACCCTTATCAAAGGGCTCGAGTTTGAAGGGAGCTTTTTCTTGCTCTTCCATCCCTTTTACCATGTGAGGATGCAGGGAGAAGACACTCCCTGTATGCTGCCACCTTGTTTTTGGACTTCCCAGCCTCCAGAACTGTAAGACATGAATTTCTGTTGTTTATAAATTACCCAGTCTGTGGTATTTTGTTATAGCAGCACAAATGGACTAAGACACAGACAGTCTAAAATCTTCAGGGAAGATATTGAGTCCTCCCAACAGACTTTCATAAACGCTATTGATTAGACCCCAGTCTCCACTGAGAATTTAATTTGCATGAAAATTTTCTCATGTTATTTTGTTGTTTTCCTCTGACACAATCATCAGCATGCAGCATGTCTGTGTTCAGGGACAACAATTCCACTTTTGGACGTACACCAAGCTCCTCTCTTGTCATGGCTGAAAGGTGACCTGAAACCTCCCAGATGGGGTGGCAGAGGAGGGGACTATGTCAGGGTGCATGAAGCTGACTGTGGGACTGGCCCTCAGGGAGGACGGCAGAGTATGCATCACAGTGTCACTGTCTGGGCCCAGGTTGAAAGTGTGTTGGTGGAAACAGCCCAGAATGCCAATATGGTGGGTGGGGCTCAGCAGGAGGTTTGGGCAGGGGCAATATTCTTCGTCTGAAGGGTGGGTGCCTGCGTGTCTGGGAACTTTGTTTGTTAGAAGCAGATTCGCAGCCAGTGGGGTGGAATATGGTGAACGGGCTCCTGAAACTAGGCTGTATAACAGCCTGGCTAGAATGATGTGTCTATCGAAATGAATTTGTCCAAGGCTACAAACCTCTAATACTCGACCAGCTGCTTATCCTTGCTACAGGTTTCTGAGGGAGAGGAGCAAGGGGGAAATGTTTTATTTCTAACTTGAATTTTGGCCATAGTCAGCTGGTCTCATCCCTGAGGCCCTGGGCTGGGTCATGTGTGAATTATACAGACCCCATTTTTCTCCTCTCATCAAGACCTAGACTAAAGTCAGGCCTTTTTGGCTTACCACTCTGAGAAAGAAGAACCCAAAAGAAAGAAAAATTGGCCATGTTCATGCCCATTAATCTCTTTCCATCCAAAGCTTCGTTGCCTAGGACTGAGAGGGAACTCTTTCCTGAGACTCCCTGGTTTCAGAACTCTTCCGCTTGGGAGCAAAGAGCTGAGGGGATTGAAGAGCCAACCTCGAGAAGAAAAGCCTTGAGCTACTTTCGAAGGTGAGAGGGTGTCGCTCACACGGTTAGGGTGTGGGCCTGCGCCAGTGGGCTGTGGCTCAAAGCAGGGGCTCCACCCCCAGGGAAATAATGGCACATGCGGCAACAATGCCGGAGAGGGTGAGGCTCAGGCTAGCCGCTCGCTGGAGACATACCGCTCACCTCACATCTATGAGCCAGCAGCTTGTACGACTAATTCCAAACGCACTCCAAACGTGCCCATTGATTGGAATAGGATTTCCACTTTATTGCCTGGCTTGAACAGGGCTGTCTCAGGGCCAGAATGGGTCTGAGGTGTCAATGGAAAGCATTCAGGTCCTACAGGACATGAGGCAGGAGAGTTAGAGACTAATGAATGCTGCAGGCTCAGTCTTTCCCCAGCAGAGGGACCTATCTCAACCCCCTGCAGCTTACCTGCTCAGCCCTCAGGCAGGATTGAGAAAAGGAACAGTAATCAGTAGTGATCCTGCAATGACATCCCTGATAAACCTGGGAGAGGGTCAAATTTTCATACCACAGCGGGAAATTCTGAGATGCACTGCTCATTGTAGACCCAAGCATGCCTTTGGCTAGTTGCTACCCAGTTATTCTGATGTATGGTTTGAACATATTGGTTTCTTGACTAGACATCTTTCATTTAATACATTTACAATATATAGCAATCAGTTTGACACTGCCTTGAACAATCAGAAGGGATGCCAGGATCAGCTGGTGTGGACGCCATGCCCAACCAGAGTGGACACGTGCCCAACCCAAACGGAAGCTGAGCATGGGCAGCCGATACAGCCACAGCAGTGCGGACCAGCTGAGGAGCAGCCCAACCCAGATGAATGCTTGGAATAATTAATTCCAATAGGAGCCTTCTGCTAGGAGAATTTCAGAAAGCATGACAGGCTTGTTGAGTTTGCGGTTCTGTAAGCCCTTACAAGAGCTTTCTTGAGGCAACGCTGGTCTCCTTAGCACATTGCACAGCTTATGTAGTGAAACATCTTCATGGGGGGTAAGGCGGCAGCTAGAGTTTGGCCACTGGCCACCTTCAGCTGTGGACTTTTCAGCAAATGTGTATGGGGCGGAGGCAGAAAGATAGATGCCAAGAATTTGCTCAAAGTCCCTGGAGATGGCTTGCAGGCTGATATACTGACATTCACATGTGTGCACTCACACGGCACTCCGTGCTGGTTAGTGCTGCCGGGGAGAAGGGGAGCCAGGCCCAGGCGGAGCCGGCGGCTGGCAGAGGCATTGTTCATTGTATTGTGAGTGACATGAAATCCAGCCTTTGACAGCTAGCCCACATAGCTGCGGTGATGCGAAAGGCTCACTCTAGATCATGCATTCCACTGCTGTGCACGGATTAATATGCCTTTGAAAGGGCTTTTCTTTCTTTCTTTCAAATTTAATATGGGAGTATATGAGGAAGAACATGGTAGCAATTAGCTGCTGCCATGAATTTTATGAGCAGTTTGATAGAAACCACATTAATGACTCCACGGGTAGTGCTGAGATCAGTTTTGCTATATTATTTTTTTTGTCTTTTCCCCTCTTTCCCCCTTAAAAGGCCAGCCTGAAGCTCCAGGATGCTGTCAGGTGGGTGGCCCTAACGGCCAAGGTTCTCTGTTCCAGGACAAGTAGCCCAGCTCATCCCTACCTTGGATCTTGCAGCATCTGCTGGTGGGCCCAGCCATGCTCTGGACCCTGGAGTGCTACAAAGATGGGACTAATTCCAACAGGTGGAGGGAGCTTCTTGCAGGAAGTATCCCCAGGGAAACTGCTACCAAAGAGCAGGAAAAAGAAAGTCCTGTGTGTTTCTTAATTTTAGCAATGCGAACTAGAATAAGATGTGGGCATTAGCTAGGGGAAAAAAAATGGAAACAAATAGTCTCTATAAATTCTCAGGAAGCATGGAGATGGTTTAAAAATATTTTACCAGAAGCCAAGGGAAAGGGTGGGTATTGGATAAAGGGACAGGATGTAGGAAGCAAACTCTGCACAGCTTCCTGGGAACGTGCGATGAAGCCAGCTGAGGTCTGTGTTCAAAAATGGTTTCAACTTTTGGATCTGGAATCCAGAGCGAAACAAAAATAAGTTCGTTACCAAGTTACAAGCCTTGATCAAGTCAGGAGAGGGGCACCTGTAAACACAAAGCGAGCGAGGTGTCCTCCCAGACACAAGAGTGAATCAGCAGGCAGGAGAGGTAAATGGAAAAACAAAACCAAAACAAACAAACAAAAAAAGCAAGAAATAACCTCAGGCCGCTTGAGAAAAAAATAGATGCGAGGGTGGTTACAGCACAGCTTTTACTTCTGGTTCTTGTCTGCAACGTGAAAAGTCAGCAACCACACGCTCTGGAAGACGTACAGCCCAGAAGGTAAACGGTGGCCTTCTCTGCAGTTAGGTGCGGGGACAGGCCCTCGTGGATGACAGAGGTGGTGCGGGCAGGCTCCTGAGAACCGGCACTTGCGAATCCTTTCATGTCAAGGGAACTGAAAATTGTGGCTTAATCTCCAGGAAGCTCTTTGGCTTTTGACTCAAGCAGAGATTCAGGTTGACTATAAATGACAAGCCGTGGATCAATGATAAAATGACACCACATTAACACATTTTTCCCTAAAGTATACAAAATGATAGCGACTTCATGCTGCTGAATTTCAGACATTTTCATGAAGTGGTATCTTTATGACTGAGAAGAAGTAGAAAATTCGTGCCAATAAATCTGTGGAGGGTTGAATCTCTAACTCACCTGAATCCTAAACACATCTGATTCTTGGCAGTTTGCTTGAATGATGGGAATGATACCATCAAATATCATCTTATAGAAACATGATTAAATGGTCTGTTTCCTGACATTTCCTGATGAAAACGTTGTTTTAGCTCAGACATGAATATTTCAGTACTAGAAAACCAGACTCTTAGTAAAGCTTGGCTCATTGAAAACATTCCCCATTTAAAAGCTTTTTTTTGATTTGGGTTCAGACTTTTTAGAATAGACCATCTATCTTATAAAGCTTTTGATGCATTGGCTAAAAATTGTCAGATTTGGAAGAGGCTATAACTAACATGCATGTTAAGAGTTAAAATAGTATCATTGGTTGAAAATGTAATCAGCATAATTCAAATGTAAATGTGATTTAACACGTAATCACTCTCCCGCCTCCTCTCAAATAAAGCAAAATCAAACACGAGGTCAATGTTAATAGAAAAAATAACTTGTGGTGGGTGCATGAGCTCTCATTTTATTTTGTTTTTTAAACTGTGCATGTATGTTATACAAACTCTTTTTGATATCTTTCACCAAAAAAAAAGTTCAAAAAATTAACTTGGAATTGTGAGCTAAACTTCCCCTCCTACACACACACACACACACACTCAACACACACACACACACACACACACACACTCAGAGTTAGTATTAGTCAAATCCTCATAAAATTTCTAGTTCGAGCCTCAACAATTTGAGTGACACAGTCATGAAAATAATAACAGTTCGAAACCAGCAACTGTGGGGGAAAGCTGAAGGCATTGGCGTCATTTAACCTGGAGAAGACAAGGACCGGGTTGATTTAATAATGGTCTCCCAGTTTATGGAGGGTTATTATGCAGAAGATGGTGTCCAGCTGTTTTTCATTTCTAGTGAAGACAGAAAAAAAAGCGAGAGGCTAGAATTGCATCAGGGGAGATTAGGGTGAGAGATGAAGAAGGTCTTGGTTGATAGGGTTGTGAGACTGGAATGAACCACCAAGGAGGATTATGAAATCCCCGTCTTTGGAATTCCTAAATTAATGTGATCTGCGTGAACCAACATGGTGGAATGGTTTTGTTATCTGCCTGCTAGCCAGCGGAGGGACGGCCGGGCCGCTGATTCTGAAGGCCAAGTCCCCTGGTGCGCCATGATTCTTTGGGTTGAGTGTATTGCCTGTGGCAGGGAATCCAGAGCTCCGAGCCAGGCGCCTGCTGCCCCGTGGCAAGGCTGCCGCGTCTGTGTGCCGGGGTAAGCTGACACTTCACGTTCCTTTCGACTCAAATAGCTCCAAAGTCGTTTAGGATCTTTCTGACTGCCAATTGCCACCTTGAAATAGGAAAAGTATTTTAAACAAATCCTCCAGGACATGCAGGCGAAGTATGCATTTGCAGTGCTCAGAATACACGGTCACCGGACACCTCTTGGAGACAACTGAAAGCTATTAGCACAGCAGGAAACCCCATGGACAGAGAGGTGGGAAACGGGAAGATTTGGATATTAAACGTATCTCCTCTATTTCTCTTTTTAAAACATACTTTTGACAGAGAAGCTAGATTTTCCTGATGGCCAGATTTCTTCCTCTCTCTCTCCCCCTCCCTTTTTCCTTCATTTTTTTTCTCTCTTGAGTTCTTTCAATCTTTTTTTATTTGAAAACAAAATATTTAAAGCATGACAATTAGGTCTTATGGATGCTGAGAGGCAAACCCAGAGAATTTGAAGGAGGCAATTATATTTTTTTGTTGTCGTTAAAAAAAAATAAAAGGCTAGTGCTTTGCTTTACTTATAAAAGGGTACTCTTACTAGTGTCTGTTTTAAATATATTTCGTAAGGTGATGAAACGTCCCAGGGAACAGAGCGTTATGAGAAGAGATTTGTGTGGAAAGGAGGATTTAAAAAGTTTTTTTTCATCTTTCTTAACATTCCCCCCATCCAGCCCAACCTCATACTTCAAAGGAGTGGAGCAGAACTTTTACCTAAGGGAGGCCTCGCCTCCCCCAGCAGGCTTGGTTTCCATACCATGGTTTTTCTGGAAATGTCCTCTTTCCATACGCTACCTCTGAGTCACGCCTCATTGAGAGTGATGATTATGATCTCTGGACGTTCGGATGCTGCTGAGAATTGAGAGGATATTTTGAGCCCTGGAATTCGGGCTCTGCCACATGTTTGGATTAACAACCAGTTAAACCTTGCTAAGGCAATATTTTTCTATGCAGTTAGTTTTTATACCAAACAAGGTTTGTAGTAATTGGATGCCCTACTTGAGCAAAACTGTTTACCAGAAAATAAATCACTCCTGGCATTAAGAAAACACGAGCCCAGGGATTCGCCAGCGCAGCATCATCCTGTTCATTTCTCATAAACCTAGCCCCAAACATGTGCATTCTCATCGGCGATGACTTATGCTTTGAATTGTGGTCTCTTTATTTCCATGCCCATTATAATGCTTACCTAAACATTTCCCTCTGTTTAGCTGCGGTGCTTCTGGTAATGACTTCTACTTGGCTGCTGGGAAGCATTTGCCAGGGGAGAGAGAGAGAGAAAGAGAGAGAGAGAAAGAGGGAGAGCACGCGCTCATGCAGAAGAAAAAACAAAAGCATATTTTTTCATAACCGGCCATAGAATTACAGAAAATTAGAATCTGAAGCAACTTCAGGAGTATCTAATTTAGCCTTTGCAATCAGTGGATGAGGTTGGTAGGAACATGACTGGCCCCAAGTTACACAGGAGGCAGGAAGGTGGGCTGTGAGCTTGAAACTCTTGTTGACTTTTGCTCTGTCCTGATGCTCCTCTGACCCCTAGTATCTTCTTTTGCTCCAGGCATCTTGGCTGCCTAAAGAGGAATCTGGGAAAGCATGATGTGGCAGGCTAGGTTCTCTTAGGAAGGCAGAAGGACACTGAGCTCCAGTGTTAGGTTTTTCCATCATGGTAACCATGACAGTCAGCAAGTTGCAGGGAGCAGGACCACGTGCCAATATGATTGTGCCGCTGGTAGATGGTCCTGCCCTGATTCTGACAGTCACTTAGCCAGTCAAAGCCACATTGGAAGAAGCTATTAGTAATGCAAATCTCAGGGTAAAATAGGAAAATGACCAAAACATGTGAGGTTTTCAGACTTTGAGAATTTTGTTGAAATTCTTCCAGAAAGTGGAAGAACAGCCTCCCCCTCTGCTGTGGTCTGAGTGTTTGTATCTCCCCCAAATTCCTATGTTGAAATCCTAACCTCCAAGGTGGTGGTAATAGGACATGGGGCCTTTGGGAGGTAACTAGGTCATGACGGTAGAGCCCTTGTGAATGGGATTAGTGCCCTTGTGAAAGAGGTGCCAGAGAGCTCGTTCGCCTCTGCCACCATGCGAGGACACGTGGAGAAGGCGCCATCTGTGAACCAGAGAGCAGGCCCTCAGCAGACACTGAATCACTGGTGCCTTGATCTTGGACTTCCCAGTCTCCAGGACTGTGAGAAATAAATTTTTATTGTTTACAAGCTACCCAGTTTATGATATTTTGTTACAGCAACCTGAATGGCCCAAGACACCCTTGAATAATGATTTATTTATTCTACTGAGCTCAAGTCAAAGCTAATAACTTTGATCATTTGGAATGTATCTAATTGGCTTTCTAACAATGGAAGGGCCTAATCCACGTCAATTTTGCTCATAAACCATAAATGCTATAAAGGGAAAAATGCACCCCCAAATAATCCAATCAATTTAGAATTAGCCTCCCTCATTGCTTCAATATGACCTTGGCAGTTTAAGGTATTTTGGCATATTTACTACTAATGAGTATTTTTTTCAATAGGGCCAAATTCATGGTTTTTGAGAGTCCAAAATGAGTTGCTGGGTATGACAAGATTTAATCATTAATGAAGTAAAGCTATTTTTTCCTCCCAAGTAGACTTTTTTCTTCACTTTAACTGTGCACTGTCATTTGTCAGAGAAACTGGGGTCAGGAACATACCTTCAAGGGAATTCCCCCAGTTCACTTATTTCAATGACAAAGCCATTCACATGGAACCATGCTGCACTTGGATTCTAGTGTTGAAACCACTTCTTTAGGCCCAATTTGCATAGGCTAGAAATATCTTGAGAGCTGGGACAAAATTGCTGAACCAACCGCATTGTCTAGCATTTTTATTTGCAAATACTCGGTAAGGAGGAATACTTTGGAAGAAGGAATCCACGAATGGATGAAGGTCAGAATGAATCATTTTATCACACACTATGATTTAGATGTGCCTATGCACATAGCCATTCGTGATTAGTGCCCTTGCTGTGTATAAAACAGTGTGAGAGGCAGGGAGTGAGACATACCAACTTGTAGACTAGCACGTGGTCCCTGCCCTCAAGGAGCTTGCATGCTGCACAGGGCAGAGCCAGGATTGGCAGCCTTTTCCTCTAGGTGACATGCTGGATCAAGTCAGCCTCTGGGGTCTCCATCTCCCCATGGTTCCCCACCTCTCAGTCGGAGGCAGATAAGGCTGGCTGGGGAGTCTGCCTCTTCTTTCTGCAAGACTCGACTCTGTCCCCTTCTCTCCACCTTTCTATCCATTCGTATGTCAAAGTATGTGGCAAGACCACTGCGGTTGGTGGGTGGGTTTCTTAACCTATTTGTCAGTTACTGACTATAAATAACCAGGGGAAAACCATATGACATCAAAATTGTTGTAGACCAGAAACAGTCAACTATCAACCATTTCATATGGTTCAATCAAGTATTTAGAATGTTTGTATGAAGTGGATAATTAATTCATAAGCGTTTAGAAGTGTGTTTAGATTTTTCCAAGAACTCTGTCTGCTGCTAGGACTCTTCCCTCAGCCAGACAGGCTGGTGTCAGAGGCTGATCCTTTCAGGGTTGACGATGTCTCCAGGAGGTGACAGCTGATGAGGTTTGGTTAGTTCCAGCTGAGGTATCCTGAACTAGAGGGCTGCTCTTAGTATGAAAAGTATGTTCAAAACTCTAGTTTGTTTGCCAAAACAATCTGATTGGAGACATTATAAAAATTTCAAAGTAAATAGAACTATATGAAAACGTCTAAGTAGCTCAAAATGACGGGACTTTGTGAGGCCCTGTTTTTACTGTAATCTCTCCCGTTTAAATGCATGCTCTCTAGTGCGGGCTTGAAATTCCACCAACTGGTTTCATTTGAATTTAAAACATCCATTTTAAAACATAACTCAAGTATTGGATTGATCATGTATATATGAAACCAAAAAACAAAGAGGCAGAAGAGGACGTGGGCAGGGAGGAGGAAAGAAAGAACATTTCAGCCTCTGTGACTTCACCATAGAGAGAGCTGCTTTTAATACTTTGGTGAAGATTCTTCTAGGCTTTTTTCCAAATAGGTAATACTTTGAAAATGCAAATATTCTTGGGAGGCTGAGGGGAAACTATTAATCACTCATGATTTACTGGGGATTTAGTTAATCAGATGCTTTCAGAACTGGAAGTTACTTAAAAAATATTTTAGACCAGTCCTCATCCAGGGGTGATTTTTCCCTCGGGTGCATTTGGTAATATCTGTTGACATGTTCGGTTGTCACAACTCAGGGACACTCCTGGCACCTAGTGGGTAGAAGTCAGTGATGCTGCTAAACATTGCACAACGCACGGGACAGCCCCCACAGCAGAGAACTACTGGGCCCCAAATGTTCTCAGTGCCAAGGGTGAGGAAGCCTAATTTAGACTCACTCCTGTATTTGCTGAGTAAAGAGTCCAGAGGTGGAAGGTGATTTGCACCAAGTTGCTCAGCTGATGTGGCAGGAGGGAGATGAGAACCTCAGTTTCCTCCACCCTGTGCAGGGCTCTTTCCACTGCCCTGGGATGAATACAAACTTTGACAGCCAAGGGGGGACTCGGGGAGATGTGAGGGGATAATTCTAACACAGGGGGCTGGGGGCAAGATAGAGCTTTGATGGAGATGAGGAAAGAGGGCCTGCAAGCTGAAGGAGAAATTAAATAGCTAGGAGCACAGTGAGAGCATTGGGAAGAGGCACAAAAAGAGCAGTGGGGATGTGTCCCCAACAAATACTGCCTGTCTAGCAAGTTCATATGGATATTTCTACGGTAACCAACTCCTCCTGTTTTGCCTGCAACTGTCTCAGTTTTGAAACTGAAAGTCCCATGTTCTGGGACCCCCCTCAGTCCCGGGCAAACCAGGCCAGTTGGCCACCCTATTTCCCCTTTCCCTCTCGAACACATACTTGTGCCAAAGTCATCCTGCCAAACTGCAAACCAATTTGGTGAACTGGAGGAAATTTGATGAAGGGTATGTGGAACCTCTCAGTACGTTTCTGCTACTTCCTAGGAATATGTAATTATTTCAAAATAAGAGTTAAAATGTATTAAGAGTTTAGTGAATGTGATCTGAGTGAATAGCCTTTTCTCAACTGAGACCACAGGGAGCTTTCATGTGGCCAGATGGGCACCCAAAGTAGAAAGCTCTTTACAATGGTGTAGCAGGGTACTGGGCCACCACTGTGGACAGCAACTTCACGGGACACATGAGAAGGGTGGGGAGGATGGCATTTGGCTGCAGTGCAAATGGCGCGGTTGGCATTTAGGCATGGCCATAAGGGCTACTTTTCTTGAAGTAGTTCAAGTCTTCATGTGGTGGGAAACAGTACATTTTTGGGAATAAGGAAGGGAGAATCGTTTATGCAAGAAAAAAAATTACAGAAGTCTTTGCTGAGGGAGTTGTTCATTCATTCATTCATTCATTCATTTATTCATTACAATGCCAAACACTCTGCTTACTTATAGAAAACAAAAGTTGAATGGGAGTTATTTTCTTCTCTTGAAGGGTTTTTGGTTTGGGGGTCAAAAGAAAGTCACTGAAGAAAAATGTCCCATGTTTACTTTAACAATGTTAAATACACTTCTTTCATAAGAAAGGGAAGGGAACATTAGTTGAATACCTGCTATGTTCAAGTTATGTGGATGAAAATTAGAAATATCAGTGTCAGCCAGGCATAGGGGCTCATGCCTGTAATGCCAGCAGTTTGGGAGGCTGAGGCAGAAGGATCACTTGAGGCCAGGAGTTTAAGATCAGCCTGGGCAACATAGTAAGACCCCATCTCTACAAAAAATGGAATAACTAGCCAGGCACAGTGGTAGTAGTCTCAGCTACTCGGAGGCTGAGGCAGGAGGATCACTTGAGCCTGGGAGTTCAAGGCTGAAGTGAGCTATGATTGCAACATTGCATTCCACTTGGGCAACAGAGTGAGACCCCATCTCTGAAAAAAAAAAAGAAAGAAAAAAAGAAGTCTCTGTGTCTTAAGGTAGACAAAAAAAACAACTGAACTTTATAGAGACACGTGGGGTTTTCAGTGTATGGAAATATTTAAAATCCCATTTTAATTTAATGGAATTTCCATTTTTTTAAAGAGGACCATCCACAAATTGAAAAATAGCAAGTAAAAAATGTCTGTGATGGGCCTGGGAGCCTAAACATTGGGTGGCAGTTTTTGACCAGAAGACTTCTCAACCCCTTCCACATTTCTTAGTATTTTAGGTCAAATCCTGGTTTTGTCTAATGTTCCACCAGGGGTCAAGTGCATATGATTCCTACACATTGCCAGAGAAGGTACTGTTCTACATAGTTTGATTTCAGCATTGCTCCTGATGCTTAGAAGTAAATGTCCCAACCTATTTTGCCCGGAGCTTGTGATTGTGTTCTTAGGGTCACAGAGCCTTTCATTTCACCCGTATAGGTCATCCTTCCTGAGAGAAGGGACTCTTGAGATGAATTCTTTAGCTGCAAATGAATGCTACTATTTGTTTTACCAAAAGGGGAAGAAATATATAGGGGGCGCTAAGGTATAGCAACTGGGTTGAGAGAGAAAGGGGGTCAGGAAACAGATGGTAATGGGGAAAGGAGGAAGGAAAGCATAAATATGCTAAAACAGGAACTGGAAGTACTGGAGACAAACCTTGCCCTGTTCTGCTTTACATTAAGAACTGACAGGAAGTCAGAGCTGCCATCTTGGTTTTAGGTGTGTCGCTCTCTAGGGTGTTGTGTTTAGTTTTTATCAAAGGAGATAGAGCTGGAAGAATCACCAGGACCCTTTTAAAAAATACCTCCTCTCCAGCCCACCTCCAGAGATTCTGAGTCAGCAGGTCTTAGATGGGAGGGACCTACTCCCAATTCCTGGAAGCTCCAGAGGTGACAGCCACAGTTGAGAACCCCTATCTAGAATAGCCCCCTAGCGTTTACAGATGTAGAAATCAAGTCCCAGCCACATGAGGTAACTGACAGAGGTCCACACGCTAAACCCAGAGGTAGATCCAGCACCCACGTAACAATGTTTCAATAATACATTGAGAACTTCCCACGTGTAACAAGACCAGACTTGCTATAGATACTAGAGAAGTCCTCTGAATCTTTCCCTGATGGACTTACTTTGTTTTGTTTTGTTTCGTTTCTGTTAAACACTTCGTGTTGCCTGGCATGTAGTAGCACTTAATAAATATCTACTGAATGAAGGAGTGTGGCACGTGTTTAATTTTACTCTCCAACCCCACCAGAAACATTAAAGTAACATGTCCTACCTAAGGTGCTAACATGAAATGGAATGACTTTCCCATTCAGTCCCTTTCTTAGCACTTGTTACCTTTTTGTGACTCAACCTATGAGCCTACGATTGAGTAGATCATAGCGTTCGAGGGGATTTCCATTAAAGTAATGAAGTAGCAGTTGGCTTTTCAGCTTCAAATTCTTTCCCTTGTTAGAGAAACTGAAACATTATCTTGAGTAGGATTGGCTATTTAAATCCCGCTGAATGAGTTTTCAATAGAAGTGATTGAAAAAAACCATTTTTCATTTTTTTTTTGGAGGAATTTGTTCCATTCTGTCTTGTGTTTCATTATAAACAGTTTTTTTTTTAAATAGCAAAAATTACTCTCCATGCCATAAATGTGTGGTGAATGCCTCCAACCTTATTTCCACACGGACTGTGGGTCTTTGCCAATTTTTCTGTATGTAGAGCCCACCGATGATGGCTCAGAACTGAAACCCGACCTAATGCTACTAAACGCCTGGATTGAGAAGGGTCTTAAAATCACCTTTGGTGGTTTAGGATGAAATTAACTCAGTGCCTCTGGCTTCTCTCCTTCCCTAGGATTGTTGGTGATGCAAGACAAAGCCCACTTCATTCTGGACTGTAAGCTCTTGAGGGCAAGGGATAGGTCAGTTTCCTGACTTGATATCCTTCACACGTCTAAACCACGCATTCCCACCTGGGGTGACAACACCCCCAAAGGATGAAAATCGATTTTGGGAGCAGGAGGTGTGAAAAAAACATAGATGGGACAATGGTTTGCGGTCCTTCAAAGGGCCACCGTACATACATAGTGTACAGTGGCATTAGATACATAGTGGCATAGATACATAGTGTATCTATGGCATTAAATTCTCATGGGGCGATTAGGGGAAAATATCTGAAAAGGCTCCTTTTTTAGATATTGAAAAAAAAAGGTTGGGAGACACTGCTCTAAAGATATTTATTGGCTTATTGAATAAATGTAATATGTGGTTAGAGGCACCGAAACACTCCTGGATAAGCACTGAGAGGTGGTGCTTCACGGCTCTGCCCTTAAGAGCTGGACGATTGACCCGAGCACAGACTCCTGTATTCAGAGACTTAGCCAGTGCCGTAGCGTTTTCACTTCAGTTTGAGCTGTTCTCCACCTTTCCAATGCTCATTTTGATTTGAGATTCAAAATTAAACCACAGGAATCAGGGACTTCTCCATGGTCTTGGCCTATTTGGGTGTGGAAATGGGACAACTGTCCCAGTGGAAGCAGCCTGAAGGTGATGAAGCTGGTACCATGACAGTAGCAGTGGCAGGGAGCCGAGCACAGCAGTTTAAATGGGGACGACCCCCCCCCCCCGCTGCCACTCTCTCCTGTGCAGCATCCACCCAGCTGTGCGTTAGCCCACCGTGGCTCCACCGTGCACCAGAGTTTGCTAAGACATACATCTCAGTTTCCTCATTTCTAAAATGGGGAC
>CM052441.1:84789521-84828754 GCA_028533085.1 Varecia variegata | reverse complement strand
TTCGTGTCTTAATCATTCTGCACATACGAACACAGTTTGGGGCCCAGGTGTTCACATCTAGCTTACTCTGATATCCAGGTTATTAGAAAGATAGCCTGAAAAGAAATTGTTCTTTTATATCATTTAGTTTGGATGCTTTTTTATGCTCTGAAGCACAGCTATTTCAGGGGTGACCTTGCTCTGGACTTCTAGAAAGCCTAGACACCAATCCGGTCTATGTGTCCTTAGGACAAGGAACCAGAGGAACTAGGAGCTCCTTGCAGGAGGTTCACCTGCAAGGATCTGTGAGCATGTCCCTGCTGTGGGGAAAGAAAGGAGGCTAGTCAACTTGCAAAGAGAGAAAAAGCTACGTCATGTGCCAACTGGCATCACTCAATACATAAGTGTTGTTATTAGGTCATCAAATATGAAATGTCCAATTTCTAATCAAAAGTTTAGTTTATTATATCTCAAACAAGCAGTACAGTTAATCAAAGTATGCTCCTAAACTGTCAACCAACATTAAGATGGTTTTGCCATCCTAATGGTAGCTTGTTTATGCCAGTAGCGAAGAAGCTTGGAGAGCAAGTGGCGATGAAATCACAAAAGGAGTTTTCCACAGCTTGTTGAGAATTGAATATTTTTACTTGCAGGAAGTGGTCCAAAGCCTGGAAGAAGTGATAGTCAGTTGGTGCAAGGTCTGGTGAATATGGATGGATGACAGAGTTTCCAAGTCCAGCTTTTGTAGTTTGGGTAGCGTTGTTTGTGTGATATGTGGTCAAGCATTGTCTTGCAAGAGGATTGGCCTGTCTCTATTGACCAATCTCGGCTGCTTAATCAAAAGCATCCTCGTCATTTCATCCAATTCATTGCAGTGGACATCTGCTGTAATCGACTGACCAGGTTTCATGAAGCTGTAGTAGATAATACCAGCGCTGGACTACCAAACAGACACCGCTAGCTTTTTTTGATGAATATTTCCTTTTGGGCTGTGTTTTAGCACTTTATCTTTATCCAAACATTGTGCCAAATGCTTGTGATTATCAAAAAGAATCCATTTTTCATCACATGTAACAATGAGGTGTAGAAATGGTTCGCCTTTGTACCCTGACAGCAAAGAAAGGCGAGCTTCCAGATGACTTCTCTCTGGCGCTCGTTTAGTTCCTGCGGAACCCATCCAACCAGCTTCTTTACCATGCCCATTTGTTTGAAATGGTCCAATATTGTTGGAATAGCAACATCAAACTTTGCTGATAATTCACACATAGGTTGAGATGGATTCGCTTCCACTACAGCTTTCAGCTCATCATTATCCACCTTGGTCTCAGGTCTCCCACGTGGCCACTTTCAAGATTAAAATCACCAGAATGGAACTTCTTAAATGATCTACGTACTGCGTGTTCGTGAGCCACATCCTTCCCAAACACTTCATTGATGTTTTGAGCACTGCATTGGTTCCACAATGGAACTCATATTCAAAAATAGCACAAATTTTTTACTTATCCATGGTTTTACAAAAATTGCTCTAAAAAAATTGAAAGATAATCACAAGACAAACTTGCATTTGAAAGAATGAAGGATGTACCTTCACAATAAAAAAGAAAGACAAAACAAAAATAAAAACAAACTTAGAAGTGTCAAAGTGAAATGTCTGAGGTGCCAATTGTCAAACTTAGTACTTAAGGAAATCGGACATTTCATACTTAATAACCTAATACTTTGAGCTGTTTCTGATTACTGCTAGCACCCTGTCTCCCACCCCGCACACGTACACAGTCTACTTCCCACACTGCCCTAGGGGAACCTTAATAAAATGCATACCTGACTGTTCTATCTGCTTCTGTTTCTGCCTTATAAAATTCCACTGGGTCCCCCAAACCTGTAAGACTGAGCAGAGTTTGTCATAGGAGGCTTTTCACAATTTGGCTTCCACTTAACTTCCCAGCTTCATTCCCACCCCCTCCTTCCTCCTTCCCACACAGGATGGTGGTGGCGGCTCCCTAAACTGTTTGGTGTCCTACCAGGTGAACTCCTATTGATCCTTCAGGGCCCAGTCGCTGCCTGCCCCCTACCCAGGCCTAATAAGAGGGGCATATGTCTGTTGTACCCACAGTTCCCCAGCCTCCAGCCTGGAGAAACACAGTTCAGCAAAGCTCAGTTCCCCAGCCCTGACCCCAGCTGTGGTTAGAGGGACCCTAACCGCCCTCCTAACAGCCCCTCCCCCAGTCTTCCCGAGAGGCTCCAGAAGGTGTCATCTGTGCGCCCCTGTGTGTGCATCTCCCACCTCCTTTGTGGCATTGTCAAGTTCCTTCCCTGCTTTGGAGGAGCAGGCTGCCAAGTCCCCGCAGCCACTATCAGCACTCTGGTGCTACCGAGGCCGCGGTGCTGTCCCCTGCGCACGCCTGCTGAAGGCCGGGCTCTCTGTCGCTGGCATGTGCACTCATGTGGCCCACAGCTCCGCACTGCAGCATGACTTCCAGACGGGGAGAAAGAGACGATAACAAGAATAGGGTATGAACAGCTCACACTTACCCTCTGTGCACCAGGAAGGGTGCTGAACACTTACGCGGACTATACATTTTAACCCTCGTGCTTACCCTCCAAGTAAGTCTGGCTATTATTCCCACTGTACAGGTAAGGACCAGGACACCAGATGCTCAGGACGATGAAGTGGCTCCCCTAAGTTCTCACAGTTGGCCGGGGGCGGGTATGGGTTTCAACCCAGGTCAGTTTGGCTCCAGAGTGCAGACGCTTGACCAGTAAGTGGCATCGTCTCCCGGCTGCAGGGTGCACAGCAGTTGTTAACGAAATGGAGCCACCCCTTCCTCGGTGACCGCCAGTTCCCTTGGCAGTCTCCCAGCTGGAACTCTCCACTTCACCCACAACCGTGCCTGGCACATAGTGCAAGCTCAAAAAATATTTAATGCATGAAGGAATAAGTGAATAAGTAGAATCTCCTTCTAACACGACCCTCCCACCCCTAAGTGTTGGCCCTGGAGAGGGTCACCATGGCCCTCCTCACCCTTCAGACTCTGACCAATGATATTGCTGTGATGGGTTCTAGTACAGCAAGCCGAGACGCTGATGTCCACGAGACAGACTTGACTCTCCCTGGCCTCACGATGCGGTCCTCACTGGGTTTGCCCCACCTGCTCACATAGCCTCAGGCCTCTGCAGAACTGCATGGTCATTTTGGGAGTCATGGATAGAGGTGTCACATGTGCCAGCCGTGGTCACCGTGTGGTGCCCTCTTCCCCTCTGGCCTTTCCCGATGATGTCCTCTGCCTGCGTGGCCTCCTCCCTGCTCTAGCATCTGCTGTGGGGGTGCCGTGGCCTGTGCTCAGGGCCATCTTCTCTGAGAGCTGCCAGCTCTCACCCTGCCAGAGCCACGCTGTGTTCAGTTCATACAGGGAAGGGCCACCACCCCACTCTGTCACACAGTCTCCTGGGGCTCGACCGGGTGATGACATGAGTGCCAGCGATTGCTGAGTCCTTTAGAAATCCTGTCCTCCAGCTTCACATGGAAGCCCTGTCCCAGTTGTGCCCACACCCATGTTTGGAATTGGCTGGTGTACACGTGTGTGCATGTGTGTGCATGTGTGTATCCGTGAGTACGAGAGAGACATCGTGCTGTCCTCCCTCCCCCATCCCCGCTTCCCACACTGACACAGACGGCTCTTTCCTTCCCTTCCCCCACAATGCTAATCAGCCCCTGGATATAGACGTTTGCTGATCTTGGTTCCTCACCCTCCTCCCCACTTCATCAGACAAATCCAGCCACATGTGGATCCATTTTAAGGATTATCTGGGACCACCCCCACCGCCATGCCCTGGCTGCAAACCTAAGAAGATCAGCAACTTGGTCCAGACATCAGGTGACCCAGCTTACTGGGGTGTGGGGGCAGGTACTCACCTTTATCAGTGGGTCTCGCGGTTCCAGACTTAAAGCCTGGATTTACTGCAAAGCTGATGAGGCTGAAGCTTCAGGACCTCCCCCTCCCCCACCACTTACACGGGATGGGGCCGGGGGGTGGGGGGGGTGGGGGGCGGCCCTAGTACTCGCGTGTCTTTGTAAAATTTGCAGAAGTGAGCCATTTAACACAGCCAGTGAAGACCACTGCCTTTTCTCACCCACCTGCCCTCCATCACATCCACCGCCCTTCTGGTCAGGTGAACTTGGAGTGGCTGTGGGCAGTTTTGGGATCTGGCTAAAGAGAAATTGAGTTGGGGACACATTAGTTCAGGTTTTGTAGTGTATCCTATAGCCATCCTGGTGTGGGAGGCAGGGGTATTCCTACCACCCACTGGGTGGCCTTGTCCCCATCACGGTGTAGGGTGCAGGACCCGATTTCACCGTGTCTGAAGGCACGTGGCACTGACACAGTGAGAGCAGTGAAGAGGGAGCAATATATAAATGCGCGGAGCCAGCAGACATGCCGTGGAAATTCTTCCATCACCAGGCATCTAAAATTGTTTCAGTGGAAGATTTCGTTCTCATCAATGCCTAATCGAAACTATTACGCCCCAATACTCAAACACAACAAACAAATTTTGATCCACTGTGACAGAAGAAAGACTGAATTGCCTTTTTTTCTTTATGTGGAAAATAACACTTGAAAATCATTATCATCTAAAGAGATGATGCACAAAACACACAAAAATACAGAAAAATAGTGAAGAGTGTGTCAGAGTTAACCGATAATGTTTTTTGATTTTGTGATGTTTGTGGGTTTTGATGGTTTTTTTTTACTTTTGTACTATGTTGTGATTTCTTCTCATTCTAAATAAAAATTCACATTTGTAACACATTATAATTTGCCACAAAATTTATTATTTGTAACGTCACTTTGCATTATTTTTTTTCTTAAAGATCTAACTGTATTAGCCTGAGGCTCCTGGATCTGGACCCGGCGTGGAGTTAGAGTGTTTGGAACCCCTGTCCCTTTCTGCAATGTCTGGGGTGCTCTGCAGTCTTTGCTCCGTGCCCAGACTCACTGCTGGAGCCCTGGCCATCAGGTCAGCTCGGATCTTTCCCATTCTCTCCGCAGAGGGTCTGGAGCTGTGCTCAGGATAGACGGGGCTCTGTTACTAAATAAGGATCTTGTTTGATGTCTTTTTCTCCCTCAATTCTGGAAAGAGAGACCCAAAACGACACCCCATTGCCTAAGTCTATAAAGCCATAGTTTACATGGGGGAGGGAAAAGTGTCTCAAATCCCTTTTGAGTTGGTGGTGTTTGAAACCTCTCAACATTTGTCTTAATAGAGACATAGAGAGGCTCGGCTCGAGGACATCTCCAGATCCTTCCCTCCCATCAGTGTGACAGGTTTCCCAGTCATTTGTTCATTTCACACCCACTTGTGGAAAGAACATTCCACCTGTAGTTAAATGTGATTTGCATATTGACTGCTACTAATTGATTGTTCTTAAGCGAGTCACTTCCCTCTTGGTGTTCATTTCTTTATTTATAAAATGAGGTGGTTGGACTATATGATCCGTACAGTCCCCCAAACTACAGATTATTATATTCTATGAGTCCCTGTGCTTGTAGAATTCAAATTAATGTATTAACTGCCATGTGAGTTGTATTTAATTAATGCTAGTTTTGAGCCTGGGGCCTCTTGAAGCATATGTCACTCACGTCTCTTCACCGTGGGAACCATGTGAACTCTTTTTCAAGTTGCATATAATTCAGGCACAGAAAACAATAAAAAATAAAAATTTTTGATTAAATTAGAAAGGAATGGTTTTGTTTTTGAAGTTTTTATTCTATTTTCTTAATAAAACACTGTGGCTCCAAGGAAAACATTTTTTTTTTCTAGTGTGGCAGTCAATGTGTTAAACAGAGCTTAACTACCTGTAATTGTCATATAACCAGAATCAGTCTTACCTACACTTTAAGGAAAAGTCACAAGGAAACAGGTTTGCATTAGGGGAAGGGGATAGGGAAAAAAACAGGGTTCAAAACAATCTTTTATGCCAACTATAGCTGTATCTATAACAGTCTGTGGTCATCATACATTCAAGAATCTAAGAAAGGCTCAGCCACTTTTATTAGACTTGAATTAGGTAGGAAATCAATTAAAGTATTTTGGAAAGATTAGCATTTAAAAGGTAGACTTTTGTTGTTATTATTTTTGTTGTTTTAGCTGAAAAGAAAAGTTAGTGCTCAAGTTTCTCTGTCCCCTCTGTCCTCTCCAACACTGCAGTTAAATCATCAGTGTCTTGTTATCTCTAAATGGGCACAGACCTTCCACCCTCCCGTCTCTGCCTTCCTCTCTCTGCTGGGGTTAGCCATAGCCCCACCCTTCACTTTCTCAGTTAAAAAACAAATAACCAAAACAAGGAAGCAAATCCAGACTCTGAAAATACCAAGAACAACTTTGAAGTGGCTGAGTGCACAGCCTTTGGAGAGAGACCTAGATGGCTTCCACTACTGCAAACATGGGCACTACCAACTTATGGGATCCCGGAACTTTAGGACAGACGAGAATGCAAGGGAAGCAGGCAGCTTGGAGCTATAGTAGGACGGAAATGTGCAGGGGTCATCCAGGCCTGTTCAGTGACGAGAGACATATTGATCCATGTTGAAATGTCCTTCAAGGCTGTCTTCTCTTCTTGCCTTTGTTGAGTCAATGCTGTCTGGTTAGCTGCTTTCAGATTCTTAGGATGGTTTCTCAGGTGTCTGGGGAAGAGAGTTCCAGACAGGGATGGGAGGGGAGAGGGCATGCCAGCTCCCGAAGAGAGTCAGCCCTACTGTTAGTTAATACACTGGTCTTTGATTTATACATCAGCCTCCCATGTGTTTGGTTTACAAACACCAGTCCATAAGAAACGGATCTTTCATCCCTGGCAGGTCCAGCAGTCAGACTAAATCTAACTGCTGAGCCTGTCGGGCTGAGGACCAGCGTGTGGACTGCGGTAACTTCATCAAGCTACTGCTTCCCTGGGAGCCAGCCAGCCTGCCCTGATGACAGCCCCGCTCTCAGCAAGCTTCCTCTTAACTGTAACAGATCTCAGAACATTTTGCAAATAAGTAAGTGCCATCACTGCATTTTGGAATATACTACTTAGCCAGTACAAACAGGTTTTTTTTTTTTCCTTTCCTTTTCTTTTTTTTCTTTTTTACCAAATTTGGTAGTCTGGTTTATCGCTCACTCCTGCCCTCTGGCAGTTGCGACATATGCTAGTGGTTTGTTGTGGAGCATTGGTTCTTCAGGGTCGATGATTTGTCGCTTGGGTCTATGTGGCAAAAGAGGTGGATTCCAAGAAACACATGTTTAAGAAATTTAGGAAGGAGCACGGAAGTGGATATGATCACTGGCTAATTGGTTTGTTGGGCCAAAAATGCCTTTTGGTGCTCACCGCAGCACCGGTGCCAATTCTTAAGTAGCGGTGACCTCCCTTGAGGTCGTTGTGTGAATGACTGTGATAAATGTCTGGTTTTGGAAGGTTAGGGATTTTTCTCTCTTTGCTTGTTCTCTGCTCCGCACCCACCCCTGACCCTTTGGTTGCTTGGGATCTTATTGAAAATCACAAACCAGAAAGAAAACAGCTTCCAGGATCAGTGGTGAACATTTCAAGAATCAGGTTACTGTGGCCTGTGGCTCTTGAGCGCAACTTGAAGAAAATCCAGGTTGCTTTGGTGATGTCCCAGTACATTTTCCCTAAAATACTCACTCACTCTTGGTTTACCAGTGAGCAGGAGGTGGAAAAAGGGCAAAAGGGTCAGGCTAAATCATGTGGCAGGATATATATTTTTATATATATCCCCCACCCCCTGTAGTAATTGAGTCTATCCGGGGCTACCACGGAGTCAGATGCTTTGGAACAAAAATAAGCCCTGGAGGCTGAGGACATGGTTTTGGGGAAAATTGAACAATTTTGTAGGCAGACTTTCAATGTACCTTAAATAAGAGATTCAGTGGGTGTGTGAAGTTAAAGCGCTGGTTGAGTGGAAGATCATTTATGGGAGAGCAAGATGGCTTGGACTGAGATCTGCTCCTTCCATAAAGTAGAGACCAGAGTAGTGGAGAAGCTCGAACCTAGAGTCGAGAGCCGCACTTTCTAATTCCTACTTTACTTTGTGCTAAACTGGATGCTAAATCAGTTTGTCTTTTTTTGGGCCTTGCTTGTCTGGTAATGAGATAATTGGATCAGTTCTTTGATGACATGCTTTCCTTCTCTGTTTACCCACACTCACCTCAAATATTCTTGTCACCACAAATGCTTTCATCATTACCCTCGGATGACTCATATGAAGCAAATTTTGCACCATGATCAAACACATCACATTTTCCAATGTGGTTATATTATATAGCAGCAATATTAAACATTTCTATTAAGTCGATGCACTAATACATCCAAGAAGGGAAAAGCTAGGATTAGAAAATGTTTAAAAGATAATTTCAATTATAAGTGGTGCCACAAATAATGGCTAAACAGATATTATGCAAAAAGGGGCTACTGTGTCAACTCTGGAGATTAATTTAGGGTCATTTGTATTTAGCACCTTTTTTAATGTAAAAGATATTTTTAACGCACTTAAAAAATGTCTTCTTAAGACCATTAAACGTTTCTTAAAAGTCATTTCTACTACTCTTTGCTTAGATGTGCCTATGTACCCGAAAGGTGCATGAATTCTAAATTAATGAGGCCTGAATTAATGACATGTTATCATATTTGCTTTTGGAATGTGTTGAACCGATTGATAACTCTTGAATCATTCTAAACTAGGAAATAAATCTGCTATGATCTATGAGACTACATATGAAGCAGAGATTTCTTTATCTAACCAATACTAGAATTTACAGAGTTAAATTTAAACCGAAATGAGATTTCCTGAGGTCTTGAATACTAATATGTACTGCATTAGCCTTGAGATGGGTAGGGCCCTTCATAACAAAATAGAACGCATGCCAAATCTGGTATCTTAAACAGTAATGTAGACTCCAGCCTTCTGATTAAATTCTTTGGATATTAAAATTGGGTTTGACCTAAATTCAAAGTGACTAGATATTTTTTTTTCCTATAAATTTCAGGGAACTCCATACCAAGGACTGTATCTAAATCTCTCTTTCTAAAGGCACTCATAAAAATGCACTCTGTGCTAAAAGTTTCCACCCAAGGAAATGAACAAAACAAGTTGGATTCAAATAGCAACAACGACGACAAAGAATAAAATTAGAAAATTCTGTAATTAGACCTCAACATGGAAATATGTTCTAAATAATTTCAGTAATTATGGTCAAATAAAGAACAGAAATGGCAAAGCTATCCCATTTTTGCAGAAGCTGGTTTTCGGGTTCTGTTTCTGTACTCATTAGCATCCTAAAATGTTAGTGCTGGAAGGGTCATTGGTGACTACCTATTCCAGTACCCCTTATAGAGGAGGAGGCCTAGAGAGGCCATGGAGTTGGCCCGTATCGGGGAGCCAATTAGTGGTATCAATGAGACTAGAACTCGGCTCTTTCTGAGCTGCGACGTTGCATAGCAGAATGGCTAATAGGCACTGACTAGGTGTTTGTGGGATGGAATTAACTTATGCCTTTGAGATCTTACTGGGCACCAAGTCAATAAAAACCCACCCATTCTTTTCCATATGTGTCTTTTCTCAAGGCACCTTATTTTGGTCTGATTTTCTAGATTCAAGAAAAGATTTGTGGAGAAGAGAATTGAGGTGGGGCCATTGAGAGAAGAGGTCCCTCCCCACCCCCCCGCACTGAAGTTTGGGCTGGGGGCTGGGAGCTGGGGGAGAGACAGATAAGGAGAAAAGTGTTACTCAAATGAAATGAAGATTAAACACTGAGCTACTGGAATACATTCGTAAGCATGTTTCAATAGGTTTGGTAGCTGGGTTTGCATTCTCATGTTTTTGAGAGAGTTAAAAGTTGTTTCTGCGTAGAACAGAGCAGGTACTTACTAAATGTTGAATGCATGAATAAATCTATGGAGGAGTGTTACGTGCTTTTATATACAGTATCTGGTTGAGATCTTCCCCAGCTCACTGGAAATAGCTCTCATCCCCATTTTCTAAAGAGGGAAACTGAGGCTTGGAGAACACGATGGCGGGTCCACAGTGTTAAGTAGTGTCTTGCATACTTTGTGCTTCCCCCCGCCCCCCGCCCCACTTTCTAGTATAAGAGCTCCAGTCCTCCCATCAACTTCTTGGTTCTTTTCTGAAATATTTTAATTGTGGGAAAAAGTAAAAAGATAGGCCTCTGGTGCGTGGCTGAAACCACAGATGAAAAGGAAAAATCAAAATGGCTTTGAGATTGGCGGATGCCAAATGTCATTGCACAGAGGAAGCTGCATGCTCAAGTTGGAAGTGGAGGGTAAAAGTGAAGGGCAGCTTAAATGCTTCGCAATTTGCAACTACCTTACTCAATGCTGTTTCCAATTTAACTGCACATTGTGGGTCAACAGAGGTCTATATTCAGAGACTTTATGGTGTCTCTATATAACAAGATTGATATTGCATTCCTGGGTTCCCTTCTCTGAAGAACTCAGCACAACTCCACTGCCATGGTCTCTTCCAATGAGAGGAGAACAGCAACGTTGTTCATTCCTGTGTCTCTGGCCTCTGTCTCAGGGAGTGGCATCAGTTCTCACTGAGTAATTTAGCTAATGGACTAGTTGACAGGGACGGACCAGCATCTCCTTTCCTGCATCCCACCCCTTCTCTAAAATGAGCTTTTTATGGAGTAAATGATTCACTTATTAGGTAAAAGAGAAACAATGCCAAGTTAAGATGGGGCAGGCTCCAATTCAGAGTGACACTGAGCAAACAGCCAGGCTGGATGCCTCAGGCCCTCTGGGGCAGTGGGCACGCCCACATGGATGTGGCTCTGATTAGCACAAACGGGGAAGGGTTTGCAGTGTGGCAAGTGCGCTCCGTTCAGGCCCACAGCTTTCAACCCTGGAGAGCAGGAAGGCTGAGACAGGGAGATGATAAGACATCTGATCACAGCACAACTTCACTTTTTGAAACTTTAAAAATCATAGTCTCTGATGAAGAGCTGTGATTCTCCAGGTAACTTCTATCTTTCTAACCACAAGGAAACTGAGGCTCTGGGAGGTTTAAAGGCTTGGCCAAGATTCTAGAATAATTATCATCTGAGTCAAGTCTTATACCCAGGTTTCCTCTTTATCATGAGTTGGGGGTGAATGTTTCTACCTTCTGGGATTCCAAGCAAAAGTCATCCATGAGAGCAGGAAACATATCTTTCTTGTTCACCAAAATGCTGGGCACATAGCAGATGCTCAAGAAATATTTGAAAAATGAAAGAAAGAAATCCAGACCTCAATGCCGAATGGATCCAAACCAGAACTCTAGATTAGACCCAGCTTGAGCCCCGAGCTGGTTCCCAGGATGTAGGTTGGAAATTCTATTGTGGGCCTGGACCATGCACACATCAAAGAGAATCTAGAAACAAAATGTGGTGCTGATCAAGTGGAAAAGCCTGCCATCTCTCTCTAGCTGATAGGATTATAAGCATTGAACAAGTCCACAGCAAGTACCTAGTGGAGAGAGGGTGCTCAGTAGTTGCTAGTGGTGATGATGGTGATGAACTTTGTGTCATACCAGATCCAAATCCTCAGCTTGAAGTTCCTTCCAAGTTTTAGGAGCTTGTCTGACTCAACCATAGTCATTTTTTTAAATAACTATAACTAGCACAGATATATTGTCCTTAAAAAAGAAAGGAAAAAAACAAGAAAAAAAGATATTGGGATCCCATTCCAGGCTTTCTTATGTTTTATGGTGAATGTCAGTGAACGGGAGAGGTGAGAAGATTCATAGAATGTTCAGAAGGATTTGCAACTGGAATGAAGTCAGAGCATGTGGTATATGTAACTCTTCCCACCTTATTCCATTTTGCACAAATTAGTCACAGGCAACCAGATTAACTTCTCTATACGTATTGTCAATCATGTCACTCTCCTGCTCAAACGTCTTCAATGGCTCTCCATCACCTACCAGAAGAATACAGATTCATTAGCCTGGGACTCAGAGTTGCCTTCCGTGCTACCTTAACTGGTTCCCATGATTTGCATGGAATGTGTGCTATAGCCAAGATCCACTTGCCATTGCCTGAATTCCTCCTGCAACTTCTACCTTCATGCATTTGTCCCCAAAACCATCTTTGTTTCTAAAATCCCTTCCCCTTCTGCAATTTTCAGCTTGCCTCTAAAACCCATGGGAGCATCTTCCCTTCATCTGAACTTATTTTTGTATGCTTGATGAGACCCTTACGTACTACTGCCTTGATTTGTGATCTTTGAGGTTATCTTTCATACCAAATTATAAACTCCTGAGCTTAGGGACTATTTCTTATCCATCTTTTTATTCTCCATAGTGTTTTTCAACTAGTGTTTTTAAATACTTTCTTCTTGAAGGAATGATGAAATGAATGGTGGATTGGACAAGAAGTACCAGCTTCTCACATACTGAGGAAGCTATAAGCACACTGTGTTAAGAGCAAGGATTCCAGCTATAGTACCCTCACTTGCATCTGGCTGGAGGTGGTCACTCTGCCAGGGGCTATGCAAATTTGAAATTTTCCCCTATATCTGACTGCACTCAGGAATGTAGAAAGGTCTGCATCCCCAGGTGTAGCACCACTGAGAGAAGGAAGGAAATTCAAGGTATTTGAATGTCTGTGTCTGCTCAGCCTGGTATTGTAGATGGTCTGCTCCAGCCCCTGGGGCCCACTATGTGCTTTCTTCACCTGGAGTCATGAGCTCATTCGCTTTGAAGACCAAATGGTCCAATGTCTTCCCAGAAAGGGGCCCTTTCTATTCACTGTTGAACAACCGACCAGCCAGGGTGATAGTCTGTGTGGGTATATATGTGTATGCTCGTGTGAGAAGGATGCATGGAAGTTGTGATACTTTAATTGGAACCTGGCTATGTGGTAAGGACTGGGGAATGGCATGAACATGGAGGCAGGATGGTTCCAGACGTGTTTAGGCTCAGGGAGGAAACTAGTTTAGCTGTAGTTTCAAATGGAGGAGTGGAGATTTGAAATGCAAGGGTGGGATCACATCAGAGATGACTTAGAAGCCAGGCTGAGGGTTTGAATTCCAGAGAATGAAAGGCAGGGCCATGGTGGGAGAGTTCAGACTAGGGATGGCAAACAGATTTCAACTCTTGCTGTAGGACTTAACCTCTCTAAGTGCTAATTTCTTTAGTTATAAAGTGGGGATGTGGTGCTTGTCTTATAAAATTATCACAGATGTTAAATTAGATGGTGTATGTATAGTCACCTTTTGTGGAATGAATAATAGATAAATTTGGCAAATTATTGGTCTTATTTCTGAAAAAGATAAAAAGATAAGTTCTAACTGCAGAACAATCAATATGGTGGTGCTCTTGGGTAAGATTCTAGATCAAACTATTGAAAAATTGGTTTGCAAGCAAGAAATAAAGTACTGGGGATCTTCAAGAGTTGCATGAGTTCCCTGAGACCTCTTTATGGCAACACAGTATCACTCTCTTTGTTGTCAGGAATGCTTGACTCATCCAGAAAATACAGTAGAAGTAGAGTGTTTGGATTTCAATGAGGCAATTGCAAGATCCTTCTTCCTAACAGGCTGATGAACAAGATAGAAAACTGTAAGCAGAAGGATGATGCATTTGGCTGGTTTCAAAACAAGTTGCATATCCATGTCCCCAAAGTGGTGATTGTTGGAGTCATAACAATCTGCACATGGCTTCTCAGTGACATGCTACCTGTCTCTGTCCTGTTCAATATTTTAAGAAAAGAAGTTAGAGGAATATATTGAAGGTCTGCTTATTGAACATGCAAATGGTGAAGAGCTAGGAAGGAAAATGAATGTTAGGCAATAGGACCAGAATTTTAAAAACTCTATTATTTATCGATTGTTATTTAGGTTTTGAAAATAAACACTTTTTATTTCATGATGAGTTTTCAGAACACTATTATCCGTGCGTCCAAATTACAAACACACTCTCCTCTCCCGCTTGGCTTCCTAAACTTCTATGAATATTCTGTTCCCCTGGCACTGAACCAGCACCATAGGAATGGAACAAAGACAGAGCCCTCCTTCTAAACGACCAAGCTGTAAAATTAGCAAAGGAATAAAAAACAGCTGGCGAAATATGATAGTTGTTATTCCGAGCCCATGAACCTGAAAAGATAGTTTATTTTAGAAGACAAACAAAATCTGCCTTCTGTTTGATCTGGGACAGCATCCACCGTCAGAAGCCGTCTACTCGCATTTAGTTACTCTGGAGGTTTGGGACAAGCAGTACAGGCGCTATAAACAAAGAACAGAAAGGATCAGTTTCCATCGTAATTTGACAGTAAACAGTACTAATTTGACTCTGCAGCTGTTTATCGATATTCAGAAAAAAAATGCAATTCAATAGAGGGAACAGTAGCCAGTGTGTTGGGACAGAATTGTTCATAAGATGGCAGGAGCCAGGCTGTCTTGACTGTCTTGATGTTAGAAGAACACAATGTAAATTGCCACACAATGTGGTTTGCGTCTGGCAGCAGAGCCAGCAATGGGAGCCTATGGCTTTTAGCTCTCAGAAAGGGCTCTCTGTAGTGGCTTCATCTTGATTTGTCTTAGTCACTGCCAATGGATTCCCTGTCAATCACTGAATATTTTACAGCAAACGGGTCTGGCCCAAGGCAAAATTCGCTCACTCACTCACTGACTCATTTTACAAATGTTTATTAAGTGCTGACTGTGTGCCAAAAGCTGTGCTATGTATTAAAGACAAAAAGAGGAATATTGTTCATGCCCCTGTGATCTTCGCTTTCTGGCTAGAGAAATTTGCAGACAGATAATGGTGATACAATAAGGTAAGCACAGTAACAGAAGCATAATCTAGTTAACCAAAGAATCTGGTTAGTTGAGTTCCCATGAGTATCATTCATGAATTAGTCATAGAGAACTAGGTTACAGTACCATAGATGGGATTCAAAAGCTACGGCCTGTGTTATTTATTTATTGTATTTTAGGTGATTTTAACAAGGACTGATAAGCCAGACACCTTGGCAAGTATTTTCCATGCATTATCTCCATCAGTTCTCATAACCACATTATAAGGTAGGCACAATTGTCACCATCCATTTGGCCAATGAGGATGCTATGGCATAGAGGTTGAATTTCTTGCCTGTGGTCATGTAGCTAGGAAGTAGAGAAGCCAGGGACAGAATCCCAGTTCAGTGGATGCCCAATCCCGTGCTCTTCATGATAATGCTTCTATTTAAGGTACTTAGAGGTCATGAATCCCAGTGGCTCATCATGGACATCAGTTATCATTGTCACACATTTTTGAAAAAGCATAGGTTTTTTTCCCAACGAATACACCACTTATTCTAGCAACTTATTATAATTGGCAACTCAAATGTCTCCATATAATATTAAACTCCCACCTTTCGATGACGTTCAGGGTCCTGCTTAGGATACACAGGATATTGGGCTTCAGTTCTGTAAAACTTACTGGGCACTTACTAATATACCAGGAGCAACCATGGGCTCTGTCATTACTGGGAGTCCCAAGTCCAATCAAGATGTTCCTGTGACATAATCCTGATTCCTTACCAGGAACAATTGTCTGCCTTCCCAATTCAAAATTTAAAACAAACACAATCCCACATTTTAAATAATTTCAAAGACACTTACCATTTGCTGTCAAACCAGAGAGAAGAGTGATAGTGAACAGCTATTAGAAGAAAAAAAAATCCCATCCCATGTTCAGTTTAGAAAGAATATGCACTTTTACTACTTATATTTTAATCTACCTTCCTTTCGGATGCAACTGAATCTCCATCATTAAGTAACATCTGGCCTGTCCAAATAAAGCATGCTATTTAGAAAATGGAACACTTCGTTCAGCCAGCGTCTCTCCATTTCACT
Source organism: Varecia variegata (assembly GCA_028533085.1). Taxonomy (NCBI): domain Eukaryota; kingdom Metazoa; phylum Chordata; class Mammalia; order Primates; family Lemuridae; genus Varecia; species Varecia variegata. The sequence goes on along the minus strand of CM052441.1, from coordinate 84,812,883 downwards.
TAAAAAAAAACAAAAAAGAAGCAGTGGACTTGTGACTTCCAAATTATTTGACGCAGTTGGTTTGCCCATGTTCTGATGCATAATAGATGTGAGTGAGCTTTGGAAATCCTGATGGCAATGCAGAATGCACATGGATCTGGTAAAGTGGTAGAATTTACTCCTGATATGCTCCATACACATACACGTGCACACACACACACACACACACACACACATATATGTTGCTTATTTCTTTGGTATATTTACCATCTTTTGAACATAAAAACTGGGGGAGGCATAGTTCTGAATATCATTAAAGGAAAATAAACTGTTGGGCTTTGTGTTGTACTTAGGTTCTCTTCCCATCACTGATCTCTGCCTTGTCACCCAAGTGCTATGACTCACTCTGGGTTTTCCTGCTAATTTGCTAATATTCTCCCACTTAAGCAGAGAGTATGGAGCATTCAATACAAATAATGGCTATATATATAACTATACATAGATATGTAGGTATGTGTCAGTACTTTATAGCAGTATACCACCTGGGATATATTAGGATGCTCTCCGTGGCAAGCAACACAATACCTTGACTCCACTGCCTTTAGCAAAGAATACACTCATTATTTCATATGGCAATTTCAGAGCAGAGCATATGCAGGGTTGGTTTATTAAGTGGCTCAATGACATTATCAAAGACCCAGATTCCCTCCCTCTGTCTGCTCTGCCATCCTCAGAGTGTTGTCTTTATGCTCAAGCAAGTCCCCTTATGATAGCAAGTTGTCTGCAGCAGCAGGACCAGTATCATATCTAAGTACGGCCATGGTCAGGGGAAGAAGATACCATTTCTTCCTTACACCTCTTTTTAATGGCAAGGAAACCTTTTCCCCACATTCCAGGGGACCTCCTCTCACATGTCAGTGGTTAGAATTGCATTACATGCCCTTTCTCCCACCAGTCACTGGCAGAGGGAATGGGGCACCATGATGAGCTTAGACCAGTCAGAACACAACTCCTGGAGTGCAGGACCATGTGGAAGAGGTAGATGCCTGAACAAAACTGAGGTTCTGTTATCAAGAAGTTGGAGTGAGTGGCCTTTATGTAGGCAGTCAGCAGTGTCTGCTACAAATACTGGTGCCTGGCCTGTGTCACCTTCAAAGAGCCTTGTTCAGAGGGCAAGTTAGTTACAATTTCCAAGAAGCAGAAGACCAAACATTTTAGTTGTTGGCTCAAGGCCACCTAGACTTAAGCAGCAAAGTGAGGCCTCCAATCAAAGTCTTCAGTCTCATGTCGGGTGTTCTTTGCATTACTTGTCTCCAGGGTCTTGGAGTAGTAAGTGAGTTTCCATCACTCTGGTCCATGCTGTCTTTCCCAGTGTCTGAGCTCAGCTAAGATCTGCCTTCTTCTAATGATAAGTGTGGTAGCCAACACACGGGGAGCACTTACTCTCCCAGACACTGTATTAAACACTTTACACAAGTAATCTCACAGGACCCCAAATCACACAACTAGTGTGAGGAGCTGGGGTCAATTTCATGCAATCAGTTCTAGAAACCGTGTTGTTAACCATCACACTACCAGGGAGGGTACTGTCTGTTGTCAGGGCTACCTGGGAGGGTTGAGGAAAATCATCAGTCAGTCACACTTGAGTACGATTTAGGTAAATCAGATTTTTTCTTTGTACTTCGCCGAGAATACTCTCAAAAGGAGAAAGGAATTTTCGATTGGGTTAGAGAAATTGCAGGAAGAAGACCTATTTTGGAGACTGGAAGGGAACCTTAAAACTGGTTTCTGGGTGCGTGGTGAGTGAGCATGGCCAGAGATGTACGCTGCTTTAGGTTAAGCTGCTCTTTCTTGCTATATCCCAAATATCACTAGCTGCTGAACAAGAGAGGAGGGGAGAGTGCAGATTTTCCTTCTGGATTCCAGAAGGCTTGTCCTCATTCAGTTATGGAAATCAAAGGTAGTAGGACAGATACAAGTGACTCCTAGGGCCCCTGCTGACTGAGAAAACTCCTTCAGGTGACAAAACACCAGGATCTGGAGAAGGAGACTGGGTGCTGGGTGGTCTGCCCCCCTGCCGTGCCCTGTGTCTGTGGGAACATCTGCCAGCTTCTTTGCTGAATTTTGTTTATTAAAGAGCCTTTGGTTTATTCCCAGGACTGTAACACAGCTCACTCAGCTCTGTCTCCCTGTGGATTTCTTTCTCTTTCTCTCTTTTTCCTCTTGACAGCCTCTCTGTGTTTTGCTCTGTTGCTAGCTGCAGTCCCTCTCTCTCTCTGTGGAGGGAAATAGGAAGAAACTTCTCTGGAGTGGACATGTAAGTTGCCAGTACCTGGGCTACAACTTAGCCCATTTCCCGGGGTGCCACTTGCATACAGTTCCACTCAAATGTCCCCCTGTCATAATGCTCCGGTGGCTGTGGCCAGCGCCTTGCATAATCTCTGCTCTTAACCAGTGAGGAAGAATGAGGATGGGGTGAGAGGATAGGTGGGATGAGGGATAGTAGAGACCCCCTTCAACAGGCCCGATACCAGGGAAAATTGCAACTCCCTTTTGCCTTGTCCTCTGCAGCCCGAGGACAATAGGTGGCTGCCCTTAGGGTCAACTCCAAGCAGCAGAGGGATGGGAATTTCAGAGCCCTGGAAAGCTGACTGGGGAAATACTCCGGGGCTGAGATTTTGGGCTGCCCGTAGCTTTCGGAGCAGCCAGCTCACTCTGTGTCTAGGACGGTGATCTCTGGAGGGCAGTTAGCGTCTTCCACCCCGCTTACCGAGCCTTCTGGACCCCTGAAAGGAGAGTCTTCAAGCCTCCTTCTCGCTGCCTTCCTGCCTTTCGTGTCCGAAGCACAGGGCCGTGAACAAGGACCGACAGCCGCGGAGAAGTGTGGAAATCATTTACGGCGAGTGCCCCAGAGGGACGCGGAATTTCGGATCAAAGTTAGACTGGACCCGTCAGGCAGGATTTATCCTCCCCTTTCTGAGTTCTGATGACTGACATTGTTCTGCTTTTATTACCAGCCCTCAGAAGCAATTGTTTTAGAAAAATATTGTCTAGACTTGCAATTGAGTGAATATGACATTAATTACAGAGGCTTTCCTCCGAGTGTGTCTCCGCCAGCCGCGTTCTCCGGGCGCGAGCCGCCGGTGGCTCCCGGGAGACGCGGCCGGCGGAGCGCAGGGAACCGCCGCGCGGAGACGCAGGTTCGGCTCCGCCCGGAGCACGGGTTCCCTCGTTTCGCCCTCGCAGCAACCCGCGAAGTGGGTTCTGTCTTCCCTGGTTGACAGCTGAAGAAACTGAGGCTCAGGAAACTTAGACATTGTGTTCAGGAACACGCAGGGCACGACCCGGGTCTGAGATGTGTGCGTTCCATTCCACCACGCGGCAGGGTGGCTTGGCCAGCTCCACTTAGCAATGGATTCACTTATGTTAATAATTCATTTGTGCAGATTTTTAAGGTTGTCTTTCAACTGTAAATCCCTCCATTGCTAAAGCCACAGCCTCCATATAGTGGGTCATAATGATCGGCTTTTAAAAAAGCAAAGAAAGAAAGAAAAATGCATATTTTAATTATATATTAGTGTGTTCAAGAATGTAAGTCGGACAGGTTTTGTGGACCTAAAGCTTACATGAATGGGGGGGAGTGGCCTATTTATGAAAAAGGATATATAGTTATGATACAACTTTTTAGAATGAAAATAAAATCACAAGAACTTGCTAATTTTAAAAAGCGGACCACAAATATCACAAAATCCAGAAAACAGCATGATTTTTTTATTAATTAACAGTTTGACATACTCTGTAATATTAGTTTTCCTACGTTTGTTGGATGCATACTCTGATCATATCTTCATACAGTAACAATGTTGTAATGTTTTCTATAGAAAGAAACAGATAATTTGACTTTTAGCATCATCGATTGAGACTTTTTATTATTGATAATACAGTTTCAGCATCACAACTTATTATTAATAGTGTCATTCAACATTTTAAGACTGTCGTCAGATTTGGGAAAATATGTTATTTCATATATGAACTGAAAGGCTTGGAAGAATTTCCCATACACTAGCTTCTGGCTTCATACATTTCATAAACTTTTTCTCCTCCACTGCCACACACTTTCAAGGATGGGTACCCCAGGACAAGTTCATATAGGCCTAAGACCACTCAGTCCACACTTTTACACTACAACAGCAAGTGGGGTCAGCACAGCAGGCAGCAGGAATATTTCTGCAAGTCATTCCTAACTTGGGAGGACTAGCAATAACTAAACCATACAAAGAAGTGACTGTGAAATATTTATCTCTCTGTCTCTCTATCTCACACTAAACCCAAACTAAATGTATCCTCAACTCCCCACCCCGACTTCTGTTTAGTTGGCCCCTCAAAATTCCCACAGGCATTCTAGCCCTACCCAACACATGGAAAAGACTGAGGGGGGCAAAGTAGGAATGGAAAGGGACAATGGTCTCTAGAACTTATTTTTTTCAAATGTTACAAAAATGTAGAACCATGTGAATACATCACTAGGGCCCCTCCCAAGGCCTTGTGCATGTGAGCAACCCTGAAGCTTAAGTTTCTCTAGCTTCATAGAAAATCCTTTTCTCATGTATGTGTGTACTCGGAGCCTCTTCACTACAGGGGTAAGACAGTATTACTGAGGGAATATGCTTTTTTTTTATCCCCTTGGGTATTCAGGGGTTACAGAAGAGTTGAGAACCAGAGCTTTGGAGTTTGTAAAATGCCAATTCTGGTGCTCCAAGGCTGGAGCTCTTTCTAGCACATGGGTCAGCAAACTCTTTCTGTAAAGGACCAGATAGTAAATCTTCTATGGTGTGGCCAGATTGTCTCACCGCAACCACTCAGTTCTACCTTTGTAATGCAAAAGAGCCCTAGACAATCCATAAACAAATAATGTGGCTATGTTCCAATATAACTTTATTTAGAAAAATAGTTTGCTGACTCCTGTTCTAGTTTATCTGCCTTGAGTTGGAAGTTTCCCATATTGAGGACAGGGACATCCTCATGGAGAGTTCCTGTAGCTTCCATTGCTGCCATATGAGGCAGAATCATTGCTGGCTCCTACCATCTTTTGCTGGCTTTGGGGGCAGGAGGATTTTGAAGGAGGAAAGAGAGATGGCTTGTGAGATAGACAAAGTAAAGTATTTTTTAGGTGCACAAATTTCATTTTCTGCTTTTCCTCCCATTTTTAAGTCAATTGTAGACTAACATATAGAGCAGATATGGCTTTTTGTGTCTACGCATGGGTCACTTCACTGGATATGACTGAAATGCTAAGTTGGTCTAATTTGCTTTTGTCTGTAAGTTTTTGAGAACTCCAGTGAACCTTCTGGTACTGACCCCTGTCATTCATATCCACTACCTGTGTCCATGTCCATCTCTACAGCATACATGTTCACATTACCAACATTTTAATTTTCCAAGGTCAGAATATTAAAATGATTAAGGTAAAGTTTCTGTATTTATCTTCTTGAAGAAAGGCCTTACAGGAAAAACACAGATCTATTCTTTTTTTTTTTTTTGCTTTGGAAAACTTCAACCTATTTTACCAAATCACTATGATTATTGTATACTTCAGAGTTAAAATTAGGAATAAATTTTAGTATTACTTTCCCTCTCTTCTCTTCCCTCTCATTTTAACTGAGTTATAAGAAAGGACTTGATTAAATAAAGTGGAAGGCATCATGTTGTAATTTAAAGCATTTTGGAGTTCAGTTTTCCTCCTGTATACATTCTCTTTATTATATTATATTTCCACTCCTCCAATTAGATGTTTAGCTTCGGTAACAGATGCGTATGTTATGTCTAATGTACACTGATGGGATAATGTCCAATATTAGTCCAAGAAGTTAGCCAATGTTCAACATAAATAGCATAAATATATTTTATTTAACTCTTTAGGTACAAGCAGTTCTATTTACCAGCCCTACTAAGAAAAATAAATGACATTTCATTCACATTTAATTTACAGGAAAAAGTAAGATGAATTCCATTGACCACTTCTGGCTAATGATGAGTAAGTTCATTATAAAAATCAAATGATTACAGTTTTTATAGTTTCAAAGTACTTGTGTTTGCTTTCTGTAATTGCTTGCATCGAAATTATTAGAGATTTTATGTTTATATTATGAATTGTATAGGACCTATCAGAAGTGATGTGCCCAAAGTTACACTTTTGGTAAATGTTAGAGCTGGAACAATCTGAGACCCGAGGACCCTATGCAAAGAATTTCCCCCATGACAAGTGAATGAGGCCTCATTGTTGGTTCTCAGGTCGTGTGTGGGTCGTACAGGTTAAGAGCAGGGCTTCTGAATCAGCCTGAACCAGGGTAGCATCCTGTCCTGGCCACTTACTGATAGTGTGACTTTGGGTGGTCATTTAATTTCTAGGACCTCTGTGTTTCAGATGTGATTGGGAACATTCATACTCAGTATTTTTAGAGTTAAATGAAATGATGTCAGAGCATTTGATAAAGTATAACTTATCAAGTTAGGTTATGCAGCTTTTCTCTACCTTGGTTTCTGTAAAGCAGTGGTTACTGATCGCATTTGAATTGCCTGGATGGGTCTTGATGCCCTGACCAACCTCAGATGGATAAAATCTAATGAATAATTGAAAATCAGACTGCTCATTTCTAAGATCATTTAACTGTCCCCACATAAAAAATGGATACCAGCGAACCAGAAATCTTAGCTATCTACCCAACAGTGTTTCATCTGTATGTAGAAATGTGGAGGGAGGGAGGAAGGGGATTTGTAGCAATAGATTATATTTTCACAGCTCTTTTATATTATGTTTTATAGAGCTCTTTATATATGCTACCCATTTTATTATCTTGGCAACTCTGAACATTTTTTTTTGAGCTTCAAGAAGATTACACCACTTGCAAAAGTTCATGTAGTTCTGAAATGACAGAACCAAGGCTCATTCCCAGGTCTTCAAACTCCCACTCATTCCTGGTCTTCAGACTTTGTATCAAACGACCACAGAAGATGCTTTGTAACCCGTTTATGCAAGGTTACTTCCTTATAAGCAGACTGGTGATGGGAGGAGGAGAGGAGCCTTGCAGTGTTTAGCAGAAAGTCACCTGCTCCTACACTGCCAGCCCTGGGAGTAAAGTGCTGGTTTTCCAAACAGCTGGAAGAGGGGACTGACTTACTCAGAGATGTCTTGTCTGTAGCCTGAGAACCCAGGGCAAGTGGTTTTTGAGTGTGTGGTTTCCAGAGTAGAAAAATTTTCCCCCAAACTGGAGGACTGACATGGGATTGTCAAGTTTTTATTTTACTGATCAAGGACATAAAATCAAAAAAAAAAAAAAAAGCAAACACCTGTTATGTACTACCAATATCACTTCAATGAAGACGTTTAACACCATCTTCCAAAAGGCAAAACATACTCTCAGAATAAAAGAATAAATCTAGCTCTATTGGCAATTTTCTCCCTCTCCCTGTCCCTCCCTCCCTCCTTCTCTCTCTGTCTCTGTCTCTGTATCTTTCTTTCTCCTTGTCATCTCGGAGAAGCCTAGTCCACAAGCAGGCCTTTGATAGCCAGACTGGAGCTCTCTGTCCTCCCTGGGACTGTGCACCTCTTCATTTTGGTAGAGAACCCTGGGTAGGAGGGAACTAAACCAATTGTTGTGTGTTTCTTGGAATCTCTGAGATCTCTGTGTTTCCAAGAAATATGAAGGATTAAAACTGCTAGTGCACCATGATGTAAGAAAGCATGCAGCCTAGCAGAGTCAGGCCACCAAAGTGTTGAAACGTGCCCACTGAAAACAAAGGAGACCTACCCCTCCTCTTCCCAAAGGAGGTGCAAACAGCTCTTTGCCATAGAAAATACGAAGTCGAGAACTGCCCATGCGCTTGAAAACTCCGGAGGGATCCCTGGTGAAGAGTCTGGGTGGGTGCCTGTCAGGAGAGGGTGGAGGCTGTGTTGCTTGGAGAGCAGCACTCCAAGTTGGATGTTTCCCTTTGCAGAGGGGAGATTGGGTTTCCCTCTGATTGTATTTAATGCTCATGCAATTGCAGTTGAGCATGAATCACTCCATTTCCTTTACGGTGCCCCACCTTCCTACCCACACCCCTCTGCACACATTAACCTCCCCCTAAAGTTCCCAGAAACTCCCCACTCAGTTCTTTGCTAGTCAAGATTGCTGGGTTCTGCTGTGACCGTAGGGGAGTGGGGGACAGGGAGGGGACATAGATTCATGGAGGTTTTGTGAAGACAGTTTGCGTTCTACAGACTCACTGAAGTGCTGTCCACTGAGTTGGTAGTCCGCAGAGGCTGGTGAGAATCGCCCCATGCCAGAACTATCAAATCAGAATCTGTATTTTAAAAAGATTCCAGGTGATTCCTGTGCACACTAGAGTCTAAAAAGGGCTGTTCTACAGCACTCTGGGTGTTAAAATACCTCTGACACTGGCTTCTGCCCGTAGTTGAAATGTAGCTCACACTTTTCAAAAAATAAAATAAAATAAAAATTCCCATACAGCTATAGAGTGAGCATGAGTCAAAGATTCATTGAACTCACTGATCAGGAATCCTGCAAGGTGCTAAAACTAGTTCAAAAGAGAATACGTGAGACTACAGTATATATAGCCAACAAAAGAAAAGTGGCTGAAATAAGGTAGAAACTAAACACAAAACTAGTTAATGTCCTATAGGACAATAAAGCTGTAACCTCTGAGATTATCTTTTCTATCAGACAGAAATTGCTTGCATCTTCCAAGATAAAAATGACATGCAATCTGCAGATTAACATCTAACTTTACAGAATCCAGGCTCTTAATCAATACTAAATAAGTTAAAAAAAATATCCCCAGGACAGACTCAGATGACTCTTTGGAAGACTTGTCAGACAATGCTCTAGTATGACTCTGAAAGGGAACTCAATTACCTTTTGTGTGATTTCCAAATTTAGGATAATATTATTTTTAACTTAGAATATGACCAGACAGCTGCTATAAGCTGGCCCGGCCACAGAGAATCTTCTCCTCCCACTTTCCAAGGACACACATACCATTCCACTAGACTTCAATTCCCCCGTGGGAGATACTTTAGGATTAGAAAATAAGATTGAGGCACTGCTTCCAGAAAGCATCCAGGAAGATGCATGTGGTTTACCTGGAAAAGAAACAAGAGCAATGAGAGACTTGTCTATTTCTCTTCTCTTAGCATGCTGACATAGGTTTCTTTAACTGGTTGACTATCATCTTAGATGCCAGACAGAACTCAATTCTCAGGAAGTAAGATTCAAGATGGGCAAATAACAAATAAGAGGGTAGATTTACAAAAATGAGAAGTTCCAGGTGTTTTAAGAGCCCTTAGCTAAGTTGGGGTTCCAGCACCAGAGCAGCAGGGTGGCTAGTGACCCTGCTCTAACGGGAAATGAAAGGGAGTGGGACATGGGTGTTTACAGTGTGCCTTTCAGGGGATACTTCTTTTACCTGGTGGACGGCCTAATGCCTAGCTATCTGACCTGAGATCAGGGGTCCCTCACGTGGGAAATTTGTTTGTATTGGCAGGTGCCCGCGTGGCTCTTGTCTGACCCATGGCCAATGTATGCCTGCCTGACCATCATTCAGGTGCTGGGAGCCAAACCTTGTATTTTCCTTGGTGTCCCACAATAGGAAACAAGTTTAAAGACTTTTACTTACAGATCCAGGTAGGTGTGGTGAGTTGGGAGGGCAGCCCTCCATCTGGGTGGCAGGAGGCAGGAGTGAAGAGTCAGGCAGGAGAGAGGAGAGCACTTGGAACTAGAAGTATATATAGGGGAATAGAGTGCAGCTCACTTTAAGTTTGCGGGCAGATGCCTGCATGGTCCTTTAAAGGAAGTGTGAGGAGAGGAGGGAACCCAGTCCGAGAGGCAGAAGAGATGTCTCTAAGTTCGTATTTCTGACTACCAGCTTGAGCCATTTGGGTGTGATGTAGTGTTGGAGACTGTGTTAAGGGTGACTGAGCCCTGCTTCTGGTATGAGAAAGTTAAACTTCTATTCAAAACAGATGCCCCGGCAACATAGAATGATAATGATCACTATACTGGGATCCCAGGATAGAAGCAGAAAGCCCAATGAGCAGGTCCTATGACAGTCTTCCACGTGTGCACCTGGGCTTAGCAGGTCACCTAAGTCTGGCTCAAGAAGACCAGATTGGTGGAAGTCCCTGGGATCCAAAATGGGAAGGGATGCAGAATTCATTCTCATATCATACGCTCAACCTGTATGGACCAATTACTGTGTTCAGGGCATTGGGCTACTCAGATGAATAAAAATAATCTCTGTCTTCAAAGACAGTTTAGTCAAGGCATTCTAACCTGGGCTTCATGAGGTGACTTCAAGAGGGTCCTTGAAATTATAAGCATAATTTTGTGTTTATGTTAATTTTTCTGGGGACAGAGCCCATAACTTTTTTCAGAATCCCAAAGTTTCTGTGTCCCCAGTTAGAAATCAATGACAGTTCAACCCAAGTAGAAACCAGATTTTAAGAGGAGGGTTCAAACGCCACAATATGCACTGTCAGCACCAGAGGCCAAGTGGGCAAATGAGTCCATGTAGAATATAGTGATGCCTATTTAGGATGCTTTCTTATGGGGAGTCCAGCAAGCCTCCCGTCTTGAGCGCATAGACAAGAACTCTACTGCGCTGGGCCACCTTGGCATCTGGCTGTCCTCCTGTCTGGGACGTCCCCTCACCTCTCTGCCCTCCCAAGGCCCCATTCTTCCTTCAGGGCCCAGAGCCTCCTGGAGACGTCCTAGCATGCTCCAGCCCGCAGAGGGCCCCTAACCTGCCTGCCCTTATTAATATTTCATATCATTCTTTTTAGTGCATTTCAGGCATTTTTAGAGCAAGGAGTGCAGTGGAGCGTGTTCTTCCTTTGTGTCCCAACAGCACTGGGCTCAGTGCTGTCCAACATTGCTATTCAACATTATTGTGATTTTATTTTTTATTTTTTGGCTCTCTTGGCCCCCGGTATAGGAGAAGGGGGCCTCTTCCTGGGCTCCTACTGACAGGCCCAGAGGATGGAGAAAGCCGTGGCGACCGGCAAGCCAACGCCCTCATCACAGCCTCCATTTTGCTTCATGTCTGACTTGAACCGTTGCCTCTGCAAATTGTTTGGCACAGAAACGTTTCAACGCTGCTTGAGGGAGGTGGAAAAGGAGATAAGTTAAAGAAAAATACAGTTCGAAGAGGCAGAAACTGTACAAAGAAATACAAACTAACGATTCCAGAGTAAAGCAACAGGCTGTGCAGATAAACAAAGACGAGGAGAAACTTCTCCAGACAACATCAGCTCATCGCCGTGCATGCATCGCCCGCAAGTATGTTTGCGCAAACGTATCAGGGGTATCAAGAATGCTATAATGATACTCCAGCACCCGTGGTTCTCGTTTAACCACTGTAATAAGCAAAACATACAGAGCACATTGCTGGCCCTGAACACTATAATTTTCTCTGAGGAGAAATATTGCAAAAAGGGGAAAAAAAAGAGAGAGAGAGAAGAAAACATGATATTTTGTTCGGTTCCTAAAAAAAGCATTTTTTTTCCCTTTCTCTGCTGCTCTTTCCTTTCATTAAACTGTCCTTAAGTGCTTTTAGAGAAAACTAAGTAGGCCACAATTCTGGGCTGCTGACTGAATAATTATAAGTCTGGGAGCCTGCTGGGATGGCCAAAGAGAGGCCCAGGTCCCTTTCCTGAAATCCAGAGACCCTTGGGGATTGTGCCAGTTGCGGCTGGGCTCCTCACGTTGAAATGATTTCTCATTTTGAAGGAAAATCAGGGACATTCTTATCCCTATTAGTCCTCTGAGAACTTGGGCCACCGCCAGATTTTATTGGAAAATTGCAACAAAAGAAATTAGAGATAGTGAGTTCTTATATTCGAAGGGTTACACTAGAGGCATATCGAAACCAGATTATTTCCAGATCAGCTCTGCTCCATACGCTAAAATATATTCTCTGCTTTTTAAATATTCATATTTCCTTAGATTCAGATTCTTATTGTTAACTATTGTTAGTTTCTCTCTCTCTCTCACTCTCTCTCTCGTAAGAAATTGTTATAGACTACACCAGGGAAAGTTATAACAGAGCAGTGGGTGAACACTCGACCATTAAAGCTCAATTCAATTGTACAAGCATCTGTCTACTGGGGCCCAGGGGACGGCTGGGCATATGAAGGGGCACCAGAGAGAGCTACACCTCCGGGTCATAGAGCCCACCGAAGGACAGGACAGAGATTGTATGTACTCAAGTACAAAATGGTCATTGCAAAAGGCCTGAGAGCAAATGTATTTGGTGCTTAAGTCCCTCCGCGGTGTTGATGTCTGAGCTCTCCAGGGGCAGCCCAGCACCGAGAAAGAAGGCTTGGGAGCCAGACACACCTGGCATTTGTCCTACCTGTGCTCCTTGTTCATTGTGACCTGGGAAAATTGTGTACCCTTTCTTGGTTTCTCAGATGAATGAATTGTAGCAGATGATTTCCAGGTAGCTTCTTTTTAAAAAAAAAAATTTTAAAATTTTTTTATTTAAGAACATTTATTTTGAGGCAGGGTCTCACTCTGTCACCTGGGCTAGAGTGCAATGGTGTCATCATAGCTCACTGCAACCTCAAGCTCCTGGCCTCAAGCAACCCTCCTGCTTCAGCCACCCAAATAGCTGGGACTACAGGCGTGCACCACCACGCCAGACTAATCCATGTAGTTTCTTATTCTAAAACTCAGAGTTTCCTATTTTTCTAACTTTTTTTCAAATCTGATAGATTTTGTCCAGGTCACAAGCATAGCACTGAGGTGGCAGGAGGACTTGAGGTAGATGTGTGTCCTCTCCCCACCCTCATCTTCCCTCCCAGTACTCAGGCATCGTAACATGACACCCTGACAGTTCTTGTTGTAGTGTCCTTGTGTTCTAGAGGAAAAACCATTTTTGGCAGTGGTGGTGGTGGTGGTGAGGTAAACGTTAGAAATGGGAAAGAACACACATCATAATGGTGCACAAACTCAACATAGCAAATGGTGATGTGCGTTATGTATGTCTTTGTTCTCCGGCGGTGTACAGATCACACATGTTAAATCAGGATAGAAACTGAAAACTGAAGGAAAGTTACCAGCACAGCCTCACACCCACCACTAAGTGAGACACTGCCCCAGGCAAGCACAGACTCGGTCTTCTTTTCTAGTGCAGTGCTGGGTGTGTGGCCTGTGCTAATAATTCTTGCTGGTTATTTAACTAAATCAGCACTTTTGATCTGACTGAATCAAACTCCTGGAACAGCCATAAAGAAAGCGGTGGGGGACAGGTGATGGGGTGCTTGGCTGCAGGTGGTCTCTGGGGGAGCTGTAATTCCTCGAGGGACTGGAGAGGACAGAAGGGGCCACCTCTCACCCATACGTTCCTAGAGACTTCACTGGCTCAGTCCCTCATCTCGGGCGAGGCTCTTCTTTCTGAAATTTTGTCCCCTTAGCTGCCAGAATAATTGATCTGGCTGCCTTTGTAGGTTCTTTTATTAATATCTAATGGTAAAAACCACATTTCTTATGATGAATCGAAATGGCTGGCATAAAACTCTCTAGACTCAAGAATAAAAGCCACTTACCCTTGTTGGCTATGGGCACGTCTAAGCAGAATAGACTCACGTGTGAAGGCTGTTTATCAAGTAGAGCTCTGGGTATTTTTTTCTAAGGGGGTCATGGGCTAGATTTGTTTATGGGGGTGTGGCTTTGACTAGAATGTTTGAGCAACTAAAAAACCGTAGTGTTAATAAAGAAATTTCGGTGCTTAAAATGTAATGAGAATTGGGTAGCTCAGGGCAAGCATTCTCTCCTCTCTTCCTCCAACTGTGTATTTTTGGAGAAGATAAAGAAGTTGACTCTGCTCAGAAGCCTCAGCTACAGACCTCTGCCTCCCACACTCCTGGCCCAGAGTGAGCTGGCGCCCTGTCCCCGGGCTGGGGCTGGCGCTGGGAGGCACGCATCACACCCCCTCTCAAATAGGTGGTTTGTTCGTCTCTGCGTCTGTTTCTCCAGTAGAGCTCAGTGAACGTGTTAAAATCCCTACAAGGAGGGGTCCCTTCAGCATTTTGTTATCAAAGCTGCTTCCAAACCCCTGGGCCCCTCTCGTCTTACTCTCGTTCCAAGAAGCACTTTTCACTTGAGGCTCCTACTTTATAAATGTGAGGCTGGCTTCTCTCATTGTTCCCTCCTGGAGAGCTCCGTGAAAGCAGGAGTGGGCCCATATTTTATCCTGCTTGGCAGGGCTCCCGTGTGAGCTGTAGAATGATTCTCCCCATGTATTACAAGGGGGGTGTGGAGTTATCCCGCTTGTTGTCCCGTAACAATTTGCACAGTATCAAGGACAGAGCCCACATGCGCTGAGCAGAGTAGGCATTCAATAAACATTTTTGGATGCATAAAAGCAATAGCGACCTTATTGTTGTTATTTCCTTTTGCATTAGCAATGTGAGAAGGTGGTGGATGTTGGCTAAAGGATTCCATATTTTATCAAGCACCTCACTTTGCCAACTTTTTATTGGTTGAAACTTGAGTCCAGCCCGGACAGAAGTGTTGGTGAGGAATGTCCCTTTGGTGCTGCCTTCCTATTGCCTTCCATCTCTCTCTGCCACAGCCCCCGGGGGACCCCGTCATGGAGGGCCCCTTCTCTTGGCCTCCCAGGGCTGGACAGCATTGCCCCCACCAGCTGCCACTATGTCTGAGTTGGTGTTTCCATTTATACCTTTCCATGACTATCAGCCAAATCTTGCTAAAATACCACTTGGGCTCTATTTTCACATTTAATAGAAGCTTTTAGGAAGACCCCGTGCTTTAGCTCCCAGAAGTGGCTTCAGAGTGAGGATTTTGGCAGAAGGAATTTAACAGCAGGTATTACAGTAATTTATCCCTCCTTTTGGACCAAAAACATCTTGAGGGCAGTCCCCTGTTTTATTCCTCTCATGTCCCTGGAAACCTCTCACTCTAGTCAGTTATCAATACCATTTCATGAATAAATATTGAAGTGACCAGCTAATGAAATAAAGTCATTTGAGAGATGACATACGTGGATTAATATAACCTTGCCTATATAATATATTTTCATCTTCCACAGTTCTCTTCAATGGTTTCAAGCCCTTTGGTTGAGAGAGAAAATTTTTGATTGTGGTTGTGGTAGACAGTCTCCCAGATGGTTCCCATGATACTCATGTACCAATATTCATGGTTTTCTGTGTCCCTCTTCCCTTGAGTAACTTGCTTCTAATCAATAGAACATAGCAGTATGGATTAGGTGACAAAAGATTGTCACTTCTTTCTTGCTAGGAGACTCCTTTGCTGGCCTTGAAAACTGCCATGTTGGAGAGGCCTACATGGCAAGGATCTGAGGGCGGCCTTTGGTTAATGGTGAAGAAGGAGCTGAGGTCCTCAATCCAACTACTCATAAAAAACGGAATGCCGCCAAAAGCATGTGAGCTGGGAAGCAGACCCTTCCCCAGTCAAGCCTTCAGATGAGTCCTCAGCCCTAGCGTGAGTGCAGCCTTGGGAGACTCCTGAAGCAGGGGGCCCAGCTGAACCATGCCCAGACTCCTGGCCACAGAAACTGTAAGGTCATAAATGTGTGTGTTGTTTTAAGCTGCTAAGTTTACGGTAATTTATTACACAACAGTGGAGAACTAATAACATGGTCTCTCATGCCATTTGTTCTCTGAGTTGCCCAGACTTCCCCATTGACGTTTTAAATGGAATTATCTCTGGGTAAAATGCCCAAGATTGAGAGCTGAGTGATGGGCTCAATCTCAAGAGAGTGGCCCCTGTCCGTCATGCCTCATTCCTCAACGTGAGTCCTTCAAGAAAATTCATAACATTGGCCAAACTCCTCAGTGTCTAAAGTCCTGCAGGGTTCCTACCTAGAGCCAAGAGGTCCTTTTACCATGTGCCCTCCTCTCTAAGTTTACATTCACATTCCCACATAGTCTGCTTTGGTCCTTAGAGACATCCTTCTCCCTGTCCTAGGGACTGTCCATGTGAGCCTGTATCTGAAGGCGATGGTACCTCCTCCAGCAGAGGCTACCAATTTTTGTTTCATAAATCATCTGGGCAGTTTGTTCAAATAGCATACTTGAACCTAATCCCTAGAAAGCCTGATTCAAGAGATCTGAAATGGGGTCCTGGAATCATCATTTTTAACAAGTTCTTGGGAGATTCTGAGGCAAGAGGCTGGTCCAGAGGCTTTGAAACTTTTCAGAGTGGCCCCAAGAGCACCCTTGACACTTTCACAAAGTGTCCATACTTTAATGATCTTCCAAGAGTATGTAATTATTAATACACACTAATGTAATTATTAATACATACTAATTACCTTGGAAAAGTCAGAAAAGTTAAACTCTTTAGACCTCAATTTTCCTAAGTGCCATATGAATTGACTAATCTATATATTCTCCTTAGTCCTAGAATTTAAGTAGCAAAAAGGAGAGTTTAATAATTTTAAAAGTACACAAATGGTATTACTGCAGGTCAGACACTGCTCAAAAGTTATTTTACATTAACCTCTTTAGCTTTATACAACAATCCTATGAGGAAGGTGCCATTATTAATCTTATTTTCCAGATGAGGAAACTGAGACCCAGAAGGACCACAGGAGTTTTCCAAGGTCACACGCCTAGTAGATGGTATAGGCAGGACCTAAATATCAGCAGGGTGGCTCTAGAGTCCACGCTTTTAACCATCATGCTAGACCACCTCTTTATAAAAAGTGATATTGATGTGGACTGCACTTACTGGGGAAGAACACGAGTTGCGATTGAGCTTTATTGTGGAGTAGAATTGTCATTGGCAAAGGTGTAAAGAGAAAGATACTGTAAACAGAGGGAACACCCAGAGGAGAAAGTGGAAGGGGGCCTGAGTGTAGCACAAGGGTGCAGTAATGAGGAGGCTGGCCGGCCAGAGCAGGGTCCAGCAGGGGAGAAGTTCAAGGTGGGGCTGGAGACGGGAGTGGGGGGCTGAATGCCACGTAGAGGAATTGTTGACTACCCAATAGCCTTTTCCCCTTTCCCTGTGATAAGGAGAATTCCAATATTCTTCTTGTCCCAGGGCATGGATGTGATAGCTCTGGTTCGATTACAGGCACTCCCTTCCACTTTGCCAGTGGTTGGCCTGGAGATGAGTGCATGACTCAATTCAGCCAATAAGACATTAG
Source organism: Varecia variegata (assembly GCA_028533085.1). NCBI lineage: Eukaryota > Metazoa > Chordata > Mammalia > Primates > Lemuridae > Varecia > Varecia variegata. The sequence continues at coordinate 84,795,711 of CM052441.1, read as the reverse complement.
TGGAACCCTGCTAGAGGCATCCAGAAAAGATTTTTCTCCATAATAAAAAAGGGAGGTAGCTATGGCTTGAATGTTTGTACCCTCCAAAACTTATTTTGAAATTTAGTTGCCACTGTAACAGTATTAGGAGGTGGGACCTTTAAAAGGGGATTAGGCCATGAGGTGATGAAGCTTCACTTTCATAAGTGAGATCGAGTTTGTTATAAAAGGATGAGTTTAGCCTCCTTTTATTTTTCTCTATCTTGCTTTCTTGCCTTTTGCCGTGGGATGACACAGCAAGAAGGCCCTTGCCAGATGCCGCTGCCTTGATCTTGGACTTCCCAGCCTCCAGAAATGTAAGAAATAAATTTTTGTTCATTATAAATCACCCAGTCTCAGGTATTCTGTGATAGCAACAAAAACGGACTAAGACAGAGATGCATGAGGAGAAACACTTCCGATCCCTGCCTTCCTTCTTGGGGTGCTGTGGTGTGAAGTCATGATGTTTAGGCCTTTGGCAGCCATCTTGCAGCCATGAGGGAGAGACCAGAGAGTCGTGGAAATGCTGACCCAAATTCCTGGTGTTCTGACTTCATGGAGCTACTGACCCAATTCTAAAACCACCTCCTTCCATTCTTGTTTTTATGTGATATAATTCAATGCCTTCATCATCTGGGCCACTGATCGCTGAGGGTTCTCTCGCATGCAGTGAAACGCATCCTAACTGGTAGAGTCTACTGGGAAGCCAGGGTCTTTAGTGAAATAATAATAAGAGTTACCAACAGCATTGTGCTTCCACACACATTATTTCATTTAGTTAGGAATGAAAGAGCATCAGCGTTGGAGTTAGAGAGCATGGGTGTGAGTCCCAGCTCTGACTAGAGGACCTGGAAGAGGTTCATCTCTTGGGCCTCGAATTCCGCATGCGGAAAATGTGCAAAATGATATCTCCACCTCAAGTTGTGAGGATGAAATGAAATAATATTTTACGACATCCAGCTCAGCATCTAGCACTAACTACATCTGAAGGTAGGTATACCGACGATGATAATAATAGCAAACAATTATTGAGCTATTACCATATGCCGGCCTCTGTATCAAGAATTGTATGTGTATTGTTTTATTTAATCCTCTTGGACATAGGTACTGTTAAAAGCCTTATTTACACTTATTAGTCTTAATCACCAGAGCCCCTTTGAGGAGTCGGCAGGCCAGTCTAATCCTCATCCTTCCCACTCTGTAACTGAGGAAGTGGTGCAGGGAGCAGGAGCAGCTTGCTGATGGCAGAACCAGGCTGTAGCTCGGTTTTCCTCAATAGAAATCCCAAGTCTGAGGCATGACATGTCAGTGACTTGTCTCGGCATCTTAGTGTCTCAGGCTCAAGAGCAACCACTTGCCTTTCACTGACTTGGCTTGTTAACAAATGCGGTAGCATCTGTGATTGTTATTAACAATATCTATCACCACATATGCTGAAGGAGGAGACTTGTAATGTCTCGCATGTCCCAAGGGAGGTCTGTGGCTTCCACCTGATGTGCCCAGTGCATCCATCCCAAGGCCTGGAAGGTCTCCATTTAATGAGGCTGTTAGCTGGCTCCCCAGTGGTGGTAATGAGGGGCCTCGTTAGGGGAAGTTTCCCCTCCCTGAGGAGTTCTTTGCAGGGTGATGGACCAAATTGTTGGCAGTGGGAGGTCTGGAGAAAGATTTGGGGCTCTTCTTATGTAGAAAAATTCCTTTGAGCAGGTACATGTTCTTTTCCATTTCCCTGCGGGGACCACCCACGTGTTGCGTACACTGGAATGGGGAGGGGCGGCAGCCATGTGTTTCTGTTTAGGTGTGGGTCGCTCAGTTGTGCAAGCGTCACTGCCTACGTGGTTTCAGCTCATGCAGCCTGTGACTGAATGGTGGCTCTACTCCTGTGCTCTGTTTTGGATCATTGAAAATTGGAAAAGAAGTTAGAGGAAGACTGAGTCATTAATGAACCTTCTTTAGTTCACACAGTGGGTTGGTGACAGAGCTGGACCCAGAACCCGGAGCAGCTGCATGTGGAGCAGAAGGAGCTAGGAGTGCCACGGAGTACCCAGGCCTGGGTTCTTTGTGAGACTTCAAATGACAATGAATCATCTGGGATAGGTCTATCTATCCATCCATCATCTCTCCGTGTAAACATGTCCATATGTGTAAACAGACAAAAATATATACATTAATATACACAATATGCATAATATATATTCCATCCATACATCCATCACCTGTCTATGTGCATATGTCTGTATGTAGAAAAATATATGCATATACTACACCTGTAATATCAACACAGGTACTTCACACACACACGATCTCCGTACTTATTCATACATATATTCTATATATTCATTCATTCATTCATGCATCTACCCATCTATTTGTTTCCTTATCCCATAATAAATTTAATGGGACAAAGGGATCCTAAAATTTTTTCTGAGGATGGTTGGGTGACTAGTTTTCCTCCGATATGTCTTAAGATTAGGAAAGGTGCTTATCTGTAAACTGATTGTCTGGGTGGTCTAGTCTTGGGTGGTTGTTTCTTGCCCTTCTATGTTCCTATATGTGACATAAGAGAAAAAAGGGATCAGCTCTTCTGTGTGGGAGTAGTAACCATAGCTGCGACTTACTGAATGCCTACCGTCTTCCGGCGTGTACTCAGCCCCGCCATGTGCATTATCTCACCTGATCCTCACTGCAGCCTACAAGGCATGTGCTACTTTTATGGCCATTGGACAGAAGGTCATGGTCTGAGGTCACAGAGACACTAAGGGACAGGTTTTTGTTTTTTTTTCCACACTGCTTAAAGCTGGCCTGGTGTTTTAACAGATCCTGAGTGTGCCCAAGGTGCCCAGAGCTTGTTCCGTCCCTTCAGGTGGTGGGGCTGTCTGCAATAGTGACACTGCTATGCTAGACCGGAGGGGTCCCGGTGCTATGCTGCAGGTGTCCCCATTATCACTGGTGTTTGGGCGGTGCCCGTGTTCCCCCACCCCACATTCACTAATCGGAGGCAGTTCCATGCAAATGTGAAGTGTGGGCTGAGTGCAGTGATGCCACTTGAAGGCTGCTGCAAGGCCCCCGGTCCCGAATCCCTTGCCTGGTGTGCTGCTGCTGATAGCTAAAATTTGAAGCATGGTTCTTGCTCTCAGTCCCCTCTGATTGCAGACCTTCCTTTTGGAGATGGTGCACCCCGTAATTCTTGACAATTCCACTTCTCTAATTTGTATCTGGAGCTTTCCCAGCTCCCGGCCTGGAGAGCTAAAAATATGAGAACATTTGGATCTCTGGGGTGAGGGAAGAACTGGCCTGAGGGGGAAAGAGGGACAAACAGGGAAGCTAAAGGGCTAAACTTGGGCTTCACCCGCAGTCCCATTGGGCCACATCAGCTGCATGTGAATCTGAACTCCGAGTTGCTCAGCATCCAATCTGTCTGGGGCCAGGGCAGAACTTGCAGCCACCCACACCTTAGGGAGAAGTGACTCAAAGAGCAAGGGACCTGCTGTGCGGTGGGTGTGTGCAGAGGGCACCAGGGAGGACGGCTGCGGGTGGCACAAGAGCCCGGCTCTGGTATTTCCATTGCTGCCTGATGAGGCTGAGCGAGCCGGTCTTCCCAGGGCAATTGCAGCACAGCTCATTTGTGCATGTTTTACAATGGTGTTGATAAAATCCCCATGGAGCCTCGGAGCATGTGTGAGGATTTCCCACCAGAAATCTAAACAACGCCCTGGCGTTGCTGACAGCTTAATAATGTGACAAAGTTCAGCTTGTTCAATGACAGGGACAGGAATGCAGCTGGGCTGGTCTGACCCAGAGCTTTGAAAATATCCCCCCTCCACTCCGACCCAGCGTTTGACAAATAACCTTTTCTTAGCCTCCTTGAAGGCACCAGACAGAACCAAGTGCCATGCAGGGGCCACATGCCACCGTTAAAATGTTAAATGGAGTGGCAAGGGCCACCAGAGTCACTTGGGGCTGACGTTTATCTTTATTAATAATAATAATAATAATGCATACATTGCTTTTTTGGTGCATTCCAGGGTTTTTTTGCGCTCCTAAATCATACGGCTGTACATCAGCAGGCCCAGTAAATCACCCAATGAACCCAAATTCAATGCAGCTGTCAGGCCGTATCTGCGAGAAGCAAACTTAGCCTAATTGAGCTGCAGCAGGGAACTGACGGGCGTTGCCCAGAAAATCGGAATAATAGCAGCGTTGCCGGTGACATTTCAAGAGCTAGACATGAACTGCTAGCTTCAGCTTTAATTTTACAAGAGGGAATGGGGTGGGGGGGAAGGGTGCAGGGAAAAATCCAGACTTCAACAAATATTTAAACTCTCGATTTTTTTTATCTGCCTTAAAGGCAGTACAGACAATGAGTTGCACATTTAGACATTTCAGTAGAAGGAATCCCATTCCCCCCCTTTCTCTAGCTCTCCTCGTCTCTTCTGCTTGCTCCTTCCCTTACTCCATGCCCCTCTTTTTCAACAAAGAAAGCTGAAAGTAAAGAAACAACAGGATTTGAGTTGGAGCCAATTTAACGGGCCAGGAGGTTACATATGGAGCCAACAAATCATGGAACTATGAAGGATATTACTGATTTAAAGTTATGTATGTTAAAGCCCAAATCTTAGCAGCATTCATAAAGGTACAGGTAACTAATGGAGAGGCTTAGCTGACGGAAAGTGGGCTTTGCCCTCTGGCTGCCTTGCCTCCCCTTCAAGATTGCAGTGCATCGCAGCCGGAGAAGACCCTCCAGCCACACGCTGTCCCCTTCAGGAGGTGCCATCGGGGGACCTCGTCAGCCTTCCTCCCCAAGACAGGGCGAGTTCAGCTGGGTTCTGCACCAATAGGAGGCCTCAGACACCATTGTTTGGTTTATTCTTGTTTGCATGAGTATGTGTGTGTTTCTTTTTCGTATGTTTTGGGGTTACCAGAAAGACCATTCTCTTTACCCCCTTAATTTTTAAAAGTGTGTGTAATTTCAGGGAAATTCGATCCATGTGTTTCAGATTCATTTGCACTTAATCATGAAAATCTCTCTGGAAAGAGCTATTTTCTCTCCCAGAAGACATGAGTGCCCTTTCTAATAAGCCCTGCAAGTGTCCTCTGCCCCAGGCTGCCCTCTCCAAGTGCAGAAGGTTGTGTTTGGCCGAAGAAAAACCAACCTGACCACCAAGGGCATGGGTCTGGTTTGAAATGCCAAACGTGTGAACTTGGACCGCGTGCTGGAAGTGGGGAAATGACTTCCCCAGCCCCAGTGTTTACACTGTCAGAGAAAGACGTCTTCCTTTAAAACAAAAAAGGTAACTGACGTGAAGATGCGCAGATCAACTCTAGAGCAGGGCCCACTGCAAAGGCCCCACAGCCATCAGCAGGTGAGTGTTAGCCTTGGGTTCACAGGATCAGAATGTGCAGTTACTGCTTTTCTTTGAGGTCTTGGAGAAAATGCTTTTACCCAAAGACTCCCAACTACCAAAAACACCCCAAAACCCTCTTGGATGGCTCCCAAGGCCATGGCATGACTGTGTCCAGGATATGTATCTCCCCTCCCTCCATCCACAACAGCCCGACCACTGCAAGGAAGCCACAATGGCATCCCTTCAGTCCAAAACAAACTTGTCATTACCAATTGCAGATTAATTGGTGCCATTTGTGTGCCCTGCCTGTTGGGTTTCAGCTGGAGGCCGCCCAACAGCAATGGCTACCGCCCTCGGAAACCTCAAGGCACTCACAACTGTGGCCCTTGGCAGAACTTCCTTAGCTGTTCTTCTTTAACCCCGTGACTGCAAGCCTTTCCTGCTTCCCACTCCCTTCCCACTCCCCGGCTTTGGGCAGTTTTGAAATGAGTTCCCAGTGGAACGAGAATGTCTGTAGAACTCAGTTTTGCTTTGAGTAAATGTCTTTACTGCAATTCATTAATTGGAAGATAAACATTTGTTTTTGTTTTAACCCCCTTGAAATTAGAATGCTCCTTACAATTGACGATAAGCACATATTGTGGTGAGGTCATGGAAAACGTTTTCCTCTTTAGTGGTGCAAAAATTAACGGTGTATCTCTTCTAGTCCCCATAGTGATAGGACCACTTTTCCAAGTGGTCCTTCATTCATTCATCATTCATTCTTCACTGTGACTTTGCCATTGACCACATGCCTGACTCTATGCCCAGCGAGAGGACTAGAAGAGTGT
>CM052441.1:84702788-84789021 GCA_028533085.1 Varecia variegata | reverse complement strand
GCTTAACTTGGTCATGCAGGGCTGGAAGGAACTGGGGAAATCACAGGATGCAGCACGAGGCTTGGGAGATCTATTTGTTTGCCTCATTCAATAAATAACTCCTGAGTGGATAGTCAACACATGTTTGAGTAAAAGAGAAGGAAAGGAGCTGAGAAGGAATGCAGTCCACTCTCTTAGGCACAAGAAAAACGGATCCCAAAAAGATTAAACGACTTGCCCTAGTTCATGCTGCTAGTTGGCAGCAGATACAGGACTAGAACTTGGGTCTCTTGATCTTTCCATTATATCACTGTGACACACTGCAACTGAACTGGAATTATATCATCTCTAATGGTGCTACTTGTTCCTCAAGAAAAGGAAAACAAAGGATGCTTTGGGGGGTGGTGCATGCGACAATTAATGACTTCAAAGAAACCCAGCTTGGCTGGACCTACAAGTGACCATTGGCCTGGCCCCAGACCCAAGATGTCTTCATATTAATAGGCTGTATTTGCCCCATCAGCACCGGCATGTGTGATTCCCTCCCAGTTTCCCGCTCTGACCGAGGCCCATGGGAACACCAGTGCACACGCAGCTCAGTGATGTCAACTCAAGCTGCTGTGTGCTCTGGTTGGAAGGAAGCCAGCATTCTGGCCTAGAACTTCAGCTGAAAAATGAAAAGCATATACCTAGCTGATAAATGATTGAATCTGACTCTTCTTAGTGAACAGTAGAAATAAACTGAGTATCACAAAGATATATACCAGGTGATCAAATGATCAATCTATGAGTGTTTATTAAAGGACTACCATGTGCCCACTGTCATTCTTGGAGAAGGCCCTGTCCTCACAGACCTTACAGTCTGACTGAGATGATAAGGTATAGATGAGTGTAAAGGTATAGAACGGTACGGCTACCTGATACTAGGCTGGTGAGGGCAGGAAAGGATGCGGGAAGAGGGGTTAGCTCAGAGAGCTTAAAGGGATACAGCTGCTGTCCTCAAATGAGATGAAGAGGGGCAGGGCTGTTCTGTGTTGCTCCAGAGGACAAATGGGTAGCAGGGAGGTGCGCTCAGGCCCAGTAAGAGGGATGCTTTACTGATCAGAGCTGTCCAACTGGGTAGGTCTGGCTTGTTAGGCAGAGGGCTCCTCATCCCCGGAAATGCACGATCACAGCTTCGTAGAAGACCGTCACAGACACAGCAGAAAGCAGTCCAGGTTGCGGTGGGAGATGGTTTTGGATGATGTCTAAATGGCCTTCTTTCCAACTCTCAGACCCTAAGATTGGTTGTGTAGGAAATGATCACACTGCATGTTGCATATGGTCAGTGAGTGCGATGATAGCAAGAAAGTGCCGTCACCGCTTGCAGCCTCCATCTCTTCAACTGCTAGGTGAGAAAGATGAAGCATGCCTACCTAGAAAGCTGCTAGAGAAAGTGAGAGGGTGGATCTGTGCAGAGGGCACATTTAATAGGGCTGTCGGGGAGTGGCCAGTGAAAGCCTATGAGGAAGAGACCTTTGGAGTGATGTGACTATGTACAATAATGACAATTGCAACTATTCTGTATTGAGCCCTTTTATGCCAGGCACTTTCAAACCAAATTTACTCTCCCAGCAACCCTAGAAATAAAGCGATCATTCCTATTTTACAAATGAAGACTGAAGCTCAGAGAGACTACACAGCCAGCAAGCAGTAGAGGCTGACCTTGGGCCCCTATTATCTGACTTCACGTCCAGGCTCTTGACTAACAGGGTGTCCGTGACTCATCCACACAGGTGACCTGGGCCTAAGACGGAGCTGGGTCTCGCAAGGACCTGCAGGTGGAGCTCTCTTACCTTGACCACATGGAGCTTGGGCAACAGATTGCAGTCGGCCAGGGTCAGCTCGTCCCCATCCAGGAACTTTCGCCGGGACGCCTTGTCGTCATCCCCACGAGTGTTGGCATCGATCTCCTCTGGGAGAGGGGTGGTCAGGTAGTCGTCCAGCTTCTTCAGAGCCTTGGTCAGGCCTCTCTCAAGGGCTGGCAAGGAAGAGCAAAAGAAGGGGCTTTGGTCAAACTTCTTGCCAGTGGATACAGCCACCGGATCTTCAGAGGGGAGTAGCTCATCTAGAATCTTGTCCCCTTGTCACAGTGCCAGCTCCCCACCCACCACAGAACACCTGGGGACCATTAACACGATGCAGTGGAAGTGTGCTACATAGCCCAAAAAGGCAAACTCTAACCAAACAATAAACACCAGCTAATCCTTTATTTTGAAAAAATATATATAGAAATACAATAGTTAGGATATATACCAAAGCTTTTGCAGTGCTTATCTCCAGCAGGTGCAATAATACTAGCCAACTTTTATTTTTTCTGATCTATATTTTACCAATATTCCACAAGAAAACTGCATACTAATTTTGTAGAAAGAAAGGACTATTAAATAAGTAAATAAAAACTGTATGGAAGTCCTAGGACAGAGAAATGCACCAGATTTGGTGGAAGCATTAACTATGGCTAATCCAACCTGAGAAGAGTTAGGGACAAGGCCTCCAGGAGGACATGACAGAGTAAATAGAGCAGCCCTGTTTGATGTGGCCCCAAGCGACGGGTGTCAGGGAGGCACACTTGAGTTTAATTCAGGGAAGATTGTTCTGAAAATCAGTGCGGCCCCGATGCAAGGGCCAGAGCCCCAAGCAATGGGCTCCACTAGACATGTGCGACCACAGCTATATGGAAAGCTGTCACGGTTATGGCTCAAAGAGTGAGCACCCGCAGGAAGATAATGGGGCAGAAGACTTTTACAGTCTTGCCCCAATAATTGTCTATCAAATAATTCATTTAGACACATGAGTAGAACAAAATACTCAAAATAACAACTGTGAGAATTCATGATCACTCAAAGTCATTTTTCCCAGAATCTCACAGTCCATCCCCACCATAGGACACTAACACAGAAACTTTCCATCTGAGCTCAGAGGACAGAGAGGAGATGGCTGGCTGGGTCATCAGCCACTGCACCTGTGTCATCAGCCCTGTTGACACCGGCTGTTTTTCTAGACTCTAGTTTAGAGTGTGACACTGAGATAATGGGAGTTGGTCCTGATGTTCATTCCAGCAGACACAGGGAGATGTTGCCTTCCGGAGGCAAAGCAGAGGGGACTGTCCTCTTGTTCAGATGTCCCAAATGTGCTTTCTGTGAGCTACTCTTCGCACAACCCACTTTTGTCTGTTCATAGAAGGCCTTTTGTTCAAGACAATGGAATGAAACCAGCCCAAGATAAATGAATTGAATGTTTACTGGAATGTTTGAAAGCCGGCTGGAGGTTGGACATGGTTTCTCAATACTTCCTTCTCCCTGGTGTGGCATTTGAACTTCATCATCTGCTTTGTGTTTCCAGTTTGGGAGAATAGAGTAAGTAGGGCTGGGAAAAATGCTTATATTCCCTTTAGTAACTGTCTAGACTGTGCTGGGACTGCAAGACTATTCAAAGGCAAAAGCAGAGGATGGCTACTAAACAATACTTACTATGCTTTCCCCCGAAGCACTTGCAATTTATACTGGGTTTGTTTGCTTACTCACATCCCTCTACCCCTTTCAACTATGGAGATGATGCCAAAATCTTGATTACAATGAAGAAAGGAAGAATCAAATATTGTGCTTGTCAAAATTTGACCAACTGATATCATCAAGGGGAAGAGAAATATGAAAGGAAACGAGACATTGCAGGTTCTAATTCCAAATGCCCCTTGGAGACCCAAGCAGGCCACTATACAAGTCTGTGCCCAAGTCATCAGGTCTGGGAACTGTTGTGAAATTTGGGCAAGAGGCCCGGAGCAGCAACTGAAGCTTCTTGGGAGGATAGTTCTGGATAAATTTCAACTACCTCTCTACTGGTTCCCCAAGATGGAAGGGATACGGTTTGGCAGTGGGGGTGGTTGTTGCTTTATGTCACAACAGGAACATGCCATGTCACTTGCCAAGTTGGTCCGTTCTGAGGATGTCCTCTGTGCGCCAGTCTCATCGCTGGGGTGTGTGCGTTTTTGATCAGGAATGTGAAGGCTGGAGTTGGTAATCATGGGAGAGAAGAGGAGACAAGGCAGCAGGGACGGGCCATGTGGTCTGGAGCTAACCTGTGTTTAAATTCTGACGCTGCCCAAGGTGGATTCACTATGGAGCTGCTGAGCCTTAAGGTTTGAGTCTTTCATTGCCTGGGCCCCTTCCAAGGACTTAGACTTGACTTCAAAAATTCCCTATTTGTACTTATTGTATTGGCTTCAGACCCCACAAATCCCACATATGTCACTGATTCTGGAGCTTAGGCGTGACTTTGAGCAAAGTTCTCCACTTTGCTGAGCTTCAGTTTTCTCATCTCAATAATGGGACTAAAGACCCCTAATCCTCATAAGGCCACAAGAAGATTAACTCAGATAATGCAGGGAAAGTGCCTAATACAGTGCCTGGCCCATAAGAGGACATCATTAATAGTGGCTGTTGCTGTTACATTATCAATGTGGGGCCACCATCCTGTTGTCTCTTCCTCACCCCATACTCTTGGCCAGTATATTCCTGAAAATTCCAATGTACAGCAAAGGACAGATTTTAAGAAGGCCCAATACTGTGGCCAAGTCCTTAGAGAGGGAAGTCAATAGCCTGGAGATTTGCTTCCCTTCCCTATTTGAATACAGCAAAGCCCTATATTTAATGCACAGCCTTACACTCCCCTGGGATCCTCCTCAGTGACAAGCTGTGTTGAGAGGCACAGCCAGAGGGAAAAAGATGCCACATGCCTGTGTGCTAAAACACAAGAAATAACAAATGGCAGCACCCACACATTCTTTGCCAGTTTTTTTCTCCTACCTGCCAACACACACATTGACCTGGGCTCAACCTGGCATCCATAGAATTTAATGATCTCTCTGGGCTGATGGGACCAGGTCATGAAGCCATTTATGTTGAACTTTCTGCTCTGGTAGGAGCAAGGAGGATGTGAAAGAAACCAGACATGTGACAAAGAGACGTTAATGCCTTCAGTGTTTGTATATGAAACTCTCCCTCCAAAAGACGTCCTCTGGGTTGCTGGATGGGGTAACACTCAGACTACAGCAAGCGAGCCTGGGGTCGGTGCATCCCAAACCCCAGGATCACTCACATCCCAGGCACTTGATGGATACCCGGTCCTTTCCCTGCTTTCTTCCCCTCTCCGCCTCTGCTCCCCATAAAGATTTATTCTGTACCACACACAAATGCACCGGGTAAAATATGTGATGAGGAAACAAGGGGAATAGTTCATAAATATTCTCAGCCATATGCAAACAATCTCAAATTTATTTTTCTCTTTTTTAAGGAGGAAAAAAAAAATCCACCCATTCCGTGATCACTTCCAGATTCATTGAGGTTGATATTACATAAGACCCAATATTGTTTTCTCGTTGTAGAGAAATAATGACTTGGAAACGGCAATTTGAGCTAAGAAAATAATATATTCTTACCAGGGCATGGAGGCTGAATGGGGAGCTGGGAGCCAAGACGCTAACCCAGCCTCCAGCAAGTTCCTGCGAGCACAGCTCAGCCCCGGTTTGCTGGCAGCTCCGGGCAGCTCGGGTCCTGACGAGCAAGCCCTGGGCTCAGAATTCACGTGGAGAGGAGCGGGTGGCAAAGGTGGTCTTTGAAAGGACGAGAGCAGCTCTGTGGGCCCAGGTGGCTGCACGCTCAATTTCTCACGTGTGGTTTTTCTCTGGCATGTGCGCTTGCAGTGAAATAAGAATGAGGGGCCACCTCTGACCACTGTCTGCAGCCTGGATGGTCTGTTCAACCGTCCATGGAGAGGGGATGGGGGCTACTGGGTGCTGGCCAGGCTGAGCACCCTCCGCCCTGCTCTGTTCCTTTCATTGCCCTAATCCCATCCCCAGCGCGGCAAGAAGATACACTCACCAACTTCCTGCAGTGAGTGGGGGAATGTTTATGCACCTATCATTTAAACACACAATGAGGCTATTGAGACGGGAACTATTACCCCTTCTCATTTAGCAGATGAAGAAACTGAGTCTTGGACTTACTGCATACGCTCGTGCAAGCACACAAACAGCTGGGGCCTTAAACTGCTCAAACTACTCCTGGGATGTACAGTGAAAATGTGCCATGTTTTGTTTTTAACTGCTGTGGTCTTCCAAACTCCCAACCCCTGGGTAGTGGGAAAACAGCAACAACTTTAATTTAGTCCATTCCGGATTATAACCTAGTCTGATGTAATAATTGAAATAGTCCCTCAAGAGAATTCTTAGTCTCTTTTGCATAAAAATGCTCAGTTTCTCAGAGAGCCAGCCCCTCCCTGGACTCATGGAACTGGGGGTTGGGGGAGGGGGTTCCTGTGACTGCATGGCACCAAGAAGAGGGGAGTTCTGGAATCTATGGGGTAGGGTGCCCTACGAAGCTAATATGCATTCTTTATCTCTTCTCAGTATGTGTCCTTTCAGAGTAAGCATGGGATTGTTGGTCCTAGGGTTGGGGGCACAGGTGGGCTATAGGTCACAGGTGGGCTGCTTGCCTCCCTCCAAAACCTGGAAGGATACCCAAGCAAGGCACCACATGGGGCTCCTAAACTTTATCTCTAGTGCCCGGACTGCCCTGCCTCTCTCTTCTTCTTCCCCAATTCACCCGAGCCAGGACAGGTGGGCTTTTCTTTTCTTTTCCTATGCCAAATAGTCAATTAGCCATAGAGGAACAGGCCCCCGCCTAGCAGTACAGGCAGAAGGGCTGTTTCTACTCTGTGAGCCGAGGCCTCCAGGCAGGTTCTTGGGTGAAAATTGAGATATAAAAGAATTTAGAAAATCTTAAGACAATAGCTTAGGGGTTATAAGGCACACTTACTGTCTTGTTGAAAATGCTATTTTGAATATCAGAAGCTGAACATTTAAATCCTTTTTCTCTCTTAGAATTCCTTTTGCAGAAACCCTAATCTCTCTGGGGTTAATGGATGCCTAAGACAAATAAAATCTCAGAAAGGCAGACAGAAAAATATTTTCAAAATATTAGGTCTCCTATAAAAGTTAGGAGCAAAGCTAGGATTTAAAAACAAGGCTGTTAAATTCTAAAACTTAACCTTCTCGCACTCTGCAAGGCCACTTCTGGGTGCCAAGGACCGTCCCATTGCTCCTTGGGTGTCCAGGTGGCCTGCCACACACCGCGGGCTGCTCTCACACACCTGTATCCCCCGACTAAAGAGGGTGTCACTCCCTCCTCCTACCTTCCATCTAATTTGATAACATATTTGTGTTCTACTATTAGTGGTTGATTTGAGCCAGAATTCTTGGCTCAAATCAGTGATCATGATTGAGCCTAGAGAGTTTTCTCTGAGTAGAGAGTCTACCATGATCCACCCTTCACATCATTTCTCAGCAACAAACACAAACTCTGCTTGTCCGCGGGGCCAATGCTGTCATGCGGTCTGTGTGACAACGAAACAGCTGGGCAAAAAGTGAGAGATTCATTTGGATTTTGCCTATGAAGAAAGAAATACCTAGATATTGAAAAATACCTGGAGGACCGAATGAAGTTTTTGCTTGTCATCTTCTCATTTGAGATCATGTTGTTTTGACAAAAGGACGCTTTAAAAAAAAAAAAGTGCAGCTGTGGTTTGAAGGAGACCACAGTAGGGAGTTTTCTGGCCAGCACAGGTTCTTGGAGAACAAATACAAAGATGGCCACATGCTGTCGACTATTTGATAGTTTAAAATATGAATGTGATAGAAACAAAAAAAATCAAATAATAAGAATTTCATGTAACTTCTTCCTTGCCTGTTTGGACAAAGAAGCCCTTCTTTTCAAGCCCAGCTATGGGAGAGGAGGAGGAACTGAGAGGTCAAATTGCCTAGGGCCGCAGATCCAGGACAGAGGGGTGCTGAAGCCCAAGCAGGACCCAGGAGAGTTAGGAGGGTGAAGTGGGATGTAGACCAAGCAGGCAGAGATGTAGATGCTGTCATGAGGCGCTTAACTTCGAGAAGAGACAAAGATGTTCTAAGGGGATTTTTAGGATGCTCAGCTTTCTGATGGGCAGTGTGAGCACCCCCCACCTCCCAAGAAACTTTACATAAAGATCTACATTCATCTCTCAGGTTTTGGAAATTAGTCATGTAGCTTTTCTCAGTTGCCAAAGTCCTTACAGAGAGAGAAAGGTGGCCCAGTTACAGTCAGGTTACGTGAGCCTGAATGACCACACAAAGGCAAAATTATAAAGCAGGTGGAAGCTGAGTTTCTCTCACCTGCAGTGCCCCTTCCAGAACACATAGCAGATGAGGGGTGGCTGATCCTCCTGGTCCCTTTGTCTCTTAAAGCAATGTCTACCCCAGGTCCTTAGACCACACGGAACCAGAAATGGCAGCAGAGTTTTAGGAGGTGGGAAGGGGGCTTCCTGTCAGGTCTGGTGGCCCCCCTCTGCCATGCCTGGGTCCTCTGGACATGTTCAGATGTCACCGGTATCCTCAAGGAAGGAACAGAGAGAGCCTGGGTCGGGGGTGCCAGGGAGGATCCCTGCGAGGTCCCCTACGAGGACCTGTGATAACAAACGCAGTGGCAGAGGGACACATTCACACCAGCACCCAAGGGACTTGGGTTTGGATGCTGCTGCTGCTGATGGCTGTTAAAGCATTTTCTACAGTGTCTGGTGCAAAGTGGGACTTCATTAAAGATGGCCATTATTATTATTATTACAGCTGTAGAACCTAAGTTTATGGAGGATGGGAGGAAAGAAGACACTGAGTGAGAGATGAGAGAGCAAGACATCAGCTCAAGGCAGAAGAAGTTTGGTGTCTGAAGTGAAGCTTATCTGAACATTCTAGAACTTTCTAGGTCCAAGGGGAATCCTGGAAAGCTCACAGGATGAGGCTCACTCTTGCATTTCCCAACACATTAGGGATCTAAAGTTGCCTGGAATCATCTCTCTGGGTTTGGCATTGTTCTCTCCAGGCTACATGGGTGTGTCTAATTTTCCTGGTTGGATAGTTTAGAGAATTTGTGTCCACCGTTGGCATCAGACCAAGAACACTGGACTTGGCCTTGTAGCAGAGAGAAGGAGGTTGTCAGATCCGCTCTGGCTGTGAAAGATCCAGGGGCTCACAAGTGGGAAGCGATTCCTGGGCCTCCGTTTCTAGGCAGTGGGGAAAACAGGAAAGGCGGAAAAAGAAACAGCAGTTTATGAGAAAGCAAAATGCAATGGCACCTTCCACAGATGCCCACTGTTGGCCCACGCTTGTTTGTTCTAGAAAGGATTTCGGCCCTGAATGGGAGGATGAATTAGATGACAGGCTCCTACAGTTCCGTCCAGTAAGAGGCCAGTAAATGATATTTCATTCCAAAGACAGTACTCAAGTCTTACAACTACGGTGGATTGGGATATACATAGGACACTGTCATTGCCTCCATGGTCCCTTTTGGTGGAGAGAATCCCTGAGTGAATGGGACCCTTTCTGATATATTTCCAAGGAATTTAGGGACTTATCCTTGAGGAAAAGACATATTCTCCAGACAGGTTCTTCCACAAACTCTATAGGGGATCCTTGTGAAGAATCACCTTTTCTGTATAGCAAATCAACCTTATTATATTTTGCTTATGTTCAGAAGTAGTATACCAAACAACAAAAACAAAATACACACACATATATATATTTTTGTTTGCAAAAAAGGCAAGAGCCTTTGGCCAGTATTTGGCTGTGCTTAAAACACTAGCATGGCAAAAAATGTAGGACAACTTCAGTGTGTCTTTCACATAATTTTTTTTTTTAAATAAGAATGGAGGCGTGGATAATTCCAGATCCAGATAATTTTCTAAATAGTCTAAAAGCCACAGTACGTTTGAAGAGAAAGATTCTCAATTAGGTCTTCAAATTTAGGTTTCCTTTTGTGCACACCATCTGTACCGTGTGAGCTCCCCAAATATTTACTTATCAACAGAAGGAAAAAGAGAGAGAGAGAGAGAGAGAGAGAGAGAGAGAGAGATTGAGATAGAGAGAGATTGAGAGAGAGAGAGGGGGCGGAGGGAGGGAGCTAGCTGGAGCCGGGGCAAATGTGTTCCTGATTAGGGAACCAGCTCAGACTTCAGTCATGGGGCAGAGGCGACCCCTTCTGGCCCATCCTCAAGCAAAGAAAACTCTTCTGCATTTTCCACCGAGAACACGTCTGTGTGTTTTCTATTAGGCTTTCCAGAAACTCATAAATGGTTGTAAAACCCATTGTGCTAATAGAAAGAACGACATAAATGCTGACTGAAGCTATTAATGCTGGTTGTAGTTTATGTGGCAGACCGAATCAGGCTGAAATCTGTGAGTTTTTTTACAGTGACTTTATAACAGGTTATTTTTAAGTATCAGGCTGTAGATTAGATTTAATGTTGGTGTTCAAACATTTGGAATGAGCTGGTCAAGGGACATTCTGACTTTATCTCGACTGGTCTAGCGTTTAGATGTAGAGACTTTCTCAACTATCCCTCCCCCAGACACTTAGGCTGCAGGGGTTTAACCACATTTTGTCTTGCTTCATCCTCAACTGGCCACATCTTTTATATGTAAGCCATTTACAAATTTAAAAACTGCCTCCCTGCCACCTCGACTCCACATTTAAATAATTACTGGTTTGGGTAATTCTGTGACCATCCTATGAATTCTCTTCCAGTTGCCCATTCTTTCATTTGTTAAACAGGTGTCTGTTCAGTGCCCACTGGGGGCCAGGTTTGGTGGCCCTTGCCCCACAGGGATTGCTGGGTCAAGACTCTGACGGTGAAGCTGGGGACTGTTGAGTATATTTAGGAAAACATACACGGTAGTCATTAAATGAGCTTTCATTGGTTTACACACTGATTTGATCACCATTTCTTAAATGACCTCCTTTTGTTTAAAAACTCAGCACCACATGCATTTTAAATATTAAATGTGTAAGATGTACAAGTCAATGTATAGCATGCACAGGCCATGGGACCAGCTGGCTGCATTGGGATCCTGGCTCTGACACATACTAGCTTGGACAGGTTGCTTAACCTCCTGTGCCTCAGTTTTCCTATCTGTCAAATGGAGATCATAACATGGCATACCTTATAGGGCTGCCAGGAGTAATAATTGAGTCATCAGCTGTAGAGAGAGCTGACAATGGTGCCTGGCAGTAAGCAATCTTTATGTGCAATGTGTCTGTGCTGATGTATGAGAATCGAAGCATACAAAAAAGCTAATAAATTCTTAGAGTTGCAAGAAAAATATGGCTCTTGCCTCTGGCCTTCCTTGATAAACATTGTGCTTGACTCATCCTCTGCCCCAAGGAAGTCACCCCAGACAAATTATGCAGAGTCTTTTCTTGAGTTTCATAAACGCTAACATGAACAGGGACAGTCAGCTGGTCCTTTCATTCTGACTCTGCAGCCGTCACCACAGTTGGCCACGGTAAACCTTCCTCCTAAGAGCTGTGAAATGGGCCAGCCTTAGGGGTTGGGGTGCCCCATCCTTTTCAGAATTCCCCAGATATGCTACACTTGTACCCAGACCTCCTGCCCCTTTGCTCAGAGGAGTTCCCCAGGTGCCCCTCACTTGTCCCCACATGAATTACAGTTTAGGAGGAGAAGCTACCCACTGGTTGTTTTAGTTGCACAGTTTTTACTACATGAATCCTGTCTTTTATAGTTTGAAGTAAGAGTGTAGCAAATTAAATGTGCAATGTTATACTTCTGTTTCCTAAAATATAGGAGGGGTAATAACTCAGATTTTGTCAAACCCAAAGGAGAATTTGAAATAGTGTGTCCTTTTTGGCAATGACTAGATCAGATATTTTCACCATAGGGGGAAAAAAATTACCTTAACTTGAAAGTGAATTATATGCAAGAATCCATTCTCTCCTTCTTTGTTACTAATAGAAAATAGAACCTAGATTTTCTTTTCAGGGTAGTGATGTGCCCAGTCAAAAATACTCATCTTCCCAGACTCCATGAGTTTCAGCTAAAGGAGGCCAAATGACCAAGTTATGGCTAATGAGATTAAGTAGAAGTTTATCAGTGGGCTTCCGGGAAAGATAAGACAGATGCAGCTGGCACTGCCTGGAACTCAGATGTAATGTCTGGAAGTGGAGCAACCGTCTTGTGACATGAAAATAAAAATCACGCACTTACGATGGAGAATCGGGAGCTCTAAGGAGCTGCATCCATGACTTCTTTAAGCAACTACATTTGCCTGGAACTCTCTACTCTCTGGACTTCCTGTTATGTGAGAAAAGCAAACTCCCAGTAAGAAGTAAACATTTATCAAGAGTGCTTAGAACAGGGCATGGCACATAGTAAAATGCTATACAGGTTTTACTAGTAAAATAAAATAAGTATTTGCTTTAGTCACCGTGATCAAGTTTCTATTATATACAGCCAAACACAACCTTTGCCAGTACACATAGGTATTGCCAATATTTCATTATTCCATTTTTATTCTAGCACTTTGCACAGTGCCTAGCACAGAATAAGCATTTGCTGAACAAATGAGCTATTCAGTGGGGTTTGTGAAAAGAGGAGGGACTCTGTATGTCTCTATATGCTTATATAACTGGCTTAACCTCGTCAGAGGGCCTACGAGGGTTCCCTGTCGTTGTATAATGATAGCACGTGGTCTCTTGAGAATGGGCGAAGGGATTCTACTAGTCTGGTCTGAGATGCCCTCCCATAGATCCCAGCCTCTTTGTCATCAGAGTCAAAAGAGAAGCATCCCTGCACCTCTCGGCCAAGTGACTCAGTTTGAACTGAGGCAGGGCCAGACCCAGGCAAAGTGTTGGGTACAACTTATCTTCGGGGTCCCCACAATGGAAACAAAACATGGGTCACTGTCACTGCAAAACGTAATGGACATGTGACCATCAGAGAATTAGAGCTGAGTGCTGTGGGCCTTGGAAATCATTTGGTTCAGCCCTCCCTGCCGCAGAATATTCAGGAATGGGAGAGGTTCTGTGCGTGAGCACTGAGAAACACATTTACTGCGATCCAGATCATCAAACGCTTCTTCCATCAGGGTTCCTGGAAAGATAATTTGCCCCGTGGCTTCTAGCTGAAAGAACACTAGAATTTAGCCTTATGGGGTTTCTCTTTTGACTCCTGGTGAAGTATCACCTTTAACACCAAATATAATTTCCCTTGAATGTAGTTATAAAAATAAAGGTGAAAAGGAAAATACCACTTAAGAAAATGCCCCCGTCACACTGATGATCTTAGTGAGGGCAGCTGCTCAGACTCTCACACTTATTGATTGGTTCTAAATGAGATTATTCAGTTTTTTCACCATGAAGCTTGATTTCATATAATGGAGGTTAAAAAAGCATGATATGTTCTCAGGTGAAAGACAGTCCTTGTCATAGAACATCATAAACTTTAAATGGGGACTGGGAAGTTTCAAAGAAATATAATCCAGAGCCTAGGGGGTCTGCAGAGTGGGGACAGGCTTAAAAGGTGAGGGTTCCAGAGCGGGAACAGGAGGTGGCTGGAGGAAGTGCCCTAGATGTTGATGAGTTGGGGGGCCTTTTTTTCATCATCTGTCAGGTAAAGGCGCAGAGAGAGTGTGGGCATCTCGAAGTGTCTGGGATATGATTCATTCACTGAGCACCTGCTCTGGGTCAGACTCTGAGCTGGGCATGAGGATGACAATGATGAAGGAGACACACTCAGCCTGTTCCCCCCGTGGAGACAGCTGCCCAGAACCCTGCTCCTCTGGGCACAGCCCTGGACCAGCAGCGTCAGAATCGCCTGTTGCTCTCAGGCCCTGCCCCAGACCCACTGCCTCGGTATCCGAGTTGTAATAAGGCCCTGGGGGAGACCAGGAGATGCCGCCCTGTTGAGCTGAAGCAGCAGATACAGGAAAGCTCTCTGACATCCCTCTATTTTCCTAAAAACAGGACATAGATTTACAAAGACAAAAAGCATCCTGTCCCCCTTGTACCAGGGACAACCACTGAAGACAACTTTAGATTCTTATTGCCCTGGAGATGGTACCAGGGGAATCTGCACAAACCATTTTTACTAACTAGCCTCTACCTGCCATTCACTGATTTGCATTCCCTCAAGTCACTGCCCCTAGAGACTCAGTGGCCTTTTCCTTTGTCACGTCTCTAAAAATTTACTGTCCTTAGTTGAAGATGCTGTATAAACCGGAACTCAAAGCATCCTTTTTGAGAACTGCTCATTCCCAGGGTGTCTCCCATGTATGCATGAAATATACATGTTAATAAACTTCTGTTTGTTTTTTCTCTTGTTAATCTGTCTTTTGTTACCGGGGGTCCCTTCCAATTAAGAACCTATGGGAGTTATTCTTCCCCTATAACCCCCAGGTGACTCAAATGTACAGTTAAGGGAGAAAATGGTCCAGCTAACAAGACAAACAAAAAGAAGTGCCTCCTTACCCTTGAGTCTTAAATGCATGTGACTTTAGCTCATGAGGCTACTCAGGTTGAACCCATAAACAGGCTTGAGGTGAGGTGGAGGCCTTCCTGATAGTTCTAGAGCAGGATTTTTTTTTAAAAAGCTAGAGCTTTTAAAGTCAAAATTCTATGTAGCAACTTTTTCTCCAACAAATTATCCTCTCTAAGCCGCTGATAGATTCAGAATAGCAGACTGGATCTAACCGCTGGTTCCAATTCTTATGTTTTAGTGATAGCAGTTTGTAGCAAAAGAGTTTGGAAGCTGAGAAATGCCTGGTGTGTCCTGGCTCCACCATGTCTTCTGAACAACGTTCCCATTCCCCAGGGTGAAATGGAGAGAATGTTGCCCATTCTCCATGCACAAGATAGTGACAAATTTGGCAACAGGAGTTTATAAATCGGGGTGTTTGAAATTTTTGCTAGAAGGTTGGGCACACCACTTGGATTTCACATCTTGTCACTTTCAGCCCCACCTCTACCAAAAATGAGGAAATCCGTGTGACGTGTTAGTTACCCCGGAGCCATTCTGTCCTAAGAGTTGACAGAGGCATGGAGAATTTTTCCTCAAAGCTACATCCTAACCACAGACAAGGGGTTATGAGTGTAGTAATGGTGTAAACCAACTGTGATGCACTTGACCTGCACACCCACGTACACACCACTGCTCTTCTGTGGTCTAAACACCTTGAGCTTAGGGGTACGGCTGAGAGACCCACATCATGTCCCATCACTAATATAACTTTGCACTGTGCATGTAAGCACGATTTTTTTCAGATTAATTGAAATCAGTCTGTTTATTTAAGGAGGTATGTGATGGCCTTTGCTAAATACATAAAAACATCAGAACACACACAAAATGCATAAGTCTATGTGTGTGTGTGTGCGTGTATGTGTATGAAAGAGAAACAGGGAGATTGGGAACGTAGTCAGTCCCACATGTACACTGCACAAAGACAAGAGGTGTGGGTTGCATGGGATGAAGTAACGGTAGCGAGAGGTAAAAGAACATTTAACTCGTGTACAAATTAGTCATTTAATGTTCCTTTATTCCCCAGGTCTTGATCTGAGTCCAGGCCAGACCAGGAGAGCTCGCTCTGGTCAGACAGCGGGAAATTCCACCACATGGAATGGTGTTGGTGGTCTCCGCTCGGGGAAGCCCACACAGCAAAATTCCACTAATGAATGCGCCCACCCACGCAGGACCCACCTTCCCCCGCCCCACCTCCCCAAGCCTGCCGCATTCAACACGCCACCTCGCCATCAACCGCCTTCCTTACGACTGCCCAAGGATTCATTTCAGGAACAAGATTTGTTAAATCATAAATTGCAAGCATCCACCTCAATAATGAACCAAATCAAAGGCCCTGTGGAGGAATCCCCTGGGCTGCTCGTGGGAGGTGCCAGAGGAAGTATTCGCCCCCTTCCCCTCCCTGTTGCTTTTAGCCTCAAGGACCCTCCAAGTGGGACAGGACCAGGACGTGCGATTTTACAGGGCCCGCCAGACCTCGGAGGTGGGTTGCGCCGAGCGAGGTTATTTGTTTTTCCTTGCAAGAATGCTAATCAAAGCAAAACTTTAACCCAACAAACAAACAAACAAAATCTCCCGAGTTGGCTCTTTGCACACAGGGGTTGCCAAGGCAGGCAGGCTGAAGGGTCCCTTTGTGACTAGAGGCGTCTTTGAAGGGAGACCGCAATGGCTGCTCTGTGAGAAAGCAGCGAGACTGTCGCGTGTTATCCTCGTCGCGGGGGCGGTTGCTCTGACCACCCGGGAGCCCCCGTCTGGGGAACGGTCTGGTAGCCCACTGTGGGGCCCGGCGGCCTCGGCTGAGGTCCTCCCGGGACCCGGTCGTCCTGAGCTGGGACACAGCTGTGCTGCTCCAGAAGAACTGGTTGGTGTTTCCCACAGGGTAGATAGACATGGAGCGCCACTGCCACCTCAGTGACTGTGACTTCTGTTTCTGAGCTGGCTGCAGGGTAATTACAACTCGCACGCCTACTGCTTGTCACAGACTGCCATCACTTACTTTCCCATGTGTCCGTGGGACAGCACGATGCTCGGTGAGAGGTGGGGCTCTGCCCGCGCCCCTGGAAAGGCCAGGCCGCCAGCCTGGGCCCACAGTGACATGGGGACTGAGGGCCGGGGAGGGAGGAAGGGGGAAGGCCTTAAGCGCCTTGTGATTGAAGTGGCTTGGAATAATAAATACACACCCTTTCTTTTAAACATAGCTCGCCACATCCTGGGGATCTGGAAAAAGTGCTGTACCCACCCCCACCCCTCCTCCTGCCCTCGCCCCCAACAGCGGCTGGCTTTCACGACGCTTTGGGGGGAGAGCACGGGCCTTTGATAATAAGGAGTTTGTTAGCTCCAGGCTGACAGCCCTCCCAGGCCGCCCCGAATCCTTTCAAACACTTTTCTACTGCAGGTCAAGGAAGTTCAGAAATGCAAAGATTGGAGGCTGTGGGAGGAGGAGAGGGAAGGGAGAGAGAAGCAGTTGGGGCAGCTTGTCCCCGGGCAGCCAGGGACCCCTGGCAGATCCAGCAGCCCCGGTGGCCCTGTCTTTCCCTTGGTGAGGGGGAAGATAATAGCTTCGAGCCCCTGAAGGAGACCTGGCCTTGTCTGGCGCCCCCCGCCCAAGCTTAGGTACAACTGAGTCCCTGTACACGAAGACGCCTGGAAACCCACAGGCCCCTGCCAATTCCTCTCCCTGCCAGAAGAGGGCAGCACGTGCTTCTACTACACATTCCGGGGCCAACTGGGCTGCCCGCTCCAAAGCGGACACCAGGTGTGGCGGGCAGTGGGGACGATGCATAAAATTAACAGCAGTAGCAGCAGCAATACCCATCACAGATTGGTGCCTGCTGTGTGCCAGGAACTGTCCTAATGCTTTATGGGCATTAATTCATTTAATTAACATGACAATGCCATGTCCATATCACCAATGAAGAGGCTGAGGCACACAGTAATGCAGAGGACTTGCTATTATAACCTGGGACTGCCCAAGACAGAGGTTGGCAAATTACAGTCCAAGGGCCAAATCCAGCCCACTGCCCACTTTTATGCTACCCTCAAGCAAAGAATTATTTTTATATTTTTGGATGATTGAAAGAAAATCAAAAGAATAATATTTTGTGACACTTGAAAATGATGTGAAATTCAAATGTCAGCGTCCATAAATGAAGTTTTATTGGAACACAGCCACGCTCGTTTGTTTTCATATTGTCTCTGGCTGCTTTATGATTCCAACAGGAGTGCTGAGCAGAGTCTAGCAGAGCCTGTGTAGCCTGCAAAGTCTAAAATATTTGCAATGTGACCTTTTACAGAAAAAGTTTGCCAATCCCTGACTTAAGAGTTAAGTGCTGTTTGCAGGCAAGAGGGAAGAGGGCAGAGTTGAGGCTTAACTGGATGTGGAGTTAGTACAGCTATCCCAGAGGGATCCAGAAGCAATGCTGGCTGACCTTGATTCCATTTTTTTCTAACAGGGTAGCTCAAGGTCACTTGAAGGGAGGGTTTGACATGTCACTGAATAGCCTCAAGGAAGTAATAGAAAGTTAGATCTGGAAAGGACTATGAGAATCGCCTACTATATTTCAAGACTAAGAGGCATATTTTTTCACACTTTAAGATTTTTGAAATCAGACTGTGTCTTACAATCAAAATATTAGAGTTTAAGTGAAGGTACTTTTTGTTTCAGTGAAAGCATTTTTTTGTTTGTTTGTTTCTTAGTGGTAGGCAGTTCCTACCTCCAAATGTCCAGTCTCTTTTTGTCCCTTTGGTTGACAGGATACTCATTTCGTTGGTTGGCAGTGCATGCTACAGATTTAATTGTAAACGTCCTCATGTTGAGCTGAAATCTGTAGGTCTCAATTTTCTATACATCAAATGAGGATGATCTGGCTTAATATATTTCTGGTCTTGGGGATTTTATTAAAAGGGAGTGAGGGGTCCATGCTGGGGAGGAGGCATGTGGCCCACCAGGGCAGGCTGCAGGAGTCGGTCTGCTGGTGTGGTGCGGCCAGGCCGTCTGCGAGGTGCAAGGACAGGGATGAGCTGGTGTGGACACAAACCACTGAGAGCCTGGCAGGGCAAGAAAGATCGCCAGCAGTACAGACAGGTTCTTTGTGCACCAGTATCAGCCAGAAACATGACCAACCACAGGGGGGCACCTCTTAGAAGAAGACTAGAGCAATTTGGAGATTTGGGCATGAATGGAGGAAGGAGACGAGGCCCACACTGCCTTTCATGAGGGCTGTTAATTGCTACTGTGTTAATAAGAGCCACAGCGTAACCCTTTGATCACATTCCCATCAAGTGGGATTGATCATCCCAATTATGAGATGAGTTCACTGAGATTCCTAGAATAATCCAAGGGTCTTCTTCCATGCTATGTGGCTGGGATTGTCAGTTTTCTCAGAGTAAGCCCAGGGAGCACACTGCTCACTTCCAGGTGCCATGAAGCCACTGATGAGAGCTTTAGGGCAGTGGAAACCTTGGCCCTCATTTGGGAACAGAACCAAGACTGCTCAGGGGCCTTCGTGGCTAATAGCTACTCATTTGTCCCAGCAAAGGATCCGGGGCCAGGAGGGGACAGGAACTGGGATATGCTCACCTGCCCTCCACAGTGGTAGCCAGGTTTGGATTTGGACTGCAGAGAAAGGGGGAGCAGAGGGCCTTCGCCAGGTGCTTTTCATCTGGGGACATGTGTCCCAGATTTTCTGGGACAGCACCAATTTCTTATAATTTGATTATTTCCAGTGGAGACAATGTTTTAGAAATTTGATTTTCAGTTTGGAAAATATGGCCACTGCCATTATTATTAACGAAGGGCCAAAGCAAGGGAGACAGTTCAATCCGAGCCTGGTTCTCGCACCCTAAGCACGTAGCACTGTGTCCAGCATGTCACAGATACCAAGGAAGGATTTTACGAGTTTATTTAGGAAGTTAGAAGCACTTTATTAGGGCAAGCATTGTAGGAGGAGTATGTTGAAACATTGCAGAGTCTTCCACAAAAAGAGAACGGTGCAATCTTAGGGGTGAAGGCACCTCTTGGCACATGCAGTGTGGGAGCTGGTCAGTCATGAGAAAAAGAGACAGGCCCAGGCAGGCTGCTCTGTATCCACGACAGAGAGGAGCAGGGAATTTGGTGACATGGGCCTGAGGCTGCAGGGAGGTGTCGTGGGTCTTTGAGAAAAGATGGGGAGAAAAAGAAGAAAGTGGGTTTCAGGTACAGAGAGAACACAGGCGAAGAACAGAGCTGGGGAGCGGTGCAGCCCAGAGGTAGGGTGGAGAAGGCTGCAAGGCAAGGAGGGAAGGAGACACAGCAGCAGGAGTCAGCCAGCGGGGCCTGGGGTCTGCAGCGCGAGGGAAGGGAAGCCGCAGAAGGGAAGAGCCAACGAAAATGGAAATAACAGCTCCTCTGCGCCTGTGGCTCACAGCAGGAATATTTGTTATTCTTCTGGGAGGCTGGTTTGTTTCTATCTTCTGGGAGAACCAAGGCAGAGCTGACCAGGGGCCCCTTTTCGCTTTGTCTGCTCTCAAGTTGAGAGCCAAATTTGCAGGCTGCCTTGCTGTGTGGCAGGCACAAAGGTCGGGGTCCCCGCTGCTGGGACTTTTAGCTCACCCTGAGCTCCGCTTTATGGGCCTCTCCTTGTTTTCCTTTCTCACCTCCTTCTAGTGTGTGTGGACTTGCTCTGCTTTACGCGTCCCTTTGAGCAGCTATAAAGCCTTTCTGGAACAAGTGGAGTATAAATTTTAACATAGAAAGAAGGCTCCCAAGACAGAGGAATATAGAGGCGGAAATGAAAGAGAAAAATGGACTTGAAGGGGAAGAGAAGAGGGAATTCAAAGGAAGCCTTGAAAGACTGAAATCATCCAAATTGGGGAAAGCACCGTTTAATACAGAGACGTGTGGAACCTGCAGCCTGAGGAGCGTGGGAGGCCCAAGGCCCGGGACTGCATGTGACATACAGACTAGATACAAAGAGATTGCGCTCGGGACTTCTGCGACTCCTCAGTAGAGGGAAGAGAGTCCACGGAAGTGGACGTGTGCAGGAGGAAGGATGGAAGGTGGCAAACGCAAGCAGAACGGGGCAGTACAGGGCTCCTGTCGTAGGCTACGTGCACAGACATGCCCATGTCCTCTCCAGCTGAAAAGGGGCAAAAGCACATGGGACTATGACACTTGTACCAAAGATAGGGATGGTAATTCTGGGCAGTAATATTAACTAAATCTGAGAGAAATGTGAGAGGGCTGGAAGAAATAAAAAAGGGACTTCCAAATTAGTTAATAAGAGTAGAGAACTAATGCTCACCATTACTAATCATCAGGGAAATGCAAATTCAAACCACAATGAGATACCATCTTACCCTTGTCAGCATGACCATTACAAATAAGTAAAAAAATAATGGATGTTGGTGCAGATGTGAGGAAAAGGGAACATTCATACACTGTTGGTGGAAATGTGAACTAGCACAGCCTCTATGGAAAACAGTATGGAGATTCCTCACAGGACTGAAAGTAGCCCTACCATTCCATCCGGCAATCCCACTACTGGGCATCCACCCAAAGGAAAAGAAGTCCTTATATATATATATATGTAAAACAAAAACAAACAAAAAAACACCTGCACCCAAATGTTTATCTCAGCACAATTCACAACTGCAAAGATATGGAATCAACCTAAGTGCCCATCAATTCATGAGCTGATAAGGAAAATGTGGTATATATGATACCATGGAGTACTACTCAGCCATAAAAAGAATGAAATAATGTCTTCTGCTGCAATTTGGATGGAACTGGAGACCATTATGCTAGTGAAGTATCTCAAGAATGGAAAAACAAATACCACACAGTCTCACTTATAAGTGGGAGCTAAACGATGGGTACATACGGTTATAAAGTGGTGTAAAGGCCATTGGAAATTAAGAAGGGATGAGGGATAAAAATTTACCTATTGGGGACAATGTACACCGTTCTGGTGACAGGTACACTAAAATCTCTGACATCAGCATTATACAATTCATTGATATAACAAAAAACTAAATCCCCCTAAGTCCCCCTAAATCTATTGAAATGTTAAAACATTTTTTAGAAAAGCATAGAGAACTAAAGACGCATATTAGATCCATTTGTTAAAGGCCTGGAACATGCAATATGGACAACAGTGAAATGAACCATGAGAATTGATTGGACTGAAACATAAGGAAAAAGAAAGACTGTGAAAAATAAAGTAAAATATATTATTTTTTGCCTAAATTATGGTAAACAAAATCAATTTCTTGAAAGCCAAGAGATTTGGCAGAGGTTGTTAGAGTCTGTTAAAACGGCAATCTGTGGGTAAGAAATACAAAATGTAAGATAGATATTCAGAGGAAGAAGCCCAGATCTTCTTAGGAGGTGACAAAGAAACCCTGAGAGGAAGAGACGAACCCAAGGAGCCAAACATGGTCAGTTCACACAGGGCAATGGCTTTGTCTCATTTGTCTTGGCAACCCCAGTGCCTGGCATACAAGATGACCCCTTTGAACATTAGCTGGGACTTGCAGTCACTCCACGCAATCTGTGTTTGTTGAATGAATAAATGAATGGTTGAATGTACAACTATGGACAATGGTCTTGAGTATTACTGGGGATGTCTCCCATGGACCGGGTCGGGGTTCCAGGAGCCGGGGACTTTTGAGACTTTGTGGAACAACGGAAATTTTACTTGGCAGTTCCTGTAACCACCACAGGAGTAAAGAGATGCTCCATGTAGAACCCTGCTACAGTGTCAGCCTTTGTCATGCCTTCATGTTGAAAGGGAAGCAAAAGCTCATGACCAAGGCCAGCGTGCATATGGGGG
This sequence comes from Varecia variegata, assembly GCA_028533085.1. Classification (NCBI taxonomy): domain Eukaryota; kingdom Metazoa; phylum Chordata; class Mammalia; order Primates; family Lemuridae; genus Varecia; species Varecia variegata. Next base: position 84,766,798 of record CM052441.1, on the reverse strand, counting down.
CTGGGGCGCTAGTGACGAGCTGGTGGGAGGAAGGGCTCTGCTCAAGAGAAGAAAAATGAAAACACAAGAGAGACACTCTGAAGAAAGCATGTTGGAGAAATAGATGGAGTGGAGGACCCAGAGAGAAAAATGGCAAAGCTGAGTAGGAAGGCATGCCAAGGGAAGCCTGTGGTTGGATACTGGTGCTCTTGCAGAGATCTGGCAGCGGCTGCCAGCTCAGAGCTCCGACAGAGGGGAGAGGGTGTGGACCCCAGCACAGGGGGCCATGCTGCTATCTGCAGGGGGCAGCCCCACAGGACCCTTGGTCTCTGGCCTGCTGAGCCTAAGAACTTCTGGATCCAGCTGACCACAACTGGAGGGTAAGGGGTGGGAGGAAGGACAAGCTCAGGCGGAGGGAGGGGTGTGGGCAAGTTCTAGCTCTGAGGAAGGAGTGCGTGGTGTCTAATAAAGGAAGGCGAGGAGACAGCACATCTGGGGCACAGGCTCTTTGGGAAGGCAGAAATGCCGGAGCTTTGAAATATGCACATGAGTTAAGGGAAGAAGGAGTCACAGGGGCAAAACCCATTACAGAGAAAAACAGGGTGAAATAGAAGAAGGGGAAACAATGAAAATTGGAGAGTATGGAGTTTATAAGAAATTGATACGTGAGATTTGGTGGAAACTGTTGCTTTGGCTTTGGGAATAGGAGAACTGTAAATATGGATAATATGTAAATACCATTTATAATTTAAAAAATCTGGAAGGCTCAAATGAGAGATAATCTTTCTAAGGGCACTTTGACAAGTATGAAAGAAGATATTTGTGGCCGAGAGGAGAGGACAGGACACTGGATGAGAGTCTGAAAACCAGGGTTTGAGTGCCAGCCCTGCCTTGTGGGGAAGACAAGTCACTGGTCCTCTCCTTTGCTTCTGTGTCCTCTGCCGGGAAAGCAGCAGTAACTTTTCTTTCCCATGATGGCTCTGAGAGGCTGCCACAACAAAGTACCATAGACTGAGTGGCTTAAAACAACATAGATTTTCACCTTACGGTGCTGGAGGAGAGAGGTCCAAAATCAAGGTGTCAGCAGGTGTCCTTCCTTGCCTCTTCCCACTTCTGGAAAGCTAAGTGTTCTCTGGCTTGCCACAGCAACACTCCAAGCTCAGCCTCTGCCTCCATCCGGCCCTCTCCCCTGCCTGTGTGTCTTGTCCTTTGCCTGAGAGCACCAGTCATCAGATTTAGGGACCACACCAAATCCAAGATGATCTTATCTCGAGATCCTTAACTAATTATATCTGCAAAGACCCTATTTACAAATAGGGTCACATTCTGAGGTCTCAGGTGAACCTGACTTTTGGGAGGACACTATTCAACACACTACAGCATCCAAACAGTAATGAAGCCAGAGCACTGAGTAGGTTTACAATATTTTCCACATGCTTCCTGTGTGCCCCGCCACATACCTCTAACAGCCGCCGTTGCCCACAGGCTGAAATCCAAGCCCCCAGCCTGGCGCTGCAGGTCTGGCGACTTTGCCCAGTCCCTGTCCCTGACATTGTCTCACCTTCCCCATGTCTTCCACTCTATGATCTTAGCCAGCTGATTCCTCCTTGGTCTTTGTGACCCAGCTGGAACTCCTTCACGAACTTTCTCAAAGAACCCGAAGGTAAGTTCTTCCTGCCCTAAATACCTTGACAGCAATTATTTTTTCCTTTCACTTGGCAGTTAATCAACTCTTCAGACCCTCTTCGATCAAGGCCTCATTTACCTCTTGTCATTTTATTTGACTTTTTTTGTGAGTTGAAGCCTTTCTTCCTGCACCAACTAAAGCCCTGAAGACTGAGGAAGTGTCCTTTTCTTCTTTGAAGCCCCAGAATCTAGTTCTGCCCTTGCTGCAGTCCAGGTCCTCTGTAACTTCCTGAGTTGTCACTTCCTATGGCACCAGCTCTGCTCAGCCCCAAATATCTTCTCTTTCACCTTATGTGTGGCTGCCTTTCCTGGTTCCCGTAGTCCAAAGAGATGCCTTTCTCCTTGGAGCTTTTGGAGCCTCTAGCGTATACCCCCTTGTTTTGGTGCATCGTGCATCATTTACTCATTCATTCACAAAGATTCACAAAGCACTTACTCTGCCTGGTTTTGTGCTGGGCCCCAGGGGGTCCAGCTTGTCATGCTGTCTCGTTCTCCCTTTCTGAGGACAAGGAAATTCTCTCATCCTCCTTCTTGCCCTCACGGGGCCTGACACAGTTCTTCATGTTGTACATGTTCAATTGGAGGATTCCATTCAAATGGCTTTAGTTAAACCTTAATGAACAACCCAACAGCACCCTCTGTACCTGCAGTGGGGAAGAACGCAGACAGCTGGGCGTCTGCCTTCAGCATTTGCCACAGTGGTGACTGTGCTGCCCCTCCCAGGGCCTCTGGACAACCCCAGGGACCAGAAGGAAGTGGGAATGTGTTGTTCCAATGTGATTACAGACAGGGCTGTGAATTGGGGACAAACAGACAATAGTAAGGACTCTTCCGTGCAGTGCGTTATGCTGTGCAGTGAGACAGCCTCAGAAAGCAAACGGCATCTTTCCCTCTGATTCTCCAGTAAGGCCCACTGGCCCTTCCCTCTGCTTACACGGGGGCAGGATCTACAACCTCCTCCCCTGTGTCAAGGGGGACATGGGTGGGTGTATAACGAGCAGCATTGGTTCCAGATGCTTCTCTGGCCTGAATATCTGACATGCCTATGGACAAACTTAAGATGACTTAGACAGGGTCTCATGGTGGAAGGGAGTCACTCACCTGCATTGTTTTGCTGCTTGGTGTTTTTGATGTAGGCAGAGAACTTGGAGAAGATGTCGATGCCTGCTGTGTTGGATTCGCGGTGTTTTGCAGCCAGTTTGGGGTACCTGGAGTGGAACACGCAGTGTTCTGTCAGTCAGTGAGACTTGGAGCTCCTCTAATGAAGAGCCTATCTCCATCACAAAAGACACTCCCCTTTCTAGCTGGATCTACAAATCTCTTGGCTCCAGTTCATCCAGAGAGGAAGCCAGAGGCCAGGGACGTAAGAGCTGCCCAGGGCTACACAGTCCGTTGGACAAGAAACCAGAATGCCATTCAGAGGGCCCCAAATGTGCCCTCTTCACACCAACAATGGTGCACCCATGAAAAGGCGCTAATCAAAGCTCTGACTGAGCTTGCCTTTCTAATAGATAGGGTCTGTGACACTTCCTCTACCCACATTAAAATAATTATCCACTGCCAGGCCTGTGATTTTCATCATGGCTGCACAGGGCTAATTCTGGGAGCAAGGAAATGCCAGGCACCTTAGCACTGAGGCCTCTAAACCTGCGGTCCCCAACCCCTGGTCCATGGACTGGTACTGGTTGGTGGCCTGTTAGGGACTGGGCCACAGAGCTTCACTGCCCACCCCCTCTACCCCCTGCCCAGGTCCGTGGAAAAACTATCTTCCATGAAACCGGTCCCTGGTGTCCAAAAGGTTGGGGATTGCTGCTCTAAACCATTTCTCCAAAGGAAGAATACCCAGGGTCCTCTGCTGAAATGTCCTCCACACACTTATTATTTGTGCACAGTAATAAGATGCAGAAACTACCAGGCTCCATCAGAGGACATGTGTTTTCGATTGTTTTATTTTATTTTGTCTGGAGATAGATTTGCGATGGTCCAGCCCCTCTCTCTCTTGCGGAGCCTTTCATTTTGAAGCCAGAGGAATATAAGAGGCAGGCTTGAGACAGAAAGAGGTAAACTTGCTTGTGTGGGAATCCACGGCTTGGACCCACTGGCACCATCAAAATGAGCAGTGCTGAGTTTAAAAAAATATTATTTGCCAAACATTTTATGGCCAGGCAGGGGTGGGAGGAGATGGGAGACAATGGGCTGGTTATCCTTATTACTAATTAATGTGCACCTTGTAATCTCTGGGTGAGTAGTGTTTGACTGTGGGCTGTTGGGTTGCTTAATGTTTAAAAAGCAAAATACTTTTGTTGATTTGTTGTAACGTTTTAAATAATTTGAACCAAACAAGCCTTTAAAAATTATTTGTTGTTCCTTTATTTCGTTGCTCCTCAACTGGCCCATTAGCTAGGACTGTCCCTCTTGGGGCCACGTTAGGTGGATGTTTAATTTCAGAGACACTGTCACTGGAAGAGTCTAGCTCTCTGCCAAGAGGCAGATAAGGCAGGCATTATTGTCCTCTTTTTACGGGGAAGGCAACTGGAGACTTGAGAAGTTAAATGGCTGTTTAAGGGCCACGGCTAATAAATAGTGGAGAGACAACGAGAGCCTGGTTTCCTGGCCCTGGAGCAGTGCGGTCTCACTGCTTCTCTAGTAACAGTACAAGCTGACTTGCACTGAGAGCTACTATGTGCACATGTATTCACCATTCGCTCCTCACAACAATTCTATTGGCAATGTTAGGAGCCTCATTTCCCATGTGAGGCAACTGAGACAAAGAGAAGGTGAGCAATTTGTCTGAGGTCAGGTGGCTAGGGAGCAGAGCCAGGACTCCCACCCAGGCAGTTTCAGTTTGGAAGCCCAGCTGTTAAGTTCCGTGTTCTGTGCCTTCTCAGACTTTGCCGTTTGCTCTCAAAGCCCCAGAGCCCTCAGGGCTGAGCAGAGCACCGTGCACCAGCTGTCTCCCTCCACCGGGAGGGGGCGCTCTGCACATACACGTCTTCCAGGTAAACCGGCAATTACCAAATCCACCTGCTGTGACTACAGGCACAAACCAAGGTTTCCTGCAAGATACTAAGTAATCTGTCAAGACGTGGAATTTAGTGTCATCTTTCCCTGCTTTGGCCTTCTCACATAGAATCTAGCATGCTGTTAGAACTGATAGACTTAAATTATTAACAAAGATCAAGTGTTCTTTGTTTCTCCTTGACAATGTCAACAGAAAAGGGCCTAGAAAATGCATTTTAGTGGACAATTTGTTTGGGTTTGTTGGGGTTTTTTTCCTGTCATCATTTGATCAAACTTTCAGTAAGCTGATTATTTCTTCACAATCAGGGTGGGCCAACAGGGAGATGTGGAGGTTGCAGTGAGCTATGATGCTGCCATGGCACTCTACCCGGGGTGACAGAGTGAGACTCTGTCTCAGGAAAAAAAAAAAAAAAAAAAAGATGATGACAAAGGACAATGTATTCAAGGGACCATAACACTGTCATCCTATTTCCTAAGCACTGTCACTCATTGAGACTTTACTGTATAGCATAATGTTCCAACTGAAGTTTGTGCTTGTGGGAAATGTATCTCCAAGATGGTTTTTTTTGTTTGAGACAGAGTCTTACTCTGTCGCCCGGACTAGAGTGCCATGACGTCAGCCTAGCTCAGAGCAACCTCAAACCCCTGGGCTCAAGCGATCCTCCTGCCTCAGCCTCCCAAGTAGCTGGGAATACAGGGGCATGCCACCACGCCTGGCTCATTTTTTCTGTTTTTAGTACAGACGGGGTCTTGCTCTTGCTCAGGCGGGTTTCAAACTCCTAACCTCAAGAGATCCTCCCACTTTGGCCTCCCAGAGTGCTAGGATTATAGGCATTAGCCACCGGGCCTGGCCTCTCCAAGATGTTAATCTCACAAATTTCAGCAACTTGACTTGGGAAGGCTGCTGTACAGGATGTTAAGTGCACTCATTTTACCTCCATATTTATACCATATTTTAAATATGCAAATAAGTGGACTACAAAATACAATCTGTTTTTCTAAAAGGCTAGCAAACAGTGTTTCATTCATAGAAACATCTTTGAAATAGCATTGTGATGTGGTCTAATGACAATCAAAGAGGTGATAAATTTTGCTAACTCAGCAAACTATGGCCTATGACGCCTGTTTGTATATGGCCTTCAAGCTAACAATGGTTTTTTACATTTAAAATAGTTGGAAAAAAAATCAAAAGAAGGGTACTATTTTGTGATGTGTGAAGATAATCTGAAATTCAAATTTCAGTGTTCATAAATAAAGTTTTATTGAAACACAGTCACACCTATTTGTTCACATATCGGCTACGGCTGCTTTCACCGCACAACAGCACAGTTGTGACAGACCGCCTGCGGCCAGCAAAGCCAAAAATATTTACAGATAAAGTTTGCTGAAAATTTCTCTCCACCCTGTTTTTAACATATCTTATTTCAAATGTATTCATCTTAGATCTGCACTTAAGCTTCAATCTTGGAGGTAAAACAATTGGCTTCTCACCAAAAAAAGATAATAATAAATTGTTTTTTTGTATATAGAGATAGTAGTGAAGAAAAAAAATATTGTATATGGTAAGTGCCTGACTGGTTTAGAGTCTCAGCTGACTTCCTACTGACTGGCCACAGGCCACCATGCCACTGAACAAAAGGACCCCACGCAATTAAGCCAGCACACATCAAGCACCTATCAAGGACCACTAAGGAGTGACCATTGCTCATTCTGGGAGTCTCTCCCGGCAGCTTGGGTGCTGACTCTCCTTTTTCCAAGGAGCTGAAAAGTGGAAAGACTTCTTCTCCCTCCCTTCTCCTTTGTCTCTGCTTCCTCACTTCACTACGCCCTCTGTGGAGAAGGACATTGATGTTTGACTTTTCTGATCCTTGACTTTGTGCTTGTTTGTCTTATCTCTGCTATTTAAGCAAAAGATCCTTGGAGGCAGAAGCGGTCTGGCTTATTCATTAAAAGACATCCCTTAGGATCTGTGGTTTTAAGACCTAAGGTCACCAGTTTTCCTTACGGTGACCCCTGGGAGACAGCCACAAAACTGGTGCTGACCTCTCTTTCTATTACAACTCTGAGCTGCCTTTTAGTGAGCTCTTATGTTGTGTCAAGCACTAGGCTCAGTAGTGTCACCTTCTACAATAGCCCTGTGTGATCAACAGTACAGTCCCTGTTTCATGGATGTAAGAATTAACAATCAGAGAGATTTTCAGTAATTTGCCTATTGTGGAGACTACACGTTCTCCCCAGACAGCCATATACGTCTTTCATTTCACAGCTTCTCCCTCACTTGGGTTGGGGTCATGTGACTGGATTCTGGCCAATGGAAGAGAGGGGAAGTGACGTAACCACTCACCCCTGGCCCTGGGAAACACTTTGCATGCTCCTTTTCTCTCTCTTCCCCGTAGAAGGAGACTTGGAGGCCGTGTATTCCTAAAACTACAAGATACAGGAAGGCCACGCTCTCCACTCAGACTTTGCTTGAGTGGGAAATACATGCATATTCTGTTAAGCCCCTGCGATTTTATGGCTGATTTGATCTTGCAGCAGAACACAACTCCATGTGGTGCAGACTCTGACTCCAAAGCTCACCCCCTCAGCCGCCATGCCATCCTTTGGGGGGTTCCGGAGGTCCGGGCTGTTTCTCCTCCTCCCAGAGGATTAAAAAAGCATTCTTGTTTTCAACTATTATGAAATATCTCTATGCATTTTTTAGAAAAAGAATTCAAAGCATCTTCCAATTCGGTCAGCGTTCTGAACCCTGTTGATATTTCAATCATTCTTGCTAGTTGATTGACTGAATGACATGCTATGTAACCAGACCACATCAGTCTACCCTCTTGAATTTTTATCACAGCATCTATGCACTAAGATCATTTGCAACAACAACCAGCTCTGGGAGAGTACTTTGAGAAACTCATAGGATCATAGAACTTGCACTGAAAGGCATCTTGGAGCCTATGTAGTTTCACCTCCTGGTTTTAGAGATGAGAAAACTGGAGTGTCGCAGAGGAAGGGAGGCCTGCCCAAGGCCACACAACAGATGCTGGTAGAAGTGGCCAGAGGCAGGGCTCCCGACTCTCGGTTTCGAATCCCAGAAACTCTGGCCATTCCACGGGGGTGAAAGGCAAGGGCCAGCAAGTCTCAGCAGTAATCCCAGCACTAATCCCTCCCTTCCTTGTTGAGCATTAATGGGGTCGGTCTAAGGAAAGGGATGGATGTTAGTCTCATTTGGAAACAACTTGAGACTTCCTGGATTCCTCATTTTGACACCGAATGCTCCATGGGATAAAATTTAATTTTTTAAAAAAATTGTTGGAGTGTTTGTATGTGGTTTTCTCCTTTAAAAAAATAAAGCTAAGGGGAAAAAAGGCTCCCACAATGTCTTGGCTCTCTGGCAGCTTTTACAAATAGTGGTGTGATGAGAAACACATGGTAGGCGAGCCCTGGGTGAGCGGGTCGTGGGGATTTGGACGCCCCCTAGAGAGACGGGAGGCCAGGCTGCCTGCTCCGGAGGCTCCGAACACAGGCCACTCCGCCCCACAGCCGCGTCCCTGGGGAAGCCAGCTGAGGCTGGTGGATGGTTGTGGGCTGACCAGCAGGTCTCTCTACGTGGGGCTGAGGCACTGGCTTGGTAACATTTACCAGGAGGTAATTGTGACACCTGCCCCAGTCCGATGGGTACAAAGGCATCTAAGGGACACTTCTGTGGGGCTCCAGAATGGTCAGCGGTCTCACCACTAGGGCCCCCACCTCGGCTGCCTTCTGGAGATGTACATTTTAACAGATTTGGGTACTACCACCTGGGAGTGCTGCACCATCAGGTTACTAACACGGCAGGAATGCACTTAGTAAAACCTCCTACACAGGATCCAAGATCCGGACCACAGGGAGTAGCGCTCAGAGCAGGGACCATGGGTGGAGAGGGAAGAGAGGAGGGCATGTCTGCATCCAGCTCTGCCCACCCTAGTTGGATCATGGAAACTTTTCAGAACCTAATGGAATGATGATGAAATCTGATGATGATGGCCTCCAGAAGAATGTGCAGGGACACACGGGACATGCAATTCCAGGGTCTCTGGGCCCCCTTGGTCCCATTGTGGATGCAGATTGGGGACCCCTGTGTTAGAGAAACAGCCCAGGAAAAGCGTAACCAGACTGGGGGTTGGGGAGGTGGGGGGAGCCTGGCTAAGGTGGGGAATCAGACAGCAAGAAGGGCCTGGGGTCGTCCTCTCATAGAGGAGGAACCGAGGCAGAGCCAGGAGTGCATGCCCACCCTCTCCCCTCCATCCACATGCCTGGAATAAGCCCTGGTGGTCACTCAGCTGCTCACGCGTCAACTTTCCATTCCCTGAGGACCCGGACGGGAGCCCTCACTCCTGAGTGCGAGCCTTACTTCTAAAAAGGAAAATGGTAACTTCGCCACAGACTTTCCTCTCTGGGTCTCCCGGGCAAAGTCTAAACTCTATTTAGTTATTGAAAACAGCATTTATTATTTTTTTTCACATGGGATTTCAAACCAGTGCTAGCAATGAGGTGAGGTCCCAGGGGAGGGAGATGGCGTGCGGGCCACCTCTGCGCATGTCTGGCAAGGTGGCTGGCAGGTGTCCTGTTCAGAGATGCGTGTGGGGCTTCTGCCTGTGGCTGGGCTGGGAGTTCCAAGGGGGCTGCCCCACTGTTTTAATTAATTCACTTATTTAAAGTCAACACTCAGCTTCTTCCAATGGGCTTGAGGTAGCTCTCCACTCTCAGTGTGAAAATCAACTGTCCCCATTTGGATGACAAAGAATAGTTTAAGGAAGAAGGTATAGTTGTTTAAGGCTTAATCAGAACAGAACTGGCAGTTTTAATTTTTTAACAGTAATTCACTAGATGTGCGACCTTGGACAAGTGACTTAATCTCTCCAAGGCCAACTGTAAAATGGAGATAATGATAGCTCCTACCTCCTAGGGCTGTTACAGGGACGAAATGAGTCACGTTGGTTAAGTGCTTGCTATCAGCGGAGCCTGACACAAAGTGAGAGTGATACAAACGTGGATGGATAGATAACACTTTAAAATAAATGCAAAATGGTGGGTTTTAGTAGTTAAATCCCACTTATTTTACTGGCTAAGTATGTCCCGAATCCTGCCCACTCCTCTCCTTCCATCTTCCTGCCACTGCCTTGGCTCAGCCCGTCCTTCTGTCCTGCCGGGCTGTCACCTCCACTCCCAGCTGTACCGTCCTCTCGCTACTCACCTCACCCAACCCCCAACGTAAGTCTTAAAACTGACTTTCCACCCACTTCATGTAAAACATGTCAGTGGTTACTGGTTACCTGACGGGACCCCTACAGGATGCTACCCTACAGAATCAAGTGCATGCCTTACTCCACGTGTAGTATTACTTTCCTAGTTTTTTAAAAACTGTGGCTGTTTTAATTCCAGATCATGACACTCTCTGCTGAACAAGCTAGCCTCATGGGGAATTTCCAAACCTGTCCCTCTTCTCCTCACTCCTCTTTTCCATCAGTAGCAACTCATTACCCGACACACAGCCCCTGGCCTGTCCCCTCCCTGGACCCGTCTTCAGAGAAGGTGAGTTTTTTTCATCTGTGTGATTGTGGGGTCTGAACAGACTTGGTCAGGTTTATGACTCTTGGTGTTTTAAGTCACTGGGTCACCCTTTCCTGACTTATTTTCATTTCATGGGCCTTTCAGGTCTCCTTCTGAAATGAGGGCGCCTTTGCTCTCACTTGGAGGTCATTCAAGCAGAGTGACCTGGGCAGAGGGGGACATACTGGGTGGGGTGGGACCTTCCCAGGGCTCCTAAAATCGCTCCGTGTGGGAGGAGTGACTGGCTCTACTTCATAGGCGATACCCCCTCTTGGCGGATTTAGCGGAGTCACTTTGAGCCTGGCAGCCCTTCGGGGGTCCTACACTCTCTCTCGGGTGAGAAGGCCTGTGCTCTGGACTGCTGAGGCTCCCTTGGAAATGCGCCTTCTCAAAGTTAGCGCTGTGCTTTTGTAGTTCCGGCATGGACCCTTCCTTACTTGTCAGGGGTCAAGGTCTCCTCCAGGAACTCCTCGATTTTATTGACGTCTGTCTTCACGTCCCCATTGAAGGTCAGGAAGGGCGGATGCGTGCCAGGGGCCAGGTTGTGCAGGTCGGCTGGCTTCCTGTAGGGAGAGCAAGACTCAGGTGCTGGCTTACACCAGGGAGCTTCCTGTTCTGGGAAACCTAAGGTTGATTGTGAAGTAGACGCCCTGTACTACCCAACATGCCCATCAGCAAAGACAGATTTATGGTGTGGGGCACAGAGCAGAGGACGTTGGAGAAAGTTCTGAAAGAATGTAGTGTGATGCAGGGAAGGTGTCCAGTGGAATCAGGGAGAGAGGAGCAAGTCAAGATGAAGGAGTTGAGGAACAAGTCAAGATGAAAAGTGGGAAGAATCCAGGTGACTACCTAAGTGGCTCTAAGATTTAATTACCCAGGGAGAGGTTAGGCTGTGCTTTGAAAATTTCCTTCACTAATCCACCTAACAAAAATACACTCTACATAATTCCAAATTTTAAAAATTAATGAATTAGATCACATTTTTATCCTAAAAGATATCTTTAAATACAAAATAATAATGATAATAATGGGAGTTTGGGTCATTTGTTCAAGTTAGAGTACCCCTATTCTGTATAACTTAAATTTTAATATCTAATAACTACTGTGCAGCATTGATCAGTCTTTTGCCAGACTCAACCAAATACTTTTTTGGTCTATAAACAGCCCCCGATACAGCCTTCAGGTATCCATGAAAATAAGCAAATTATTAGCTTGAAAACAAAACTATTAAATGAAGACAATATTTTCAAAAGTCTTTTTATTGCTGTTTCTAACATGACCCACTACAGGTCCTTGTGAAAACTCATGGATTTATGGCTGACAGACCCAAGTTCAATATTATTACTCAACAAACACCAGATAGGCTATTACCAAGGATTCTGCATCAAGAACCAACCATTGCTGAGTAAGAATGTATCGGAGAAAAAGCTTTACAGTTCAACATCCATGAGGGAAGGACGCAGAACTGTACCTGGCATATAGGAGGCCCTCAGTAGATATATATTTTTAATGATTGCATGAATAAAACATACATTTTTAATTTAAAAAACAAGTGATTTTAGCTGCAAAATTAGTAACCAAAAGTTGCTCAGTTGGTAAAAACTTCAATCCAATTACAAATCTTTCAGCTTTTAACTGAACGTGGGGAGAGCCAGTAGGCAGCTGTACTGCTAGAGTGTTGGGCTCCTCCAGGGTCTACCTTCTACAGTATTTTTACTTTGTAACTTAATTCAAACACACACTATTGTTCTCAAAGTGTGACTATTATGGTTCCCATTTTACTAGAAAGAAGCTATTTTTCTTGAAATATTTTAAAATTCTGTTCAACATACATAAATTGAAAATCTAGGAGTCAGAAATTGTGCATATGTTTTAAAATTATGAGGTTACTTCAGTGTTATTATAAACAATCTATTTTTATAAGTAAATATATCTTCTATTTTCTAATGGGACTCAAATATAGCACTTGCTTTATGAAACTTATTTCTTTCTGTAGCAAACTTGGCTAGACCAATAGGATCTTTGATGTAAAGCACATGTATAATAGATAGAAAATTCAGTCCCTTAAAAGACAGAAGTCCTCTTGGTGTACCTGCTGGATTCTGGGTCAGACACTTAAAGATATCTTAGATAACCAAAGCAACAGTGCATTTTATCCCCTTGGGAAGAGGAGATGCAAAAGTCTTAAATTATCTAGAAAGGAAGGCCTAGATCATGGGAAAGGGGCTGAAATCCTGGAAAACAGGTCTGATTGAATGAATGAGCAATTAATTAGTTAACTGATTAATTGCACTTTCTGTATTTGGCCCACAGGAATGCTAAGTGGTGTTCCTGGTGTGCATAGGGGAGTATCCTGACTACCTGGGGGAAGGGACTTCCTGCCAGTGCAGCAGGAAGGAAAGCGACTTGTGTTTGACAGGGGCCTTGTTAATGACGTGCTTCCCTGACTCTGCCACCTGGTCAGAATGCAAGAGCCAGAATGGAGCAAAGGGAGGGAGGGACGCTTGGCAGATTGGGGTAAGCGTTGCACTAGAAAAGAGTGAGGAAGAGGAGGAATGGTGATAGAGACTGCCAGAGGCAGGGCTGGAGCATCAGATTCACCCCAAATGCTCTCTCCGAGAATGCGGCATTTCTTGTGGGAGTTGGGAGTGGAAAACATTAAATATAAGAACTGTAAAAAAGTAAACAAACGGGGGTAGAGGAGTCTGTAATGAAACAAATTCCTGGCGTAATCAGTTTGGGAGGGGAAGAGAGGAATTTCAATTACTGCGCTACTCCCATGTCGTGCGCCAAACACACACTCTCCAGCTGCATTCTGTGGCACTTGGAACGCAGACAGTTGAGACGGAAAGAATTTTTAAAATCTAATTTACTCAGTCCCTTTGTTTACTTTGTGTGTGTCCCTCATTTTAGACAATGAAAGGACATTCCTTACTTGTCCGCCCCCCCCCTGGTTTCTAGAGCTGACACAAGGCAGCGATGCTGTGTTCGCAGCTGGAAGGAGAAATCTACACTGATTTCATTGTTCTGCAGTTATCTCTCTGTGGCTTAAAGATACAGAAATGTGTGGCAGTGGTGGTGGTTTTTTTTCCTGGAACTCTAAAGAACTGTGGCCACCGGAGTCTGACACCTCTGGGAAGTTCTGCCTGTGGCCTTGGAAGCTCTGCTGGACTAGACGTGGCCGGCTGCAGCTCTCGCTCCTTGTTAACTCTCGTTCAGGGCTTATAGTTGGAACTACATCATCAACATTGGATTATGTATCGCCAGGTCTAATTTACAAATTATTTAATGTGTATCAGTCTTCTTTCTCTGACTAGCTGCCACCTCCAGGAAGGCGAGGATCACACTAAGAGTAGCTGATGAGTATGGAATCCTTACTATGAGGTACAGCATTGAACGCAAACGCTTTCCGTGGCCTGCCTCGCTAAACCCTCACGATAATCCTATTCATTGAGAAGGCACTATCTCCATTGTACAGATGAGGAAATTGAGGCTCTGCAGAGTTCAAGATCACTCAGTCAACAAATGTTGGTGCCTGGGTAAGAAATCACTTTTCTTAGAAATTAGCACGTGCGTGTGTGCGCGTGTGTGTGTGTGTGTGTGTGTATGTGTGTGTGCATACGTGCGTGCAGTAAGAACGTTTCGTTATCTACAAAACTGGAGAGGTGATACGTGCCTGGCCTACCTCAAAGGGGTGTTGGCGGGACCCGGTATGCTAACATGAAAGAGCAACCTAAGCATGTGGAGAATGCTGGCGTGGCCTCCTTTCCATTTTGATCCCCTGTGAACACACAAGTCCACTCTCACACGTGATAATCCAAAGGCCTCTGATTCTCCACGGAAGGAAGCTGTTCTTTCCAACTGTATGAAAGCCTCCTGCTCTCTTTAGTTATCACGGACATCGACTGCATGGTGGATGCATGTCCATTCATGTGACACATATTAGGGTCTGTTAAATTACAGTTGAGGGCCTGTCTAATAGAATGCAGAGAAACTGAAAACACGATCCCAGCCTGTCCTCAAGGGATTTAAGGCCTCAACTGAAAGATGAAACAAACTTCATAACTGACGTTTTATGAAGAGTATCGTATTTGAATGAAGAAGACTGAGTTTGTAGTGGCAGCCCCTCCGATTTCAGGCGGGGCACCTTGGTCAAGTCATTTCAGTGCATCTGTCTCCATTTCTTCATATAACGTGGAGAAGACTCCCTTCACAGGATTACACATGACGTGATCTTTATAAAGCTCTCGCCCGCTGTAAAGCTTTAGGACTGTAGATAGCATAACCTGGTGAGGTGCTGGCGAGTTTGGAGAGAGGCTGGGCTGGTGGGTGAGAGCGGTGGGAGGCCTGGGGGGGAGGGGAAGGGGCTGGTGCCATCTGCAGGGACAGGAAGGAAGAGAGGGCTGTGTCAGACAGAGGACGCGTCCTCGCCAAGGGCTGGAGGCTGCAGGGAACAAGGGGTGCAGGAGGCAGCTCGGCAGGACAGAGGTGGACAGGCCACGCTGAGACGTGTTGGGAGACAGTGTTGGGAAGAACCAGGGAAAAGACAAAAGAGGGCTTCAGATGCAGTTATTCCACGACAGTGAAAGCAGTGAAGGTTTTCTGATCAGGGGAGTCTCCTGATTAAAGCATTATTTTAGGAAGACTAACCTTAGGATACAATAAAGGATGGATGGGTGGGGGTGGGGAAAAAGAGAGAGAGAACAATGGAGGTGGCAAGAGAAGGAGCTGGAGACTATTCAGTGGCTAGAAAATGGAAGACAAAGGAATTCATGAGGAAAGCCCCACTCATAGGAAAAATGCTGGATGCAATTTTAGACACATAGATTTTAAAGTGACAATAGAACATCTGAGTGGAGCCATCTAGATGATAGCAGGGCTCTGAGATTCACAGAAAGAATTCTTTTATGATTCACATAAAGATAACAGGGAGCATATGCCAAGCTCACCAGGGAAGAAGGTAGAGTCAAAAGATTAATGCTCCAGGGGTGAGCCTTGGGCTATTCCACATTTAAAGGACAGGCAGAGGAGAGGAAACAGTGCATTCTGTAGGAGAGAGAGTGGGGTTCCCAACACTGAATGATGCCTGGTGTTTTTACCAGCCATTAAACTGCACTTTGAAAGCAAAAGAGTAGTAACTCTCCATCCAGGCCTATAATCTAGAACTCTCGCACTAAGGACTTCTAAGGATGGGAACATAGCATGAGAAGTGGGCTGATCTCATCTCCCTCAAGACTCAGACTCACACGCCTGGAGTCCTGCCAGGGTCCCATGGATGATGGCACTAGTGCTACTGGAATAACCAACTCCTTTGTTTGTAGATGTCTGTGCCCACCTCTGAGCCAGACGTTCTTCGTTGCATAGCCAATGCCAGCCTTCCTTCTTCCTTTCGAATGCAACCTTGTTAAACAGGGCAGTGAAGTGCTGGGCCACAAGAGAGATACTCACTTTTGCAGCCTCCCTTGCATCTAGGGGTGGGCCCTGCGACACAGGTCTGGACAAGGAGGTGTGAGCAGGAGCCGCCGTGAGACACGGAAGGCTTTCGTCCTGCTTCACAGAAGGTGCTCTGTTCCTGCAGCTAAACATAGTCCCCACCAATACAATGTCCTTTACCTTTTCAGATCCACAGTGGTCACATTGAACACAACTCCTTTCAGCCAAAGGATCATGAAGAGACGCTGAGAGAAAGGACAGTTGCCAATGCTTTCCCCATCGATTCCAGCCTAGAAAGAAGAGAACCAGAGTCCTAAGTCACCATGTGTGTACTCGCAGGAAGGAACACAGGATTAAAACACCCAAATTCCGGTCTCAGGAGGACTTACCAAAACCATGCCCCAGCCAACTGCAAATGGCACTAGCCCTATCTCATTTATCTTTGTCTTCCTAATGTCAATGCCAGGCAATGCCTGCCACTGTGTAGGGGCTCGATAAATACTTGATGAACTGAGCTTAGTGATTATGTAGGATCATAATTTTATGAAATCACAGAACCCTGGCATCTAAGGGTAAAAACAGATCTCCAACATCACACGGTCTAACACAAATGACACCGGAACACCAACGTCTATACCCTCGAGTAATCATCTAGCCTATGTTTGAATATCTGCACTGACCAGTAATTTAAATCTGTCAAAGCAGTCCATTCTGAGGATTCCTCTAACAATTAGAAATGCTTTCCTCTGGCTATACTCAGCCAAAATATGTTCCTCTGTAGTTTACCCTCTTTTACCCCTTCGTCCTTGCTCCATGAGGATGTCACAAGTACAGATATCTCAGATTTTGATCCCATCTCCCTATGTCTAGGTTAGTCAGAAGGCTCAAGACTTTAATCAATATGCCACTCAGCTCTGACTAGTACTTGGCCTTCAGCATCAATAAACCATTCATTTGTTAAATTATCCTTTTACCCAGCAAATACATATTGACTATCAATTATGTGCAAGAAAATTACCCAGGAGATTCAAAAATGCATGTCCCCTAGGAGCTTATGGCCTTCTGTAGAGTGGGCCAGGGGACAAGACAGGAGCACATATGACAGCAGCAGCACTACTGAGTGCTTGCACGCTCCTCTCACTTCATTTCTCCACCTCATTACCTTCCTCAAAATCATGGGCTTTTTTAAGACTGAAAGACAAATCTATCCTCACTGCTCTTCTGAGTGGGCTGCAGATCCATGAATTTCACATAGAATTTATTTTAAGCAAACACACGAACGAGCAAAAAAGGTTGGGGAGCTGGTCTCTGTACACTTCATTTCCATGGAGTGGCTTATTGGCCCCCAACATGGACTTAGAGGCAGAAACCCACTTGCTCTAGTGTCTGATGTCAGCTCCCCTGGAAACCACGGCCCCCTCAGGTGGCCTGGCAGGAGACTTTGCTGTCAGGAAGGGCACAGGTAATGAAGACCCCCAGGCTTACTTGCAAAGCTTCAATCTAACCAACATCCAGGAATGGGGGATTACTAAGATGGGTTTTTTTTTTTAAAGAAAGGGAGAAAAAAAATGCTTTCCCAAAGCTCAGCATATTATTTTCCCCCTTGGGGTTTGTTCTGCTGTGGCATTCAGATGGAGAGGTAGCGATGCCTTCTTTCATACATTAGGGCCTGATTGTGTGCTTATTTCTACTTTGCAAATCGCTCCCAGCAGAGTCTCAGGTTTATAATGGAAAACTGGAGCCTTTGACAGGGTTGGCTGTATGTAATTGCTATGAAATTACAGTTATTTTACCTCCCTCTTAACTGCACCAAGAACTCCACTCCCTACTCACTTTTCTCCAGTGCTGGAACAGACCCACCCCTGAGCCGCTGAGATAGCATGGACTCTGCTATAGAAACTGGCAAAGGTGGGAGGGCCCAGCGTGGGTGCCACACCTGCCCACAGAGCTGAATTACTGATAAGGCCCTATCAGACAGGCAGCCATTAGTTTAACGGTAGCTTGGTGCTAACTTGGGTTTGTGACGGCAGTTCCCTAGGAACCTATCAAGAAATACTTGACAGGTACCAGGTTCTTGGTCCTTTAAGACATCCTGATGCCACAGGAGAATTTCCCCCAGGGCCAGTTACAATGTAAGTGACAAGTGTAGAATTTGGAAAAGCAAAAGCCAGATCCACACACTGTTATCTGTTTTCCTCTGGTGGTGGTGGTGGTGGGAGAAGAAGGGAATTGAAGGATGAACTAGTAAAATATTGGAATTCTTATTAGCCGAACAAAAAAATTCATATAATAATATGTTAATAATAACAAATGTCTATATTGTTAGGTATCGTTCTAAGTTATTTATATGTATTATTAACTCATTTATGCCTCCTGAGAAGCTTCCGAAGTGGGATACTATCACCCCTTACGGATGAGGAAGCTGAGGTGACATAACTGGTGACATATGGTGACATAACTGGCCTAAGGGACCCACCACGGTGAAGCCAGGATTGAATCCAAGGAAGCACTCTTCCCGAGACCCTTGGGGGAGAGCTTGGCCCTGCTGACACCTTGATTTTGAATTTCCACCCACCAGAACTGGGAGAGAAGAAATTTCTGTTATAAGCTACACCACTTACAAAATTTGTTACAGCAACCCTAGGAAGTGTCAAAAGGACAATGGTGTACAGCTAATGGCAAACTTCCCAAGTTTATGATTCTGCTTTGCACACGATTGCCAGCTAAAACCCCAAGTAATTCCTGTCCCTAGGTATAGTGTATACAACTTATAAAATATTATCCCATATTAATACAACTGATAATATCAGTAGTAGCATAATGTAATTATATTGGTTGTATGATTATACAGTACATGTTATGCTGGATAATTCATGTTATAGGCTATTATATATCACTTTTCACGTGGTGATATATATACCATATAGTCTTCCTCTATATGGTAAGCTTGGCTCCCCCCAAAACACTGGCCGTGCTTCATTTACTTTGCCTTTAGCAGCAACAAGCACAAGTGCCTGAAACTTAGTTGTTACTCAGTGAGTGTTTAAATGGATGCATGTTGAGGGGAAGGTGCTGTCCCTCCCTTTTTATGGCTTGAGGATCTCAGAATTCTCTCATCAGCGCTCTAAAGAGCATCCTAAAAACAAGCACACAAACAAACAGTTTTGAAGCACACTACAGCAGGAGATTGTGGTTCTAGACTCATCTCTGTCCCTAATTCACCATGTGAACCACCTTGGGAAACTCAACCCCTCTTGGCCTCGACCATTGCATCTACAACTTCCTGCAATTTTGTGTATCAAGTGACTAGTGGAGATTTATTGAAGACTGTGGTTCTCAAACTCTTTAGTCTCAGAACACATTTATGCTTTTAAAAATTATTGAAGGTTCCCCCTCAATTTATGTGGGTTATAGCTATTGATATTACTATAAGTTAATGCTGAAAATGTTTTAAATATTTATTTTTTCATTCATTTAAATATTATAATAAACATGTTACATGTTAACAAATAACATCTTAATATAAAAGAACTATATTTTCTGAAAACAAAAGAAATTTAGTGAGAAGAGTGGCATTTGTCTTCTGTTTTCACAATATCTTTAATGTCTGGCTTAATTTGGTTAAGGCGTATTATGAAAATCTGGCCTCAAACAGACATGTCACTGGACAAGAGGAAGTATTTTAGTAGCCTTTTCAGATAGTTGTGGGTATTCTTCTCTAATACCATACTGAAACTCAACAAATGGTAGTTTCTTAATGGTACATACGTGGAATTTGAAAGTATAGCAGTGAAATTTTTCCTATTCTATTATACCAACCTACTCAACTAACTTGCACTTTAAGTGGATCTTTTACCCATGCATGATTTTGTAACACATGAATTTGTCATTTGGAAAAAAGTGTTTCATTGCCTTATGCAGGTCTTCCAAATGATTCACATTTTATTATAAAATATAAAAACATCTCATTCATTAATATCACCACTAATCTCGTCAAGAAAGTTTATGGATAGGAAAGCTGCCAACCTCATATCAAGCGCAAGCTGTCATACAGACATGTTTTCCAAAATTTGAATTTTCTCTGGAAAGCTTTCATTTTATCAGTGGCAATAAATACTATCAGTTGCTATCCTTGAAATGACAAGCTCATTTCATTGATTTTCCAGAAAATGTCTGGCAAATACTAAGCCTGAGTAAGCACAATGGTCTTCATTTTATTAACTTCATTTTATTTTATCCAGTTGCTCTTTCAAGTAAGAACCGTGTTCTGTGAAGGAGGCAGCTGGTTCAGTCGGCCACTCAGTCACACGCGTGCTCTTCCTTCGACAACTGTCACAGTTTGGAACACAGCCAAAGAGCGACTGTGCATTTCCCATTTCATCAGCCAGAGCGTTTAAGACATGTATGCAAGGGGTGAGATTTAATTACACTATATCATTTTTACTGCTTCATCAAGGACATTCATAATTGAGATTGGCTCTTCTTTTTCTGTACATGCATGACTACTAATACCTACTAATACCATTTGTACCACTGCCCAGATTTGTGCTAAAACACCCGCAGTCTTCCCACAAAATGATAACCCCAGAGAGACAAGCACACCATCTCAATACAACTTGTAAAATACTTGTGACCTCTCGGAACCCCTGAAAGCCTCTTGGGGACCCCAGGAGTCCATGGACTACATTGGAGAACTGTTGGTTTAAGACATCCCATGAACAGCCCAGGTATGCAGAGCCTGGTCTCCAGACAATGAGGAAAGCTGATAAACTCACTTGTGGGCACCCAAGTCTAGAAGAGGGAAGAAATATTCAGAGAGAATCCAAGAAGAAATAGCAGGAAATGACCAGAGGACATTTAAGCTAGATAGATGTGTCAGTTATCAATTTATTGCCTCTCAGTTCCAAATGCACCCTTAAATACATGCTCCATGAGGACAGGAGGAATTTCTTTAAGCATTTCTTCTTTAATGTGAGCACAAAGTTGGGCTTCCTCAGTAGAGAGCATGGAGGGACACTGCAGGAGGAAGAGGAGGTTCTCTTGCTGTCTGAGTGTGGGCTGGGAGGCAGCAGGGTGCGAGGGCAGCCATGGAGCCACCCCAGCTGCAGGCTCAGAATGCAACCCTTCCGGCACCTTGTAGCCTCCGCCTGGTGATGACCTGTCCACAGCGCTCTCGACACAGAAACCAAAGCCCCCACTTAGCTCATGGGCAGCCGGTCTAAGGCTGGGGTGTGCACACAAATCTGTCGCTCACTTTGCCACGTGGCCAGAAGGCCTCCTGCCCTGCTGACACCTGGATCTCGCTGTCCCTCTATGCCACTGATGCTGACTGCATCTGGAGAGTGGCCTGCCGCTTGCCCAGACCAGCTCCGGTCTAACCAAACCTGTGAATTTCTATGCCGAGTTCTGATCCCCTTCCAAGTCTGTCCTTCCTTGGCTAGTCTCCCTCAGCCCTAGTGCACCATATAGTTTCCTTATATATAATGGTTACTCTTTTATCATAGTTAATATTTCTTCATGTTAAACTTCTTCTGTTTAACCTATGTAGTTTTCCTCTCCTGATTGTACCCAGACTACATCAGATGCTGAAATGCCTGGTATTTCAAAATGCAATATTTTTATGTTCTTTGCCTTCTTTAAAAACCTGCAAGGTTAAGCCCTAAATGAAGTATTAAGAAAGAAACCTCAATTTTCCCCAGAAAGCTTATTAAGTCATTTCATTTTTTTGTTGCTTTAGCCCATGAAACCTGTCCAGGAAGACTCAAATGGTTAAACAATTTTGTTAAGCGGACAGATAAAAATTCTACAGCAATGGAGCTGTAACTAACCTCAGGGATGCTACAGTCCAGCTCTTTCTTTTTACTGATAAAGAAATAGGCCCAGAAAGGTTAAGTGACTTGCCCATGGTGGCACAACTGTCCCGTGGCAGAATCAGGGACAGGACTCCTGACTCCTGGTTCCTAGTTGTCCATTCCACCAAGCTGGCTGGGGTCTTACAGAAAAGGGTGGCAAAGTGGCAAAGGCCACACCAAGAGGACCTTCACTGAACATAAAGTGGCTCATCTATATAACACTAAACTGGTTCGTAGCCCATAAAAGAGAAAGAATTTTTCTTTATAATAACAAGACTTGCAGCAGTCCATTTTTTTCTTGTTAGTGCAAGTCAGACAATATTCCTTATTATGACTATTTTTTAAATACCAAATGGTCTGTCCTTCCAGTGATTTGTTTAGTAAGCCTTCCATCAGCAGGGGTGTGACTGGGAGGTTTGTGGCCCACGTGAGGACAGGGAGGTCTACCCCTGAGGAAATCAATGTTCCACAAAAGATCCAACTCACTAGAGTCACGCAGGCATTTTTCATTCGATAAACAGGTAACAAGTATGCATTTGAGGTTTCAGAGAACTTCAGCATTTATCTAAAATCAAACATAAAGACTGAATCAGCTCTATGCAGACACCTGCCTGTACAATGTGACATGAAGAATTCCGGGTATATGAGTCAGGGTTCTTAGAGGACTAAAAGCAACAGGATGTGTCTATACACACACACACAAACACACACACGCACACACACACACGCACATCCTGTTGTATCTACTATATATAAAGGCATATACACATCCTATGTTTATATTATATAATAGATTATATATTTTAATACTGTTATTTATATAAATATATAAAGAGAGAAAGAGAGGAGGTGGGGAGAGAGAGAGATTGAGTGAGTAAGAAAGATTTATTGTAAGGAGTTGGCTCACACTATCGTGGGGGCTTGGTGGAGCCCCAAGTGTGCCGGGCAGGCCGGCAGGGGAGAGCTGCAGTCCAAAGGCAGAGTGCTGGCAGAATTCTCTCTTCCTCAGAGGAAGTCAGTCTTTGTTTTATGAGTTCCATCCACACTATAGAGGACAATCTGCTTTACCCCAAGTTCATCAATTTAAATGTTAATCTCATCCAAAACACACCTTCACAGAAACAACTAGAATAATGTTTGACCAAATGTCTGGGCACCATGGCCCAGATAAGTTGTCACATGAAATGAACTATTACACCAGGTGAATTTAAAAATATTACTTGAGACAGGTGAGCCATTAATCCAGTGTCTGTTATCAGCATCTTAGCTTATCAGAAGGTTTTATAAACAACCGAGTATGGCTGTGTACACATCCCCTCCCAGATGAACCTGTAGGCCCCGTGCCCTGTAGGCTACTCTGCTCCAGTCTCTGACTGACGGAGCAGGGTCAGTGGTGCCTTTGACCCTGAGTGACTGGCCTGGTGTGATGGCGGCTTTGGGCCCAAGGCTGCCTACAGCTTCCCATGCTGCAAAACATCGCTGTGCTTGAGCCCTCTTGGGGGTGTCCTTCAGCCTACCTTGAGCTCTGTGTTAGTCTCCACTGAGTCTCTATTCACCCTCCCGTCCCTCCACCCTCTGAGAAAGGACTGCCCTTTCCAACTCAACACCAAGGCCCCTGCTCCCAGCCCTTCGTCCCACCCCCACATGGCTTTTTTCCTATTCTTTCATGTTCAACTATTTGAATAAGTGAATGGGTCTCTTTTAAACCTCTTGTCAGTCCTGCTTCTGTTTAATAACCTCTTCTGAAATAGCTCTCTGTCAATCTCTTTCTGGCCTAAGCAATTCTTTTTTGCTCTCCTTGGGTTTTAATCCTACCTAATAATGTCTCTCTTGCAGCTAAAACTTTTGATGATCCCTTTTCTTAAAGTCAGCCCTCTGCAGCCTCCCTCATCCCCTGGTGCCTCTCACGTGGCAGGGCCAGCTGCATGGGCACGCCGTCTGCGCAGTTGCGTGGGGCCCCACACTGGGCTTCATGCTCTGCTGTTGCTGTCTTGAAATTCTTAATAATGTTTGAACAAAGGGTCCCTCATTTTCATTTTGCAGTTGGCCCCTCACATTATGCAGCAGGTCCTGCATGTGGCCTACTTGTTCCTCTTCCTGACCTTTGCCCTCAGCTCACTGTTCTTCCCTCTCCATGTATGGTACCCTTTGGAGAACATGATTATCTACTCCTGTTCATCTATCTAATCATGTTCCTGAGAACATGATTATCCTCCCCAAGTTAGTGATAACTCTGGCTTCTAGACCTATAAACATGCTATTTACCTCTGAGTTAAGAAAAAAAAAAGAGAGAGAGAGAGAAAAGAAAGAAAGAAAGAGGGAGGGAGGGAGGGAAGAAGGAAAGAAGGAAAAGAAGGGAAGGAAGGGAAGGGAAGTCAGAGAAGGAAAGGAAAAAAAGGGAAAATGTTGAAATGCTGCAGGACTTGCTTGGTTCAAGTATCCCTTGTTATTAATAGTTCCAGTTCCTAGCCCATCTCACTCCAATGTTATATATTATTCTATAATTTGTCTCATTTCAATGAAATATTTTGCCAGTTATTAGATATCTGAGGTTTTCTTATGAGTAAAAGTCAGACGATATGCCCTATTGTTATTATTTCTTAATAACAAATGGTCTGTCCTTCCAACATAGTTGCTATGTTCCATTAGCATGAATATGACTTAGTGATTTTTTTCTTATGAAACTCTCAGAACCCAGTAAGTGTTCAAGAAATATAAGTTTGACTGCCTTGGTATGTCTTCCAAGTGGCTCCATCATGCTTAGGAGGGCAGAATGGCTCTTGACATAGGATCATAAACCTGCACCATGCCTTAGGATGTCCCAAAGGCCAAACATCTGCCTCTCAGTTTGGCTCTTTCTGCTCATTAGTGCAGGTGTAATACTTAACAGCTAAACTCCATCTAGAAGCAGACTTCAGTCCTCAACTTCACAGAATTCTGTGGCGCAGTGTCAAGGGCTTGGTATTGAGCCATGCAGACCTGGGTTCAAATTCCAGCCCTGTCACCAACCAACTGAGCTGTGTGTGAAAGACGTATTTTCCCAAAAAGGCTATAGCACTATTTCCAATCCTATGAGCTCTCCATAACCTTGCCAAGTCCCCAATTGGAGGTGGAGTCTATCTCTCTTTTTCTTGAAATCAGGCAGGTCTTTGTGGTTGCCTAGATGAATAGAATATGGCAGAAGTGACACAGTGTGTGACTTCTGAAACTAGGTCATAAAAAGTGATATAGCTTCTGTCTGGCCTTCACTCTTTTTTGGGATGCTTTCCCTGGTAACCCAGCCACCATGTTGTGAGGAAGCCCAAAGCACGTGAAGAGGCATTGTGTAATATTCTGGCTGACAAACCCAGCTAAGTTCTCAGATGATGACAGGTTGCATGGACAGCCAGACATGTGAATGTGTGAAACATCAGATGATTCCAGCCCTCAGCTTTTGAGCTGTCCCAAAAGACATCTAGCAAAGTAAAATTAGCCATTCCTACCAAACCTAGGCCAAACTACAGGCTCATGAGAAAAATAAATGTTTCCATTGTTTAAAGCCACTAAGTTTTGGGGTGGTTTGTAGCTCAGCAGATAATTCACATATATACACTTAGCCTCAGGTTTCTTATCTTCAAATTGGGGACAGAAATATCTACCTTGCAGGGTTTTTATATGGATGGAGGATAACACGTATAAAACACATGGTATTCACTTTATAAATTTACAGCTATTGTTATTATGACCACAGAAGACAAACATTTAGGAAGAGCTCATTAAACATCCCTATTTATGAAATGCTATGCCTTATGAAGAGTCAGTAGAACTCTCTTGGAGGGCACAAAAGTTCAACAATACCTTTTGTGTATGAAGCAATAAATTTAATAGCAAAAGCAAACACAGAGAGAACTACAGCCACCATACGCTGGCCAGACAAAAGTGATCCTAAACTAGGTCAGTCATGCATTTACCATGAAGGGAGATAGGAAAAATGACTCATATTTGGTTAGCTCTTGGTACAATGATAGTCACACGCATGTCTGTTCTCTATAAGGCCATTGAGTTTCTGTGCAAAGCAACATTCTGTAACCAATTTTTTTTTTTTCAAATAGTTCAGGAGCCAAAGACAAGAAGGGCTGAACCCAAGGAAGACAGATGGATATAACTGAGGGATGAGGTCTGTCACGGATTCCTGGCGGTTTTCTATTGAAGTCCAGTGGAAGACTTTGTGTTCTTTCAACATCTGAGAACTTTTGTCACAAATATTTAAGGGACTGTCATGCTATTCTTTAGTCCTGATTATGGCTATCAGTGCTTGGATCATGAAAGCTGAAAGCTGGAATTCTTCCACCTTAGAAATATACTTAAACACAGGAAACCAAAGAGTGATACAAATCTACAACCTCAAATACACAGAACTCCTTCCCATGTGGGTTTAATTTGCAGAAGAGGTCTTCTCACTTAAGCCTCCCTTGGAGAATCCCAGTCCTGATGGAGGAAACATGGTTTCCACTTAATTAGGGCACTGTCAAAAGTTTTGATTTCCTCCCTTGATATATTTTTTTATTTGTTGTCCAAGATATTATGGAAATTAGTTCTAGCTCTTGCTCATGAATCCATTTACCCTACATTCAAGGAATGAGCCAGGAATCCTATAATCTTCATACCAAACAAGGATATCTTGCCATTGAGCTCTGCTTCTCTTACAAAGGTTGGTGTTTGGGATCCTGACATAGCTGAGATTCCTCATTACTCATCTTCTCCTCTGCTCTGGTTGTCTGAATGCTGAGTTTGGAATATAGCATCTTAATAGGATAAGCTGGTCTGGAAAGACTTTAGAGACATCCCCAAATCTGCCATCTTCCAAAACATAGCTCAGTAATCACTCATCAACCCAAAACTCAAATATGACAGATTAAAAGCTTATGGCACTAAAATCAAATCTGAGTCATGAGATTTATTAATTAGGGTCACTTAAATCTGAGGCCCTCGGAAAAAATTTTTGCAAAATTAGTATTTTGTAATATGTCAACAAAGTATGTTTATAGAACTTAAAAATTCCACTCAAATATTCATTGTGAAAAATGATATACCCAGGCTCCTCTCTCAGATACTCTGATTTAATTAGTCTGGAGTAGGGCTCAGACATCAGAATTTTTGCCCTCATAGTTGTCTAGGTGATTGTAATGTTCAGCCAGGACTGACAACTTCTGATCTAGAGGTGCTCACAAGTGGGGATGTGCAATAGAATCACCCATGGAGTTTGTTAAAAAATAAGAATTCTATAAGAAGAGGTTGGAAAAACTCTTATGGATATTGGCTTAGGCAAAGAATTTATGAAGAAGACTTCAAAGGCAATCACAGCAACAACAAAAATAAACAAAATGGGACCTGATTAAATTTAAAAGCTTCTGCACAGCCAAGGAAACAATCAGTAGAGTGAATAGACAACCTACAGAAGGGGAGAAAATATTTGCATTCTATGCATCTAATAAAGGGCTAATAACCAGCATCTACAAAGAGTTGCAGCAAATCAGAAGAAAACATCAAACAACCCCATTTAAAAGTGGGCAAAAGACATGGACAGAAGCTTTTCAAAATAAGATAGACTAATGACCAATAAGCATATGAAAAAATGCTCAATGTCTCTAATCATCAGGAAAATGTAAATCAAAACCATAATGCGATATCACCTAACTCCAGTGAGAAGGCTTTTATCAAAAAGCCCCAAAATGACAGATGCTGGTGTGGAT
This sequence comes from Varecia variegata, assembly GCA_028533085.1. Classification (NCBI taxonomy): domain Eukaryota; kingdom Metazoa; phylum Chordata; class Mammalia; order Primates; family Lemuridae; genus Varecia; species Varecia variegata. The sequence continues at coordinate 84,739,512 of CM052441.1, read as the reverse complement.
GCAGAAAGGAACACTTATACACTGCAGATGGGACTGCAAACCAACGCAGCCTCTATGGAAAATAGTATGGAGATTACTCAAAGAGCTACAAGTAGACCTGCCATTTGATCCAGCAATCCCACTACTGGGTATTTACCCAAAGGAAAAAAAGACATTTTTTAAAAAAGACACTTTCACTCAAATGTTTATAGCAGCAGAATTCACAATTGCAAGGATGTGGAAACAACCCAAGTGCCCATCAACACATAAGTGGATTAATAAAATGTGGTCTATGTATACCATGGAGTTCTACTCAGCCATAAAAAAAGGTAGTGAACTGATACCCTTTGGAACAACTTGGATGGAACTGGAGACCATCCTTTTAAGTGAAGTATCACAAGAATGTAAGAACAAAAAAAATATGTATTCACTACTAAATTGAAACTTACAGATCAACACTCATGTACACATATGGTAGTAAAATTCAACAGAAATCAAGCAGGTGGCATGGGGAAGGAGAGGACGAGTAAATTCACACCTAACAGGTACAATGCGCACTATCTGGGTGATGGACACACATAACATTGACTCAAATTGTACAAAAGCAATTCATGTAACCAAAACATTTGTACCCCCTTAATATTCTGAAATAATACATAAATGAATAAATAAATAAATAAACAAAGAAACAAAAGTGTTCCCCAAGTCCACTGTAGACACAGAATCAGAGTCTCTGGGCTTGGGACATGTGTGACAGACAGGACCAGAAACTGGAGCACTTGGACATTGTTTCTCCCTACTTTTTTTGTTGACTGTTTGCTTATCTAAACTGGAAACTCCTTCACATCCTGCCCCCCTGCCCCTCCCACCCCTCCTCCATGCTGTTCTTCCCCACCTCTGGTCCCCGCATCTGCCCTGAAAGAAGTGCACCACTTTGAGTTGTTCAGGGAACAGAGAGCACATTTCAGATAAAGACATCTGGAAAACCTCAAGTTGATGCAGCCACAAACAATGCTATCTGATACCGGTATGGTCACATCTCCACGCAGCACTCTGAAGCTCTGCCTGAGGGTGACAGAGAGCACTGGGACTGGGTCCAGAAACCCTGGCCACTGGGCTCAAGGTCTCATGTGGTCAGTGCAGCCACAGGCCATATGTCCTCAACCATGTTTCCGCTCTCCAGCCACTTTCCTCCAGAGCAATGGCTAGAAACGTCGCGTCTTTGAACATGCAGGTTCCCCGTAGAGCCCTGTTCGGGCTCTCCTGGCTGTGTGGAGCACTGGGAGGCTTCAGCTCTGCTCTCAACCACAGGCGGCCACCTGGCCTCGTGGGCAGGGACCCGCACTGCCCAAGGAGTGTCTTCACTAAGGGTCTGCCTGGTGCCAGAGACTGGGAGTGTAGTGATGAGTGGGACGTGGTCCTCTCTTGAGAAGCCACACCCATGGCATCGTGAGATGATGGCCAGGTCAGAAGTGAAGTGTGCAGTGATGGAGCATGGGTGGAGGGGAACACAATGGAGCCCCTTAAGGGTCCAGGGAAGGGTTTGAGGCAGCAACAATGCTTAATGTGAGCCTTGAAGGTTAGACAGTTTATTCAAGTAAAGCAGTGGGTAAGGGCCGGGCAGAATGGCAGCACAGGCACAGGCCTGGAGGCTGGACTACACAATGTGGGTGTGCAGGGAACAGCAAGCAGGCGGACTTGCCCTTCATGTTGTGTCAGGGGAATCCATGCAGGAATCCTCCAGTTCCCGTTCTGAGGACCACAGCCCCAGTCACAGGCAAAGCCACAAGGCAGTCAAATGCCATCTGCTGGGGGCCCCTATATCCCCTGGTCAGCTACCCCTACCATCATGGGTCTCAAACCCCCTCAGCCACCCTTGGCCAACAAGCCTCTCCCCACACCCGTCTCAATGCTGGCTGTGAAAGCATTCACATTTAAGTATGAATTGTCAATAATTTCTCAGCACTCATTCCTTGGCGGTAGGGGATACTTCTATTTATCATGGCCCAGATGTGAGCAAAGGCGATGAAGCTCCAATGGAGGAATGATTGAGTTTCGGGCCTCTGCCAGAAGAGGAGTGAAGAAGTGGAAAGAAGGAGGAAGGGTAACAGTAGCTTCCTGGAGGTCTTGAAACCAGACAGGTAGGCTTTTTCCTATTATATCCTATGTGAGATCCAGCCAGCCTGTTACCTCTGCAACTCACAGGGACTAGCTTACATAACAGTGCCCCAGGCCATAGGGTGGGCATTCTTATCACAAAGTTGCTTTAAATACGCATTTAAAATTCTCTATTTAAAATTAGTCCAGGGCTGGTTGGAAGGGCAAGACGTCAAAAACAACATAATTTTTGACATCAATTTGGAAATGGGAGACTATAGGAATGTTTTGGCTTTGCCTTTAATATGAGTGCTATGAATTAGGAATAGTTACTATACATTTTCCAGTAATCATGTAGTAAGACCCTAGCTAGGATGTTTGGAGAAGCAGGATGTTCCCTGGTGAATAAGAGTTCCTTGGGTAGCCCCCTAAGCAAGAGAGGGCAGTGTGATAAAGAGCAGAGGACTACGAGTCCCGAGTTCCAGACCTGGTTATGGCAGAGTTGTGTGGTCTTGGGCAAGTAATTTCTCTTCTCTGGGCCTTGATTTTATTATGTATCAAGTGGGGAATTAGTAGAGATGGTCTTGAAAGACACTCTAAAACATTCCTAAAATGTGACTAGGAGAAGGTGGACATCACGGAGTCTTTTCTTTGCATCTAAGAATTCCAATGTCTCGACAGGGGCTCCATGAGCTGGGACGGTCCTCAGCTCCCAGCACCATGCCTGGCTCCCGGCACAGGCTGGAGAGACGTTTGCTCAGACAGGAAGTTAGTGGTGTTCCATCCTGGAAAGGCAGGCGGGGGTCTGCGGGGCAGGGGCCAGCGCTGTTGGTTGGAGGGGAAATGAGGCCATAAAAAACCACCTGTGACCACCTTTGCTGCCAGGCTTTGTGTCCTCACATCTTTCCTGAAGCATCTTATTAGCATGTTGGCTTACAGAGCAGTTGAAGAAGCATCCCTTTTGGAACGCTGCCCCCCCCAACCCCCCCAGCAGGTCTCTCAAGCTTCATCCAACCCCCTCATTTTTAAGACTAGGCCACTTGAGGTCCAAAGAGTTCAGATGGCTTTTTCCAGGCTGCACAGACAGATGATCAGTGGGAGTGGAGTTTGCAGTTGAATGGAGATGGCCGAAATCTCAGTCAAAACCATCAAGGTATGTAACTTAGACCCCATCACGGAAGAAGAATTCTGGTTATTGTAGGATATGGATTCGAATCAAGGTTTCTTCCAGTTTAATGTGGAGGGTTTCCTCAAGGTAAAGACAAGAAGCCCGAGTCCTGCTGCAGCTCCTGAGCCCCCGAGAAGTATAGTAGTATCTGTAGGGACATCCTTCCTCTCTATATCCCTCCTCCTCCTCCCAGGGGGACTGGGAGGATTCCGGGAGATAGCAGCAGTGAGCTGGGGGGCAGTGGCTGGCCGACAGAAAGCACTCAGCATCAAAGCTGTCTTCATGGTCACTTTGCCCTCTGGGCCCTTCCCTCTTTCCTCCCTCTCACCACCCCCAAGCAGCACACTAAAGGCCACAGGTCTGGGGAGAGTCTTTCTACGCCACCCTGCAACAGGGAAACGTTCCTACCAGCCAAGTGCCCCTGCCACGTGAGCCCACCCACCTAATTTCTTTGGAGCTTCTTTAGAGCTTACCGTGAAGACCATAGCCCTCGATGATTCTATCTTCTGCTTTAGAAGGGGGCTTTTACCAGCAGCCTCACAGCCACAGACATAGACACTGCGCTCAGTTTTGTGCAAGGAGACCCAATTTCATTTTCTCTGCCTTGAAAAAAAATCAATCTGAACTTGCTCTCGGCCGAGTCCCATGGTCAAGCTCAGGCCGAGCTATAATTGCAAAGGAATCTGTCTTTTGTAATCTCCCAGGCCAAAGGGGGAAATTAAAACCTTTTCCAGATGGCAGACTAAGATAGGAAAGGTTCTCTTTATTGTACTCCCATAAAAAAATAAAAAAAAAAAAACCTACCCCAGTAATTATGCCACACACACAAGAGTCCAGGTCATCACCCAGGAAGCCACAACCTGAGATGAAGGAGTCAGTATTTCTCTTTAGAAAGGGAATTTTTCCAAGACCTACCATATTTTCTTTCGCAAGGTCACCTGCAGTTACAAGAGACAGATTGCCCACCCTGCTTTCTGCCCGAGTGGGAGTGAGAAGACCTGTGTGCTGGTCCCAGTTGTTCTGCAAGATAAATGTGCCCTTGAGCAAGTTGTCACCCCAGTATGGCATTCTGCATCCTCACCTGTAAAATGAAGGGGCGACTGGATAATGCCTAAGTCTAAACTCTCTGATGCTCACTTGTTCAGGCACAATAAGTGAGACATGATCCTTGCTTGTGAAGAGCTCTAATATAAATTCTCCTCTTCGTGTCTAGGAGAAAAAACTGAAAGTGGCCTTATAAAAACACAAAACTACTCCATCTGTTGACCCCAAAATACGTGAGGTGCAGAAACTGTTCTTTCCTCCTACTGGATCCTTTCTGTAAGTCTCAGAATTTGGTATAATGCTCTCAGGGCACTCAAGTTGACAAGCACAAAAAAAATATGTTTTAGTTTCCATATCCTAATGCTAATATCCACAGAGTAGATCCCTCGGATCAACAATTCGGTATATTAGAAAATGTGAAAATGTGAAAATGTGTTTCCAGTTCTAACAGAGATTGTTCCAACCATAGGTCTACAGTAGAAACTTATGTAATGGCTGATAGTTATCAAAGCATATCACTTGCACCTCCATTTAGTTTGAAGGTACCAAATAGGGTAGTTATACCTGTTTTTTAAAAATTGGACTATGGTCATCTCCTCCCCATCCCAACCCCCACCAAACTATTTCACCATTGTAAGCCCTGCAAGCTGCCCTTTACGAGCAAGACCTATCCAAGAAAGGAAGCAGGCTATTGTTGGGCTATGTTTAGAACAGACAATATTAAGTGACAGCCTTCAAGTATTAATAGCAGATAAACTTCTAGATCCTATCTAATGTTTAGGATCAGCTCCTTCAAACGATCTTTTGATGGAGGCTCAGGAATGGCAAAGAAGGGTTTCAACTTGGGCTTCTTCTCCCAACTGTTGAAGGAGGCTGCTGGAAATATGATGTAGAAAATTCTGAGGTCTCAACTGGGATCAGTGGGACAGAATGTCGGTGTCATCTGGTAATTACATGTTTTATTTATGATGCCAACTTTAGATGGAATTATGCTGACACTTCCACACAGAGGGAAGAGGTCTGCTGTAGAGTTAGAAGCTCTGGGGCAAACCTAAAATGAGAAGCACAATTTTCCCTTATGTTCTGCCATTTAGCTCTTACACACCTTCCTGTAACATGATTTTTTTCTACTAAGTCATAAAACAGATCCTGGTTTCTCTTCTCAGATGTGATACATTTGGGGCCAGATTCATTCTAGTTGTTCAAAATGTAACTGCAGGCCAGGCGCGGTGGCTCACGCCTGTAATCCTAGCCCTCTGGGAGGCTGAGGCGGGAGGATTCTTTGAGCTCAGGAGTTCGAGACCAGCCTGAGTATGAGCGAGACCCTGTCTCTATTAAAAATAGAAAAAAATTAGCTGAACAACTAAAAATATATACAAAAAAAATTAGCCGGGCATGGTGGTGCATGCCTGTATTCCCAGCTACTCCGGAGGCTGAGGCAGAAGGATTGCTTGAGCCCAGGAATTTGAGGTTGCTGTGAGCTAGGCTGACACCATCGCACTCTAGTGTGGGCAACAGAGTGAGACTCTGTCTCAAAAAAAAAAAAAAATGTAACTGCATGCGAGGACCACAGCCTCAGAGACAGACCATGGGGCAAAATAGAATCAAGGCCTTAGAAACAAATTTAAGTACAGCATATGATCATTAAGGGTTTTTGCCCTATGGCACTTGCAGTTATGTGACTGGCTTCGAGGAAAGCATTTCTTCTCTCTATCCTTTCACTTGGAAAATAACAAAAAAACAGAAGATGGCTTGAAGTGGCCTCAAAGCTCTCTCTCTCTCATCTTTAATTGAGAATAGCAACAGCTGTCCCCCTGCTTCACACAGGATCAAAGGAGATGATGCGTATGCCAGCGCTCTGGAAGGATGAGGCACACTAATTGAGCCTACAACCCCACACCCTTCTTCATCAGCGGGTTGAAACTGTAGCTAGAATACAATGTCCCACAGCTCTTCAGTCCCCTTGGGAAAACGAACATGAGTCCAACTCTGAGTCTCAACTCTGCCCCATTAAGAGCTTTCTATCTCTGCCCCAGAACTCCCAGCTGTAGCCCTAAAAGGAACCATTTTCTCGATGGGAGGAAATTCTAGGTTGTCCACAGCCTTACTGCTCAAAGTAGGTCCACAGACCAGCAACGTCAGCATTGCCCAGAGGCTTGTTAGAAATGCAGATTCTCAGGCCCACCCCACACTGAGTCAGAATCTGTATTTTTAATAAAATCTCCAGGTGACTGATGCCTATTAGTGGTTGAGAAGGCTGGTCTTCAGAACCTTTGGAAGACAAAGGCCTCATATAGCAACAATCCAAAGATCTCCATAACCAATGTGCTGGGTCAGTGATACCCAGCTTTTCTTTTCTTTTTTTTTTTTTTTTTTGAGACAGAGTCTCACTCTGTTGCCTGGGCTAGAGTGCCATGGCGTCAGCCTAGCTCACAGCAACCTCAAATTCCTGGGCTCAAGCAATCCTTCTGCCTCAGCCTCCCAAGTAGCTGGGACTACAGCCATGCACCACCATGCCAAGCTAATTTTTTGTATATATTTTTAGTTTTCCAGCTAATTTCTTTCTATTTTTAGTAGAGACGGGGTCTCGCTCTTGCTCAGGCTGGTCTCGAACTCCTGAGCTCAAACAATCCTCCCGCCTCAGCCTCCCAGAGTGCTAGGATTACAGGCATGAGCCACCACGCCTGGCCCCAGCTTTACTTTTATATTTAAAAAGTATATCTAGATTTCACATTGACTCTTGTTTAGGAAAAAAAAAATCTCTACCCTTATTCATAGTAATCGGGCCCTACTGGGTTCTAAAAATATCAGAAAATCTCAGCCAAATTTCTGTACCTAGAGCGGAGGGGCAGCCTTTTTGCAAATAACAATGGCAGACAGGTGCTGAAAGCGAGCGCTGCCGCTGAAACCAGAGCCAGGGTTAAATTATTTACTGAAATTCCATGACTTGGCTTGTCTGTTAGAAGACAGCCAAGCCTCGAGTCACTGAGCATGTTCACCCTGCGCAGGCCCCGTCCTGCACCCGCTGAAGTCACCTGCCTCCTTGCCCATGGAGCCAGTCAGAGTCGGACCCTTGCCCCAGGGGTTAAGTTATGGAAACCTGACATGGCATGGTTAGTGAACCCGGCTCTCTGAAAGAGCCAGGAGCAAGGCCCGCTGCTGAGCAGTGCAGAGGCCTGGCGGGCTTGCTGTCTGCAAGCCCCAGTGCATGCATAGAAAGCCTGCATGTTGCGGAAAAACGAGAAAGGAGATATGTTGCAGCTAGCTCTTTTTTTTTTTCTTTTTTAATAAACATCCTCTGTCTCAGGGTTTCTACTTGTATAATGGAGAGAAATGGTTTTTTGTTTGTTTATTTGTTTGCTAACCAACATACCTATATATATATACATATATATATATATATATCAAGGATTAAACTCTATAGACATATTTTCCTTTATAATCACGAATATTTGATCCTCCAAAGCAAAATACTATAAATAACATGTGCATTGAGAGCAGAATTGTTGATTAGAGTATGATATAGTCATATTATGGAACAGTATACAGCTACCAAGGAGCATAAATTGGATTTTTGTGTATTATTCTGGAGGGAGTGTCATGGTAGGAGAAAAAGTCAATTCACAAAGTAATGTGAATAGTGTGATCCCTATTTTTATTTAAAAACAAAACCCTATATGTGTTCATGAATGTGTGTGTGTGTGTGGGGGTGTGTGTGTGTGCAACAGAAGGAGAGGAGTTGAGGGCAGAGCTTCATACTGACAGTACCAGTTTCTTCAGGAGGGGGCATGTGAAGAAAGAGTCTTAAAATTTTCTTTATGTGGTTTCAGGCAAGGAAATGTCTGCAATCCTTCAGATCAGATATGTTTCAAAATTCAAAATATTTTGTAATGTAGAAAGGTAACGTGTGTGTATGTATACGTGACCCCAGCCCCACCCCCAGCAGGGTCTGGGGCACCATGTTGTACTCAAGTCCATGAACATTTCTGCAGAACTAGTGAGGCAAACAGAGACAACAAATCACCTCTAAGTGAACATCCACAAATTTATGAAAGAACTTTCAGTTTTCAGAGCTTTTTAAATTTCAGGATTACAGATAAAGGATTGTGGAACTATATATTTATTTAGGGTTTGACTTAACACAATGATCATGTATTTGTAACTTTAAGACAAGTAAAGTAAAATAAGAAAAAATGAAGGGGCACCCCCCTCTGATAAACCCTCGGGAACTTTGCTTGTGCCTCAAAAGGCTCTGATTTAGAACCTGAGAGTGACCGAGGATGCAGCTTTGGTGAAACGCATTGGAGAGTTGGCCAGACCCGTGGATTTGAGACACTAGCAAATTCAAGCCTGCTGGCCTGTCATGTAGCAGATACAGGGTAATAAAAAATAAGATGAAAGAAATATTTTTAACAAGATTGAAAGTAACTTAGGTGCTGAGGAGTAATCAGCTCCTAAAATGATGCCCATGCAGCTCATGTCATTCTATATGCAAATGAAACAAAAGTATTTCTGTCCCGAGTTAAAATGCATATTGTGTGAGGTCAGCAGGGAATGTCCAACATATGTACAGATGGCGTCCCCGGAGCACAGGTGCTAGTGATGCCCTCAGATTCTCACTGGGGCAGGAAAGCACTTTGGTCTAGGTCTCTATCCATCTAGACATTTCTTTTAAGTACATAGTTATGTTGTTGATCTTAAAAATATCATCAATGGTGCCATGAATCCAAGTATCTCAAATTACAATGAACAAAACATTATTTTAAGCATCATTCTCAAAGTTGCAAGTGCTGCACAACCTGAGCCAAGTCAGTTGGAGCCTTCATTTCTCTTACTATAAAATGGGGGTATGGTACCATTCACCACCCTCACTTGAAAAATATGTACAATAAAATTAAAAAGTGCTTAAAAGTCTTTGGATTAATGCATATTGTAAGTGATACATGGCCTATTTGTCTGTTATGGAAGTGAACGATTAGGACCTGAATGTCACAAAGGGAATGTAAATGATTAGTGGTAGAAAAACCACCAGGCTGGGAGTCAAAAATCCTGGGTTCTGGTCCAGATGCTCCCCAAGTAAGTGGGGACTTCTAGGACCTCTGACACCTGCCTTGCCCATCACTGAGAGTGACAGTGAGTGTCAAATGAGACCACGTGCATGGGAAGGGCTCTGATCATTGAAAGTGGCTACAACTTCCAACCACTTATGGAAAGATGAAGATTAATATAACAAGAATATACATAAGGCAGAATGGAATAAATGATAAATTAAATCCCAGTAATGTGTTCCACATATCCAGAGAAGCAGTGTTTACTACTGGGTGGGATACTGGGAAAGCGCCCTTTCATTTTCACCATTTCCTCTCTGGATTTATTTTTTGTCCGCTTGTTTATTTGTCTGTTAAATGCACAGGGTAACCAACCATCTCAGCTTGCCTGGCACTGAGGGGATTTCAGGACTGGGAAGGTCTCTGACAAACCTGGATAAGTTGGTCACCTATAGATGCACATTTCTACTTTCACATTTGAGGACAAACATAAATCCTTACACTTAATAAACTCATGCATATAATGCTCATGCATGGACAGATTTCATTCACTTCAAAGCAGATTGGAAATGTCCAAAAAATCCCTCTTAGTACTTTTGGTTCATCACATTACAATTTTATCCTTCATTGGATCAGATGTAGCAATCCTAAGTATTAATGATCACTCCAGACTCTGTTTAAATGTTTAAATAGGTGAAGTACATTGCAAGTGGCTCAGACCTATGAGTTTCCCTAACGTAAGTAGAATAGATAAAAGGCAGCTAGTCAGAAAACAATAACAACAACAAAAGGTTTTATTTTGTTGTTGATGCCTTCTGGGGCTGGATTTTATGTGTGTGCTGGGTGTTTGCAATGTGCACTTAATATTCTCATATTTCTTTCACTTTTCACTGCTGAATGAGCAGTATGGTTCAAACAGATCTGCCCACATATCAAAAGAGGAAATTATTTCCTTTTAGGGCTTTGTTTTTTGCAAAGAAGCTGTATTTGCATTATGTGATGATTTATAATAAATTTTGTAATAAATATTTATTTTAAATAAACAGATCGGGTGATTGCTTTTATTCTACCTATGAATAATAGGGATTGTGCCAACTTTTTCATTCTTAATTTTTGACCCTGGGACCTTTTGGATTTTGCATCCCTCTTCCTCTGACAACAATTCCAGCTTCTTGCAGTGAACCATAAACCTCATTTTACCAACTGGCGCTCCAATCTTTAATGACAACCATATTGTAAGTATTATCCCTGCATGAAAATTATAATGAATCAAAATGGCATGTGACTTTTTTGGACAGATATTTTTCCTTGTTGCCATCCCAGCAAATTCCCCCAGATCTGTGATCCAGCTGACTTCCCTCTGTCATTTGTGAAATGAAAAATAATGAACAGATATGATGAAAGGTCCTAAATTGTTTCTTTGGCCTTTTTGAGCCCATGCTCAGAACCCTGCACTGAGTTTTCACTGATAACAGAATAAAATCCAAACTCCTTGAGCCGCCTCCCAGGACTCCTTCCAGTGTGGTCAATATCCCCTCTCAGGACCTCTTCCTTTGCCTCCCCTCCTGTCCAGGCAAATGCCTCGCCCACCACCTCTGACAAGGCTCCAGTTGCTGTACCTGCTCTTTGTCCATGCCATTTCTCTCTTGCGGATGGCATTTTCCCTGTCTCTGCTTTCAAATACCAACTCAGACCCACCTCCCCAGAAAACCTCTCCAGATCACTTCTGTTAGACTTCTTTTGTGTACAGTTCATCATCTCATTCATGCGTATTCACGCAAGTATTAAGCATCCACAGTGTGCTGGGTACTGCTCTAGGTACAAGGGATGCCCAGTGAGTCTCCGCTCGACATCTTTCCCTGCGGCTTGCTGGGGTGGTGATGTTCCCCTCTGGAAGAAACAGAGCATGAGAAGACAAGAGACAACAGCAGGCAAGCTCCCGGGCTTTGGCATCTTACGAGGCATTGCCACTTACTACTAGCTCTGTAATCTTCAGAAAGTTTTCTGGCTTCAGTTTGCTCATCTGTAAAGTAGAAATGTAATATGGTCCATCTCATGAAGTTGTGGTGAGGATTAAATGAGATAGTTCATGTAAAGAATTCGGGGATAGTTTGTGGTACAAGATAAGAGCTCGATAGACATTACCTATGTTATGATCTCATACCTGGTCTGGCGCGCCCGTGAATGCACATGGTGCCTTCTTCTCTCTCTGTGCTTTTCACGTATAAGAGCACAGCACTGGGCCTCCTCATCCCTGTGTGATAAAATGCTCTTCTCTCTGCCTGGGGATCGGTTAATGACAGGTGATTCCTGAGGGGGCATTGGAAGTTTTCAAGTACAAATATAAGTGGGAGTTCTTAAATATTTTAATGAAAGTCTATAGGAATCATAGGAAGTATTCATTCAACAATATTTGTTGAGAACTAAAACAATAAACCTCGGCCGGGCGCAGTGGCTCACGCCTGTAATCCTAGCGCTCTGGGAGGCTGAGGTGGGCGGATGGTTTGAACTCAGGAGTTCGAGACCAGCCTGAGCAAGAGCCAGACCCTGTCTCTACTAAAAATAGAAAGAAATTGTATGGACAGCTAAAAACATATATAGAAAAAATTAGCCGGGCATGGTGGCACATGCCTGTAATCCCAGCTACTTGGGAGGCTGAGGCAGGAGGATTGCTTGAGCCCAGGAGTTTGAGGTTGCTGTGAGCTAGGCTGACACCACAGCACTCTAGCCCGGGCAACAGAGTAAGACTGTCTCAAAATATATATATGTATATATATACAAAACAAAACAATAAACCTCAAACTTTAGCATGCATCAGAACCCTGTGGAAGGCTTGTTAAACACAGTAGGTCTGGGGTAGGGCCCAAGAACTTGCGTTTCTAACAGGTTCCAGGTGATGCTGGTGCTTTTGATCCAGGGCCCACACTTTGAGAACATCTCGATGAGGTACCAGTGATGGAAAATAATCATGAGACCACTGTGGATTCGCCTTCCAAAGGCGAGGAGCCCCTGGACCAGGTTGAACAACCCAAGTTCTAGCCCTGGTTCTATCATTCATTGGGATATGACCTTGGATAAGTCATTTACCTCCTCTGAGCCTTGCTTTCCTTATTTATGATGTGAGAATAAGAATATTCCCTTCATATTTCACACTGCTGTGAGGAGCCAGGACAATGTCAAGTATTATATGTACTGACTGGAGACCAAATGTAGGAGACAAGGGAAGGGACATTTCCTCCTCTTCTTCCAGTCCAAAGTGACCCCTTAAATAGAAGACAGAGCCTCTAAGCAAGTCATGTTCTTTCTTAGTTTGCTAAGACATTATTTAGTATCATAAAGACTGAACTAGCTGAATAGACTCCCTGTTAACTCAAAGCCTTAAAGCAACCTTGAGTCAAGAGCCCAGCCCCGGGAAGTGACATTTAGGAAGGTCCACTAAGGGCTAGGTGCGCTCCACCTGCTCTTCCAGCTTTCTGTCTTCTCTTGGATCGCTCTGGGCTGCCAACATTAACTATTCCTACTGCATAAGATTAGCTCCTGTGAAATCATCCACCCTGAATCACATTTTAATGCCATGGCCTTAGTTTTTACAAACTGTCACTAGATGAAATAATTATCCAAACTTTTCTACTGCATGCTATAAAAAAATTAGTTGATGATGTTGTTCATTATATTTCTGAGTGTTCCCCACACACTCCTCATAAAACAGCATGTGAGAAATGGCCTTAGAACCCATCACTGCATAGAAAAGGATATTTAACATTAAAGGGAAATGCTAGTGATAAAATGTGGTGAATAAAGCACACTGCAAAAGGTATCAGCTGTGTGATCCTGAGAATTTTTTAAAAAACTGAAAAGAAAGAAATCAAAATATTATCAGAAGCTATCTTTGGATGGTGGAGTATGGGTGATATCCTTTGTATTTACCTATGTGGCCCAAATTTTTCACAAAGAGTATGAATTACTTTTATAAATAGAAAAAACAGTTATTTTTCAAAGTAATTCAGGGATAGGAAATTTTATTTTTTCCCCCAAATTGGATGTCTTCTTTCATTCTCAGAAAGAGGTTTCTATTCATATAATGGGCAGTGCTTTCTTTTTTCTCCCTTGTCTTTTAAAGAAGCTCAAAATCATTATTTGAATCACACTCAATAGCTGTGTTGACCCCTATCACAGGTTCATATAGTCCTTATTTTCATTTTCTATTTAATTATTATTTCATTTCATATGAGTTTACTTATTAGTACCTTCTTGTCCTATATAATTTCTGAAATTTCAAAATACTCTGAACTTTTTAGAAACTAAATAAGGAGCCAGAAGTCAGTGAAATATAAATTACAAACAAATTAAATAATTAGCTTCTAAATATCTGAAAAAGTACTGTAGCTTCTCCAAGGTTTGGGATTTATGACCTTGTTCATAAGTGGGCAAATCAGATTGAGTGTTTATCAAAGGTCACGATGTGTATAATGTTTCTTTCCCGCCAGCAGGTGGTGCTCAGCGAGGCAGGACGTGGCCCCCCTTGGACTCTGTGGGGGTCAGGCCCAGGTGGGAGGAAAGCTGTGCACTGTCACCCTGCTGGTCAGTGTGGGTGGGCATCCGCCAAGCGGAACACCCTGAAGGAAGACCCTATGTCTGCTGACACACAGGGAATAGCCAAGGGCAACCCAGAGGGTTTGATCTGAGGACGCTGGGAGTGACAAAACTGATGGGAGAAATGGGCAATGTGTGAGGGAGCCCAGCTTTAGGGGGAGGGGTTTTGTTTTGTTTTTGTTTTTTATTTTTTTATTTATTATTATTCTTGTTTTTTATTTCAGAGTATTACAGGGGGACAAACACTTTGGTTACATAAATTGCCTTTGCACTGCCCAAGTCAGAGCTACAGGCATGCCCATCCCCCAGACAGTGCACACGTCATCTGTTAGGTGTGAATTTACCCATCCCCCTCCTCCTGCCTCCCACCTGCCTGACACCCTGTACATGTTACTTCCCTTATGTGCACATTAGTGCTGATCGATTAGCACCAATGTAATGGTGAGTAGCAGTTTGGAACAGTGGAAGGACACTGGACAGTAAACCACGCAGGGTCTCTTATTCCTGTCTCGTCTCCATCCTGTCAGTTTGAGTGACGGGGGCATGTCCTCTGTGCTCCTGCCTGGGACTCAGTTTCCTCATGAATTGAGCTAGTCCATCTCTAAGGTGTTTCCCATCCTTTCAATGGATGAGTTCATGACATTATAGATTTTATATACAGTCATGCGTCACCGAACAATGGGGATGTGTTCTGAGAAATGTGTCCTGAGGGAATTTGTCATTGTGAGAGCATCACAGCGCAAACCTAGATGGGACAGCCCACTACACACCTACACTATATGGTATGCCCTATTTCTCCTAGACTACAAACCTGCACAAACTGTTACTCTGCTAAAAATACTCTAGGCAACTGTAGCACAATGGTAAGTATTTGTGTATCTAAACACATCTGAACATTGATAAGGTACAGTAAAAATAAGGCATTATAACCTTATGAGACCACCGTTGCATATACAGCCCATAGTTGACAGAAACGTTATGTGGCAGGTGACTCTTACATATACATTCTCTGCAACTCATGAGACGTTTGACACATGAAGATAAAGACTTGGGTCAATTCTGTTTGTCTCAGATTGCACGGCCGCATAGATGAGTGGTTTTAATAAAGGACATTTAAGAAGTCAATGATTAGCTTTTAGTACTGACGGACGCTTTTATCTCTTGTCTGGGAATCAACCTAAATGACATGCAATTGGAAGTTTTAAGAGCTGAAAAGAATAATGATAAATCCAGAAATGGGATAAGAAGGTGAGGAAGGATTCAAGCATTAGGATTCAAGGATTCAAAATAAGCACTGTCTGCTTATTTTTATGGGCTACACAGAGAAAAGCCTGCAAGGTGTGGGAAATAAAGGAAAATGGAATACCAATAAAATAGAGGAACTGGACTTCCTTATAGCATATGTGCAGTGACAGCTCACAATTCTCAACCAATCTGTGAAATCCTCAGACCTCTACCCAGCCTGATCCCACCAGATCCAAAGTTCACGCAGCAGCGCAGGAAGGGAGCATGTGGGAGAAGGGAGGGTAGGGCTTTGTTAATGTTCTTACTAGGAAGCCATAAAAACCCATAAATGCTGGGACAGGGTGTGTGCAGTCACACAGACAGCCACCAAAGTGCCATCGAAAGAGTAATGTCCCTCCCTCCGGAGTGGGGACTGGGGATGGGTAAGTAGTGTCAATATTCAGCGGTCAAGACAGGAAGAGAAATGCTTTGCACACCACACGCTATCGAGGGTAGGTTTCTAACAACCTACTGGAAGAGCGAATGTGGCACCCCTCAGAGCTCAGCTTGGGGTCCCCTGCTCCTGCACGTCATGGTGCCTCAGGAGTTGCATGACTGTGGGGAGGAGGGAGAGTGAGGAGACACCTGGAAGAGGTAGGTTTGGACCAGCTGGTACGGAGGTAACAGGTAGACCCAGGTAGGTTGGGGGAGTGTCTGGGTAAGCAGACACTACAGATAACCATGCGTGCATTCATCTACCAAATATTTCCTCAGCACCTGTTAAGTGCTAAGAACCTGCATTAGGGCCTAAAATATAATGCTTTTCTCAGATAGGTATTTTATACTCCACTCCCACCTAAAGTAGTCCCCTACTTATTTCCTCAATAGCATTTTTTTATAATATGAAATTATTTTATTTGTTTCTTTACATCTTCTCTGTCTCATCCACTAGAATATGAGCCTCATGAAGGTGGGGACCATGTCTATATATTTCATTGCTATATTCCCAGCACCTAGGACTGTGTCTGGCACATAGGAGAGCCTCAAGAAACAGTTTTTTGAATGAAAACATCATCATGAAGATGAATAGAACCTGTGTCCTTTGAGAAGAAATTCACAGAGAGTGTGGAAAAGCGCCTAGTGGGACACAGTAAAGGAAAGAGAAAACCAGTACCAGAATACAATTAGTCCCCCCTTCTGTATTTAAAAAAGGTACTTGGGATTAAAAAACAAATAAAACATCAGAGCAGCCATCAGTACATTGGTTCCTTGTGTTCAAGATGAGAGGGGTCAGCAGAATTAATTCTCAAGTACTTTCCAGCTGGTGGCCTAGGAGTCCACTGTCTTCGGGTTGATGAGGCCAGTGCTGTCACCTGTGCTGTGCTGTCCCTGGACTCGCTGTGCTAGCTTGGAAAGGACACCCAGACGACGGCCTAGCTTGATTCGACCTCTAACTGGCTGTGTGACTTTGGAACAAGGCACACGACTTCGGGAGCTTCATTGTTTCTGTCACTAAAATGGGGATAATGACATTTGTGCTAACTGCTCGTACTCCCACAGTCTTGTTTTGAGGTGCCAGGTAATGTAGTACGTGTGCTGCATGAACCATGAAACAGCACACGGGTGTTTGCAAGTGACAGGTCACCAGGATGCTCCTCCCGTGACTCCCTGCAGGGTGGGGCCTCCGTGAGCTTCTTGCCTTCGCTGGGGCTGGTTACTTGCAAAAGGGGGTCTAAGAGTGGACTTTAAAGGAAAGAGTAAGTCATTAGGTGAGTACCTTTGTTTACAGCCATCCATTCAAAATCACTCATGAAGAATTCATTGAGTTTTCCATGATGCTTTCTTTTCAAAGATGAGAGGCTGGGGCTTAAGACCTCCTTCTTTCCCTCCACAAACATTCCCTGGGCCACTGTGTGCACTGTTTTATTTTATTTTATTTTATTTTTTGAGACACAGTCTTGCTTTGTTGCCTGGGCTAGAGTGCCGTGGTGTCAGCCTAGCTCACGGCAACCTCGAACTCCTGGGCTTAAGCGATCCTCCTGCCTCAGCCTCCCAAGTAGCTGGGACTATAGGCATGCACCACCATGCCCAGCTAATTTTTTTCTATGTATATATTTTTAGCTGTGCAAATCATTTCTTTCTATTTTTAGTAGAGATAGGGTCTCATTCTTGCTCAGGCTGGTCTCAAACTCCTGACCTCGAGCGATCCACCCACCTCGGCCTCCCAGAGTGCTAGGATTACAGGCGTGAGCCACCGCACTTGGCCTGTGCACCGTTTTAATACCAGGGAAACCAGGTCTATAACCACCATCCTCGATTTCGTTACTGTCTCAGGGGAAGAGAGAACACTCAGCAAACCCTTATGAGGCAGTGACAAAGCTGTGTATGGGTGTTGGGGGACACCCAAGAGAGACCCCTAAGCCAGCTTTGTCAGGCTGCAGGGAGGGCTGAAAAGAATCCAAAAGCTAAGTCCAGGCAAAGGGGAATAAGGAGGAACAGCCTCAGCAAAGAGAGAAGCACATGGGACGAAAGAGAGAGCTCAGCCCCTCTGGGAACCCTGGGCTGTTTGTTCGATGTGGTTGTCACCTGGGCACGCAGGTGGGGAATGGTGAGAGGCCCAGAGAGATGAGCAGGGAACAGACCATGAAGCAATGCATCCTCCCTAGAGCAGGAACATAAGGCTCTAATCTCATACATTCAAACTTTCAGGGCAGAATCTAAAAGTTCCTGGCCCATTTAGTAAAGCTGAGCAGGAAATACGCATATTTGACCTGTTTAGTAATTTCTTCCCATAGTTACCTTTCTGTAAAAAGCAGGCTCACCCCAAACACCGTGTTTCAGCAAGCCCTCTGCAGTGCAGCAGGGAGGTGACTCCTTCCTGCCCAGCTGTGTCGCAGATCTTTGTTTGTCCCTCCAGGCCCATGCTCCACCCCTCCACTCTGCTCTGGGCCCTGGGGACAGCTTCAAGGGGCTCCCTGCCCTCTGTGTGCTGAGGATGAGGTGGACCAGCAAGAGGCACCGAGGAGGATCAGAGGTCTTAAGGAGCATGAAGTCAGGGTATCTACTGCCCTGGCTCCATCCCTATCAGCCACTCGGGGTTGGCTGTATCCCTTTTCCAAGGCCATAGTCCTTCCTGTGACTCTGGGTTTTGGTAAAGGTTCAAGTCTAGGGGTGGTAAAGGGTCCTTGCTGTTGCTCTTCCAGGTATATTTCTCTATTGTCTCTTGTTGGTGCCTTTAACTCTGCTCATACCTTTGTGAATGACTCCTTTACTAAACTTTCTTCCCACTGCCCAATTTGAGGTGCCAGTAGTTTCCTGAGACCCTGACACACCATCATTGACTTCCCTAGTATTGCTGGACTCTTTGGTGTGACAGGAGGGCAGGGTTGTAAGAATCCTTAGTGTCATTGGACAAGGCCACCTGGACTCCCATTGAGTCCCATCTTGGCCCATGAGTGTCTGTGTGACCTCAGGCAAATAAAAACCCTGCCAGGCATTAGTTCTGGTGAAAGGACTTTGCTGCCTGAGAATGGAGAGTGGTGGTATCTGCAGATGAAAAGGGTAGGCCTGAATTGGGGTTTTGGACCATGGTCCCTGGAACCTCCCAGTGTCTTGTAGAGGTGCCGTAGGGGCCAACTTGGGGTTGGAGCAGGGAAAGGAAAGCTGGAGCAGCCCCTATTTTATCTTTTTTTCTATAGTGAGGTTCCATACATGATTTAGTTTGATATAAAAAAGAATTCCTTACCACCAGGGAATGCTTGAAAATTACTAGGCACAGTGAAGCTGTGAGGTCCTTTCTGGGTTTCAGAGCTGAGATTTCCCCTCTGCTCATCACTGGGAAAGAACCTGGCCAGGATGCACTCTCTACTGTCTTCCACAAGTAGAGCAGCCCATAGTTCAAGCACTTGCAGAGTCACTTAATTGCTTAGACCGATTACAAAGAGGTAGTAATTGTGACCTTGCCTACATAAAAGAGGCTTGTACAGGGACAGATGACCCTGGAGCCATATTGTTTGTGCAGAATTCCAGGACAGCATTAACCTGAGTCATTTTCCATGAACTACCCACATGTATCAGTGGCAGTCCTGTCTCACTTGAAAGTCAGTGTGGCTCTTGTGTCATTCATGAAACTGGAGACCTGATCCTCTTCCCATGGCAGCCAGTGGGTGATGCTGAGAATAGCCACATGAGTGGTACTGTGGCCCCAACCCAAGCATTTGACCCCATTAGCTTAGCAGGCACGTGGGAAGCTCAGCAAATGTCTGGTTCCTAGAGACATTTATTAGCATCACTTCTCACTTTACAAAATCTTTCCTGGTAACTCCCCTGCTAGAAGTCATTGCTTCTCTTTCTGAGCTCAACATTCAACGCTATCTTCTGCTGCCCTTTGAAGTTACATGCCTGTAGCCATGCATGTCCAGGCTTTATCCCTTCTGCTAGGCTGTAATCTCCACTGTATACTCCCCTATATTCTCTACAGTGCTTTATACACAGATGAAACTGAGAAAATGTTCATCAATTTGTTGGCTGACAGTAAGAGTCAACCTATTAGGGACCTATAAGATACATTTTGTGTTATTATTATAAACACAACACTAAGGTCTTAAACAGGTATCTTAGTCTGCTCAGGCAGCCATAACAAAATAACAGACTGGGCAGCTTAAACAACAACAATTTATTTTTCACAGTTCTGGAGGCTGAGAAATCCAAGATCAAGGTGCTGGCCAATTTGATTGCTACTGAGGACTTTTTTCCTGGTTTGCAGATGGCTGCCTTTTGGATTTGTCCTCTCATGGCAGGAAGTGGGGGAGGAGGGGGGGAGAGAGAGAGGTGGGAGAGAGAAATGTCTCTGTCTCTTCTTATAAGGCCACCAATCCTATTGGATTAAGGTCCCACCCTCATGACTTCATTTAACCTTAACTGTCTCCTAAAAGCATTATCTCCAAATACAGTCACATTGAGGATTAAGGGCACCAACATATGAATGGGGAGGCAAAGTCGAGCTCATAGCATTCTGTCCCTGGCCCCTCAAAATTCATGTCCTTCTCACATGCAAAATACATTCATTTCACTAGCACTCTGGGAGGCCGAGGTGGGGGGATCACTTGAGGTCAGGAGTTCAAGACCAGCCTGAGCAAGAGCAAGAGCAAGAGCAAGACCCCATCTCTACTAAAAATAGAAAAAATTAGCCAGGTGCAGTAGAGCGCACCAGTAGTCCCAACTACTCCAGAGGCTGAGGCAGGAGTATCGCTTGAGCCCAGGAGTTTGAGATTGCTGTGAGCTAGGCTGATGCCACAGCACTCCAGCCTGGGCAACAAAGTGAGACTGTTTCTCAAGAAACAAAACAACACAAAACAAACAAAAAAACAATTCCTTTCGCCCCAACAGCCCCAAAAGTCTTAACTCATTCCAGCATCAACTCTAGAGTCTAATCTCATCTAAATATCATCTAAATCAGGTAAGGGTGAAACCTGAGGTGTGAGTCATCCTGTGGCTAAAATTCCTTCCCAGTTGTGAACCTGAGAAATCAGACAAATCATGTGCTTGCAAAATACAATATTGGGACAGGCATAGGGGAGACATTCCAAAGGGGAGAAACAGAAAAGAAGAAAGGGGTGACAGGTCCCAAGCAAGTCCAAAACCTAGCAAGGCAAATTTCTGGAACCTCCACCCCAGTATGCTCAGAAGGTGGGGCATCGAATTAAAAAAGATTATTCTCAAAATTTAAGATCTCATGGAATTTGAGATCTTCCAAAACAGTCATCTTAGATCCATGATCTCTTTATCAAATGGTTGTTCAGCCACACCTTTAGTGCTCTCTTCAGAAGGAGAAGTGACTGAGATTTTTCCAAATCTCCAAGTTCTGGTTTCTTTTGCCTAACAATGCCTTCTTCAAGTCACTCCTCTAATACTTTGCTTAGAAATCTTCTCAGCTAAATACCCAATTTCATCTCTCAGTGCTAACTTCCACAGCACACTGGAACATACATAATTCAGCAGATTGCCTTTCCTCCAGTTGCCAATAGCTTGTTCCTCATCTCTGCGTGATACCTCACCAGCAACACCTTCAACATCTATATTTCTAGCATGCACCTCAAAACTCTTCCAGTCTCTACCTGTTACCCAGTTCCACAGTTGCTACCATCTTTTCAAGTATTTGTTACAACAGCACCCTACTCTTGATACCAAAATCTGTATGACTCAGGTTTCTCCCAGAGAAACAGAACCAACAGGATGTGTGTGTGTATATATTTCTTACAAGGAATTACTCCATGTACTATGAGGTGAGAAGTCCCAAGATCTGCAGTCTGCAAGCTGAAGAACCAGGACAGCTGATGGTGTAGTTCCAGCCCAAAACCAGCAGGCTCCAGATCCAAGGAGGGCCAAGAGTCCAGTCTCAGTCTGACAGCAGGGAAGGACCAATGTTCCAGCTCAAGGCAGTCGGGCAGGAGGAGTTCAGCCTTTCTGTTCTATTCAGGTCTTCAACTGATCGGATGAGGCCCACTCAGATGAGGGAGGGCATTCGGCTATGCTCAGTCTACTGATTCAAATGTTAATCTCATGCAAAAACACCCTCACAGACACCTCCTGTGACCAAAGCCTGGGCATCCCATGGCCCTGTCCGGTTGACATAAAAGTAATTGCCATCATGGGCTTTAGGAGTGAGTCATCTGGTACAGTCACTTCTTTGAAGCATAAATTCCTATGATCATTTGTCATTATTAAACCCAAGGAAGTCTGTATTACACTTAACTATTATCCTTGTTTGACAGGGCTCTACTCATCTGTCTTCAAAGGTAAAATTTCGATTAAAATTAGAAAGAGTGTGGAATCAAGCTGTAAGCATTCTGAGAGCAAAGGCTGCCGCTGACTTCTCAAGTTCTTCCCTTGCACACTGTGGTGCTCACCCAGCTATCTGTGTGCACGAGGGAGCAGAGCCTTTCCAGTTCAAGACAAATGTGGTCACTGCCCAGGTGCTGACCTCTGGCAGGCTCGGTGCAGCTACAGCTGCTGGCAGCGGGGCATGACTTGGGCAGAAAGCTAACGCCAGTCTCAGTCTATGAGGCCCAGGTTCTAAGCACAGAGGGTCAGTACTGAGGGTCTGAAGCCTTCTCCTCCCAGGTAGCAGCACGAATCTCCTGCCCATGTGGGTCTGGATGTGCTGATATGTGGGACTCGGTCTGCCTTTCTAGGCTGCACTTGGCATCTATTTGAGTCTGGTTGAAACAAGATGCTTATCAAAATGCTGGGGAGGTAGGGGAGGAAGAGACACACAACGTGACTGACTCTGACACTGAATACTCTCCCCACCCTCACTGATGCTTTCCAGGTGTCATTTTGGGCAAACTGTGTCCCCTTTCCTGATTGTCATTCCTAAGACAGCAGACACCCTCTTCCAGCTTCTCCTACAATTAGCCCCCAGCATCCTGCGGACGTTGTATTGTCCTATAAATACTCTAATTCCTGATACTACTTCTGTAAAGAAGGAATCATTTTGGCTGGGAAAAATCAAGACTGCTTTGAAATTTTGGTAAAAGCAGTAAGGAAAATCTCCAGATTAAGACGTATCAGTGGGAGGAGTTTTCTAGACTCATGGCTTTTCTGTGCCTAATACCACTATTTGA
Organism: Varecia variegata; assembly: GCA_028533085.1. Classification (NCBI taxonomy): domain Eukaryota; kingdom Metazoa; phylum Chordata; class Mammalia; order Primates; family Lemuridae; genus Varecia; species Varecia variegata. The sequence goes on along the minus strand of CM052441.1, from coordinate 84,716,734 downwards.
CCAGTATCTTGGGTGTCACCTTCACATCACACTCACAATGTTAATAAACATGCAAATCAGGTAGTACAGGAGCAAGGCAGGCATCCCATTAAGGGTACTGAAATTCCTGAATTTTCACGGAGTGCAGGGCAAGTCACATCCACCCTCCAGGCAATAGCAAAAGTACCAGCCCTGGGCTAGTGGTTTGAGGAACTTCAACAGGATGCTGATGGCTGAACTCTGGGTTTCTGTGGGTCTATGCTGGGATTTGTCTCACGTCCATGAGCTCTCTCCAATGACATCTCCACCCATATATCCATCTTTGTTCATGAGAGGAGAGCGTAGAGCAAGAGGTTGGAAGTAAACACGTATGCGCAAGACCCAGGTTTTCCTCGTATGAACAGTGTGACCTTGGGCAAGACACAAAGCCCCTTCCAGAAATTCTTTCCCTCATCTGTCATGTGAACAGAATTGTTAGGACAATTCAATTATATAATTATTTGAATATTCTTTACAGGCTGTAGTGTGTTTTACAAATGAAAGATATTATGAAGATCAAATAAAACAAGGTATAGACTCTTTGCACTGAAAAACTTCACCCTCTGTTTCACTGCAGGTGGCACCAGTATCCTGCTATTATTTTTTAAAGTGGTTTCCATTCATGTTTAAGTCACTAGTTTCCATTCCAGCAACAGGTCAGCAATTTAAAGAGGCAGCTAAAAATATAACTGCCTTAAGGAAACAAAAAGAACCCTCCATCTTGACTTTTATATATTTATTTTTTTTTGTTTTGGACCATTTGAGCTGACCAACAAGTGCCCACCGGAACAAAGTCTGATGGAAAGTTGGTGGGTTTCACAACTCACTCCCAACAACTATGGATGTGTAGTGTCACATAAGCTCTCTGAGCCTGCACGTGAGTTTCCTCATAGCAAAAGTTCAAATACTAACATTTACACTGCAGAATGTGTTATAGGTGAATACATAGGAAAACCCCTCTTACATAGTAAGTGTGTCCATCCTCTCTGAGAAAATATACTGATGCCAAGCCCAAGATCAGAGATATTCTCTTAGTCTAAGCTTAGGAAGACATGTAAATAAAGTTGGTGAATATCCAGGAAGGTCAAAGTAAAAGTTAAGTTTCCAATACAACGGTATCCTCAGAGTATTTAAAACTGGCAACTCCCTTAAGTGGCACATAGATTGGTGGTTGATTGGTTTGATGTCAGAAGACTGTCTCTTCACCCCCAGACACCAGGCAGACGGCATTGGCCCCTCTGGCCACTCTTTAAGGGAGGTGGTAGGTTAGGAATATTTATAAGCTGGGCGACCTTGGACAAGCCTCCTAACTGTTGGTGCCCCAGTTTCTTCATCTATACAATGAGAATACTAATCGTTGTATTTCATACATGGAGTGGTTGAATGGTAAATACACATAAAGCAGTTGTAACACACATAGTAAGCATTTAGTAAATGTTAGCTGTTATTACTATTGTTCTCGTCCCTTGAAGGAGGCTCTCAGAAATTATTATAATTTGATTTCACCCAGTGAGAATGCTTTGCTTTGGTGGCACAAGAGGGGGTGGAGAGGGAGGGGAAAGAAGTCACTGTGTGATTTGTTTACCGAGGCTCAGCGAGCCCGAGGGTCTGTGTTCATAACAAGCCCTACCTACGATGCTGGATCTACATTTCTGTCTTCTCTACTAAAAGCATCCCAAAGAATTTACTGGAGTTATAAAATAAATGTTTGGTGTTAAATATCCTAATGAGACATTTATAAGCACTCAAATTAGGTATTATAATTAATATTATAGGATCTGTAAGACTCAGAGAAGATTCTTTTTGCAATTTTTTCTAAAGAAATAACGATCAGGGCTCTTTGCTGCAAACCACACAAGCCACTCTAGTTAATTTAAACAGAAAAGAAATGGGGTTAGAAAGCCCATTCCAGGCTTCTGCCTTGAAGACGCTGGGCTGTAAGAAGTGTGTTCAAATGGTACTTGGTGGTAATGAAGGAGGAAAAATGTCCACCATATGCGTCAATATTGAAATCAGTTAAAATGTCCCCAAAATGTAGACGTAGGAATAATGGGCAAAAGTGTCCTGTATTATTACTTGTTGGCATAGGAAAGAACCAATTTCCTGCCAGATCATGGCGTCTGAGACTATTGGAAAGGAAGTCCTTGAATATGAGGAAATTAGGTACACGTATGTGCAGACACACACACACTGAAACTGGCTATGTGAGAGTTAACCAAAGAAAGTCAACAAAAGCCAGGGACCATAAGTGGATTCCACGAGTTTACACAATTTGAATTGAGGCCAGGATCCAGCAGGCCCAGGAATGTGGTCCCATCTGTTTCATGGTTGAAAAATTCCCCAGAGAGGCCAAGTGTCTTGATCAAGGGTGCAAGGAGTCAAGAGCAGAAAGTGCCTCAAGTGTTTACCATGAGGAATGTGTGGCCTCAGGAGCCAACATTCTCCTCTCTCAGGAAATCTGTCTTTAGGAGCAGTTGTCTGAGGCCTCACAGGTTGGCTTGCCTATTGGAATGGCTTGCCTACCTCACTTACTGTGCAAAATTGGTTTGGAAATGAGGTAATCATTGTAGTTTTCACACGGGGACATCCCTGGGCAGACCTGTTGCATGTTCCCACTGCCAGGTGGTGGGGTCCCAGCACATGGATGTCAGGGAACTGCCCAGAGAAGCAGCACGTGTCAGCAGCACATGGCTTGCTAGGAGCCAGGCCGAGCAGTAAATATCATAGGGATCATTTATCAGAACAACCCCCCAAGTGCAGGGGAAGTGAGAAAAAGTGCAGTGGTAGAATCGGAAAAAGAGTTCTGTTCATATGCGGGTCTCCCACGTGAGGACTTGTGTCCACAACCACAGAAACCTTTTTGTCGGCCTGCCAACCACGTCCTAGCCTCAGCCTCTGTGCACGTTTCATCATGGGCAGGATGGGAATATTAATAACTTGGATTCACACGGGAACATTCTCCAAGAAATTCAGAGTGCTTCATCTTACAATGCAGCCCTAAGGTCGCCAGGTCTCAATGCTTCGTGGAATGGACAGCTGCAGGTGAACACGCAGGCAGCTCTGCCAACCTCGTCACCATTGACAGCGAAGGCCACACAGCTCCTGGCACCATGCCGTGCTCAGTTCAACTTCTGGGTAGTTGGGTACCTAGGTCATTGGTCAGCCCACACCTGTTTTTGTAAGTAAAGTGTTACTAGAACACAGGTGTGTCAGTTCATTTACCTATTGTCTATGGCTGCTTTTATGCCACAAGGGCGGAATTGAGTAGTTGCAACAGGGACTGTTACAACCTGCAAAGCCTGAAGTACTTACTGTGTGAACCTTTACAGAGAACATTTGCTGACCCCAACCTAGACCACGGTAGCTCCAAGTCCCTTCACCAAGTATTCTGTAAACTCCCTGAGAGCAGAGTCCTTTTGGAACTTCCCATGGGGCCTTGCACAGAGCTTAGCACACAGGAGAATCAAAGAATCAACTTTAAAGCTGAAAGGGACCTCAGGTATCACTGCATCCAATCCCTTTATTTTAGAGATGAAGAAACCCAAGCTGTGAGTCCACAATAACAGAATGGCAGGAAACAGAACCAAAAACCAAATTTTCTGAGCTCCACTGTGTGGTTCAATTACTCAACAAGTGGTGAATATGGAATAAATGCAAAGGTACCTATGGACTTACACAGCAGTATCATGGGTTGAGCATATGGTGCATGGAAAACACTTGTGGATGCGGCATTTCAGTCTTGGACCTCAAATCTCAGGGGGAAAGAAATATATATATATATATATATAACACATAATTTTATGTATATCTTATGTGTTGTGTGTATACAGTTGACCCTTGAACAACATGGGTTTGAATTGCACAGGTCCACTTATACGAGGATTTTCTTCTGCCTCTGCCACCCTGATACAGCAAGACCAACAAACCAACCCCTCCTCTTCCTCCTTCTCCTCAGCCTACTCAACATGAAGACGAAGATGAAGACCTTGATGACGATTCACTTCCACTTAATGAGTAGAGATACATTTTCTCTTTCTTACAATTTCTTAATAACATTTTCTATTCTCTAGCTTGCTTTATTGTAAGAATAGAGTATATAATACCTATAACATGCAAAATATGTGTTAATTTACTGTTTATGTTATTGGTAAACAGTAAGCTATTAGCAGTTAAGATTTGGGGGAGTCAAAAGTTATACATGGATTTCCAGCTGTGCAGAAGTTCAGGACCCCTAACCCTCACGTTGTTCGAGGGCCCACTGTACAGATATACGCTGTGCTTATATGTGTAATTACAAAATGATGGTGCACACGCTCCTTTGTAGGAATAGCCGGCATGAGGAGAGGAGCCCTCTGATCTGCGACTCCAGATGATCTTTTCAGGCGGTTGCTACCCTAGTCGTCCCAACCCCCAGGAAGGAAATCAGCACCAAGCCCAGGGAGCAGAGCCAGGACACGGGTGATCTTTGTCCTCCACCCAGGCCTCTTTGTCCAGCTCCGTGTTGCCCACCCTTCCCCCAACTCGCAAGCCCTTCGTCAGCAAGGTGCGTCTGGCAACTCCTGCCCTCCCCTCCCTGGCTGCACGCCGGACGTGCTCACCCCAGGCATTCCCACCGAGAGCTGTTTATCTCCCACTCTGGAATGAAAGGTGCCTCGCCCTTGTTAGAGCGATTCTTGGCACACAGATGGAAAATGCCTTCTGAGGAGCATTAGGCCTAGATAAGCGTCTTATCGTCCTTTAGAGTGACCTACACTGGGAGAGGGACCAGAAGGGACAGTCCATGGTTTTTCTCCAGCAGTGCTCCCACTCCCTGGGGGGAGGCCCATGCCCAGAGAAGCTCCTGGGGTCTTGATAGGGGTGGACAACCTGCAATGGTCCCTTCATCAGGAATCTGTCCTGGCAACAGGCGTGTGGGGAGGGAGGGTTAGAGGCAGATCGCTTTCTCCCCCTCCTCTACCTGAGCTTGGCTGGGCCTCTCCCCTCAGGCCCCACCCTTGAATCAAACTCCAACCCCTTCCCTGCCTGTGCTGCAGAGCTCTGCCTCGTGCCTTCCTGATGCCGGGTCCCCAGGCTGCGAGCCCCGAAAGCCTCGTCCTTGCCCTGCCCCAGGCTGCAGGTTCTGCCAGGGCCCAACTGCACCTACCTCCTGCAGTTCCTATTCCCCGCCCCAGACCCCGGGCCTGGCACCTGGGAGGCCTCACTAAGCAGCTGCCAGATGGAAAAGTGTATTTCAGGCACCTTCACTTTAACTTTGTTATCTTCATTATGAACACACATTAAAAGATTGTAGAGTCAGTCAGACTTGACTTTGAATCCCAACTCTGCCACTATCCATGGGACCCCGAGCAAAAGACCTAACCTCTTAGAGCCCAGACCTCTTGTCTGTAAAAGAGTCGCACTATGCCTACCTCATGGCATTGTTGTAAAGGAACAGGGACATGGTTGAACAGAGTACCTGGCACAATGTCCAGCGCACAGCAGATGCTCGACAAATTGTTATTAGTTACAAAGCTTTCCCTGGTCTTGCTACCTTTGACGGTGCCATGAATGATCCAGAAAGGCCTAGCACAGTGAGGCTGGAGCGCTGGAGTGAAGTGCAGCCAGTGGCTCCCTTCTCGACCCTGGCTGCAGTCTGCTGTGTGGCATTAAACCAGCCCAGCCTGTCTGGGCCTCCAGACGACGGGATGAAGCTGCTGGAATCCTGTGAGGACATAACGGAATCCACTGAATTCTACAGATAACATTGTTAAATTTATTGTTATTTTCACCTTTATAGTGCCTTGGCAAGTTGTCTATGTATTTCTTTTGTTGTGAAACTCTACCGTACACATCTGTAAATGAGTCTAGTTCTTAGTAATGGAGGAAGAGCAAACTGGAATAAACATACGATTTCTTTCAAGTCAAGGGCTTCATCCTTGCAAAAATGAGTGTCAAAGCTTACCCTAGAGTCCTGACTGAGGCACATGGGCTAATGGCCACCCCTTGGGTAAGTTGGCCGGGGACAAAGTCTGCCCTTGGTGGCCACCCCTACGTTGTACAACAGGTACCACTTTTCCTCCAGGCCCTGGCATCACCTGGCACAGCATGCCCAGCACCCCAGTGCCACGAGGTGCTCTGGGTCTCTCTCCACTCCCTCCGTCTGGTCCTCTTCCCTCTGCCCACATAACATAGTCCCAGCTAAGTGTGAGGTGGGGCTACCAGGTCCACATGTAGCCCATCCAGAGTAACATACTTATATTTTAAAAAGGACCTCTGGGAAATATTCCTTAGAACAAAGGGGTTGATCAAAGGGTGGGAATTCATGTCACTGTGGCAGAGAAGTAGGAAGGAGATTTGGGAACAGGTAGGTCTTTAGGGGGCTCCAACTCATCTTGTCCGGTAGTTGCCCTGCTTGCCAAGTGTTGGGATCTGACCTTGACCTTGGGCTAGTCATTGTGACCAATGGAGAATTAAGGAAAAGCTCACCATCGGAACAGATGCCTCCCAATTCAGCCCAGCACTTTCTCTTCATAAAGCTGGGAGGGTCTGGGTGAAATAAGGCAGTAGAGAGCACAGATCCTGATGGCCGGGGGGTGGAATCTGAAGCCCAGCTGGACCATCCCCTAGCTATGTGCATTTACTTGGGGGGGACTCAGTCTGAGCTTCAGTTTCCTCATCTGTAAGTTGGGAATAATACCAGGACCTACTTCATAGAATCTAAGGAATTAACGTAAGCAAGGCGTTCAGAAGAGCCTATAGCCACTGCTATTACTGTTCAGTTTCCAAACTGATTCTCTGACTTCTGAAAATGCAGAGAAACTTCTGGGACGAGAGGCCTGGAGATGGAGACTGGTGTTTCTATGTCCCAAGTCACTTCAGTGCCCCTCAGTCTCTCCCGGCCTTTTCCCCCTTCCCCCGCCCCAGTCTCTTTCCCAACATTTCCCTCTCCAAGAACCTTATATTTTGGGGAGGGGGTTGAGCAGCTTTGCAAAATAAAATAAATAAATAATAAAAAACAAGCCCGTGACTGTTTTTACAATTCCACAGAGCAAATGCTAAGGTTAGGGGTCACCATTTAAGATGACGGGGATGCTATGTACCTTGGAGTGACCTGAGAGCAGAGAAAGTCCACTTGTCTACCAAATTTCTCTCCTACATTTGAATGTCACGGTGTTTAAATTTCCACCATCAGACCCACTCCTCTGGCTTCAGGATGCCCCCGTGGGCCCTGGGCAGTGTTCCCCTAACTGGACAGTGCAGCAGAATCACCTGTGGCACTTGTCAGATTACAGAGGTCTGGGACCTGCCCTCCCTGAAGACTCTGATTAGTACACGGGGCTGGCATTTGGAAAGTGACTTGGGTGGCTCTTATGATGGTGAAAGGCTGGGAAACCCTGTTCCGGTGGAGGGTGCTCAGGTCTGGAATCGGGATCTCTGGGTTTCTCTCTAAGCGTGTGCAGAAGAACCCAGTATGCAGCCCCTGGCAGGTCACCTACTGTGTGATGAGGATTAAATCCTTTCCTTCCTCAAAAGACAAGAGACTTAAAAATGTTTCAAAAACTGTATGGGCACATAAAGAACCATTTTAAAGGAATGTGAGAAATAAGGTTGGGAAAAGGAATGCGAACCTAGGTGGACTATCTTCACTATCAAGTAGAAGCAGTTGAACTCACTCTAGCAGGTAGGGGAGTCGCTGTGATGAAGACAGTATTCTAGGAAGATTAAGTGGATGGTATTAAGCATGGTGGACAGGAGGCGACAGAGGCTGCAGGTGGGATGCCAGCTCAGGGGATGCCATCCAAGGTGACGTAGTGATAGGACACAAGGAAATAGGTAACTTTGTTTCTGTGGCAGAGATTGGCTTTTTGTTTGTTCTCCAAGCCTGCCTCCACTTCCTCCTGGGAGCACAGCTAGATGACACTTCCCAGCACCCCGCTGCACACAGGAACAGCCGTAGGATCGAGTTCTGGAATAGAGGAAGCGGTGGGTGTGATTTGGCCACCTCCAGGCAGGGACCATGCAAACCTACCATGCTGTCCTCTACCTTCGATCTTCCCTGTGCTGGTGACATGCAGAGAGTCCAGCAGAGGAGCTGGCAGCCCAGAGCAGTGGCAGAACTGCAGGGCGGAAGGAGGCTGGGTGGTGAAGACAGTGAACGAGCCGATGGGTGTCGTTTCAGCAGTTGGCCTGTACTGACTCACACAGTGCCTCGCCTCTGAAGAGTGAAAACCCTAGTTTACAAAACAGGTCCATGTCTCTTATCTTATTTGACCCTCATAATAATCCTGCCGGACAGATCGGACCCCTGTTATACTCAGGAAGTACCTGAATGAGGAAAGGCCACGTGCCTCCCCTCTCCCCGAGTCCTGGGGAGAGGCCCTGCCCAGAGCCCTGCATCCCACAAGAAAAATCTGAAGCGTTTGTGATAAAAGGCCACAGATGCATGGCTCCTTTGGTTGCAGAGGCAAATTCCAAAGACACTGGGGGGCCCTAGATTTTATGCTAAGACTATAGACTGCCACAGAACCCAAATGCCAGAATGAATAAAAGGCAGGTGGTCTGCCCCTCCCCTTCACCTGCTGTGTTCACTAGGCCTTTGCTGCTCTCAGCATTGGGAAGCAGAGACGTAGGGGAGAGGCCTCGGGATGAATCAAGAAACCTCTCTCTGTTGCCATGACAACTCCCCAAATTGGATTTTTAAGAGACAGTAACTGGGACGTGGTTTTCACTTTCTCTCTATTCTAACTAATGGGTTTCTAGTTGGACATCCTCCCCTCCCTCCCCTTTTGTGTTATTTCTCCAGTCTCATACCTGTTTCTTTCCCCCTTACCATAGAATAATGATAAACAGAAGTGAAAACGTCACCTTAAGGTTCATAGGTGTTGACACAGGGTGTAGGGAAACCAGCACCAAACTTCTAAATACCATAGCCTGTGGGTGACCCAAGACACACTGCAAAGACCTTCCACTTCAAAATACCCCTCCTCAGGCGCAGCAGGGCCAGGCACACCATGTATAGATAATTGAACACTTTCCTCTCTTTTAAAATACAATTGCTTCACCAGCAGACAAGAGCACATGCAATCTTCCACATTGTAAATAAAAGTCCGAACCGCTCCGCTTGCCCTTGGAGATGCTTCATGATACAGCCTGCTATGGCCTGAATGTAGGTGCCCCCCCACAAATTCATATGTTAAAACCTACCCCTCAAGGTGATGGTATTAGAAGGTAGGGCCTTTGGGAGGTGATTAGATCATAAGCATGGAATTCTCATAAATGGGATTAGTACCCTTACAAAGGGCTGAAGAGACCAGAGCTTTCCCCAGTTACCATGCGAGGACATGTGGAGAAGGCGCCATCTATGAATTAAAAATCAGATCCTCACTAGACACTGAGTCTGCAGGTGCACCTTGATCTTGGACTTCCCAGACTCCAGAACTGTGGGAAATACATTTCTGCTGTTTACAAGCTACCTAGTTTATGGTATTTTGTCACAGCAGCCTGAACAGATGAGGACAGAACCCTAACTTATACTTCCATCTGCCTTCCCCGCATCCCTTCATGCCGTCTTGGCCACAGCCAAGCAGAGCTCCTAGTTCTTCCCGGACACATCCTGACATTTCTTGCCTCTGAGCTGCTGTTCACACCCTTCCCTTCACCCTTCCAGATGTTACATTTATTTCCTACCTCTCCCTGCTTCATCACCTTTGCTAACCCCTTGTGGGCCTCATTCCTCCTCCTCAAATGGGCATTTCTTAAAGCACAGTCCTGATTTCCATACTCCTTCTCCATGTTCCCTTCTCTGGGCAACTTATTCCTTCAGCCATAGCGCTAAGCAGAGTTCAGGTGCACATCCCTAACCCCAGTGGCCCTCTGATCCACAGTTCTCGCTCTCCTGCACCCTCACGGACACCTGCACGTGGCTGGGCTGCCAGCACTTCAGATGAAACTGTTGCAAATCAGATTATTTTCATGAACAACTCCCTTCCTCACAGCCCTATTTCAACCACAGATTCAGAGAGCTTTCAGAGTTGAAAGGAACCTTAAAGTTCAATTCATTTATCTGCACTCACTCATTTATAACATCTTAGACCGTATTGATCAAGCCCATCGATGATGTCATCATTCCAGATGTGGACACTGATTTCTCCAGGGGGGAAGGTACCACGAAATTGCTATATCTTAAGTGTTGGTGTCGCTCTTACACAGTATTTGCACAGGCTTCTTCCAGGATATGCACCTAATTTTGTGTCCACATCACTATTCCACAGCACGCTCTGCCTTCAGCCCTAGTTTGGGCTTCGATGGCCTCGCGGCAGGACGACTGGCGTGTCCTCTGCTCAACCTCTGCCCAGGGCTCTCCTTATTCTGACGTGGCCAGAGTCAACACAGCCACGATGACAGTGGCAAAGACAGCAGCTGCTCATGTTTTAGGTCGCTTTTCTCTTGTATCTTTCTTAAATCCATATAGCATGTATCCCAAAATGTGAGATTGTGAATTTATCTGATCAGAGGGGATCAGACTAGATGACTTCTAGAAGTTTTTCTAAATCAGAAAATTCTATGATTTTATGATTGTTGATACCATCTTATAGAAAAGGAAACCTAGCCTTAAAGATACAGCCAGTGTGTGGCAGCACAGGACCTGCAATCAGGTCTTCTTACTCTGAGTTTATTGGCTCTCCCACTCCATCATGCAACCCAGCTATGAACCTTTCTAAACAAGGACCAGATCGATCTCTTACCCCATGTAGACACTTCTGATCACTCACGATTACTTACAAGGAAACAGAAACCACTTGCCCCACCTTCTCCTGCTATTGTTGCTGGGTTTCTTTCTGTGTTATTTCCAGCTGCTCCCTTCCATGTACCATTCACTTCAGCCACCTCGTGTCCCCATGGGCCCTGAACATCCTCACCTCCACACCTCTGCTGCTCCTCACATGGGTGCCCACCCTTGGCCACCTCTGCAAACCCTGATCATTCTTTAAGGCACAACTTGAGTCCCATCTCCCTCCAAACTAGCCTAGGGACCCCATTTAGGCCACACTGGTCCCTTAATCTTCACGGCTCGATTTATTTCCTGCACTCATGCAGCACTGACGCTTGTTTGCATTTTTATTCCTCAGCTGCACATTCACGGACTGCGGGGACCCCATCTTCTTCTTTAATCTCCTTCCCCGCTTCAGTGTTCACAGAGCTTTGCACAGAATAGGTGTTCCATAAACATTTTTGTTAATTGGTTAATTGATTGATTGTCTTCAATCCCCTAACTCCTGAGTTTAGGATCTTACTAATATCTTCCTTCCTGCTTAGCTTTTAAAATTATGTGTCACTTCTATATCATAAAAAAAATGTGAAGAAATGCAAATTACAAAAGAAAGGCCAAAAGCATTCCTTTCCTCCCTTTTCTGGTTTAGTTGAGGTCAATCAGGGGTGACTCGTGTAAATAAGCATATTTTCTGCAGCCTCCTCCACCCTGTGAAATGTGCGTCACAAGCGGGGACTGGACTTCATCCTGCCCTCTTGACGCCCCGCTGGGTAGTTCCACCCTACTTACCCTCGCTCTGAGCCACCGGCTCTCAGTCTTTGAGCAGCCTCAGAATCAGCCCGGGGTGGCTTTTTAGGGATACAGATATCTGGATCTTACCCTACCCACCTAAATCTGAATCTCCGAGGACAGGGCCTGGCCAAGTCCATGTGGGAAAGGCAAGTGCAGTGACTTTTTCATGCCCCAAAGGCTGAGAACCAGCAGCTGAGACACCATTTACCACGAGTGCCACAATAAATGTGATGCAAAGAATCTTCCCATGCCCGCAGAGCTAGACGGTACTTCCAGAAATTAGTAACTCCATTGCTTTTACCAGGAAGGATTCATTTCAGTTCTGAAAGCTGACCATCTATCTTATTTATCCTTAAAGAATTTCACATCTGAAAACTAAGATACTTCTTGAAGGAAAATGCGAGTTTCCAAAGTAGGTTGTCACTCAGGGAGCTGGCAGAGAGATTCCCCCAGTAGCTGGACTGAACCCTCAGAACGCAGGCAATGTCGGATCCAAGAGGCGCTGGGTGGACAGAGCCTTCTCCAGAACTAGAACCACATCTTCAGGAAACACAGGCTCAACCACTTTGCTTCTTCACTATTTCCAGTTCCTCCAGCCTTGGTGACAAAGACAACTGAGGGTGTCTTCTTGGTAAGAGTTTTAATAGATCCCAGATACTGAGAGCTTACTATGCGTTTCCTATGATCCAGATAGATAATGCATGTACATGTGTGTATATATTTTTCTGTTTTGCTACGTTGATATATTATACCGTGGTGAAGTCAGGGCCTTCGGTGCATCTATCACTGAAGTCACGCACATCGTACCCACCAAGCAACCTCCCATTGTCCACTGCCATGTGTTTATTTTCCATGCGAGCAACTGTTGACGGCTGCACCAAGCTCCAGCTACCCTTGGTCTGCGTCCAGGCTCTAGCAATGAGACAGGACAGGTAGGCCTGACGCTCTGATTTCTTGCACATATCACGAGAGGGAAGTCCAAGGGCTTCCCTTTCACTAACTGGGCTCCATGGGGGCTGCAGAGGAGACCTTACTTATACCCCAGCTTCATACATGGCTCATGATGCTCATAACACCAGCTCTATGCGAGATGTACTGCCCTTACTGGCACTGCACTGGTAAAAAACAAAACCAAAACAAACGAACAAAAAAAAAAACCACAACCGTGGTCCAAAGAGGTCAAACAGCCTGTCCTTGCCCACAACAGCTGGTGAACCACAGCCTGACACCCAGAGTCTCACTCTTCCACTGCATCTCCTGCCACCACTAACATGGGTCCAGCACGTGGCAACTCAAAGGGAACCAAGAATGAAAAGCTTTTGACTTAACTGACTTTTCATCACACTGACAGACCCTCTGCCCTGGGCGGAGGAAGCCAACGAAGGCCCAGAGAGACAACGCAACTGACACCACGGACAGCGACTTCAGCCTCTGCAGACGTACAGTCACAGACACAGGGTCGTCACCCCCAGCCCCCAGCCAGGGCCCCTGAGATGTGTATCATTCGACCTTTGACACTAGCACTCCATGGTTGTGTTCCCGGGAAAAGAAGCCCTCACTGCCACAGCAGGCAGGTGGGTTTGTGTATGGGCGTATCAACTGCAGAGCAAAACCTGGAGAGAGTAGGAAAGAAAAACACAGTCACGCAATGTGATGCAGGGAACTTCGAAAACCTAGTGAGCTCATGGGGGAGGCGAGCTGCCCAAGGTGACGAGGCAGTCAGAGCAGCTCGGGGCCACAGTGGGAGCACCACAAGATTTGATCCGGTCTGTTCTGGAAGTCAGATGACCACACCATAGGTCACCACAACTTGTATTGCACCCTGCACCACTGTCAGAGCCTTTTGGGTCACCCGGTAAATGAAACGACTAGTCATTTCCATCAGACAATTAGCAGGACGGGGTTTTATTTCTCCCGAACTGAACTGATGATTATTTGACTAGACCGACCCCATGCACTGATTGTTCTGGAGTGCTGTGGATAGGGCTTAATGGGCCGTCAGCATCTGTTAACCGAGCACGATTGGGTGCAGGCTCTCCATCAACAGCACTCCTGACCCTGATGCCCCGAGGCTGTTAGAAGTTCTGGATGTTAACCAGCGCTAGCAAGGCCACCTACTCCAGCTGTGGCAGCAGCTGCCTGCTAGTGGACCTGCCTCTAATTATGACTCAGTGGCTCTCCGCCAGGGCTGCACACTGCAGTTACCCAGGAGTAGGTATAAAAATACTGTTTCTGGGTCGCACCCGCAGAGACACTGATGTCGCTGGCCTGGGGAGCAACCTGGCATCGGGAGTTTTAAAATCTCCCTACGTGATCTGAATATGTAGCCAAAGTTGAGAACCACTGGTTTCTGTTGAAACTCCAGTTCCTGGCCCAAGAGACATTG
>CM052441.1:84674509-84702288 GCA_028533085.1 Varecia variegata | reverse complement strand
TGATGCATTTGCCTACCACAGTCACTTCACTTTGGTAGCTTTCTAGAACTGGGGTCTACGGCAGAGACTGGGCGTGGAGGAAGCAACACAAGCGGGAGGAATGTCTCCATCTGACATACACAGCACATCCTGTGTTTGTCTTTTCGAATTGCTTTCTGTTTTGCTTTTACTTCCTTGCTCTCTTTCTTTCAATAAACCACACGCTCACGGCCATTATCAAGTCTCTAACCTGTTGTCCTCCCCTTGTGATCAAAGTCCAAGCTACATATGATCTCAATTACTCTCAAAATATCCCTGCAAGTGAGGAAGGAACCAGGCCTTTGTTCCCTAAGGCAAGTCAAGGACGTGTAGATCCAGAAAGGTTCTATCTGCCATGGAACTCATATCATGATTGAAGTCAATGTGTCTGCAGCAGTTTTCAATTTACAAAGTGCTTTCACCTATATCCTCCCTTGGAATCCTCACAGCAAATCTGTGGCTACGTGTTTTCATAACCAGAGTGACCACAAGTCCTGATTTGCTCCCCAAACAATCCGGGGTGACACCTGTTGTCCCAGCCTAATTATTAGTGACATTTCCTTTCATTTTCAGAGGTGTCTAGGTTTGGACAAGAAATCATATGGTCATCTTATTTATAGCTACTCTCTTGTTTTAAGAGGCGGCTATTGAGGGAGTTAATTTGTTCAGAGTCAATTAGAGGCAGAAGCAAGACTCGAACTCAGGTCCTATGTCTCCAAATCTCCAAGCCCCCCTGCCCCAGGTATTATGGAACATTAGAATCAGAGCTGATCTAATCTAACCTTTAAACTTTTTTATTATAGATGAAGAAACTAAAACTGTGGGGAAATGATCTCTTAAAAGCCACTGTTAGAATGTTCCTGGAAGGGGAAGATTTGGAGTGCATAGCAGAAATGGAAGTAGTCTCCTTGACAGCATTCTATGAACAGATTAATAAATTATAAATAATTATCATCATGGATGGCACTTGAGAGCCTAACTTGGCAAAATATGGTACCAGGCCTGACATATAGCTCTTCGGAAAAGAGTAAGAAATTTAGAGTCTACGCTGCTAGATTTGAGGACTGGAGCTGACTGCTATTTGCTGTCTACCTCTGGGCAGTTCACATACCCTCTCTGAGCACATGTGTTGTTCAAGCATAAAATGGGATTAATCATTCTCATTTCCCTGGGCTGTTACTAGAAGAGCAAACTGTAGCTCGTTGAGTGCTCTGACAGCATCAAGCGTCAGGAGGTTCCTGTGAGTAAGGTTTATTTGTTTTCTTTATCTTTCACACGAGTGAACCAAGCCTCATAAACACGGTAAGTGAGGATCAGATGAGATAAGATATTTGAACATACTTCCTAAGTCCTAAAATGCTGCCATTTCTTCTTCTCATCATTATCAGCAGTAGTGGTGACAGATAATGACTACCAATTGACATAGGAGAAAATCCCACGTCCTTCCCTGAAACTCACCGGGTAACCGAGGTTTAGAGAGGTAGACCCAGTGGACAGGCCAGGTTGGGGGGTCCTTGATTTCAAGGGGCCACAGAAAATGACCACCATCAGGACTGACTGGGTGGGGCGTGCCCTGCCTGGGAAGCTTCATGGAGACCCACCCTGCCCTAGAGAAAGCACCTGTTACCTGACACCACCACCAAGAAGACTTTTCTTTCTATGGGAATCATATAGTTTAGAAAAACTTCAAACTTTGGAAAAGTTTGCTTCTGTAAATGAGGACATTGCTTCACTCAAATGACAGGGTTCAAGCAAGGTCTGTGCAGCATCTTTGTTTCACAGTATTTCTAGCCTTTACTTGACCCTGTAAAAAACAACAACCAGAAACTCAAAAATTGGGTTGGGGTGGGGGGGGGGTGGCTGTCAAAACAGCTTTCCTATCTGATTGTTTTTTCTCCCCATCAATCTGGTTTCTGAGCTGGCCATGAAGGCCAGCCCGGCTTTCATGGACTGCTTTCCTTTAGGGAAAAAACAAATGGCAGGCAACACGGGCATTGTAGAATTCTTTGGGGGCACTGGGAGCTGTGCAGTGTGCTTTTTACATAAATGGAGAAAATTGCCAAAGCTGCCAGCAAGACATTGCAAAGGTGCAGGTAGAATTGGTCTCCACACCTAGCAGTGGGGCAAAGGGCTCCTTTGGCTCTAAAAGACCAATTTGTGTTTCAAATATCTTTCAGGAACTTGACACCTTGAAACTGCCTACTCCCAGGGAATCTGAGTAAGTTCTAGAATAGCTTTCTTCAAGGAGAGCACCAAGACCCAGCTTTGTTAGAGCTCTCCTTATTCACTCCCTAGACTGCAAGCCCGGATGTTGGGGTTCAGAGCACCCCCTAACTGCCCAACACTGCCCAGCCTCACAGGGGATGATGTGACTCTTTATAACCTGGGTCTTGCAGAGGAACTAGAAATCATGTGGGGTGGGGGTGACAGAGAGGGTATCCCAGAAACCAACTGTGGGCACAGGGGCCACCACAGTGGGGAGAGAACGGGCCGCAGAAAGCGTGTGTCACTAAATGTCAGGAGTAATTTTGAAAAATAAACACAAAGAATGTAAAACCCAGCAAAAGAAATTTACCGAACCTTTGTGGTAGGCTGAGACAACTGAGGCAGGTCACTTATCAAGTGTAAAATAAGTCACAATTGATTTTATACATTTTAGGAGTCAAAAGGCACCAAAGATCATCAATTGTTATCAAGGTGTACACAGGCCTATTTGTACAAATCTATTTAATTAGCTTGTAGACAAGGATCCTTTGGGCAAAATGCCATCTTTCCCCAGTCCAGGGAATATTCATGCCTTTTAAATTCAGCCAGGAGGCCCCTGATGGGTACCCACCACTCTTCCATTGTGAGCTACCTGCATATTTCCAGGGAATGCATTCCAAGGTTTTTTTCTCCTTTGTGAAAGGTCTAGTGCTGGGGCAGCCTGAGGACTCCCCTCCCCCAAGTCCTGGCGACTCTTTCCTCTGGGCCCTGGAGGCAACTCTCCTGCGCCTCAGGTTTCCCAGCTCCTGCAGTGCCTGCACGGAGAACTGATCAAATGTTTCTTTCTCGTTACACCGGCGACCATCCATTCTCCTACGGGTTGCAAATGAAGTACAGCAGCTTTTGACGTTAGCCTGTTTCTGCCCAGGAAGAAAGGCGACTTAATTTAATTTTGCACTGCGCTCCTTCATCCCAGCCGGCCTCAGGTCGACGGGGAGATTTCCCCTATTTCCAAACGCTGAGCGCTCCCTCGACACTAACTACCCTGCGCAATCATGATTGTGACAGTAAGAACGTCGGGGAATGCGTGTTTGTTTTCTACTTTGCAAATCACAAAGCAAGAAAATACCTTTGTCGCCTTTTTTTTTTTTTTTACCAGTTCTGAATAAAAGAGGGAAAGGACATTTTAAGACATGTTATTTTTGCTTTGCCAAAAGTAACCGTATCAATAATGTTTTCTTCTCTCCCCCACCCCTGCCCCTCCTCCCATTTTAGAAGAAAGGTTCACAGATGCAGTGAGGTTCCTGCCATGTCCCTAGACCTGGAGATGTCCTTCAGGGCCAGCCAAAATCGCGCCCCGGCCGGGCTCACTCACAGCGGTGACCGCCAGTCCTGTGGCGGGTTTGACAAACTGCGGGACAACTCTCCGAGAAGACAGCCACCTGCCAGATTGTACCTCACTCCTTTCCACCCAGGAACCCGAAGCGAGGTGCCGGCCTGCGGAAAGGCCGCCCAGGGGACCGCCGGGGGCCCGGGCTGCCCTCCCTGGGGAGGGTCCTGAGTCCCGGCGCGACCCGCGCCCTGGCACGTGAGCCCGTGCCGCCCGCAGCCCGGCTGGCGGCGCGGCAGGTGCGGCGGGAGCCCGGACGCTGACCTACCTTCACGAAGAGCTCAATCTCGGGGTCCCTGTCGTCCCCGTTAGCTGTCGCCGAGTCTGTCATGCCGTTGGCGCCCAGGGCCACTGTCCCGGGCCGTGGAGGCGCCACCTCTGCAGCGCCCAGGCCAGCGCTCTGCGCTCGTGCTCCTGCCCGGCCGGGCCCCTCTTCAGGGCGGCGTTTAATTTTTTTTTTTTTTTTTTAAACCATCTATTTCTCTAGCCCGGGCAGCGGAGTCTGGGAGGTCAGTGTCCCAGGTGATCACACGGAAAGGAGAGAAGCCGGGAGGGGGCAGGGGGAAGGGAGAAAGGCGGGTGAAGGGATGACCACAGGTCCTGGGAGCAACAAGTGCCAGCCAGGCTGCTGAGAGGTGTCACAGGATCCGTGACCGTCAGCGATCCTGCCGCCGCCGCCAACGCGCCCAAAATAGCCGGCGGCCGCGGGGCGGGGTCAGCCCGGGCGTGCACGCGGGCGGGGGCACGGGAGGGGACACCCTGGAGCTGCGGCCTCTGCAGCGCCCCAGCCCCGGCCGCGCGACCCCGCTGTGCGGGGGGCGGGGACAGAGCTGGCGCAGGCTCTGCCACCTAGGCCAAGAGGACGTCCTGGAGGGGGATGCAGAGGTGGGGAGAAGGAGTGGAGGCGAAGAGCACGGGGAAGGGGAAGAAGAGAGCAGAAGATTTTCTTTAATGAAGCGTTAGCTTCAAGTTACTCTGCTACCAGCGTTACCCACTTGGAAAACCCTTCCTGCCTTAGCGGAGCTCAGAAAGGAGAGGGGCGGTGGGGAGAGGGCAGGGAAGGAAAAGCACCCGAGAACAGGCATTTGGCACCCCGGTGCTGAGCAGGCAGAGCGCAGTGCTGGGGGCGGGGCGGGGCAGGGGCGGTGGCAGGGCGCAGGGCTGAGCCAACCGGGTCAGGTGCGGCTGGGCCAAGGATCCCTGTCTTTCACCCTTCTGGATTTTTTTTCCTTCCCCTTTCTTTCATTTTCTTTTTCATTCTATTTTTCCCTTCATTTCCTATTCTTATTTCATTTCTCTTCCTCTTTTTTTTTTTTTGGTGACGTATGATACGCATACAGAAAAATGATCATGGGTGTGTAGCCCAAAGAATTTTCACAATCTGAACCACCCCTCACCCCCGCCGTGTAGCCAGCACCAGATAAAGAAATAAGATGTTAGCTCCACCCCCAGAACTCCTCCTGCTCTCCCCTCTCTACTTCTCCTCCCCCTCCAGCTCTCTCCCCAACCAGGGTAACCTTTATCCTAACTTTTAACAGCCCAGGGTAGTTTTGCCTGGAATCTTGGTGTCTGGCTTCTTTTGTTCATCATTATGTGAAATTCATCCGTTGGGCTGTGTGTAGTTGCAGACCATCCATTTTCATTGCCACAGTTTATTTATCCATTTTCTGTTGATAGACATTTGCACAGTTTCCAGTTAATGACCATCACTCATACTTCTGCTATGAACCGTTCTACCTATCAAACATCCTTTGGTTAGATCCATGAACACTTTTCTCTAGGATATACACTTAGGATTGGAATTGCTGAATTGTACAGTGTAAGGATGTTTTTCTTGAGTGAATTCTACCATATGGTTTTCTAAAGTGGTTGTACCAATATACATTTCCACCCCTCATTTCTTTTACAAATAGTTACTAGGTCTTTTGCACCCAGAACATGGTCACATTCTTTCTTTTCTTCACCTTCTCTTTAGTTAATCCTGTTTGTGTTCTGTCTTGCCTTCCTTACAAATATGTATTTGTTCACAGCTTTGTAAGAAAGAATGAATTGCTTCATAAAAAAATAAGTAATAGTACTTATTATGTGCCAGCCAATAATGTTGAGTACTTTACATGTCTTAACTTGTTTAGTCTTTACATATAGTATTATTATCCCAATTTGACAAGTGGGGAAACCGAGGCATGGGGTGCTTAAGTAACTTCCCCGAACTCATTTAGCTATAAAATGGTGAAATCAGGATTTGAACCCAGACAGACTGAGTCTGTGTTCTCAACTACTCTACCAACTTCTTCTCTCAAACTAAGTGCAAACTGTTTAAGTCATTTTGGGGGAAACCAAGGAGATTTTCATCTCCTGGTCTTAATGGAGATTAAAATCCATTTCAAGATAATAGTCACAGGAAAGGAAAACAAAGGCTGCCACCTGAATTGAGCAGATGGAGGGACTATATAAGCTGGAATGTGGAGAGACTATTGACCATGGTTGGGATGGGGAGATGGAAAGGCTTCATGGAACAAAAGGCACTTCAGCCCAACCTTCCTGAAAGATCAGGCATCTGACAGGCAGAAAAGAGGGCAAGGAGTCCTGACCACCCTTTATGGTGGCTGCTTTCCCACAGACTCCAACTGCAAGTGTCTCCTTCTCACTGAAGAAAGCAGTCACCAAGCCCAGCTTGCAACCCTCTTGGTATATTATAGCTTAGTCAAGGTGAGGTTTAATTGCTCTCCTCCTCCTTGGTTTCAGGCTTACATCACCGAATCCTTGAGAGAAACAGTCACCTTCACAGCTGTACATTCCGAGCCAATGACTACATACGCTAGGGGAGGACCAAGGTTACAGAGTGAGACTGGTGCCTTCACTGCATGATGCACACACTCATCACATTCCTGCACTGGAGTGTGGACAATATTTTTAATAGCAATGTGGCAGAAGTAAATAATATTATATGCATAAAATGCCTTTGAGGGGTGTTTATTGTTTGTTTTTTTAAATGAAAAATATTTTACACACGTTTTAGCCCATTTTATTTGACTATGCTCTAAACAATGTGTGGTACGACCTCCCTTTCCTTAATCCCAAGCCTGGCACGGTTAACTTTCATTTTATCTTCTCCAAATATCTACTGCTTATTGGAAACTTGGACAGTTCCCTTTTAATCACAATTTCTAGAATACCTCTCATTTGGTATAATTATCAATAGTTTTGATATTATAAACCTTCAGATATTATAAATCTCAGATAACTGATAGTTTTGATATTATAAACCTTCATATTGTAAAAAAAAAAAAGTCATCTTTGGTCATAAGCTATTCCTACGCATATTTCCAGTTTTTAATTTTATATTATGCCTTAGTTCAAGGTAAGAGGACTTCATTTTATGCTCTATAATGTCAAAGCATAATCAGTTAATATCAATTTTAGCTTCGGTCAGAGAAAAACACTGTGCTTCTAATTTCATCCCATAGTTTCACAAACTTGGAGCAAGTTTCAAATAAATCTTTACCAGGAAAGCACTTTATAAACCTATTTATTGTTCATGTTGGCAGCACATACACTAAAACTGGAATCATACAGGAAAATTAGCATGGCCCCAATGAAGGGATGACATGCAAATCTGTGTCACATTCATATTTCTGTATGACTGTTGAAAGCAAAAATTATATCTGATAGGATTTTTTATATTTTTAAATTCAGTAATATGACAACTGTAATGTAAAGGGCAAGGGGTAAAGGGATTTATATAGTGGTAAGGTTTATATAGTTCACCTGAAATGGTAAACCATTAACTCTAAGTAGACTGAGAAAAAATAGGTATGTGTATTGTAACGCCTAAAGAAACAACTAAGTTATACAAAGCAACATATTAAAAAAGCTAATAAATAAATTAAAATGGAATGGCAAGAAATATTCAAATAATCTAAAAGGCAGGAAAAGGGAAAAAAGAAAACAAATATTTAATAGAAAACTAATAATAAAATTGGTACACCTAAATACAACCATATCAATACTTGAACTAAATATAAATTGTCTAAACATCAATTAAAAGCTGGAGATTGTTGGATTGGATTTAAAAGCCTCAAGATCCAACTGTATGCTGTTACAGAATTCAGTTCAAACACAGTGTTATTGATAAATTAAAAGAATGGCAAAGCTAACCCTATCATGCAAACACTAGTAAAAAAAAAAAAAAAGAAGCTAGTAACTGTATTAATATCAGACAAAATAGACTTCAGAATAAGGAAATTATCAGGGATACAGGGGGATATTACATAATAATGAAAGGGTCAACTCTCTAAGAAGATATAACAACCATAAATGTGTATATACCTAATAACAGAGCTTCAATATAGATGAAGAAAAAGCTAATGGAACTTGAAGGAGAAAGAAACAAATACATAATTACAGTTAGAGACTTCAGTTCTCCTTGCTTAGTGATTGATAGCACAAGTAGACAAAAAATCAGCAAGAATATATAAGACCTAAACAACACTGTCAATCAACTTGACCTGATTAGCACTCATGGAATATCCCCCCCCAAACAACAAAATATACTTTCTTTTCATGTGCACGTGGAACATTCACCAAAACAGACCACATTTGGAGTTACAGAACAAACCTTATGAAATTCAAAAGAATGAAATCATACAAAGTGTGTTCTCTGACCATGATGGAATCCATTAGATCAAAACAGGAAGCTATACAGAAAACCTCTAAATATTTAGAAATTAAGCAACACACTTTTAAGAAATTCACTGATCAACAAGGAAGTCTCAAGGATAATTAGGAAACATTTTGAACTGAATGCAAATGAATATACAACATATCAAAATTTGTGGGATGCAGCTAAAGCTGCGTCTATAGAGAAATTTATACATGAAACGCTTATTTTAGAAAAGAACAAAGGTTCAAATCAATAATATAAACTTCTACCTTAGGGAACTAGAAGGAGAACAGCTAGCTAAACCCAAAGCAAGCAGAAAGAATAAAATAATAAATATAAGAACAGAAATTAGTGAAATTGAAGAAAAGATAAAACAATGGAGAAAAATCGATAATAGAAGCTGTTTTTAAACAGATCAATAAAATTGATAAACTTTTAGCTAGATTTATCAAGAGAAAAAGAGAGAAGATATATGTTACCCATATCAGGTATGAACAATGGGATATCATTACAAATTCCACAGACATAAAATAAATTAAGGGAATACTACAAACAACTCTCTGCACATAAATTAGACCACTTGGATAAAATGAACCAAGTCTTGGAAGGCACAAACTGACAAAACTCACTCAAAAAGAAGTAGATAACCTAAACAATCCTGTGTCTATTAAAGATATTAAATTCATAGCTGAAAACCCTCCCAGAAAAGGCCCAGATGCCTTCATTAATGAATTCTACCAAACATTTAAGAAAAAATTACATCAATTCTATACAATCTCATTTAGAAATGAGAAGAGTAAGAAATAAAGAATTTGTATCTAGGATTTGTAAGGAATTTTCACAACCCCCAAAAAAACCAAACAACCAAACTAAAAAAAAAAAAAAAATAGGCAAAATATCTGAACAGACACTTTACTAAAAAAGACCTACTAATGGCAAATAAACACATGAAAATGTTCTCAACAATCTTCAGTAGAAAAATGCAAATTAAAAAAAAATATATATAAATCTATACAATACACCTATTAGAATGGTTAAAACATGCACTCATGAAAATCCCATGTGCTGGCAAGAATGCAGAGCTACTGAAATCTCACACATTATTGGTAGGAATGCAAAATTGTACAGTCTTTCTGGACAATGGTTTGGCATTTTCAAATAAAGTCAAACATACACTTAACTATATGGCTCATTTACCATCTCCTGGGTATTATCCTAGAGAAATGAAACTTACGTTCACACGAAAACTTGGTACATAAATGTTTATAGCATCATTATTCATAATTGCTCTAGACTGGAAACAACCTAAATGTCCTTCAGTGGGTAAATAAATAAAAGGTGATACAATTCCTACATTGATATGTCGCTTAGCAATAAGAAGGAATGAACTATTAATAGTGTAGAACACAGATCTCAAGTGCATGATAATAAGTAAAGTCTCAAAAGGCTATATACCATATAGTTTCATTTACATGACATCCTAGAAAATAAAATATAGGGATGGCTATATTTTATATAGCATCCCTTGCAATCAGAGGCTGCAAGGGATTGAGGTAGGGGAGGGTTTGACTACAAAGAAGTGGCACAAGGGAATTTTGTCAGATGACAGAACTGCTTTGTATCCTGTTTGTAGTGATGGTTACACACATCTCAGTATGTGTTGAAACATACAGAACTGCATACCAAAAGAGTGGATTTTCTGTATGTAATTTAAAACATGATTAAAATGCTGAAATAATTTCAAAAAAGGTAAAGCCACCAGGTTCTATTTCCACATGCTCTTTCCACACATTCTTTTCTTCAAATCCCTAAAATCAGAATTCATCTTACCATTAACTGCAAAAATAGAAAACAAATCTTGGCCAGGCACAGTGGCTCACTCCTATACCCCTAGCACTCTGGGAGGCTGAGGCGGGAGGATCGCTTGAGCTCAGGAGTTCGAGGCCAGCCTGAGCAAGAGTGAGACCCCCATCTCTACTAAAAATAGAAAGAAATTATATGGACAGCTAAAAATACATATAGAAAAATTAGCCGGGCATAGTGGCGCATGCCTGTAGTCCCAGCTACTCAGGAGGCTGAGGCAGAAGGACCGCTTGAGCCCAGGAGTTTGAGGTTGCTATGAGCTAGGCTGACACCACGGCACTCACTCTAGCCCAGGCATGGAGTGAGACTCTTTCTCAAAATAAATAAATAAATAAATAAATAAAAATAAAAATAAAAACAAAACAAAATCAGCATATTTTAAAATTTTTATTTTCTAAAATGTCATGTAAATGAAATCATACAGTATATAACATTTTGGGACTTTACTTATTATCATGTGTATATGTGATGAGAGGAGCAGTACTGTTAAAACAATGATGATGCTTATGTGGAGAGTTTCCAGAAATGCTCACTCTATCCAGTACCAGAGCACAAGCATATCATTAGTTACAAGTCCCAACTTTTATGTACCTAATGGTACTTAGTTGAAGCCATTCACTTTGCCCAGAGGAGCAGCTATTTCTATGGGAGTTAAACTAGGTTGTCCCACCCTTATATTCTCTGCAGAGTATCTCTCAGACAATCCCAAGGACTTGAGGTTTAAACTGGCAGATTTTGATGACAGCTGCAGAAGCACTGGTCACGTGGTGTCTCTGTGGGAGGAATAAGTGGGTGTAGATGAGGGAGGTAAGTCCTGGAGGGGTCACACCCCATGAAGTCACACTGCATGAGGTCACAGATTGAGCTGTGAGGAGGATGGGGCTGGGTTGCTAGTTCTATCTATTCCTTTATAAACTAAGGTGCCCTTGGGCGTGCCCAATATTACCAGCGATCTTTGTCCCCACAGCAGTCTGCCTACTGGTGTTTAGCAAAGGGAAACACCTGGGAGTGAGCTGGACTGAAGCCCAGAGTCTTTGTCAACAACCATCACTCATTCATCCCACTGATTCACCCACTACTCATTCATTCAACCAGTGTTTTGGGGGTGTCTGCTGTGTTCCAGACACTGCTCATACTCTTTCTAGAACTCTCTGAGGGCATGCACATCACCTTCTGATGATGAGCAGTCTTCATTCCTGCATTATTCCTCCATAGATTCAGTTATGTCTTTCCCAGAAGAGTGGAAGCTTCTTGAGGACAGGAATCCAGTTTCATGCTTCTTTGGCATGACTCACAGACTGCAATGGTCCTTTGCTACACACTTGTAAACAAACTGACAATATGGCAAGTACAGTGTACATGCTCAATAAATACTTGTTGATGGAACCAATGAATGAATGAATAACTGGCATCTCTTTTATTCACAGCCTCCTCTATTTGGGATTTTGCTCTTACATCAGTGAAATGGACATTACAGTGTGGAGTTTTTATAAAGATTCTAATTTTGAATTAGTACATATGAAAGAGTTATGTAATAATAATAATGATAGTTAACATTTAGAGTTTAAGTAACTTGTCCAAGGTCACATGGGTAGTTATAAATATCAGAGGTGGTACTCTGACCCAGGTCTCTTCATGGTTAAAGCCCATACTATTTTCCATCATGCTTTATTTACTGTGTGTGTCATGTAGGATGGGGCTGGAGGAGGATGAGATGCTACTAGAGATTTAGAAATTGCTTATTGAATTGTTGGAATTAATGAATTACTGGTCTTGGATAAGGAATTGCTAGGCTTAGGGATCCTAGAATCCTCCTTTACTTTGCTTAAACTAAGAGACACCTAGAGATGAACTAAAAACAACAACAGCAACAACAAAACATAGACTGAGCCCTAGAAAAAGGAAATTATGGGAGGCAAAACAGGAGAAAGTGATCTGAGGTCATGTTCTGTTGCATCACCATGCATTTTTGGCAGGATTTACTGCTCTGGTGATTGTCCTCACTTAATCACCAAGCGCCTACTTTAGCTCTGGCAAGATCACATAAAAGATACAACTATTACACAAATGCATAAAAAAAAATCCTGGACAGATTCCAAGATAAATACATGTAGCAAAATTCCTAAAAAACCCACAACTGTTGACTAGTATTACTCTGATCTACACTTCTGATTTTTTTTGGGCAACAGGCCCATCTCACCAATTGGTGGGAGATGGTCTTTAATAACAAAAAAGGGCATGGTGTTAAAAAGAGCCCTTGGGAAGCAAGGTGTGGAACATGGGGAATAGGAAGCCAGCATCTATACTGGTGGGAGTAGAAAGCAGAATGTTTTGAGGGAAGTGAGCAAGTGCCCACGGCTGAACAGATTAAAGTTCTGAAAGGACATGTAAACGGTTCTTATAATCATTAGCAATTGGAATCCGTTTGCCCTTTCACTAAGGGGTCTCCCAGTTTTCCTTAGGGATCTACACTTTCTCCATTCAGAGTCCATTAGGTTTAAGTGGAGCTTCAGGGGTGGACAGGTGACTCATGTTGGCCAATCAGAGAACTGCAACCTCTGGTCACCGTGATTGGTTGAAAATGGACATGTGATCAGCTTGGATCCAATGAGATTAAAATTCTAGGGCTTTTATCAGAAATGTGTTTAAGAGGCCATTTTTCCTTCTGCTGGACTTATACTAGGATGTGATCCTAGAGCTATTTATACTGTCTCACCCGTCTAAGAGCCTGACTGAGAGTACAGCCAAGAGAGAAAAAACGAGGGCCAAAATACGGAGAGAGGAATCCCAAGTTCTGATGTATTGTCTGAGCAACTGGGTTTCTTGGTGCCTAAAACTTGATGCCCCTGGAATTTCCTGTCCTGATGACAAGTAAAATCCTTCTTTGGGTTAGACCATCCTGAGTTGGATTTTCTGAAGTTTGCAACTGGAGATTTATATCCTCATCATTTAGAACTTAACATTGAGGGTTATGGGCAAGAGATGGTCCATATGACAGCAAAAGACCTCAGGAATATTATAAGGTGACAAGAGTCAATGACACAGTGATACACTTTTAAAAGGCGACCACATCCTGTGATGAATAAAAAAATGTTATTTTTAGAGTTCCAGATCTTCATAAAAGCACTGTATAATCGTTGTAGGCTCTTGAGCTATGATACAAAATGAAAGTAAAAGTATGTTCAGAAAATTGACAGAATTCCAGAGAAAGTCTATATGTATAGGTTTAAGGTTATCAAAGCTAGCTACAGAATAAAATAATAAAAATCATAACGCAATGTCTCCATGAACTGATTTTTTTCAACAGAGATAATATCTTACGATGTAATTTAAAAAGCACTAGACTAAGATCCAGAAATGCCAAATTCAAAGATTTATAACCCTGTAATCTTGTCGTCTAACCTCTCTGAGCCTCAGTTCCTTTACCTGTAAAATGGGGATAATAGGACTTACCCTGGAGTTTGTGTAAAGTTTAAGTAATGTTATTTATGAATATATATAATGCACCCAACACAGTGACTAACCCATAAACAAAGAATAAAAGTGTTATTTTTTCCCCAAAGGTATATAAAGCAGGCACAGAGCAAAGCATTTTACAAGGAGCATCTCACATAATCCCTTGCTGCAACCCTATGTTGTGAGATAGCTACTATTGTTACCCCATTTTGCAGTTGAAGCAGCTGATACATACAGATTAGTCAGTAAGCTAGAGAGCTATAGAGCTGGGATTTGAATCCCAGGTTGTAGGACTCCCAAAAATCTGCTGTTAAGGACCTCAATAAATGAGTACTAATTACTATCATTTTTTCATCAATGTGTTTCAACAAATAGTAAAGTAAATAAATAAAAATAGTAAAGGCTCAGTCTGGAAATGACAGCTGAAGATTGGCTGCTGAATCGTCCAAAAAGAAATGCTCCCAGGTAAAGAATGGACTGCTGGATGACTTTCATCTTCACTTAGCTGTCTCCTTGTCATGCATAAGCTCTTTGAGCTACATGAGAAATTATTTCCTGAAAGGCATAGAATGTTATTGAGAAAATTGCAAATACTTCTTGGAGATGGAAAGAGTTGATCTAACCCAAATCTTTATTATTATTATTGTTTAAATAATCTGTCCTGAAGATGGGGCAATGTAAAAGTCTTCCCCTAGAATTCTAGGAAGATGTCTGCATTTAAGTCTTTTTCTTTCCCCTTTCCATATATTTCCTTGTATATACATCTCTCTCCAATTTAGGATCTCAGAGAAATAGAGTATAACATTTCTATGTGTTATTATTTGGTCATAGTGAGGCAGATATAGAGAAAATTTATCTCTGCGGCACTGTAATAAGTGGTTCTCTTTAATCTATATTCAAGGAAGTAGCTTTGATTCTATCTGTGTCATATACTTTCCCCAACTGCGCAATCTTTTATGATCTGTTGGGAAAATTACTCCTACCACCACAAAACTTGGTGGACAGAAAATCAGAGAGTATTACTTTTAATTGCTTCAATTTCTTTTTTCCAAGGGGAGGGCAGAAAGTGCTCCAAATATCTCAGTTTCATTAAATGCAACAAACATTTCCTAGGCAGTTGATCTGGGCTGGGTGCTGTGCTCGATGCTGAGGATAAATCTGTGAATAAGACCCGAGCCCTGCCCACAAGCAAATTACTTAGAGGAAAGAAGTTCTGTATTGCCCTGTAACTATTCATAATTTCTTCATTTAAAAGCACTTTGTAAAGGTTTGCAATGCACCCCTGGGTACAAAAGATAAACATTGCTCTAAGCCACCTTTGCAATATATGTTTTTCATCTCAACATTCCTCACACTTGGTTTTGCTCATTGGCTGTGACTACACAAGGCTTGAGAAGGATGGGAGAAACCTCTCTCAAAGGCTGATATTTTATCTGAATGATACTGTGTTTAAACATTATGTTAAAAACATTGCATTGAAGTTTATTCATTACATTGAAATTAATTCTTTCTTACCTTGCTCTTTTGCCATCTCATAAACCCAACCAATGTTACTTTTTCCTCTCTTATAAAATTAAGTCCCAAGATGAATAAAGCTGGTATAGACCCAGTCATTCATCTCTCATTAACACAGCACAGGGCGATTGCATCAGTGGATACCAGACTTAATATCCTTAATGAAGCCTCCCAGTGAAAGGTGCAAAGGGTCAAAATGCTGACCTAAGCTCTGCCTTACTCATAGGCACCGGCTCCTTGCGGGAAGTCATCAAATTAAAGGTCAGAGGCATGCAAAACAGCCACGCCAAAGTGGCCTGGCTGAGTTCATCATCAACAGCAACTCCTCCTCTGCTCCTTCCCAGCTGGTCGCAGAGATGCTGCGTGCTGGAACCTGTGAATGCCCACCACACGGCATCCCTCGCCCCTTTCTGCGAGGCCCCAGGTGGTCGGACCCACTCACCACTGGGTGGCCATTTGCCCTGCAGTGAATAAAAGATAAGGGGATCCTGTCTGAACAGTAAACAGTACTGACGCTCTGCATACACCTGTCACACGTGAAGATAAAATATTGGAACAATAAGAGGAGAAGGAGCTCGCTTACACTGTGCATGCATGATTATACCTCCCATTCATCACTATTTGAGGATCTGTTTATAGTCTTCTCTCCTCCAGTAAAGCTATAGGTGCCTCTAAGGTACACAAAGTCCATTCTCTCTCCACCTTGCTCTTTCTCTATTTTAATTAGACTATTTTTAGAGCAATTTTAGGTTCAGAGTAAAGTTGAGGAGAAGGTACAAAGATTTCCCAGACACTCCCTGCCCTACATATGCACATTCACCCCCCTCATTGCTATCAACATCCCCTAGAGTGATACATTTGTAGGTATTGATGAACCTACACTGACACATTATCACCCACAGTTTACATTAGTCCATAGTTTACATTTATTCTTGGAATTATGCATTATTCTATAGTTTTGGACAAATTTATTTATTTTTTTTAGAGACCAGGTCTTGCTTTGGGGTGCAGTAGTGCAATCATAGCTCACTGCAACCTTGAATTCCTGGGCTCAAAGGATCCTCCTGCCTCAGCCTCCCGAGTAGCTGGGACTACAAGCATGCACCACCATGCCCCGCTAGTTTTTAAAAAAAATTTTGTAGACACAGAGTTTCACTATGTTGCCCAAGCTGGTCTCGAACTCCTGGCCTCAAGCGATCCTCCTACCTTGGCCTCCCAAAGTACTGGGATTACAGGTGTGAGTCACAATACCTGGCCAACAAATTTATAATGATGACAGGTATCTACCATTATAGTATCACACAGAATGTTTTCACTGCCCTAAAAAAACCCCTGTGCTCCACCTATTCATTCCTCCCTACCCCCAGCCCCTCACAACCACTGACCTGTTTACCATCCCCATAGTTTTGCCTTTTCCAGAAGGTCATGTAATTGGAATCATACCGCATGTAGCCCTTTCAGACTGGTTTGTTTCACTTAGTGAGATCCATTCAAGTTTTCTCCATGGCTTTTCATGGCATCCATTCTCTTTTTGTAACCCTGGCAGTAAGCACAGTTCCTCACACAGCAGATGCTCAAGGAGCCCTTGTTGAATGAGTGGTCAAAGGAATGGGTGTCGCTTATGGCCCCGTTCATTTGACAACTGTGTACTGAGGCCTTCTAAGTGCAGGCTCTCTGCAGGCATCTTCAAACAATAGCAACATTTGTGTGGGACTTCCAAAATTATTCTTAACATAACGGCAGTCCTGAGAGGTAGGAGAACAGATATTTTTCTTATTATCTCCATTTTAACAAGATTGGGAGACTCAGAGAAGTAAAAAAATAACTCGTCCAAGTTCCCTGCACTAGAAGGTGGCAGAGCTAGGACTGGCCTCCGTAATGTTCTGATGTATCTTGAAGCTTATCCTGTATGTTGTCTCCCCTAAAACTGGGCTCTGGGTCATTCAAACTGACAAGTGTTTAACAAGATTTCTAATTCATGCTGACATTGTGACAGGTGAGCACTATGAGAACCCCTCTCCTCCATGTTGCTGCTCAGGGGAGCCTACTGAGTCACAAAGAAGAGTACCCTTGTGCAGCCCGTACCAGCAAACCCCGATCTTCCTTTAACCATGAGCAAACTGCTATTGGGCTGCAGAATTGATCTCTGTCTGTGGAAGGAAATTTCAACGACTAACCAACAAGTAGCTCCTTCTCATTCAACAGTAAAGAGCTGCATGGCTGGGCTTCCTCTGCTCCTGTTAAGGATCAAAAGGGCTTCAAGAGTCCAAGCCAAACTTCATTCCAGATCTGTAGTTGTGATGGGCCCTCAAAGGGACCATGAACTTACCCCGGGAGTTAAGCCTGGCTATGAATGAGCGAGTTAGGGGGGAGGCTCCCACAGGCCCCTGCCTTGAAATCTAGTGCCATCCTGAACTCGTTCCTTCATTCCCTGAAAGCCTCATGCTAGCATAGGACTGTCTGCTGCGTATATCATAGCCAATATTTCCAAAATACTGCACTAACAATCTTCTTCCTCAAACCCTCTCCTACTCCTGCATTTTCTTTCTCAGTCAGTGACATCATCATCTATCCAGTCACTGAAACCAGAAATGAAGCCCATATTTTTGTTTAATCCCAGTATCATCCCAAATCCAATTAGCCACCAAGTCCCTACACTGAAATCTCTCCACTCTTCATGCTTGTTACTGCAACTTCATAGTCTCATCCCTGAGCAATCATGGAACCTTCCCAGCTGCACTCTTTCTCTCTCTCTCTTGTCCCTCACATCCATCCTTCCCCTGGTAGCTGGAGCGTGCCATCTACAGCACATGTCAGGTCACACCAGACCTTGTTCAAAACCCTTCAGTGGTCAGTGTGGACTGTGCTCCCCAGCATGGTGTGCTGGGTTGGGGCCTGCTCCCTAATTTCTCCTTCCCCATCTGCCCAACTGGCCTTCTCTGGCCTCAGGCTCTGGCCTCAGGCTCTGGGAATTCCCAACTAGTTTGATTTCCTACGTATACACCCTGCTGTTTCCTACCTCCATGTCTCTGCTCATGTTTCTTGAAACACATTCCCCATGTTTTCTCACCCGCCTGCCTCTTCCTCTTCCTTAGCACTCATGTCCCCACAGCACCTGTACACACCTTTACTCTTGTTCTAGTACACGGAAGTTATTTGTTTATGTATCTGTTGCCCTCTAGAGCTAAGATCTTCAGGTACAGGAGATATATAATTCTCCCTCTGTTAATCACTTTTTGCATTGAAATTCTCATTTTATATATCCCAAGCCCCCCAAAATCTTCAAGCTTTTAGAAAGCAGCAATGGTGTTTCTTATCTTTGTTTCCTTATACCTAGCACAGAGCCAGGCGCGTGGTATATGTCTGCATCAGTCTCTATGTCTACATTCACTCATGTGTTCCACAAATATTTTCTAAGATCCTATTTTATTCCCATCGTGTGCTTTGCAGAATATGAGAGGTTGCTCCAGTTCTTGAAGGTCTTACACACTAAATAATATAAGCAGTGCTTTTTAATAACAAGTTGCTGGATCTGATATCTTGATAAAGTGGAAAATGGCTCTCTCACCCCTCATCCTCTCCATGGAATTTGGTGTCCATGGCACGTGACTATTTGCTGTGTGCCAACAGGTATCATAGTGAAAATGAGAAAACACAATGTGTGAAAACACCAAGGTGAGCCTTGACTTTGGGTAAAAGACAGGGACAGTTAGTTCACAGAAAAAGGAATATAGGGACTAACAAAATATGAAAATGCATGCCACTTAGCTAAGAAACTGAAGTTAAACCAATGAGAGATTTTCTCACTTATTTAATTGGTAAAATGTTTAAAAGACTTATAATAAAAATTGTGGACAATTTTGCCATGTGAATAGGAAGTATGTATTGGTACAGTCTTTTTAGTGGGCTGATTATCTATCCAAGTTGAAGACAAATTTGGGCCTTGTGATGTCCCAATAGGACATTCCACTGATAGGAATCTCTCAAGTGAGCAAAGATGTATGTTCAAAGATGTTCATTGCATCATTGTTTGAGATAAGGACAGACTGGAAATGAACTAAATGTCCATTAGTAGGAGATCACTTGGGTACATTTTGGTGCATTCACATAACGAAGACTATCACAGAAAGAACATATATGGAGTGATATAGAAAGATGTTTGTGATATACTGTTAAATGAAAAAAAATGAAATTGTGGAAGAGAGAGAGAGAGTTTGGGAGGCTACACACTAAATTATAAATAGTGGTTATTTCAAAATAGTCAAATTGGGGAGAGGGAACATTACAGTTTTTACTTTAAATATTTTCATACCATCTGAATTATTTTTACAAGAACTCAAGAGTTACTTCTAATTAAGTTTTGGGGCAATGCCTAGGCTTCCCAGCTACACTCTGCCCAGCTCCCTCTGCACTCTCTGGGGATATGTGCGCGGCCCCCTCTGTGTGAGGTCAACCACATTTGTCTTTGGGAAGCCAATTCCCTCTTCTATGGACTCGTCCCTGGATTCAGAACTCTCCTCTCATTCACTCAACAAGCACATACTGAGCCGCTCCTACTGCCTTTATTCTCACATCTGCCCACAGCGGAGAGGAACTTGGTGAGCCTCCCAAGCTGGTTGTACCTGCATCTTAAAGGGCCTCGTGGGGAGAAGACGTTGATGACACAGGCCTGTCATCATTTTCCGAGGACCGTCTATACCACAGTCACTTAAGAAGACCCGCTTTGGTTCCCCTGATTCTGAGAGCCCCAAAGAGACCCCATGCAGAGAAGGGAGAAGAAATGCCAAAGGGTGGGAGACTGACATCACTTTGTAAAATTAAGTTTCTATCCATAGATGAATTTTCCTATGGGTTTATCTCTGTGTATGGGAGAGTCTTCCCTGCATTGTCTTTCCTGTGCTCACTTGACTGCTCATGTCTTGCATATCTCTCTATTAAACAAGAATGACCTTTTAAAAAAATCAACATTTGATCCTTAAATGACATCTGGAGAACCACTTTCAAGAGTGAGCACAGTAGATGGCCATAAAATGCTATGTTAATACAAGAGGTTATGTTTTTTAAAGCCAACAAGAGTATTCTAGAATAAGAAGACCTAGGGTAGAATCCCAGGAACTTACCACATGTTGGTATAACACGAATAAAACAAACACAAAGGTGCTGTTTGAAATGATGCCAGAGTAGCTTCTCCCTGTTACCAGAGAGTCTGGATCTTAAAATATGGAAAGCTCAGATTTGCCCTGGTGAGACCCTTCCTCTGTTTGATGGGAGCAATGGTTCTCTAGCTTGGCTGCATTTGGGAGCTATCAAAATATTTATTCCCATCTCCCATGGCCATAAATTCTGATTTCATTAGTCTGGAGTGACGCCTGGACACCAGGACTATTTTGAAAACTCCTCAGGTGATTCTATAATAATTTTCAGCCAAAGTTGAGAGCACTGCTTGTGAGAATGTCTTTTTAATCCTGCAGACAGAAGGCAAAACTGATACCTCCAGATATCCCTGAGCTGGGGAATGATACCAATAGAGGTGCTTCAGGCTGAGATGTTGAACATACTGTGGTTAAGAATGGAAAGGTTGCAGCTCAGGCCTTGGGCACACTGTCAGATCCCTTAACCCATCTCTGTTTTCTGTGGTAGCTGCACTGTACCGTTCCCTGGGAGCTTGACACAGACTGACAACATCACAACGCAAGCACTGCACTCTTTCAACTTTCCGTCTCAAACCTTCTCAAAGCAAAAGGAGCCCCTGGATTGAAGACAGAGCAGACACGTGGGGCGTGGGCTCAAACTGCATCACTTGGGTGTTAAAGGGAATGTGGAGAACTGGGGTTGCAATAGCTTTCAACTTTCCGTCTCAAACCTTCTCAAAGCAAAAGGAGCCCCTGGATTGAAGACAGAGCAGACACGTGGGGCGTGGGCTCAAACTGCATCACTTGGGTGTTAAAGGGAATGTGGAGAACTGGGGTTGCAATAGCTTTGTGGCTTTGGGCAAACCATCTGACTTCTCCAAGTCATAGTTTCCTTATCGATAAACAGGGGTACTAATATTTAATCGGAATTATTGTCCTCAGCATTAAATGACATAAGGAATATGAAAGTATTGGATTCAAAATAAAGTGCCCAACACATTAAAAATGTTTATCCATATCATCTGAGTTCATACCCAAACAATCCTGCAAGATAATTAGCCTAGGTGACATTGCCATCACCTTGGGGAAAAAGCAGATCTAGAAAGTTTAAGGGACGTGTCTCAAGTGTCAAAAACCAGGCGGGGACCTCAGGTGTCTTGGCTCCTAACAGCCACTTCCCTTTCACTGTTTTGTATTGCCTTTCTTAAAAAGTAGCAGAAAATTTCAAGCCACTGAGTAATAGTAGAAGAAGTAAAAAGAAGTTAAGGGAGCAAAAACTATTTTTCTTCAAGTAAAAGGCATTTTGATTAAATGACAGGTGTAGCCACTTGTTTCAGGATGTATTGTTTAACAAGTGCATTGTTTAATGACTACCTGGCACTTTTCCGATGCCTCAATTCCTTTTAAATGACATAACTCTGCCTGCAATTCCTTATCAGAGCCTCCATCTCTACTATTCTTTTGGTTTCTTTGCCTCTGGATATTGGATCTCCCCGAATTGTGTCTGAAGAACTAGGAGAAA
Source organism: Varecia variegata (assembly GCA_028533085.1). Lineage (NCBI taxonomy): Eukaryota > Metazoa > Chordata > Mammalia > Primates > Lemuridae > Varecia > Varecia variegata. The sequence continues at coordinate 84,680,524 of CM052441.1, read as the reverse complement.
CTTACATCCAGCCTCGGCATCATTTACATCTCCCCTGGGCTCTCGCTTCGGTCATTTGGGCTGAAGTAACTAATCGTTTGTGCAATTACTCAGCTTCCTCTAATGGCCAGTTGTTTTGACTGGGGCACCAAGCAGACCCAGGGCCGTGCTGCAGCCAGAGTTGGTTTCCAGTAACTCCTCCCCACCCAAGTGGTCTCACCCATGTCTTCCTTGTGTTCGAATGCTCAAGTTCTACCTCGCTCGGAAGGCTTCTCTGACCCTGAAGCTTATAGTGATTTTTCAAACTTGGATCACTCCTATTGTTTCGTCTGGCAACTGTTTGTCATTTGGAAATTTATTTATTTTACCCTTTTTGCTTAATCCCAAACTATGTTTTATTATTAGTTTTCCTTTCATTCATAAACCTTATCTCCCCAACCAGACTGCAATATCTTTGAGACCAGGGATGACATCTTATATTTCATTTTATTTTTTTCGGAGTGTATGCACAGTGCTGGAAACATGCTCAGTATTTGTGGCTGTTGTTGTGACATTTTAGAATACCAAGTGTTTCATTAGTGAATTACCAAGGGTTCATGGTTTACAAACCTTATGTGTTTTGCGACAGTCTTATTCTTGGGAATCCCTGCCCTCCAAATTCTCTGTCCATCCTCTTTATCAAAAATTTGAAATAACAATTAAAGTCTCCATAGTGTATGCTAGAAAAGCCAAAACATTGATTTTAAGATTACTCCAGAAGAACAAGCAAGAAAAAATCTCTGCCCCCAATTTTTTTCCATTCTTAGTTTAACAACCCATATTCAATCTCAGGTATTAATATTTTTTTGCAGATACTGTTTTTATCTCTTTTGCTTCTCATGAATATCCAAGGACCTCCACCATAAGAATGACATCACATCATTCTGGTTGGTGAATGACTATTAATTTTTCCCCCTTTGCTCACAACATGATAAGGAGTTTTGTTTTGTTTTGTTTTGTTTTGTTTTGTTTTTGCAGATGAGCACTCAAACTTTGATTTAGTTCAAAAATCAAAAGTACAATCTTTTCATCACAGTTTATCCACTGAATGGCATGCATGGTCAGCTTGAAAGGACAAATTGATTCGGTTATGTTACTGGGCAGAAAGGCCTGAGAGTGGAGGCACGTGGACTGTGCTCAGTAAGAAATTAATGAAAGAACAAAGCAATGAGCAAATAAATAAGTGAATGGACCATCTAAAGCTGCCGTGCCCAACCCCTGGGCCACAGACCCGTAGGAGTCATCAGCCTGTTAGGAAACAGGCTGCACAGCAGGAGGTGAGAAAAGTTTCATCTGTATTTACAGCCACTCCCCATCACTTGCATCACTGCCTGAGCCCCGCCCCCTGTCAGATCAGCTGGCATTAGATTCTCATAGGAACCTGAACCCTACTGTAAACTGTGCATGCGAGGGATCTAGGCTGCGCACTCCTTATGAGAATCTAATGCCTGATGATCTGAGGTGGAGCAGAGGCGGTGATGCTAGCAATGGGGAGCGGCTGCAAATTTAGACTATCATTAGCAGAGAGGTTTGACTGCACAGAGACCATAATAAATCAATTGCTTGCAGACACATATCAAAACCCTATCAGTCAGTGGCAAGTGACAATGCAATAATAATATAAATAAAGTGCACAATAAATGTAATGTGCTTGAATCATCCTGAAACTACCTCCCCATTCACACTCTCCCCACCATGTGTGGAAAAATTGTCTTCCATGAAACTGGTCCCTATTGCCAAAAAGGTTGGGGACTTCTGATCTAAAGAATGGCACCAATGTCAGGGGGCTCCCTTGGCCTGCTGACCAGTTCTCACCCATCTTGGGTGTGTACCAGGGATATGGTAATGGCTGAGTGACACATAACTGGAGAATCACAGAAGGAATTGGGGCTTGGTTCCAGACAGGGATTCTCCAACAGGCAGTTTGCTGAGTGGGTGGAAGATACTGAAATTGCACTGAGAAGATTAAGCCAGTGACAATGAGCCTCAGGGCAAGAGGTTGGGATCTGGACTTACTGTATTCATGGGACTCACTTACTAATGCTGGCTTTTTACCTGACAGAGCTGGGTGGCCCAGTCCCTAAGGCAGCCATTCTTCAATATTAGATATGCTAATTCTCTAGTGGAAGGAACCCAGGAGCTCACCTGATCCTATGCCTTCATATTCTCCCCTTTCACTTTCATAGATTAAAAAAATAAAGCACGGATAGACGTTTTGCACATAGTGGACTGCATGGCTCAATAAGATTTGTTGAATAAATGAATGAATGTTGAATTCATCGACTTTTGCTATAACTGCAAAGTCTAGCCTCCAAATTTAATGACTCTGCCTTTCAGAGAGCTGCTGGCCACCCAGGTGGGTCCTCATCCCAGGATCCCATTGGTACCCAGGGCAGTGCTCTATCTCTGGGAGAACGGGCCAAGCAAGGCCTGCATTGAGTTGACTTCTCAGAGACTCTTCTCTGGGGTCCTTTTCCACCTTCCACCCTCATCTTCACTGTTTCTCTTTGCCAAAGTCGACACACAGGAACCATAGAGAATGGAAAGTGAGATAGAAAAAGAAAGGGAGAGAGCTTGGAGAAAGGGAAGTTTAGTGGCATCAAAACTCCATTTCACATGACAGTTTTACAAAAATTCAGTTCTAATGGGCTTGGCCAAACTTAGTTTACATTAACGAATATCCACATGTCAAGAGACTCTGTCTCTAGCACTTTCTTTCCCAGACTGGCTTATCTTTCTGAAATGTTTTAGCTTTAAAGATGTCATAGTTTTACTAATTTGAATATTTTTTCAAGTGACAGAGAAAACTGTTATAGCATTTGAACTATTTATTTTCCTAGATTTTGCAGTTATAGCAAAAGCTGATGAATTGGTAAAGGATAAATTCACTAAAATTACTTATATCCTGAGACTAAGATGGTGAATAATTTTACAATGCTGTAAAATCTATATACTCTGGTGATAAAAATATCATTAAGTGCTTAGATAATACTTTAGCTCAAAATGAGAAAATTATTTTGAAATGATAAAATCTTATAGAAAAAAAGAATACTATGAATAAATTGAGAATTATACCTTATTCATGGATAGAAAGGAAAATATTCTTAAGATAACAAAACTCTCTGTTTATATAACAATTAAAGCCTCCATAGCATGTTTTATAAAATCTGAAACACTGATTTTAAGATTCCTCCAAAATAACAAGCAGGAAAAAAAAATTGTGGAATTGTTATAGGATTTATCTTCTAGATTTTAAAACGTGACAATGACCAAAACTTCATGATATTGGGTTAAAAGCAGGAAAAAATTGGGGATAGAATAGATATTGCAAAAGTAGATTCAAACTATAATAAGAACTTACTACATGCAAAAAGAGACCATACAAAAGAAGTAATCATTATTTCATGCATGAGGACACTCAGGTCATAGTACAGGTACAGCAGGAGATTCACACCTCATATTACATACTGTAATAAATTTTGGTCAAAGCAAAATATTGAACATAAAAAGAAAAACAGAATAAAATAAGCATATTATTTCCAATTAAAGAAGAAACATTTCTGATTCCCTTAGATATAAAATAGATAGGTTAGCCTAAAAAAAGGGTTTTTAAAAAGTATGGAAGTTAGACAATTATATGTTATAAATGTCAAAGGGAAAGCTTTACTATAAGAAATGAACAGAGGATCGATCTAATCATTTAAGGTCAATATTCAGCTTTTATTCAAAATGAAATCATAGGAAATAAATGGAGGGCCTACACACAGGAAATGTAGACAATACATCACCACATGGAAAAATATTCAGTCTCAAAAGCAACAAAAGAAACGTGAACGTGAACATTTTAAAGCACCACAGGACATGGAGTAAGTAAGTGTAGGCGCTGGCAGTTCGGAGAATGAGATTTGGAGTCAGAGAGATATGGATCCTAGCCTTGCCACGCTTTAGCTGTGTCTTTGATCAAGGGTCCTAACCTCTGGGCATCAGTTTTCTAATCAGTAATATACAGCTATTATGTTAATATCTTGGAGGGTTATTGTGAGGGTAAAAGGATTAGTGTGAGTAAAACATTCATACAGTATTTGGCACATACTAAATGTTTCCATTAATGGTAGGCAGTAGTGGTGGTGGTGGAAGATAGTTACGGTGGCACTGGTGCTGGTGTTGGTGATGGTGAAGGTGATGGTGATGATGATGATGGTGGTGGTAGTGAAGATGATGGTGATGGTAGCATATGATGACAATTGTATAGGTTGGGATTGTTGGTGAAGGTAATGCTATTGGTGGTACTGGTTTTGGTGGTGGTGGTATTAATGATGGTGATATTAGCTGACCATGGTGATGGTGCTGTTAATGGAGGTGGTGGTGAAGGTGATAATAATGGTGGTGGATGAGGACTGGTGGTGGAAAAGGTGGTGGGAAAGGTGGTGGTGATGGTAACAAATCATGGTGATGGAAGTGGTGGTGAAGGTAATGGTACTGGCATTGGTGGTGGTAGGTTTGCTGATGGCGACGGTAGGTAATGATGGTGATGGTGATGGTGATGGTGGTGGGGGGGGAGGTTGCGTTGATAAAGGTGATAGTGATGAAGTGACGATGGTGATGGTGGTGTTGTGGTGGTGCTTGTGAAGTTGATGATGGTGGGGGGGATGATAATGTTGTTCTTAGTGGTGTTGATGGTGATGGTAGCTGATGATAGTCACGGTGTTGGTTTTGGTTTTGTTGGTGAAGGAGATGGTGATGGTAATGGTTGTGATGCTGCGGTAATGGCAATAGTATTGTGGTTAAAAAAAAAACTAAAATGATAAATACTGGTCATGGTAGATAAATCAGAAAAATGGAATGCTATTATAAAAATTCAATGTTTTTGGTCTTGCAATTTATTTTTTAGTCTTTCTAGAAAGCAACCTAGCTAACGATATAATATGTTGGACACTTTGATACAGAAATTAAACTCTTGGGAATATATATCAGAAAAAAAATCTGCAAAATTAAAAATGGTCTGGAAATAGTATAGAGTGTTATTTATAACTGGGAACAATACAAAACCCTCAACAATAAGGAAATGACTAAGCAAATAATGATACATCAAGATGATGGAATAATATCATGTAGCTATTCAAAGTGAAACATGAGGAAATATGCATATGGTAAAACCTGTGTTAGAACACACAAAATTATATGTTTAGGTAGTGTGCATTTGTGTGCTTTTATCAAACAATGGAAGAAAATATAATTATTAATATAGTTGCATAGAGTTTAATAAAGGTTTCATATGAATTAAGCTTTTTTCTTTTATAGATACTTTTTCAATGGGCCCATGAAGGGTGATGGCTGAACTTCAAGCTATACCTCAGCCCAAGTAACTGGCCGCTAACTGACCAATATTGAGACAGGCCACCTCCCACTCTTCCCTTGGAGTCCATATACGACTTATATTTTAGTCCCCTTCCCAGTTATTTGTTCCTCCCTTTATCCTCTCGATGCTTAGGAAGAACTTCCAAAAACAAAAGCTTTTTTTTGTTTGTTTCAAAACCAAAAAGTCAGGGGTCCTAATAAACCCAGTGGTATCAATCTAAGTATATACCTGTTAGTATGGATGTGGAGTTAGGTTTGTGGTTTATTCAAAAAGCCCACAAGTATTGAGAATGGGTCTCATTATTTAAGGTCAATTTCAGCTTTTATTCAAAATGAAATCATAGGAAATAAATGGAGGGCCTACACACAGGAAATGTAGACAATACATCACCCAAGGGAAAAATGTTCAGTCTCAAAAGCGACAAAAGAAATGTAAGCAAGAGCATTTTAAAGCATCACAGGACATGGAGTAAGTAAGTGTAGGCGCTGGCAGTTCGGAGAATGAGCTTTGGAGTCAGAGAGATATGGATCCTAGCCTTGCCATGCTTTATTAATAGCTGTGTGTTTGATCAAGGGTTTTGAATTTTAGAGCATTTGCTTAACTTCTCTATGCCCGTATTTCTGCAGATGTAAATGGGA
>CM052441.1:84631146-84674009 GCA_028533085.1 Varecia variegata | reverse complement strand
CTCCCAATGTGCTAGGTTCGTGTTTTATTTTGTAAATACGAGATAGAGAAAGTCACCGCAAGGCTGGAGGATGATTGGAGCGCACTTGGAAGAGCCTAAGGTTAGGATCCACTTCAGAGTACAGTCCAGGCAACACAAGAAAAAGACAAATGTGAGCTGTGGGGAGCGGGCAGAGAGAAAGATCCGTTCACTTGTGCTTCACTTACTTCCTGAGGACAGTCACTCAGCTTGCTGTGTCCCATTTTGCAATGTGAAAAATGAGAGGCAAAGGTGGCACGCCACAGCAGCTTGTGGCAGAGAGGCTCTCTGTATATAACCTGGGCAGGGCACCACAGTTTGTCACTGCATACTCAAAGGGAGGGGCAGTCCAGCCTTCAGTTCTTAGACTCAGCCTGCTACGTGCAATGTCCCTTGCTAGCTGCAGGGTCGGCAAAGCTGAGTAAGATGCACTGCCTGCTCCCACATGCTTGTGTGACAGCTGGGACAAAAGGCATCCGCGACTACAGTGATGGGGGCAAAATCGTGCTTGGTGTCTGAGGTGCTGCCCAAATCCGAAGTCAGCATAAGCACAGCAGTAACCTGTGAATGACTCCATAGTAGTCATCTGCGAATGCCATTCAGAGGTTTTTCCCTCACAACATGCCATCTGTTGGGACTTGGAGTTTTACAAGGGGTTGAAGGCTTTTTGACTAATAAAATAGGAAAATACCTTAGTAAAAATAACTACCTCAAACCATATTTGTGCCTTGGCATGACTGCACTTAATAGATTCTTTTCCAAGAGCAATGCTCAAAGAGGGTACCCAAAGAGGGAAGGACCAAGAAGGAAACTCAGGAAGCAGGTACAAAAAAACTGTGACTTCTGGAAGACAGATTTTACCTATATCATCACTTGGTTTAAGACCAGGCCCGTTCAGAATTTTACCTAAATTCAGAAATTTCATGCTACAGGTTTGAATTTTTTTGCATGCAGTATCATTAGGAACTTTCAGGGCACAGGTGAAATATAAATGGAGATTTGGGGACCTTTGCTTCACATCTGGAGAGCAGATCCATTTGTCAGTGGCAGGAATGTAGGTTTCTTGGTTTGAGCCTAAATGAGAATGCTTTCGAGAACTTGATTTTCTCATGAAACTGTCATCTGCTTCTCTCATGCAATTTGTCTTTTGCAGGCCACAGAGTTACTGACAGTGTAAAAAATGCATATCCAGTGATTCCCAGGATTACAACACAATTAATAAAAGCTACGTTCTAAATTTTAGGCCGTTGGAGCCAAAGAAACTGACAGATCAGTAGCTTGAATTCAAAATGTATCTTGAACGATCATCTGACAATGAACAAATTCAAAACTCTCCTGTAACTCATCAGAGGCTGCGGGAGATTCATCTGCTGCGTTTGAGGCACTCAGCTCCCTCCGAACCCGCTGGCACCTAAACACATGTGCCATAAATAAATCATTCTTAGTGTGCTGACCTGGAGCCACGAGTTGGCAGCAGTGCACCCCCCCAGCCCAGAGTAAAATGCTCTCTTGCATTTTTAATGCCATCCCCAAGACTCTGTGTCAAGTTTCCACAAAGTTTGCCAGAGGAATTAACTGCCTCTTTTTTTAACAGGCAGTTCTAAGAGGTCAGAAAATAAACAAAATTTGAAAACAGTTTTTAAAAATATTTTTTTTAAAAAAAATCACTTGATCCAACATACTGGATCTTACATTTTCAGAAAAGATTAGCTTATGTAATTTTACCACCTGGCACAACATATTGAAATGTACTTGATGGAACACAATAACAACCGGGTTATTATTATTTTTCTTCCTTCCTTCCCTTCCTTCCTCTGGCCATGTGGGAACTATCTGCCCCAGGTGAGCGTGACTCACCCTGCACTGACCGGAGCAAGGGTGACTTCATGACACACAGCGTGAGGGCAGAGAGTTCCTGGCCTGTTCTCCGTGACGCTGGGTACCAAGACACCACTGACCTTCTAAGCAGCAAGATGATCTACCTGCCAAGGCTCTCAACTTGGGGAGCTTTCGTGGAAGTCTACTTAGTACGTTTGGATCTATGGTTCCCCATTTATCAAAAAAGACACCAGAATAGAAAGCACTAAGCCAGATAAAAATTTATTTAATCATTATTCAAATTCAAGCTAATTTTATCTTCTTTTTTATAAAAAAAATCCACTTTTTAAATTTGGTAAATAATTACGAATTGTAAGTCCTAAAAATATAGAGAAGAATACAGAAGAAAACAATGACAAGCACCTGTAAGATCACTATGTAAATATAACCCCTGTTAACAATTCGGCATGTTCCTTCCCTATCTGTGTTCTATACAAGGTTTATTGATTTATATCTTACAAAATACAATTATTCTGTATTACTGATTGGTATTTAGCAAGATACAGCTATCTTCCACATCTTATCCTTTTCTTCTATGAAACAGTATTCATAAAATTTCTAACACGTCCTCATCATTGGACGCACTGGATAAATGATGCACAAGTATTTGAATGTAAGTGTTGGGTATTATCTTTCCAATACAAGCTTCAACAATCACCTTAACTGTGTAAAGGCAGGTGTAGTCACTTTGGGTTAGGTGAGTGGGAGTGGGGTGCAGGGGACAGGGGCTGAGCAGAGGGTGCCAGAGTTACTCTGTAGTCATCTGAACCATCTCTCTACTAGGACTTCGAGGGAACATCGGTTTGTATTGAAAGGAAAGAGACAAAGTGGAGTAGATTCCAGAGATGAATCTTGCCACGCTTACCGCTGGGGGTACTAATTCCCTTAACCGACGTGTGATTTTTCCTCTTGGGGCTTTAGTTCCGCCATGCAATGAGGGCAGTTTCTAAGGCTCCTTTGTCCTCGGATAGCCTCTGATGCTGTTTTGTCTGCCTCACTTAAAGACTTCCCTTGTAAAAGCAAAATTGCCAGCAAGACAAGCTCATAAATTCTACCTCAATGGAAACTAAAGAAACACAATGAAGTGGCAACGTGACTTCCCCCAAAAGACCAGTGACTGTTGACTGAGAGTGGACAGAGACTGGAAGAAAGTGCAAAGCTTCTTTAATGCCTCATCACCTGGTGTTGAATGTTGCCAGATTAGACATTTTACTTAAATTATTGGAAGCCTGTCTGGTCAATTCAGTGTGGTCACTTCAGAGACCCCATTGCTCACCTGAAAGCTGTTTTTTACTTTCAACTGGGTGCATATCCCAGACTGATTTTGATAAAGGTCATTTGAAACAAAGTCTGTTTCCATTTAGAGTAGTTTTAACATCCTGTGAGTAACAGTTATTTCCTCAAGCAGAAGCATGTGGCAGCCAAGTCGAGCACACAGGAGGTGTTTGTTCCTAACAGACACGCACAGAGGCCAGCAGGGAGTCCCCAGTCCTTACCGCATGCCTGGAGGACATGTGGCACCCATGATGGCTCAATTTCATTTATTTGATTGCTTAATAATCATGACAGAAACAATCTGTGTCAATTTATTTGGTTACTAGAGGAAGAAGCTTGGAAACTCTCTGACCCAACCCAAGTAAGATTTATTGTGACACTCATAAAATTCAAAATCTAGGACCCCTCTCTTGCACTGGTCCCTTCTCGGGCCCAGAAAGGGACCTACCATAGTGTTCACATAGTGATCACTGTTTTTGTAAAATAAAATGATTTTATGTTTTCACAAACATAAGATACTGGAGCTGCAGGGAGTTAAGACCAGTATCTGTTTTTGTTGTAGCTTCTACTCTGTTACACCTCCTCCAGCATCTGGTAGCAATGGAGCTGCTCCAGCATTTGGGGTATTTCCCTAAGTGGCAAGTTAAATTAAGGATATATTTAGTTTGGGTTTAGTGAGATCTATTTGTGTGGTCTAAGTCATTTCTGGTAATAGTTATGTTATTGTTAACTGTTCTGGTGAAGAACTGGCATCCAGTAATACTCTTGACACAGACTGTGCTCACTTAGCCCAGGTCATGCGCAACGTCACAGGTCTTACTGCAATACCTATGTGTCCTATCAGAACTAGGTGAGTAGTGGAGGAGATTAAGGTGGAAAATATATAGAGCTCAAAGCTAATCTCTGGGACGTTCTCCCAGTTATCAGATATGTGAAATTGCAAACAGAGAACCTAATTCTCACCAATGCCTAGTCAAAATAGAAGTTCTTTCCTATCAGGAATATATTCAATAATGAAGCATATGCAATAATAAATGCACCCTACTTTTTTTTAAAGGAAAGTATGCAAAATAGACTTTTATGTATTTGCATACAAACCTGTAGTAGTTCTATAAATAGTTACATTTTTACATCCCAACTATCAATACTAAAATCAAAATTTTGATCCACCATGCGAGAGGAGGAATTGTATTATGTTTCTTTTCTCCCATAAATGAGGATATTACAAAATCTTTGGCAAATGAAGAGGCAATCAAAATGCATGGAGTCAAAACAAAAATCTGAGAAAAAACAGTACTGTAGATGTATGTTAAGCACTTAATAAAATATTAAGTTACTTTTTTGGATTTTTTGGTGTCTGTGGTATTTGACAATGTTTTATAAGCTTGAAATTTGTTTTCATTTCTTTTTCTATTCTAAATGGATATTCGATCCCATATCTAATTTTATATTCATAATTTTACATATGTTTGATGACCCACCCTCAGCATGGGAATATTTCCAGGCCTGACTCTTCTCCATCTCCCAACTTCTCCCAACTTCAAACACTCTCTCTGCCTCTCCTAGGCCTCACATGCAGCTGGCACCTTTCTTCCCAGCCTCTTTGCCTGGTCCAAATCCCACCTCTGCGGCCTGCTCTGCTCCACCCAGCAGTCAGCCTACCCCACCCCTGCTCAACCCCAACTTCTGTATCCCAAGCCCTGGTCAGAGCCCCTGACTTCCTCCCTGCCTTGGAGGAGGAGCTCAGGCTGGCAGTGGGGACAGTTGGAAACAATTTTACCAATGAGAAGTTGGCAATTTGATCGGGTGCCATGTGTCTCCAGAGAGAAGACTTGGCAGAGAGCCTGAAGTGTCAGGCCAGTCAGATGCACCACAGTGGCCCAGCATGGGAACGCAGGATCCAGGTGACTGCAAGGCAGGGAAAATGGACTGTTTTTGGTTGGCAAGTGATACTAAAGGTCAGATGAAATCCAATTTGAGAATTCAAATTTGAGAATTTAAACACCAGAGCGGTCCCAGGCAAGGGAGGAAAACAAAGGAGCCTGCTGTTCCGAAGCATTTTCCTAGAGGCCTCCTGTTTGAATATGCCTTGTAACTCCTGGGATAAGGCAGATTTGGGAAAGATAAGAGACCAATTACACTAATGCTATTTGCTTTGCAAATGAGGGTTGAGAAGAGCAAGCGACTTAGGGGCTGCTCCACAGGCAAATGTTGACAGAGTAACCCTGGGCCATCTCATTCACTATCATCTTTGGTATTCTTTCTGGAAAGATGGATTGTTTTCATGCTTTAAATGATGTTTTTAACCTATGTCCAAGCAAGACATCTCCCAAGGTATTGTGAAAGCAGCTGGTAGGTGTAATGGGGAAACAGATGTTACAAGTGCTCAAAAGTATCCTTGTGGCTTGTGACTCAAACCCATGCTTCTACAGAACTTAATCCACCTCCCGATCTTCCTTCCTTCCTCCCTTCCTTCCTTCCTTCCTTCCTCCCTTCCTTCCTTCCTTCCTTCCTTCCTCCCTCCCTCCCTCCCTCCCTCTCTGCCTCCCTCTCTCCCTTCCCTCCATCTTTTATTTTCCCATTTCTAGCAGGCCAGGGAATTTGGGCAACACAGGAGACAATGAGAGCGCCTAACCACTGAATTGTCTTCAGAGAGGGGTTGAAATGCACTCACATATGAAGCAGAATAACACATAGTTAAAAATATGAGCTTTGGAGATCGACATCCCAGTTTCAACACAGCCTTCAGATCTAAGCAAGAGCCATCAGCCTGGCTGTAGGAATGGAAAAACTTATGTCAACACATAACAAAACCTTGGGTAGGATAAATTGTCTTAGGGACAAAAATATGGACGTCATATAGACTAAAATTTTCACTTCTTTGTCATTAGCTTTTGACAGGCTATGTAAACAGCCCCAGGCAGAAAGCTTCTGATCTGTCAATTCCCACGTTTCATCTGTTATAGTCACTATTTCCAACATGGGAAATGCTGAGTGAAATAAAACTCAAGGTTTTTTGACTGATTCCTCTGCTCCTTTTATAGGCTAATGTGCACTGTGAATCTGCAAGAGGAGCAAGAAGCAGAGAATGTTTCTCAAATTTCCTTTGGCATAGGATCCATTTTTTTTGTGGAGTATCTCAAAGGATTTGTGCTCTATAGGATATACCTTCAGAAATACTCACTGGCCTTAGGAGATCCCACCATGCCTACTGCCCATACAAAACCTCAACAGCAAACCATTTTAGAGCCACATGGATGTCACTGGGCTGTTTATTCAGCTGCCCATTGATCCCTGTCCATGTGCCTCTGGGTCCCCGTGGGTCCCTGGGACCACACCCTGATGCAGAGCCACAGAGTGAATCTACTCAACTGAAAGTAACCAACTGCAGTGTGGACAGAGCACGGCATGTGTATGCCCAGCCCCTGATGCCATTAATGCCCTGTGCTCTAGTTTGGTTATTTGGTTAAATTGAATTTTCCAACAGAAATAAAAAAAGGGGAAGCTTTTAAAAAGATCTTTTAAGAAATGGAAACCAACACCCTATACCAGTTGTCCCAACACAACATAAACTTGGCATCCTGAGACGTTCAAACACATCATTTCATTATTGCTCCTGCTAATGGGAGACGGTGCCTGCTAATTGCCCAGATTGAATCATCCCCTCTTAGGGCAGAGCTACTACCAGATGCCAAACCAATTTTCTGAGCTATAAACTTTAGAAATTAAAACACTAATAGATGCACTGGCCTTCCAAACACAGGGATATTATTTCAATGCCAAATAAAAATTGTTGCCAGGGAAATGGGTGTTTTCTCTTTGCCACAAAAGGACTATATGGGCTCTGAGGCACTTTGGAGATGGCTTCGGTGGCAACAAATATGTTTCAGGCAGAACTGACCCTACTGGTCCCTTTTTTCTTCGAGATGTTAAGGTCAAGAAACTCCTTGACATTTACAACAGATTCTTCCACTTGTATCTGAGGTATAAAGTAGATATGGCAAAGTGTTCTAAAGATAATAAAAAGTAAGAAATAAGAAATGAGTAACAGCTTTAAAAAGTCATACATATGTGTGTACATAAAAATAAAGAGTATATATGTGTGTATGTATGTGGATGTGTGTGTGTATATATACACACATATACATATATATGTATATAAAATCTCCTCCCTAAGGAATATTTGAAATGAAAGGGAAGAATTTCTGAAAAGGGACAATACCAAGTACAAAAAGATTTTTCTGTCTACCTCGGCCGTCAACAATGGCCCCTTTCTCTGAACTCCTAGAACACTTAACTGAACAACCCAGTCTTGAATTGTCAACTCTCCTCTAGTGTTTGCCGTTACTCTTTCCTCTCTAGCACTTGTCAGCTCCTTCAGGGTAGAAACTGCGCTCCCACTTGTGTATGCCCAGCCCTGGGACAGTGATAAACCAGCCCCAGTAAATTTTTGTTGGGTTGGGTTCTGTTGCCCAGGAACTTAGGGGCCTGCTTTCTACTTTTGCCTCTGCCATTATTGCAGCATGACTGGGGACAAGTTATTTAACCTCTCTGGGCCAGTTTCCACAAGCCTAAGACAAGCAAGTCGGATCAAATGATATCTAAGGTCCTTTGCAGATCTAAAGATCTCTGAGTCTCTGTTTTTCTCGCTCAAGGTCTTCACTTGCAAAGTGAGGATAAAGTACTGATTTAGCTCCAGGTGCAAGCCGTACACATGATTAGGTTCCTCTTTTTTCCCTTCCCTGTGATTCTGCAGTTTGGGCCATCTCTATAGACAGGATGACCAGGCAACCAGCCACATGGTTTGTTTAGAGAATGCTCATGTGTCTTCCCTTTCACGTTCTATCTCCTGGGACACAGTGACTAATTTCACAACAATTCCTTGTATTTGTTTAAGTGCTTTACCTTGTATAAAATGCCATCTCATATATTTTATTTTTTGATGCTCATAACTACCTTATAAAATAGAAAAAGCAGATATTATTCGATATCACAGATATGGAAATTGGGGCACAAAGAAGTTAATTTGTCTAATGGCACCCAGCAGGGATGCTAGTTCGAGTTCAGCCCGGGTGTTCTTCCCACTGCACTCACTGTCTGAATGAAGGCATCATCTCCACCAAGTAAATGTGTTACTTGGGTAGGGTGGTGGTGGTATTCAGGACCCATCGACTCCGCCTTCGTTTCTACATGCATTCAGCAAACATTGTCAATGGCTACTGTTTTGCAGTCCTGGTGCTAGCATCATGTCAGTAAATTAATCCAGTATTTTCTATTGTATATTTCTTGGAACACGAGCATGATGAGATTTCCCTTGTGGTCGAATAATTGGGAAATTCTCCATACCACACCCTCTCTTTGAGATTTTCAGTACTGCAAATTGAAGGTGCTGAGTCTTGCAGTAAAGAGCCCTGTTTAAACACTGTAAGTTCGCCGGTTCCCAAACTGTATTTAGAACCCTTTGGTCATGCACAAATAGTTGAAAGGTTACTGTCTGCAGATTCTCCTGAGATCCTGGTGAAATAAGAGTATAGAAGCATAAAAAGGAATAATCTCACAACGGTTAAGAAAATGAAACAGGGTCAGCAAGGGACAAGAGATTTAGACAAACTTCTGGAAGACAGAAGCCAGCTAGGAGCATGTTGACAAATGATAAAGGACAGAAAACACAATAGCTCAGAATAAACCCTCAGGGGGCTGCAGAGGAAGTGGGGGCCAAGTTCTCTGCCAGGACCCCAGAGAAGCTGTCAGCTTGGAGCTGGCCCACCCCACAGTGGGCAGGGGGTGCAAGATGGGGCTCCAATAGAGGGGCTTGTGAAATTCTATCTTAGAGCAACTGTGCCAGACAGCAGCCGACTCCTACCTCCCAGCTCTGTGCCGAACACTGGGAGCCTTTTACCTCGAGGCTATAAATGGAAGGTTCTTCCCACAGGAAGCCATCTGAGGGTGTGGGGAGAGCTCAAGCTTCCAGCGTGGGTATGGCAGTGCTAGGGTAAAGCCTTTTGTCCTTCTGGTGTCTGGAGAGCCACTCCCCTCCCTCTCACCCCAAAGGAAGGATGGCTGACTTGGCCTCCCCTGTCTCTCTGCCCTTATGATGTAGTACAGGAAGCTTTGAAAGAAGAACAGTCAGAGAATAAGATCAGAGTTAGTAAAAATTAAGAATGTACCCGCTAAAAGTGAAAAATTTAATAGAAGAGCAGGCAAAGAAAGTCTCTAAGACCAGCAAGCAAAAAAAAAACAAAAACAAAAACAAAAAAAAAAACAAAAAACAAACAAAAAAAAAAAACCAAAGATAAAATATGACAGCAATGACAAGAGACAGAGGCCAAGTACAGAAAGGCCAACCTCCGACTATAATAGGTGTTACAAAGAGAGAGAGAGCAGAGACAGTAGAGGGCCCAGCCTGGTGCACATACACACTCAGCACAACCATTCACGTGCCAGATCCCAAACAGGTAACATCCTGCCCCTTGCAGCTGGCCGGCGTGCCAGTAGGGCAGACAGACAGCCAATGAGTAAGTGCAACACCAGCGCTATGAAGAAAACATGAGGAACAGGAAAGAGAGCAACTGGAGGTGCTATCTCAGATGGTGAGGAAGTGACACCCCATGCAAAGACACTGAGTGAAGGGAGGAATTGAGCTGTGCTCAGTCAACATTTGCTAAATGAACAAAGGGATGAAAATACATAGATGGAAGTGTGACATGTTGCAGGGTACAGCACAACCTCACTTTGCTCATCTCTACACTGAGAAGTTCCCCTAGATAATCTCCGAGGCTGTCATAACTTAGAAAGTGGCCTTCCGTTCACCCAGTAAATTCGTTTTAATAAAAGGTTGTCATTAATGATGTCTGGAAACTCATCATGTCCCCTAATGTGTTGGAAAACACCAGGCACCGCTTTATCACAATCTGTGCTTCTTTCCTCAGCAAACTCTTCTCCCCCAGCTTTCCTGGGAGCTGGGGTTTTATACTGTGGCTATTTTTAGCTGTTGTCGCAATGGCTGCTGGGACCAGCTGCCTCAGGAGGCTGAGGAGAACTTTACCCTGGGAGCGGCATTCCACTCTGTAACCTCGCCCTGAAGAGCTCTCTAGTTGAGATTTGACAGTTTACAGCCTCTGAGCACTAGATCCCACCTCCTGAAGTGTATGTCAGATCAGGTAGCTCTGCTGCATACTCAGCAGTCAGCAAGAAACGGTCCAAAGTTATTTTGGTCAATGGATCATTTATTTGGTCAGTTCCCACTCGAAGCCTTGGAGATGAACAAGACTGTTTTTGCTTTGGGTTTGATGCTTGGAAAGTCCTGGTTGGGGGTAGGTCAGGGGAATGACACAACTCGTACTGATGTTTCACAAGAGCACCCTGGAACTGCATGTTCCTTTGTTACCAGTCGAGCTAGGGACCAACCGGCATTCAGGAATGCAACCGGAAAGGTCTGGTTGGGAGGTTCCAGCAGGTATTTAATCTGCCAGCGCTTTTACTTCCTTCTCTGCTTCAAGGCAGTAAGAGCAAGCCTGGCTGTAAAGCTCACCCCTGCCAAAATCACCTTCTGACCTTGCACCTTCCTGGGTTCAAACCCTCAGATGCTCCTCGCCATACACCAAACACACTCTAAAAGTCTTAGCTGCTATTCAAAGGCCTTCTGTGGTCCAGGCCCATCCCAGGTATAATTTCATTTCTCCCACACCCCTCCTTTCAGCCCCCTTATGCTCCATCCAAACTGTATTATTGAAAGTTCTCTATAAGTGTGTGGCATTTTCCCATCTCCATGCCCTTTACGGACTGAATGTTTGTTCCCCCCAAATTCACATGTTGAAGCCCTAACCCCCAGTGTGGCTCCATTTGAAGAGGAGGCCTTGAAGGAAGTAATTAAGGTTAAATGAAGTCATGAAGGGTAGGGCCCTGATCTGAGAGGTTTATTATCCTTAAAAGAAGAGACACCCGAGAGCTTGCTCTTTCTTTTCCATGTGATGACAGGGTAAGAAGGTGGCTGCTGTCTGCAAGACAGATGAGAGCTCTCTCACAGCAGAACCTGGCCACGCTGGCACCTTGATCAGAACCCTCAGCCAGAACTGTGAGAAATGTATTTCTGTTGTTTAAGCCACCCAGTATGTGATACTTTGTATGGCAGCCTGAGCTGACTAGTACAATGCCCTGGCGCATGCAGTCTCTGTCCCCAAAGAGTCCTTTCCACCATTTCCATTGGACCAAATTCTTCAAAGAATTGTTTCATTTTCTGTAAATTTTTTTCAGCCAAGAATAATATCTGCATCTTCTAAATTCCTAAAGAACATTGTGAGTACTTTTATTTTGAAGTTTTTCCCTTTTTGATTTAGTAACAGTTACTTGTGTAATAAATACGAAGTCTTTCCCACTGAGCTGAAGGCCCCTCAAGGCAGGGACAGTGTCTAGTTCATTTCTGTGTCTCCTATAACCACCTCGCACAGCCCCTGACCGTGTTAAATGGCAGGTGTCCTTTCTTGAGTGCCCCTCTGTGCTGGGCATGTGTGCAGTGCTTTGTATGTTCAGCTGGAATCCTCACCATCCCCTTAAAAGGAAGATATGTTTATCCTTAATTAAAAAATGGTGAAACTTACTGTATGGCGCCCCTTGCAGGAGGTACCTGGAATAGTCAGATTCATAGAGACAGAGAGCAGAATGGAGGCTGCCAGGGGCTGCGGAAGAGACAATAAGGAGTTACTGTGTAATAGGTACCGCCTTTCAGTTTTGCAAAACAGGAGCTCTGTGGGTGTACGGCAGTGATAGTAGCACAATGATGTGAATGTGTTTAACACCACTGAACTGTATGCTTAAAAATGGTTCACATGTTAAATTTTATGTTATGTGTATTTTTATCACAACATAAAAATGGCAAAACTCAGGCAGAGAGAAGTAAAGTAATTTGACTGTGAACATCAAACTGGAAAGGGATAGTGCTTGGATTTGAGCCCTGTCTGCCCACTCTTTTTGTTTGGTCTTGTTTTGGTAGGTCTTCTTTCCCTAGTGCGTAAATGTCGGTGTTCCTTGGGGCTCCACACTTAGCCCTGTTGAATTCTGGTTCAGAATTAGGAAAAGGTGCCCCTTTGGACAAATGATGTAGAATAAAGTTCCCCCTCCCCGCAGAGGCAGCCCTGCAGGCACTTGGACTCTTGGGTGGACTTGGCTGGATGCCAGCACCACTCCCCCCTTAGCCAAGTGCCCCTGTGCATGGTACAACCTACCCAACAGTGGTATGTGGAGTAGCTTGTCCCAGCTCATGACAGGCAACTGTGTACATCTCTTCCCAACTCCCTGTTCAGTGATGCCACATGGGTAGCTTGAAATCAGCTATGGTGGGAATATTTATACTACAGAAATCAGCAAATGCTAAAAACCAGAGTCCCCCAACACCACAGAGCCCGTTGTTAATCATTTACAGGCATACTCCTGTATGTCACTGTGCACAATGTACACAAAAGCCTTATTTGGGGTGTCTACTGTCTCCTGAGGTAACCCTGTTTATATCAGTGACAGCGGCTATTATAATATCTCTCCACACCAATAAGATCTCTATATCTAATCTCGTCCCTCTTTCGAACTCCATACTCATATGTCTGCCTGACTGCAGGGCAAATCAACCTATTAATATGTAGTCCAAGGCCACAAAAAAATGTTGAAGCCCCCTCCCCCGCAGAAAGGATCAACCTACTCCTCCCTAATTTATGGAGTCTCAATCCACATGGTCTTCCATATCCACCTGGGTACCATGTCTTAAAAGTTCTACCTCCTAAATGGTTTTCAAAATCATCCTCACCACGTTTTTTTCACTGCTCCTTGTTAGTGTTGGTTCCGACTCTCACCACCTGCCCCTGCGGTATTACGTTGCACACCTTCATCTCAGCCCGCGCCCCGCCTCGCTGCTTCCATTCTTCTCATTGCTCCGGAGTCGCCTTTGTGTGTAAATGCGACCGAGTCATTATTCTGCTTAACTTTTGATGACTTCCCTTTACCTACATGGTAAAATGCAGACTCCTTAGTCTGGCACACAGAACCTTCCGCAGCAGGTTGCCAGACTTGGTTTTCAGTCTCATCTACTCATTGCTCCCTCCACTTTGTGAACTGCTTGCTGATCTCAGATACTTTCAGATTATCACTGCTGTCTAGTTTGGCTTCCCATCCCCTGTTCCACTTGAATTCCCACATGACCCTTGAGACCCAACACACATGCTGAGCTGTAAAATCATCCTGGGCTTTCTCTCTCCCCCTGAGAGATCAATAGCTTCTTCTCCACACAATGTCACTTTGTATGGCCGTGGTTTGTGTGTGTGTGTGTGTATGTGTTTGTGTGTGTGTATGTGGGGGAGGTCTGAGTGTCCCTCTTTCCACCTACATTGAGAATATTTGCAAGACTGTTGTTCATTTTTATAATTTCAATACGTAGCAGAATACTAATAGCACATAGCAGATACTAATTTTAAGTACCTGGAAACACGAAGTTGAAATTAAAATAAAATGATTTTTGCTCTTAGTAAGAAAATTTTGAAGGAAGTTTCCATCTCCTGAGCATATGTGATGCATCAAAGACCTAGTTAAGCACTTCATTCTTCCTAACACGTGTCTGTGGTGGATATCACAGCATATTCTACCAATAGAGATATTAACAATCAGAGATAGTAAGGAATTTCCACCAAGGTTAAAGAGTTAGTAAATAGTAAATCTGAGATTTGGACTCAATTGTAATTCCAAAGATCAGGTATTCCTCACTACTTCATGATTCAGTTCAACAAGGAAAACCTTTGCATAAACAGATAACTGACTTAATGTAATGGGGGCAAAGTGCCATGTGCACAGTCTGGAGGGAGCCGCTGAGTCTGGGGACATGGGGACCAAAGGCCTTCACAGTGGAGGTGAACTTGTGCCCTGCAGAGACTGCAGAGGGGCTCACTCACAACCTGGTGTGGCCTCTTGCCCTACAGAGGTTGAACAGTTAAAAAAAATCTCAGACTCCCCCGTAGCTAGAGTCTAGATGTCCCAGTTTCCACCAAGCAAATGTATTAAGCGTGAGAACAGGTTGGCAGGAGTGAGCAACACGCAGCAGCCACGTGCGTGGGATATGCAATATTACAGAAAGCACCTTGGCAGAGGAGTTTGGTTCTCCAGGGTGCGGCTCTGATGGCAGTTCTAGTGCCCAGTCCCTAGCGTCATAGATGCCAACAGCAGAAAGCTGTGAGGTGTCCTCGAGGACAATCCCTAAGGTGTGGTTGAGTGTTTCTCCAGGCTGCTTTGTTCTCGGATGTATAGCACTTAAGCTTGGTTTCTGGCCCTCCCAGAAACCCTGTGAGCTTCCTAATGTTCTATGATAAATCTCTTTGTGCTTAAATTTACTAGAGTGGATTCTCGTATCTGCCTCTAAGACCCCACACCACTACAAGCACTGTCACGGAGAATGATCAGCTTGCCCCCACCCTCCCGGAGAGATTATTACACAGTGTGTAGCCTGCCTTAGCAAGTTCAAGAACAAGGCCAAATTGCATGTTAATTAGGAATCTGAGTGTATGTGTTAGGGTTTGAAACAGATACATATTCATGCCATTCATATTATTTTGCTTTATTTTTGTATTTAAATTTATTTGGAAGGCCTGGTATTGTTGCCGTCAGCAGAGCCAGTTCAGACTGGAGGAAGTCTTGCCTCCTTGCTGTGAAATTAGCCTGGAGAATTGAGTATCAGAGGTAGGGTTCATTCTCAAGGAGAGTGATAACAAATCCAACCTGCTGGGATATTCAAGTGAGCTCTCTTCACATGCCAGAAATTGCACCAGATAATTCTACTGTAATCTTCCAAACAAGTCTGTGAAATGGGCATATTTATATGAGGCAAATGAGGCCACAGGAGGTTAAGGCATCGCCCAGGTTTGCCGGGCTTATCTCTGGCCCTGGAGACTAGAACCTGGGTTTGATTCAGCACCCACACACCCTTCCACGCTGCCAGTCTGCCTCCCAGAGGGGGTGAGGAAGTGGAAGTGGAATGATCATCTCTCGTACACTAAAAGCAGAAGCTCAATGGGTAGAAAAGCATCAGCAACATAGAAGAAAAAGGCAGACGATGGGAGAGGCCAGGCAATTTGTTGCCTGAGCAAAGGCACTTTCCTTCGTTCTTAACATAACCTGTCCCTGTTTATCTCAGGGAAGGTGGGGCCAGCCCCTGTGCTAAGGTGTGGCCCATTTGCAACAGTGACAGGTGAGGGGGGCTTGCTGCAAACCCCATCGTAACATCTGCTGACTTCACCCAGAACAGCCAGTCTCCGCAACTCTCACGCACAGAAAATAAACCTTGTTTTTTAAGTCCTTGTCAGGCTTCCTGTAAAGAGCAGCTCAAAGCACTTCTCACTAATACAGAGGAGTTAAAATTCATGTGAAATATTAAAAGTTAAGAAATTAACAGGAGCCCATCCTGAAGCTGAGGTTTGGAAGCCTCCTGTTCCTCCTTCATCTCAAGCTGTAAAACCACGGAGACCTTGGGCAAATCTGTCACCTCAGTGCCACATCCTAGGCAACATGCCCTCCTGTGTCATTGCAGGGCACAGCCCAATCACATCTGGGAGTGAGAACTCTTCTTGCCAATCACAATTCAGGCTGAGTTCAATGCTGTGCCGGAGATGCTGTGTCCTAAGATTGTAAGGACAGAGCCATGCTTCACAGGGCACTTTCCCTTAGGAGGACCAGAGAAATACTAGACTGGTCATTAATGCTATGACGGCAAGGGCTGTGCCTGCCTTGTTGACCACTGGATCCCCACCACATGGCACTCAGCCAGGCATGGAGGGGACACACCAAATGTCAGTTGAATCGAGTGGAATTGAACTACATTCCTCTCCTGGAGCCAGTGGGAATGAAGCATCACTAGCCCATTTTACAAAGGGAAGTCAGTTTAATTTGGGAATTATAGGCAGCTATGAAGTTCCATGCACTGCTCAGGATGAGCAAGACCCAGTCTTTGTCCTCAAAGAGCTTGGAGTCAGATAGGGAAGACCACTGACACTGTGGAGAGGTCTTTCTAACCAAATAGGTCCTCTGGTATAATTCAAGTGTGGTCCTGGGAAACAGTGTCTTTGAGCTTCCAAGTTGGTGATTAAGTGGATCCTGCCCAGGGCTCTGATGACGTGAGTATTTTGATAAGAAGAGCTGAGGCAGAGCCACTGGGACAATTCTGCAAGAAGTTGGTTTGACTTCAATAGGGTGTATTTAGTTATCAAAAAAAAATTAAAAATTAGGAAAATCAAACTGACACTTATGGAAAGATCAAGTAAATATAAATTATTGATGCTACTATTAAAAGAATGGATATTAGATATAAATATAAGTAAAAATAAGCTCTGTGAAAAAAGAGAGTGGGATGGGAGGGGTGCCAATAGTTATATGGTGCTTCTTTTGTGCTTATGACTTTTACATATATAAACTCCTTTAACCCTCACAGCAACCCAGGGCATGGTTAAATAGATTGCTCAAGATCACATATATAATAACTAATAGAAACTGGATTTGAGCTCACACACTCTTGCCCCACAATCTACGCTTTAATCTACTATGCTGAACTGTCTCTCAAAGCAACACAGGGCTGGGAAGGACAATGTATTGCTAAGGTCTGGAAACTCCTCTCTGATCCCACTTGCCACCCTGGCACTAGCATTTTTTTTTTCAGAGTTTAAGGTCTGCCTCCTCCACGAAGCCTTCCTTGATATCCAGTCCTCCTCCCTCTCTGCATGCATTCAGTGCCTATTCAGTACTGTGAATCCTGCTGCAGATCTGATTCTCCCAGAACTCAAGTGTTAATTTCCAAATGCTTCATAGTATTCATCCTTCTCCTGACCCAGCTGGTCAGAGCCTCACAGAAAGGACCCCCATCTTTTTTTCAGTCACTCACAGTATCTGACATGAGGTGCAGAGTGCAGGCTCAATAAAAATTTATCAGCCTGTTGATTTGAGACCTATTAAAGGGATACATAGGAAGGAATAGGGAATTGACCAGAGGCTCATTCTTGCAGCTATAAAATTTTTATTATGGAATAAGAACTCCCCACACTCACAAGAGAATTGCTCAACCTTCACCCTTATATTTTCTTAATAGTTTTAACAACCTCTTCCCCCACCCCTGCCTGCTTTAACATGATAAGTTGTTTTGGTGCAGGACACAGGGTGGGGCAGGCTGAAGGATCCTGATCTCTGTGTCTGGGTTCCAGGCTCAATGCTGCATTTGGCCCTAATGGCTGGGGTCAGGGCTGGGGGGGGGGGGGCATCTTTAATCCTCAAAGTTCCTGCAGCTGAATGAGTCCTCCTGGCCACAGAGAGACTCTCAGTGGGCCTGGGCATGGTCAATGGATAGTGACAGTTTTATTGAGCAAGGGCTGATTATTAGTTGTAGAGCTTTGCCTAAATAATTATCCTTTCAAACCAATGGGTTCATACAAAATTGTATCACAGATAATGTTTATCTACGTGAATTCTTTTCCCATGGTTTCTTTATTTTGTGGGCATGAACACTCTTCTGTCTCACTAAACAGAAGAATGTTCATGCCTGATTTTATTTTCGTACAAGGATAAAGGCCCAGAGAAAGGCCTGTAACCACATAACTGATTGGTCTTCGAGCCAGATCTGGACTCAGGTCACCCATCAACTGCACCGTCCTACGGAACCTTCTGTGATGACAGCAATGTTCTGTAGCTGCATTTTCCAACGCAGTAGCCATTCGCCACACGAGACTGTGGAGCACTTGAAATGGGGCTAGTGTGACTGAGGAACTGCATTTTAAATTTTATGTCATTGTAATTAATTTACACCTAAATAGCCACACGTGGCTAATGGCTACCATTTTGAGTAGTGCAGTTCTAGAAGAACTAAGCCGGTTGATAGAGAGATACAATTGTAAATATAAAAAGACCACCCACCACATTCTTTCCTTTCTTGCCACCTCAGAAGAACATAACAAATATTTCTATGGGGGGGAAATGCAGTCGTAGGGCAACTTTTAACAAAAGGCACCCATACCAATTATTTGTTACCACCTTGTATGTTTACCTTGCAGTTGTTATCACTGAAAGCTCAGAACATCAGTCATTTCCTGAACAATGTATTCTCTTATTTATTTTGGCTGTTGCCATGTTACTGTTGTCCACCAAGCCCTGTGAGTAGAGGCTGATGGCTTCTGACAGGCCTGGCCCTTCTGCCGACCCACGGGCTCAGCGGAGGAGGCGAAGGGGACCTGCTTACAGAGCAGAAAAGTGGGGTATGGCTTCAAGCCCAGTTTTCTAATCTTTGTCCTCACAAGATTGCACAAGTCACTTGGTTTCAGGGCTAAAACACGTGCTGCATGCACAGGGAGAGTCTCTCACACTTTTGAGGGAGTGTCATTTATCTAGGCGCAGAGCTGCCAGTCAGCGCATTTTCCCACGCACATGTTATAATTCATAGACAAATGGACTCTGAACACTTGGGGCCTGGGTATCAGAAGGTAGCTGGAGAATGAGACTCCATTTTTGCAGTAATAAAGTCCACGTTCTCTAGAGTTTTACAAAGGAATTCACAGAATCACCAGAGGCTCAAATAGTAAGAGGTTAAAAGATGAGATAACATCCCACTTAGACTTGTGTCTATGAAGGATTAGCTAGGACATCTGTTTTCCTGTTTCTTCATTGCTGAGAACTTAAGGTACAAGGTAAAGATTTTGAAGAAGACAAAATACTTTTAAAAGAGAGTGGAATGAAGGGTCAGAAAGGACTCTTGTGCCAGAAGGCCAAAATATTTTGCGATAGCCATCATTCTACATCACTTTAGTGTTATTTTGTATTTTAATCCAGTTAAGCTCCATGACTAAACTCCAAATTCCAATTCATACTTGAATTCAAGGGGCCAACATTCCAGAAAGAAAGGAGAAACAACTCAACAGAAATGGGGATCTTAAAGTCAATTGTGACAAACATACAAGTGCAGACGTCTTTTTGATAGGATTCTTTTTCCTTTGGGGAGAGGTAGTGGAACTGCTGGATTGAATAGTAGATCTATTTTTAGTTCTTTAAGGAATTTCCATATTGTTTTTCATAGAAGTTGTACTCATTTACATTCCCATCAACAGTGTATAAGCATTCCCTTTCACTGCATTTGCACCAACATCTATTGTTTTTTGACTTTTTAATAAAAAATGGCCATTCTGACTGGGGTAAAGTGGTATCTCATTGTGGTTTTAATTGCATTTCTCTGATGGTTAGTGATGTTGAGCATTTTTTCTTATGTTTGTTCACCATTTGTATGTCTTCTTCTGAAGAATGTCTGTTTGTGTCATTTGCCACTTTTTTAATGGAGGTTATTTGATTTTTTTTCTTGTTGAGTTGTTTGAGTTCCTTGGAGATTCTGGATATTAGTCCTTTGTCAGATGTGTAGTTTGTGAATATTTTCACAATAGCAAAGATATGGAATCAACCTAAATGTTAACCAAGTGATGAGTGGATAAAGAAAATGTGGTTCGTTTGTATACACACACGTATACACATGCACACGCACATGCACACACCATGGAATACTACTCAGCCATAAAAAAGAATGAAATAATGTCTTTTGCATTAGCTTGGATGGAACTGGAGGCCATTATCTTAAGTAAAGTATCTCAGGAAGAGAAAATCAAATGCCACATGTTCTCACTTATAAATGGGAGCTAAACTAGGAGTACTCATGGTCATATACAGTGGAATAATAGACTATAATTGAAGACTCCAAAGGTGGGAAGGTGGGAGAGGAGTTAGGGATGAAAAATTACCTATTGGGTACAATGTACACTATTTGGGTGATGGGTACACTAAAAGCCCAGACTTCACCACTGTACAATATGTCTATGTAACAAAACTGCACTTTTACCCCCTAAATATATTGAAATTTTAAAAATAAATAAAGTCAATTGCAACAACCTCTTCTGTCTCGTGAGAGTAAGAGAAATTAGATTTGCACTTAACAACTAGAACATTACCAGCAGATGATATATAAAATGATAGTTTTCAGACATTGAGAATAGGCTGCATAGGACCCAAGCAAAGCCTGACAATCTTTCTGAGTTGAGCAGACCAAAGAGTTTGGAGTTTGGGGAGGCCAAGGCAGCTAGAATTTGCAGATCTAAACACAAGAGAAATTGGAGTAAGAGAGTGAGAGAGTGAAAGAGCAAGCGAGAGACAGAAAGAAGGAGAGATTGGAAAGCATTCTGGAGACCTACAGAAGGGTCCCCTAGAATCTTTGGCTGAGTCCTGATCTGCATGTACATGTGAGGAAACTACCGAGTATGGAGAAAGAACTGGAAATGAGTAGGATAAGAAATCCCAGGATCTCACATAAGATTGGTAATAGTTTATGTTTCCACCAGGCAGAGTGGAAAGACCTCCTAGAACACAGGGCATTAGATAGAGCCCTCAGGATATTGCTTCAGTAATGGAGCCACGTTACCTACAGACTAGGGATTTTCTGGACTCACCCTTACAAGACCTCAAAATGATAAAATTCATTCCAAGTAACTTAACTGCATCCCAGAATGAGGCCCAACACTATTTAAAGGAATACAACAAAATCCAGTATCCAACAACATAAAATTCACTAAGTCTGGCAGCCAAAATATTACCAGAGTATGCAAATAACTTAGAAAATACAAGTCATAACCAAGGGGGGAAAATCAACAGATTTTAAGTATAAACCCATAATATAAGATTATAAAATTAGTATATAAGAACATTAAAACTGCTATCTTAATATACATATGAACATGATAAAGAGAGAATTGATAATAAATTCAACAACTTAGATTAAACAACAAATAACTTGAATGACACAAATTACCAAACTCATTGACAAAGAAAGAGATAACCTAAATATTTTTATATCTATTAAATACACTGAATTTGCAAAGGGAGAAAAACCTTCCCACCAAGGAATCTCTAGTGAAGATAATTTCACTGGTGAATTCTACCAAGCTATTAAGGAAGGAATATACCAATTGTACAAAGATTCTTCCAGAAAATAGAAGAAGAGGAAAAACATCCCTAACTTACACTATGAGGTAGACAATATCCTAATAATGATATTAGACAAAGAAATTAAAATAAAATTACAGACTAATATTCCACATGAACACATATGCAAAAAACTTTAACAAAATTGTAGCAAATTAAATCTAGAAATCTATAATAATAATAAATCATCACTAAGTGTGTTTTACCTCAGAAATGCAAGGTTGATTTAACATTTCAAAATGAATCAATGCATTTCACACTAACAGGAAGAAAAGGGAGGGAGGGAGGAAGGAAGGAAGGAAGATAGGAAAAGGGAGAGGGTGGGAGGGAAAAAATGGAGAGAAAGGAAAAAAAAACCCCAAATCTATATTTTATATCATATAGCAATTGAACTTAAAGTGAACCATAGACATAAAGCTATAATATAAAGCTTCCAGAAGAAAACATAGAAAATATCTTTGTGACCTTGGGTTAGACAACTATTTCATAGATAAGACACAAAAAGCACAACACATAGAAGAAAAAATTGATAAGTGGACTTCATCAAAATAAAAATCTTTTGCTCTTCAAAAAGCACTGTTATGAAAATTAACAAACCACAGACCTGTAAACTATTTGAAAAACATTTATCTGACAAAGAATTTGTATCTCAAACATATAAAGAACTCCTGAACTTTGATAAGAAGAAGATAAAACACTAAAATAACAATAAGGAGAATATGTGAATAAACACTTCAGAAACGAAGACATAAAGATAGCTAATAAGTACATGAAAAGATGCCTAGCATAACTGGTCACTAGAAAAATGAAAATTAAAGTTGCAGTGAAATATCATTATATATTTACTGGCATGCCTAAAACTTAAAAATCTGACAATGCCACGTGCTGGGAAGGAAGCAACTAGAAGTCTCATGCAAATTTTGACAGCTGCTTTGAAAATAATTTGAAAGTATTTTTTAAACAAGTTTAAACATTCACTGGCCATAAAACTCAATAATTTCACTCCTAAATATTTACCCAAAAGAAATGAAAACATAATTAACAGAAAAGCTGTACACCAATGTTTATAATAACCTCACAATTAGTGGTCAAAAACTGGCAAAGAATCCAAGTGTCTATCAATTGCTAAATGCAAAACAAACCATAGCATATTCATACAATGGAATATTACTCAATAGTAAAAAGAAACCAACTGATGAATGCACCAACATGGAAGAATTCGAAAGCATTATGAATGAAACCACACACAAAAGACTGGATAAAGTGCATCTGATTTGTGGGGGGCTCAGCATTCCTGGGGCACAGTGAGTGAGGCAGGGTCTTGGGAGACAGAATCAGAGAGGCTGCTAGGTTGTTAGGGGCAGCACATCAAAAGGCCTTGTGTGTGATGCTCCAGGGTGAACTTGATCGTATTGGCAATAGGCAAAGTTTAAAGCAGAGGAATTAAGTATTAAACTTTCAAATTTGTTCCAAGAGATGGTCTTTACTCCATTAGGTGGGTGAAGACTACTTGAGAGTCCCAGGAGTAATTGTTCAGTTACTTTGACCAATGTTTACAGAGCCCCCTGCAACAAGCCCAGTGCCCCACAAACCACAGAGCTGCAGAGATAAGCAAGACACGATTCCTTCCTCAAAGAGCTGACAGTCTGGTGAATTACCTTCAAAACATGGCAGTCCAGGCCGGGCGCGGTGGCTCATGCCTGTAATCCTAGCACTTTGGGAGGCCGAGGCGAGAGGATAGCTCAAGGTCAGGAGTTCGAGACCAGCCTGAGCAAGAGCGAGACCCTGTCTCTACTAAAAATAGAAAGAAATTATCTGGCCAACTAAAATATATATAGAAAAAAAAAATTAGCCAGGCATGGTGGCGCATGCCTGTAGTCCCAGCTACCTGGGAGGCTGAGGCAGTAGGATCGCTTGAGCCCAGGAGTTTGAGGTTGCTGTGAGCTAGGCTGATGCCACGGCACTCACTCTAGCCCGGGCAACAAAGCAAGACTCTGTCTCAAAAAACAAAAAACAAAAAACATGGCAGTCCAGAAAATGACCCCTCATCTACCTCTCTAACAGTGTCCCAGCCTTGATATTCTGATTGGCAGCCATGTGCCAGTCAGGGCTGACACTGCTCACGTTCTCCCAGTTGCTGCGTTTAGTTTGGCTTCTGTGTGTGTTGACAGAACAGTGTTGGGTAAGTCATGCTGATGCAGAAACACAAAGGCAAGCCCAGGAACAAGGATGCATTGAGTTAGCTATGGCCACACTGCATTTGCAGGCAGCTCCTTGTGGTATCTAACCCCAACTCCTATGTGACTCCTCAAGTCCTTTCACTTCAATGTCTCTTCAGAGCTCAACAACATATCAAACGAAGCACTCAGGATGCTGGTTTTCTGCCCAACTTCAGGATGATGCTAGGAGCATGCCAGGCATTCTCATGAATGTCTGAGAACTAAAGAGATGAAGGTACAAACAGTCCACTGAATTCTCACAAAACCCCTTGCATTTGAGGGGAGATATGGATCTGGGAGTGGCTGCCCACATCCAGAGGTTTCCATGCTTCAATCCAACTCACTCTTCCTTCAGCGGGTGTAGGGGGCTGAATAGTGGCCCTCCAAAAGTTATCTCCACCTGGAACCTATGAGTGTGACCTTATTTGGAAAAAGGGTCTTCGTAGATGTAATGAAGCTAAAGTCCTTGAGATAAGATCATCCTGGATTATAGTGGGCCCTAAAGCCAATGACAAGTCTTTACAAGAGAAGAGAAGGGGATACAGGTACAGAGACATGGTGGAGAGGGCTGTATGATGAAGAGGCAGAGATCGGCGTGATGCAGCCACAAGCCAGAGACTGCCAGGAACCCCCAGCCACAAAGCTGGAAAAGACAAGTAAGAATTCTCCCCTAGAGCCTTTGGAGGGAGCGTGGCCCTGCCAATACCTTAACTTTTGACTCAGGTCTCCAGAACTGTGAGAGAATAAATTTCTACTATTTTAAACCACTGAGTTGTGGCAATTTATTACAGCAGCCTTACAAAACTCACACAGGGAAGAGTAGTCCCAGTCTTACTGCTGCTGCAGGCCACTGGCACAAGCCTTCCTCCTCTCCCACTGCCCTGGGGACCCTGGGGGTAACTTATTCCCTCCTTCATTCAACCATCATTTAAGAGTGCCATGGACCAGGTGTATGAGAAGGCATTGAAGGCAGGCCCTCCTTCAAGAGCTCACAGCTAGAGCGATATAAAGACATAAATGAGTAATTATAACATGAAGTGTTGTGGGTTGAATTGTATCCTCCACCACCACCACCCAAATTCGTATGTTGAGATCCTAACCCTTAGTACTTCAGAATGTGACTGCATTTGAAGTTAGGGCTTTAAAGAAGTAATTAAGTTAAAAGGAGGTCGTTAGAGGGGACCCTCATCCAAAATGACTGATGTCCTTATAAGAAGAGGAGATTAGGACACAGGCATGCACGAGGGAAGACCATGGGAATGAAGACGTAGGGAGAAGATGGCCGTCTACAAGCCAAGGAGAGAGGTCTCAGAAGAAACCAGCCCTGCTGACACCTTGATCTTGGACTTCCAGCCTCCAGAATTGTGAGAACGTAAATCTCTGTGGTCTGCAGTACCTTGTCATGGCAGCACTAGCAAACGAATACATTAACCAAGGTAAGAGCAAGGAAGGAGCACAGCGGAGACCCAGCCCAGCCCTGCCTGGAGGGACCAGGAAAGTCTTCCTGACCAGGTGACCTCTGGGCTGCATCTGAAAGGACAGGCTGTTACCCCAGGAAGGGGGAGCACTGAAAAGAGACAGCTGCAGCAAAGGCCCAGAGTCATGAACCGGCATGAAGTGTGCAGAAAAGTGCATGCGAGTCAACATCTTTCAAGACAAAAGGTGAGTGAGGAGTGAGGAGTGGCAAGTGATGAGGGCTTGGCTAAAAGCCTGACGGATCATGAGGGCCTCACTATGCTTTCTTTCCAACCTGACCTTTTCTCCTGGGCCAGTGGGAGCCACTGCATAACCAGCAGCAGGAGAACGACAGGGTCTGATGTGCTCTGAAGAAGCACGTGTAGACCATTCTGGTGGCCAGGTGGAAGCTTCTTGGGAGAAAGATGAGTCTAGAAGCAGAGTGACCAGTTGAGTGGCTGTGGTCAAGATGGCAGTGGCCAGCAGTGGCCAGATGGAGAGGAGAGAACATTTTAGGAGGTGGAATTTGTTGGACAGTTGGGAGGTAAAGGAGAAACAGAAATCTAATCTACTCTAAAGTTCTAGTTCATATAATTGGTGATATGATCCACCAAGGTGGTGGGATTAGTTGTGGACAAACTGACATTGAGTTTGCAATATTTTGGGGAAAAAATAGATCCTTTAGAAATAATACGGATAGTAATTTGGGAGTATTTATTTTAGAGTATCACTTCATCTTCATTTTCAGAGCTGACATAATCCCCACATGAGGATTTGGGTAATGCCTCCTTGTCACTCTGTCACGAGGGTTTCTTCCCACAGTTTCTCAAGATGCTGAAAGGCAAGCGATGACTCCACAGGAAAGAAAGAGAGTTGAGTCACTCCCTAGCAGATTCCACGCCCTCCCACCTGGGCATGTGAGGCAGGAGCACTCAGCAAGGGAAAGTAGAATGCATCACACTGATGGTTAACATTTCTGAGAGTTCATGGACTCTCCTAAAATCATCTGCCACAAAATTTTTTTGCATAGGGTTTTAGAATGTTCCTGGACCCCCTAAAGCATATTCACGAACATCCAGCACCCCAGGCTGGAGATGCCAGTATAAAGGAAAGTGCCCTGGACTGAGAGCCCCAAGTCCTAGCCTCCCAGTAAGTTGAAGGCAGCTTTTGGTAAGTTGCTTGGCTCCTTTGGTTTTCAATGTCCTCGTCACAGTGCTAGGATTCTGTGACCTCTTTGATTGATGGCATTCATTCTCAAAGCAAACCAGCTCGTATGGGCATCTAGAAAATGATCTGAAATAAAATGGGGCCTTGACTGTGTTCCCAGCACCTTAATTAAGAAGAATTTATGACAAGAATAGAAATTTTTGTTCAAACCTGCTCTTTGTTTCACCTGTACATGCTTCATTGGTTCTACAGAAGGAGAAGTGGGCACACGGGACAGGTTCAGACTCGTATCTTCTCACAAATGTTTCCAAGAACATACTTTGATGTGTCTTTATTAGTGACATTATAGCAAACTGTTCCTAGAGGATCATGGAACAGGAAGACCCTTTTAGGGTTTTATTTCTAGACATCTGAACGTGCAGCTTTTGAGTAGCCCAACCAGGCTATCCCAGACCCATGCAAACATATTTTCATTAGAAACTGCACTAAAATAACAACAATCAAAACTTTGTGCTGAATCCATATATCTCCCCTCACCCCTGCAAATATTAAGTAACTATACACACATATAGATAATATGTGAAATCAGCATCACACTAGCTAGTGTCTTCCATGGAAATTTGTCTGTATGAAGCTGGGGATCTAAATATCTGGACACATCCAGATGGTCCATTGAAAAACCCCACAGTCTTAATGATGCACAATGTTTTTACACCTAAATGTTTGAACTAATCTTAGAAATGAAGCATAATACATGTCTGTTTGGTCTTGCTCTACACAATGGGTGGAAATGCTTTTGAATTTGCTTATCTGTCATCCTAGACATTGCTTTGCTCATGATAGACTCCTCAAAAATGTTCCGTTGCTCTCTTTGCCTTCAAGATAAGACCCAAGCCCTTTCGTCTGCTGCGCAAGGCAGCACTGCTGGTGCTTCCGCCTCCCCGTCTGCTCTGTACCGCATGGACCTTCTGTTCGCCCAGCCAGATGGATCTAGTGATGCACATGTGGGCACTGGCTGAGCCTCTGCTTATGCTGCGTCCACTGCTGGAAACATCCTTGAGCCACAGCTCAACTTCCAAGTCCAGCTTCATTTCCTCAATGGGATTTTACAGTTTCTCACCTGCAGTGATAAGTCTTCGTTTGCCTCCAAGGCAAATGGATGAAATGTGCTGTTTATAAAAACTCCCAAGAAGAACCTAGGAGGTGAGGGGACTTGTTCTCATCGGATCTTGGCCAAGGACAGAGCCCAGGGGCACACAGATGATGACAGAAAAGGAAGGAAAGCCTACAAATCAATAGATTTTTAAAAAATTGCTCATCTCTATCAATACAAAACATTTACCCACAATAGATTAATATGTACATTTATTCACTTACAAATTATATTAATGTGCTACTGTAAGAATGTACTATATTCATTATAAAATACAGAACATATTAACATTTGAAAGGATTAGATAAAATTAAAGACAATGTTGGTTATTATTTTTTATTCTAATTCTAATATTCTAATAACACAAGGATTACATTGAGCACCCCATTTTGAATACCATCACCCCTATAACCACAACTCCTGTGCTGTGGCAATAATAATAATTACTGATAATTCTGTGAGACTTTCTACTATAATTTGAGCCAAATTATAGTGAGTCACTCCTTTAGAGCTATGATTCTGGGTTATGAACCTAAGAAATGTTAATCAGTGTTGTTATGGTGCCTGATTTCAGGAGGACACCATTTATATTTTCTGTGACTAGTTCCCCCTTAATTTGTTCAGTGCACAACCTATGCATCCCTGCATGAGGACTCTGTGAATGTCCTAATCAGAGACAGGCCCTGCAGACCATGGCTACAGACACTTTCCAAAGGACAGGCTTCACATGAGCTGAGTGTGAATGGTAGCATTGGTCCCCTGTGGATTCTTCCAACCACACCCAAACCTAGAGAGCATGGTCATGACGAGCAGTCTCTAGACTGAATAATAGGTGGTACCATATGTGTACACACTGATGAAGAGCTGGGGCCATCCACTTGGAATCAAAGACTAGAAGAGCTGGAAGGGCTTGCATTTCAAAGGTAAGAAACTTGAGTCCAGGGATGTTTCATATCAAAGTATTGATAAAGTCATATTAGAATTCCCTGACCAGTGCTCTTTCCACAATATAACACTGCTCGTGTTAGAATAAGCCAATAGGATATTTATTGAGTGTTTACTAATTACAAAATACTTAATATAGTTATTTCATGAATATTTCAAATTCATTGCAATAAATATTAATTTAGACTCCTATATATAGATATTTACCATATTCCAGATACTTATACTAAAAAATTTACATGAATTATTTTATTTAATCTTCATAACCACCCTATGAGGAAGGCATCATTATAACATCCATTTTGCCAATGAGGAAGTTGAGGCTAAAAGACGCTAAACAATTTAACAAAAACCAATTTGTTGAGCCAGGTTTCAAATCTACGCCACCCGACTTCAAAACCTGCTCTACAGCAAGTCCTGCCTTCCATAATCAATGAGGTCAGTTATGCACAGGACAAATGGTGTTTATTTGTACCATTTCCCTTTGCAATTATCATTATCTGAATACTTTTCTTTTCTTTTGGTTAACCAAAATATCAGAATGCTTTCCTGTCCCTCTCCCTCCTTCCCTGCATCTCGCCCTTGTCCCATCTTTCTCTCACTCTTTCTCTTTCACACACACGCAGACAGATACAATTATTGGTTTTCTCAATCATGCATTCCCTGAGAGGGGTCCTTGGCTGGAAGGGGAATAACCTTCCCATTCACTCAGTAGCTCTCACTACAACCTCTAGAGTTAACCACGGCTCCTTTCGTTCTTTCCATCCACATTAAATCTGTTGGGAAAACCTTTGGGCTTTCTCTTCAAGACGATGCCCGTCCTACCTGGCCCCACCTCTCTGCTGTCACAGCAGCCCACCCTCATCTCTGCCTGAAGTTTGTCAGTTGCCTCCTAACTGTTCTTGTTTCCGCTTCTACCCATCCCTGCTACAGCCTGTTATCAAAAAGGCAGCCAGAATGTTCCTTTCAAAACAACCCGGTGACTCCCCACATCAATCAGATAAAAGTGACAGTTCCTCCAACGGCCCTGCAAAGGCTGCTGCGATCTGCAACCCCCTCTCCGGCCTCACCTCCTCACTCCCTGCTCATATCACTCTCCGTTGCCCAAATATGTCCCTGTCCTAATGCCTGGAAGCTGCCAGTGTTACTTTACGTAGCAAGGGGACTTGCAGATGTGATTAAACTAAGGATCTTAAAACGAGAAGATCATCCTGGATTATCCTGCTAGGTCCAGTCTAATCACAAAGATCCTTGCAAGAGGGATGCAGGAGTTGAGAGGCAGAAGACGGCAGATGATGATGGGAACGGGGAGAGAAGAGGTAATATGATAGGGGCCGTGAGTGACGAGCGAGGTCAGCTTCTAGAAGTTGGAAAAGGGGAAGAAACGGATTCTCCCCTTGAGCCTCCAGAAAGAACATAGTCCTCTGACACCATGATTTTATCTCCGTTAAAACTCATTTCAGACTTCTGAACTCCAGCACTGTATGAGAATATTTGTATTGTTTTAAGCCACTAAGTTTTTGGTCATTGATAAAACAGCTATAAGAAATTCTGACACCCGTATCCTGTTTTATGTTTCCTTATAGCATTATCATCACTGGCCACATTTCAGTTACTTATTTGTCTCTCAGGTGTCATTCCCACTACAACGCAAAGTGCACGACAGCCAAGACTTTGCTTTCTTCATTGTTGCAAACCCAGTGCCTGGCACAGTGTCTGTTGAATGAATAAATGAATGATATATTTTAATCGACTAAGTAATTGGTGTTTCTGTTTGATTCAACACGAGTGATAGACTAATTTCTAGTGAGATAAGCACTAGAATCAATGTCTTGATGGGGCGATAGTGGTGGTGATGACGATGGCAATGACAACCCACCTTGCCTGTTGCATGAAGTCCTATGGGCACTTCTGTCCTGAGAAAACATACATCTAGTCTCCACTTTCCAGAAGTGTGTTTGCACCCTGTGACACCATGGTGATGTGGTTATGGGGGCTGGAAATTTGCTTGAATGCACCAGCTCGCATATCACCTCCTCCCTGGAGCCCCTTCTGCCTCCCTCCCGCACACCTGGATGCTCCGTCCTGAAGGTCCACCGCACTGCACTCTCTCTCTCATCCCTACTACGCTGCACTGTAATTCATCCAGTGCAGGTCTGTCTCCAGCACGGCACTGTTGATTTCTTGAGAGCAAGGGCCGCATCGTACACAGCCCTTTCCCCCAGATGCTCAGCACAGCACCAGGCGAGGTTTGTGGGGAACATCAGTGTGAACCAAGCACTACACTAGGTGGTTTTTAAAAGGATTTTATAGTAGAATAAGAGAGACACGATTGACACAAAAAACAATTAGAGAAAAAAACAAAATAGGAGATAATAAAGTATTAGATTAGTAAACTGTATTTCATTGGAAGTGTTATTGGGAACCAGGATGGAGAGAAATGAGTGTGGACTGGGGTTTTTGTAGGTTCATAGAGCAACCATTTTTATGAGCAAGAAATAATAGTATTTACTAATATATTTACTAAATGTCTTCACATTTAAAAAATTCATGTAAATATGAATAATGTGGGGAGGATATGAATATGTGTTGGGGAAAAGGGTCTACCATCTTGACTAATAGAGATGATTTGCTTAGCTCTGAAACACATTTTACATTTTGATAATATTCATACCCATAATCTTTAGTACATTATCAGCCTAAGACCCTAAGACAAAGATCACCACAGTGCTGTTTAAGTATTATAGGCATTAAACATTAACATGGTCATTTAGTGTCTTACTACTACTAAAATCATCTGATTTCATCAGAATTTTAGTTATATTGGTGTCAAAAGGGCAAGTTCAATGACAGAGGTCACATTTATTGACCATATATCTGACAAATCTGTGACCTTAGAAACATAAAACGGAAACCCCAACACCTGATTATAGATTTGACTTTCTCTCACAAGCTTTGGTTTCATTTTCAAAAATCATGTTGACAAAGAAAATTTAAGCCAGACAGAAAAATGTACTCAATGTCCATCCCAAAGGTAAGATTTGAGCAGCAATTTCTGCTCACTCGTGAACTCTTAAAAAGTGCTTTGCCCATGGTATGCAAAAGTCAGTGATTAAACACACACTTTAAAGGCACTTTCCAATTCTTGTAATTTTAAGAAGTCCTGGGTACACTCTGAAATGACCAATTTAATCAGTCCTACTGTTGAATATCTATTGAGATCCCAGGACCAGGGCACCATGCATCTTTCCCGGTTGCTCAGAGAAAATAAAACGCCAGTTATACCATCTGCTCGTGCAAGGTGTGCCTGTCAGAGGCAGCCCTTACCTTCACAAAGAGGCTAATCCCAGGGATCATGGAAGCTGCTTCCTTTTCTTTCCAACCGTCAGCATCAGAACAGCAGGTGAAGGAATCCTCCCTGGCAAAGAAGACCTTGCTATGCTGGATGGTAAATCTTGAAGGAGAAGGCAGGTCTTCCCTCATCATGTTTCTGCTCTCCTGGTCCCGGGTTGGCAAATACAACCCTTCCATTGAGCTGCCCCTTTCCTCCTGGGGCTTACCTGGCCGAGCATCCCTGGCCGGAGAGCAGACCTTATTAGGCAGGAAGTAGCTTCCTTCCGGTTTGGAAGAGGCCACTGTGTTCTCTTCACCCCTAATGGTGTAGACTGACACAGAATCATACACACTGTTTTCCAGCCTAGCGGCATATAAATTGTTTTCTGGCCTTAAGTCTTCATAGACATCATCATAACAGGAAACATCCTTTTCTTCTGGTGGGTCTGGAACCTCATATATGGTCTGTTTTTGGATCCTGTCGTAGATGGTGCTGTAGTCTTCGTCATTCATGTTTATTGATCTGATAAATACTTTTGCAGGCAAACCTGAGTAGATCTGAAATGAGGAAAGGGATGGAGGATGCCGCGCTGCCTTGCAGAGGAATCAATGAGCTTTTGCAAGGCAGCAACTAGCAACAGCTATCAATGACAGGTCTCAACAATCATTTACCGGAGACTTTAATAACAAACCACAAGTCCACGGGACAGAAGATAAAGCTTACACACTCAGTTAACTCCTTCACTTCTGAAGACATGTTCAATAGACTAGGGATTTCCTCATTGCCAGTAACTCCAAAATTCTTTGGATAAACCAGAGGCTGAATTGCATGATCATCCCAGTCTACACTGAAATTCTGAATATTTAGCCACTTGTCACTAATAGAACCACTCCTCTGACTGCCTCCAAATGTTGACAACATTCAAGAAGCCCCTGCAATTCAGTGGAGAACTACCATTCTCCACAATGGTGACTCATCTATTTATGGCCAAATTTATTACACAAAGCAATTCTTTGTGTATTGATACCCTCTGATACATGAATTATACATGTCCCAGTTGGGTAATGAATGACATTTACATTTCTTATCTGGAGCCACCACTAGGTGATTAAATGGCAAAAGGAAAAGAAGATAAATGCTCTGGTCTATGGGCACATCAGTATGAACCACTCAAAATAAGGGACTCAAAAATTCATGGTTTTCATTTTGATGTTTCCCTCTTGAATCTGTGATCATCATAGTCAACAAATACTCATTAAGATCGTGTTATGTACAGTATACTGAACTGAGCACTGAACAAAAGAGTTAGAAGATACCTTCTCTGTCCTCAAGGGGCTTTTAAAGATAGTTGGAGGCCCAGGAAGAGAAACTAAAACCTCACACAAAAGAAAACTATTTAATGGTTTTCTTAGTGCAATTGGCCCAGGTCGGGAAAAAGCAGTAAAGAACTGAATACACAAGGCTGCACCGTTGATGTCATCTACGGAGGCTGCAGATAGATGTGTGTTTTATTTGTTTAATCTGGTACTCCAGTCTGCTAGTCACTACTTCCCTTCACCACACCAGGCCACTTTCTCTTGGGAGTGACAACACAGCCAGGTTGTAAAGGGACTTTAATGTCTAGAAATCACATGAAAACTACAAGCAATACAACTGCAATTGGCAGGTTTCAAAGTATTTGATAGGCATCTTATTGGCAAGACTCCATTGTACTCCTAGTCTCCAATATTGTATCCAGGAATCTTCTACAGGGATCTAGAGCAGTATTTCTAGAATTCTAGCTTTTGGAACAGCTTAAAGAATGGATAAGAGGAAAGAGGCCAGAGATAGACTTTAAAGGCTATTGACATTGCTCCTTTATCTTATAGAAAAGTGAGGTTTAGTGGGTCCAAATACATGATAAATTACCACAGGTTCTAGAATCAGGCATGTATAACCGAATGGAGCCCCAGCTCAAATTCTCCTCATAATTTTAGAGCTGGAGAAAACCTACGAGATCATTTAGTCTAACATTATATTTCATATCTGAAAAAAATTTGAAACTTAGAAAGGGGAAGTGAATGGTCTGAGTTCACACAAAGAGTGCATGACAGACCTGACTTCAGCTACGGTTTTGGAACCTCCAGCTCAGTGGTCTTTCTGTCACCAACTCCCTTCCCTCATTCAGTGCTTTCTGACCATTTTTTCATGATCACACACTGTCCCCCCAGCTCCCAAAGGAGCCTTTTTAGCTATTTTTTCCCATGAAATTAAAATACTGCAGAATACAGCACATCTATTTGCATATTGTATGTACCTCTGTGCTATATATTAATACACTAAAAAAGTAAGACTTGTTTTGCCTCCCAAGAACCAATTTTCCCCCTTAGGGGTGGTATTGCTCCTTTTAACAATGCATGCTTTCACTACAAAAACACTTCTGGTGTGTAGCTCACAATCTAACACTGGGTTATGTGCCATTGTGCATTATTTCCAAAGTATAGCAGTGTACAGTGTGTGCATGTCTATACAGCATGTTACCAGATCCTCCCAGCAATGACCTGGTGAGGCAGGCTGAGGCTGGTTAAGTTTAGGGCCCAAGATCACACTGACATTTCGTGGATTAGGCGCCC
Organism: Varecia variegata; assembly: GCA_028533085.1. Taxonomy (NCBI): domain Eukaryota; kingdom Metazoa; phylum Chordata; class Mammalia; order Primates; family Lemuridae; genus Varecia; species Varecia variegata. The sequence continues at coordinate 84,639,935 of CM052441.1, read as the reverse complement.
CCCCTGTTGTCCCGTCTCTGAACACATCTATCATGATTCATAGTTACAGGTTGTAACAGCAAACAGGCCATCCTGTTAAAATGTAAGTCAGGTCATATCACTCTCCACTCAAACCTCTGCAACAGCTCCTCATTTCTCTCAGTAAAAGCCACAGTCCTTATAATGGTCCCCCAGGCCCTACATAACCTACATCTGCTCCCCTATACCTGCTTTTCTCCCCTCTGCTCCAGACAACTGGACCTTGTTTCTATGCCCAATATACTCCATATTAGGACCTTTACATTGGCTGTTCTCTCTACCAGAATGCACTTCTAGATATTTGCATAGTCAATTTCCCCAGCTCACATAAATTTTTCCTTTTATGTCCCCTTCCCAGTAAAGCCACTCTGACTGTCCTGTATAAAATAGCAAACCATCCCAAATCCCATCCTAACACCCTTCCCATAACCAAAAACCCTTACCCTACTTTCCCTCCTTTTTGTCATAATATCACCTTCTATTGTAATAATAAGATGTATAAAGAGCTTATTTATTATATCTAGAGTTTATTTTCTTTCTTCTCCTACTAGAATGTAAACCCTTTATGGTCACAGATCTCTCTCCACTTTTTTTTTATCATTATCTCAAGTGCCTCGTCCAGTGCCTGGTCCAGTCTTCTTTCTGTATTGTCTATATCTGTGTAAGTGTTATCTTTCTGCTATCTTGTACTCTATTGTAAACCCCTGCAGGGATAACTTTGGGGCCAATGTCTGGTTTTCTGTTTTGTATGTACAAGAACTCAATTTGGTTAGTTCAGTCAGAGTTTATCAAATAGTATAGAACTGGGTCACTGTAAACTCAAAAAACATCAGTTTAGAAACTAAGCCAGGTGCAGTGGCGTGCACCTGTAGTCCCAGCCACTTGGGAGGCTGAGGAGAGAGGATCGCTTTAGCCCAGGAGTTCGAGACCAGCCTGGGCAATGTAGTGAGTCCTGTCTCTAAAAAAAAGGAAAAGAAAAGAAAGAAAGAAACTGAAATGAGAATTTATTAATTTACCTCCATATACATAACTGCCGAATTTACTTAAATACTAGTTTGGTATAATAAGCACAATCTCTTCACAGTAGCAAAGTCAACATATGGAACCAAATTGAGAGAGTATTCTTACACTATATTTATGTGTGATGTTTGTAAGATCGAAGGCAATAGTCCTTTCTTTAAAATCATTTTTTTAATACTCCTTTCTTACAAATCACAAATCCGTGACTTGCACCTTTTCTTTTCGTGTTGATCAGTGTTATTAGGGATTTGTCAATTTTATTTATCTTTTTAGAGAATCTTTGGCTTTAATAGTCTTTATCATATATTTCTTTGCAATTTCATTAATTTCTGCTCCTGTTTTCATTATTTCCTTTTTCTATTCTCTTTGGTTTTACTTTGCTGGTTTTTTTTTATTCTAAGATAATTGGGATGAATACTTACATTATTGGTTTTCAGCTTTTCTTCTTTTCTAATTTACGCATCAAAGACTATGAATTTTTCTCTAAGTCCAGCCTTGCCTGCATCCCATAAGTTTTGATATGCTTTATTTCTATTATCATCCAGTTCAACATACTTTCTATTTTCTGTTGAGATTTATTTTTCCTCCTTTACTCATGGGTTATTTAGAAATGGATTGATTAACTAGTTATCTTTTTGTTATTTGTTTTTAGCTTAATTCTACTGTGGTCAAAGAATATAATCTTTATGATTTTAATCTATTGAAATTTGTTTTGTGACTTTCTTTATGTCCCAGCATATAGCCAAGTTTGGAAATATTCCATGTGTACTTGAAAAGAACACACGTGTTCCTTCATTGTTAGGTATAGTGTTCTATAGATTACAATTAGTTTGTGCCTGTTAATTTTTTTTGTTAAATTCTTTTATATTCCTAGTGATTTTCATCTTCTTGTTCTATTAGTTACCTAAAGGAACAGTTAAAATCTTCCATCATGATCATGGATTTGTCTAATTCTTATTTAATTCTCTCAGTTTTTGTTTTATATATTTTTGAGACTATATTATTAGGTCCACACCGATTCAGAATTGTTATATAATTTTGGTAGATGAGCTATTTTCTCAGTAGAAAATATTTCTTTTTATTTATAATAGAGCTTTTTGCCTTTTTCTGTTATCAGCTTTCTTTCACTTAGTGTTTATATATATATTTTAAGTTTTTGCTTTCAACTTCTATGTGTCTTTATAATTAAGCATTAGACATTTTTATACAATATTTTTCTTTTAATTTGAATATTTAGTCTATTAACATTTAATGTAATTGTGATATTGGGCTAAATCTACCATCTTACAATTTGTATTTTTAAAAATGGGCAAAAACTTCAATAGATGTTTCATCATAAAATAATATGTGAACTCATAAAAGAGAGCTCAACATTATTAGCCATCAGGAAAATGCATTTAAATGAGATTATTTCATATCACTAGAATAGCTAGAATTTAAAAACTGATAATACCAAGTGTTGGTGAATATGTAGAGCAATCAGAACTCTCATACAACGATGGTGGGAGTGTAAAATGGTAAAATTATTTGGCAGTTTCTTATACAATTAAAGATATACCTACCCTATGACTCAGTGATTTTAGAAAATCTTAGAAATTTATCCAAGGAAAAAAGTCAAGTCAACATAAAGGCTTACATAAGAATACTTATAAAAACTTGATTTATAATCTCAAAAAAGTGGAAACTTTTAGCAAGAGAAGAATGGATAAACTGTGGTACATTCATATAACAAATACTACTCAGCAATAGCAAAGGAATGAACTACTATTACAGGCAACAAAATGGATGAATCTCATAGATGTTGTGTTGAGTGAAAGATGCCAGACATAAAAGTGTACATACTGAATTATTCCATATAATTATGTCAAATTAAAAATACGTCAAGAGGTACATTGGCTTCTAACAATTCTTTCAATGAGTACTCAGGTAAAAGATTTTAAGGATCATTTCTCTTGTCCATGGACAAGGAATGCCCCATATTAACAGTTGCTTAAGACTTCCTCTTTTGGGAGCAACATTTCATGGGTTATTGCCATTAAGTTATGGGAGTTAAAGTGAATCCACTACTCTCTGAAACACACCTGTTGGTCTGGACAGGCCAGGCAGGGGAATCTGCATTAGGCTTATAGTGCCAGCAACATCCTGACCACCAATGCTGGTAGGTACAGATCATCGCCAATGTCATTATCAAGCTTTCAGCATATAACACATCAGTTATATAACCCAGTCATCATGTAAGGCCCCACAATCCTTATACACTTGGATAAATGTGCTAAAAATCCCCGGTTTTACAGTTTTCCCATTATTTTCTCTGAATCTGGGTCCATCCATGTATCAGTTTCTATTCCATCCTTTTATCAGTTCCTATTTAAAAAAGTATCCACTTGCAGCTGTCAACCTAAAGTAATCAAAAGGGTCAGAATGTAGTTTAAAGGGAGTTTATTCAAGCCCAAAGGCTGAGGACTGCAGCCTGGACGACACACTTTCAAGTTGCCTTGGGGAGTGCTCTGGAGAACAAAAGAGAGACTCCAATTGTTAAAGAAAAAAGGGAGAAGGGGTGAATACAAAAGTTGTTCATCAGAAATTCTCCTTGGTTTACAGCAATAACACCATTGATTGGCTATACATTGTGGAACGAAGGGCATATGGCATTTTATGACCGCTTGGGTCAGTTAACCTAGAGCCTGCATAGCAAGTGGCTACACGAGATAACCATTTGGCTCAAGGGAAAGTGAAACGTGACTACTGTTACATTTCAAATGCCTTTCTGGGTCTGATAATTTAAAAGGGCTTGCATTCCAATGATAAAAGGTTTTTTTTTTTTCTTTTTCACGTCCAAAAATGTCATGAGGAAAGCACCTTTAATGGATATGGGGGTTCCCAAGAAGTGGTCCCACCTTGTTTTCACTGGCTCCACCCTTCTTCCCACTCCTTGCCTCTCCCTCCTTTTTCCCTTCCTCCACTCTCAGGGGAACCATCAATCCTTCCAGTTTCTCCAACAGACTATTTCCCAGCCTAACTCCACTCACATTTGTTTGGAGGAGGGGTCTCCTCACCTCCCTCCCATAACATGCTTCTCCAAGACTTTCTTTGGAATTCTGAAGAGAATTCTAATGGATATGACGCTCTCCATCTTGTTGCATTTATGTTTGGATTTGGCATCTCCCTGATGAGATTTTTGGGACATAGTAGACCCAGTGGCCATGAATTTCCAAACAGAAGAAGAATCTCGAAATTGCTTGGTCTTTAAAGCAGGGGAATGACTCGGCTCCCAGAGAAAACAGTCATGGCCAGGGCACTCCTGGCTGTGGGAGCAAGCCGTGAGCGTTGTTCCACCCGGGTCACCCTGCTCCTAGTTGTTCTCATCAGTGGTTTGCAGATGACGGGGAAGGGGAAATGAGGATCTGTCCAAAAGGGCTGTTTGAAAGGGGCTGGGTATCTTTTCAACATTACAAGGATCTTTACAACATTACTCCTACAGAGTTCAATCGGACTTTCACTAGGAATACTCACTTAAGTTTATTTTATTTTATGTATATATTTTTTGAGACAGAGTCTCACTCTGTTGCCCCTGGTAGAGTGCAGTGGAGTCATCATAGCTCACTGCCACCTCCAACTCCTGGACTCAAGTGATCCTCCTGCCGCAGCCTCCCAGGTAGCTGGGACTACAGGCACATGCCATGGCATCCTGCTAATTTTTCTATTTTTAGTTGAGATGAGGTCTTGCTCTTGCTCAGGCTGGTCTCGGATTCCTGGCCTCAAGCAATTCTCCCACCTTGGCCACTCAGAGTGCTAGGATTACAGGTGTGAGCCATGGTGCCTGGCCCTCACTTGAGTTTAATGTCAGTTCATTCTAGCCAACCTGAAAATCATCAAGCTGCCGACTCCTAGAACAGGAAGACGTCAGGGAGCCATACCTTACAAGTCCTGGAATGATTGATGGGGCCTCACTACATTTGGTAAACCTGTGACTTAAAACATGACCCTCTGATGTAGGTAAATCAGTTAGCCATGTGAGGTACAGGGAGATCAGCACAAATGGTTGGCCTCAGAAAAGCAAGAAAGCACTTACAGAGAGGGGAATAACTAGGGAGCTCTTTTAAGAAGCGCAAGTTTTTCTCCAGTGCCAGGACCTCCACTTGCTTTTCTGCCCTCTTCTCCCCATGTCCCCTCCCCATTGATACTTTTTCCCCTTGCAGGAGCTACTCATTTTCAACAAGGTCATGGGGCTAATGGCTTACCCTCCTAGTAATATTTTCATTTCAAAGAATGCAAACTCTAACCCAAAGGAATGAATGGCTAATGGTAAAATTTTATTTCCACTTTTCAGGGAAGATCTATTTCTTGCCTCTTGCCATCTCTACTAACTCCCAGTTGTCTTCCATGTGAAATGGGAATAACAGTTCGTGTTGTTGAAGGATTTTCTTAAGTAATGTAGGTAACATGTTTATTGCAGTGCCTGGCTGGCTCTTAACTGGTACTACTGCTGCTATTAAAATGTATCTCTTAGATCAGTGGTCCCAACCTTTTTGGCACCAGGGACTGGTTTCACAGAAGACAATTATAAGCAGTGATGCAGTGATGGGGAGCAGCTGTAAATACAGATGAAGCTTCTGCTCACTCGCCCACCACTCACCTCCTGCTGTGTGGCCTGGTTCCTAAGTTTCATGGAAGACAATTTTTCAACAATTTTTTTTACTGACTGGAGTGGGGGGTTGAGGGGCTACTGGTGGGGAGGGGTGGAAGGTGGAGCTCAGGCAGTGATGCGTAGCCCGGTGCCTAACAGGCCACAGACCGTATGTCTTAGATAACAATATGAATTCTTCTTCTTCTTCTTTTTTTTCATGAATAAGCAGAAATTCTGGATCCATCCAAAGATATGAGATCTGAAAATATAAAGGCTATGAGATATACCCTGTGACTTCAAGAGTTTAAAATCTGATTGAGTACACAATACAATGCTCCAGCAAGAAAAGTTAGCTGACTATGTGAGGAATTATGTTTACCAACAAATAAGGGGGACTGGTCTTTGGAACTGTAGGATTGCCAAAGAGGGAGAGGTTACCTCGGACTGAGGGTGAGGAGCAGGAAACGTATCTTAAGTGGTAAATGAAACCTGGCCAGGTGGAGTGGAAGAGGGAGGTTAAGGTGTGAACTGTGATACAGAGCTGAGAATTCACGATGATAGGAGTAAACCAGACTGGATAGAGTATGTGGATTGTGGGAAGAATAGAGAAGATGGCAGTACTGAGCTAGACTGTAGGTGGCCTTGAGTGCCAGAATCAGGAATCTGAATTTTATGCACATAGGATGATATTGAAAACGAACAGGCACGTAACACAAAAAGCAGTTCAATTCTACAACCATTTATATTCTAGCTGGATTCAAGACAGAGGCAAGTGCTCAGAGAAAACCTTCTAGTAGCTAGTATTTCTTATTGTAGCAGCTTGGTCTACTGGCACATGATATCCCACATTTCCGTATGGGCACAGGGAGGGAACTGTGTATAAGCCACCTGGGAACTTCAGATGGTTCTGCTGAGTCATTTCAGTCACTGTGAACGTTCTCGTCTCCCATCCACCTCCCTGGGCCCTCTCTCCTCCTTGGAGTTCCATCTAGTGCCATTCCCAGCCAGTCACTGCATGGGCTTTGTTTGTATAACCTTCATCCAGCAACCTTCTGACTTTCATTCTTCACAATTCTGACTCTGCCATTATACCCCACCATAGGTGTCTAGGAATTTATCCATTTCTTCTAGGTTTTCCATTTTATTGGCCTATAGTTGTTCATAGTAGTCTCTAATGTTCCTTTGGATTTCTGTAGTATCAGTTGTAATGTCTCCTTTTTTAACTCTGATATTATTTATTTGGGTCGTCTCTCTTTTTTTCTTAGTCTGGCTAAACCTATGTCTATATTGTTTATCTTTTAAAAAAAAAACCAATTTTTTGTTTTGTTGATCTTTTGTATTTTTTTGTTTCAATTGCATTTGTTTCTGCTCTGATCTTTTTTATCATTTCTTTTCTTCTATGATATTAATTTTGGGTTTGGTTTGTTCTTATTTTTCTAGCTCTTTGAGATGCATTATGAGGTTGTTTATTTGAATCTTTCTAGTTTTTGATGTAGGCACTTATTGCTATAAACTTTCATCTTATTACTGCTTTTGCTGTATCCCATAGGTTTTGATGTGTTGTATTTTCATTTTCATTTGTTTTGAGAAATTTTTTAATTTCCTTCTTAATTTCTTAATTGGTCATTAGAGAGGATACTATTTAATTTCCATGTGTTTGCATATTTTCCAATGTTCCTCTTGTTATTGATTTCTAGTTTTATTCTGTTGTGGTCAGAGAAAATACTTGGTATTATTTCAATTTTTTTGAATTTTTTTGAGACTTGTTTTGTGGCCTAACATATGGTTAGGATAACATATGGTCTATCCTTGAGAATGATCCATGAGCTGAGAAGAACATGAATTCTGCAGCTGTTGGATGAAACCTTCCGTAAATTCCTACTAGGTCGATTTGGTCTATAGTGCAGATTAAGTCCAATGTTTCATTGTTGATTTTCTGTCTGGATGATCTGTCCAGTGCTGAAAGTGGAGTGTCGAGGTCTCCAATAATTATTGTATTGGGGTCTTTTTCTTTAGCTCTGATAATATTTGCTTTATATATCTGGGTGCTCCAGTGTTGGGTGTGTATATATTTAGAATTATTATATCTTCTTGCTAAATTGACCCCTTTATCATTACATAATGACCTTCTTTGTCTCTTTTTACAGTTTTTATCTTGAAACCTATTTTATCTGATAGAAGTATGGCTACTCCTGCTCTTTTTTTTTTGGTTTCCGTTTGCATGGAATATCTTTTTTCATCTGTTTATTTTCAGTCTATGCGTGTCTTTATAAGTGAAGTGTGTTTCTTGCAGACAACATATGGTTGGCTCTTGTTTTTAAACATTCAGCCACTCTATGTCTTTTGATTGGAGAGTTTAGTCCATTCACATTCATTGTTATATTGACAGGTAAAGACTTACTACTACCATGTTGCTATTTGATTTCTGGTTGTTTTGTGGTCCCTCTTTCTTTCTTACTTCCTTCCTGTCTTCCTTTGTCAAAAGTGATTTTCTCTGGTAGTGTGTTTTAATTTCTTGCTTTTTATTTTTGGTGTGTCTGTTATAGGTTTTTTGATTTGAGGTTACCATGAGGCTTGCACGAAACATTTATAATCAATTATATTAAGCATGACAACTCTGCTTACAAACAAATGAACAAATAAACAAAGAGAAATCTAACAGAAATTGTGCATTTTAACTCCATCCCTCCCCCTCTTTTTAACTTTTTGTTATTTCCATCCATATCTTTTTAAACTATCTATTTCTCAGAAAGTTATTGTTATTTTTGATAGGATTGTCTTTTAGTCTTCCTGCTCAAGAAATAAGTGGTTTATATACTGCAATGGAGTATTCTGTATTTGTGTCCTTACTGTTTCCAGTGAGTTGTATACCTTCAGAAGATTTCTAATTGTTCATTAACGTCCTTTTCTTTCAGATTGAAGAACTTCTTTTAGCAATTCTTGTAGTCCCACTGTAGGTATCTCTTCATCAATGCTTACATGCACATGACACCAAAATTTTACCATACTTTCTAACTTCATATTGTACATAGTCATACATAGTCATCTGTCCTTCTTGACTTGTCATTACATTGGTTAGTCCACCTCTGTACTATTTTTAGATTATATATATTATAAAACCAAA
>CM052441.1:84594900-84630646 GCA_028533085.1 Varecia variegata | reverse complement strand
CTTTTTTGTTAATTGAAGTCAGGTGGAAACATTACTGACATGTCAGTCTTTGCATAATTAGTGCTGAGGCATCTGATAGGATGTACCAAGCTCTTACTGGGGTCTCAGAGCTGCGTTCTTATTAGAATCACCTGGGGAGCTGTCAAAGCAACAGTGATGCCAGACAACTCAACAAGGGGGGGGGGGTGACCAATGGCACTTTTTAAATTCTCTGCTGGTGATTTTAATATTTGTGCCATAACTATGTCTTTAATTTCTATAAGTTAAAAAATCTTCAAAGGGGTTTTAACTGCAAAGAAAATATAGTTTGTCTTTTAAAAAATGCTCTGTAGGGCCAAGTTTCGTAAGGTTCATAGGTAACTTTTTCTTCCAGTTCTTAGAGACACTTTAAGTGTGATCAGTCAATAAGTTCACATTTAAATAGAATGAACTTCATTTTTAGATTCCCAGTAATAAGATCTCATTGGCACAAACTATTTTAATTCTTATCGAATCTTACTGAAACTGAAATGAAAATGCCACTAGTGAATGAAAATGTTACCTGTTTCCCAAATTCTGCTGTGTGTGTATCTGGCCAGCTTAGCTGGTTTACCTTATAGGCAGGCTAAGCACGTGCTTATGGAAGATACAAAAATATTTTTTACACCAAAATATTTTTTTTGGGAAAAAGCTTCACATTTGATACTTAAAAAAAGTAGCATTGGAGGAGTCATCATGGTGTGCCAAGCAATCCGGTTTGTGCTGGCATTCCTTCCACTTGCTCTGTCTATGGGAGGTGGCGAGGAAGCGTGGCCCGTGCCAGGATTAATGTCGAGGAAGCTCTTCACCAGCCTGGACAGGGAGTGGAAGGTGTTCTGCACTGCCAGTGTGACTGCTGCTTCCTGCCCTCTCTCCTCTCCTCCCGCAGCTGCCCAGCCCCTGTCAGCACCCAGCCGATTAGAAAGTCAAAGCAGCCAGGAGGGCGGCAGAGCTGAGGGAGCTTGTGCCTGGCCCAGAGGGTTTGCTCTGCGAACTGGATTGAGAACAACGTGCTGATTGTTCTTTGTCTGCTGACAGGGGCCTGGTGCCAGCGCCGAGCTGGCCCTGAGACACTCCCAGAGCCGAGTGACCAGGTGTGGGGGACCAGCGCTAAGTGGCGGGGGTGGGGCATGGGCAGCAGGTACATAGTAGATGGTTAGAAACGTCACCGGATTTACAGGGCCGGTTCCACCCCAAGTTTTAGGTTTTGGAGTTTATTAGAGAAAGGGACAGAAAATGGCTAAAAGTCAGGCCGGTAACAAATCAAATCAAAACAGAAAACTCCAGGAAGAAGGTAGAGAGTGTATCCCACTGGACTCTAGATTCACAGACACATTGCAGCAGCCTAGGAGTCTTGCCCAGTGTCAAACCTCTTCTCAGCCTTTAGGATGTTTGCCCTGCAGCAAGTGGGAAGGGCAGAAGAATGCCGGACCCATTGTTCAGGGATAATTATGGGATGATCTTATGCACTGCCGCCTCCTGGGTGTGAGTAACAGAGGCCTCAGGAAGGCAACCTCCCTTGACAGCAGAACCTTCTGGAAAGGAGAACATAAGTAGTTTGCTCGATTGTCACTGTACATTAAACATTATACAGCGATTGGTTTCCCTGATGTATTTATACTGGAAAAAAAATTTAAATATATTTAAAAGAAAACATACTTTTCAGAAATGGACACACCCAGAACTGTCATTAGCCGTATCTTTGGGTGGAGGGATTGTGGAAGAATTTTACTCTCTTTTTTAAATACATTTCTAGCATGCTTTACTTACTTTATATATGTTTGTACGCTACACAAAGATCATGAATGTCTTTAAAACTCAGGACAAATATTCTAGTCCTATAGTAAGATAATTTTTTAAATTGCAAAATGTATACTCTAGTTTACCCATTCAATTTAGGGTGGATGTGTGAATACAATGGCTTTCCGGTGGGCATTTCCTGTCCTCTCTCTGTGGGGAGAGGGAAGGAAAACTATTAAAATGCACATTTTCTCATTAACACCTGACTGGCAGAACAGTGATCATTTTGACAGTATTTTGTTCATGGAGCCTTTGAAAAGGCCAGAGGGAGAGATTTATACCTCAAGAAAAACCTCCAATGCTTTCCTGTAGTTATTTAAAATACATAAGCCAGTAAAAAACAGGGCTGAGACCTCTCTTCTGCCACTCTGACAAATTGCCAACTACTTTCCCTGTAAACAATGATATTTAGGTCCTGTCCAAAGACACCAGGCAGAAGTAGGTCATTCCCGTTTGCATCAGTTTGTTAACTCATCCAAATTTGGATGCAGCATTCACAGTCTGCCTTTGACCTTTACCTTGTTTCAATCTCCAGTCAATAGGTCAGAGCTGCAATGCATGGAAATATCAAGTAGCCAGGAAAACGCAAAACCAAACCAAACAAAACCCTTCGAGTTAGCCGGGACTAGTATCATTGCCCCGACTCCCATTTTAAAGATGAGGAAACTGAGACATGGACAGGTTCTGGAATTTGTCCTTCCTTATGCAGCTCCCTGACCTTGCCCTGGGGCTGCTTGCACCTTGGCGCTGTCAGTGGGTGGCCAGTGATGCCATCTGCATTGCACCTGCTGCAGGGGCTGCTTTAGCTGCTCTAGCTGTGCTATAGATTCACACCCTTCCGAAATGCCACTCCTCAGTCTCACTGCTAAGACCACAGGGGCAGCAATTTATTGGGGCCCAAGTGGACTGGTGGAATTCATAAACATCATTTTATTCTAATTTTTAAAAATCATTTTATATACTTTTTATTTTAAATTATGTAATAAATACAATACAAGGTAAGAAATTCAAGCAATATGAAAAAATGTAAAACTCTCCCTGTGCCCACCCTACCTCCTGCGTCCAGGCACACATTTTCCAGCCTTGGCAAAATAGTGAGACCACAACTATACAAAAAATAGAAAAATTAACCGGGCGTGGTGGCACACGCCTGCAGCCCCAGCTACTTGGGAGGTAGGAGGATCACTTGAGCCCAGAAGTTCAAGGTTGCAGTGAGCTGTGATTGTACCACTGCACTGTGATCCAGCCTGGGCTACACAGCAAGACCTTGTCTCTAAAAATAAAGAAGACACACACTTTCAGGCTCACTCTCACTCAGGTCTCTAGAGGTAACCACCCAGATCATTGGTGTATATTGTCCTGCAAAACAATTGTCAACATGGTTGCTGTGGACCTGTGACTGCTATATGTCCTGTTCTTCCAGTTCTTACCAGTTTTATGCTCCATAAATCTGGGGATCTCGTCTCAGGGTCTAGACCAGGATAGCTCATAATGGTGACAATTCAAGGTCAGGGGAGTGGCAATGTGGGTATAACCAAGAGCAGTGGTAGTGGAAATAGAACAGAGAGCACAGGTTTGGGAGATGGCAGACCATGCTTAGGACAGGCCTCATTCAAGCACAGTGTGTCTGTAGTCACTTGTGGCCTTCCTACCTCATCTTTCACCTCTCATCCCTTCTTTTACCATAGATTGACCCCTTTCTCATTCTCTAGAACCAAAGCTGGCATTAAGAAGAATTTTAATAAGCTCTTTCCTAGCACTCTGTAACTCAGTGTCAGGTCAACTTTGCTTTTGGTCTCAGTTTAACCTTGTTCCTGGTTTTTACTGTATCTCCAAGGTCCAGTCTTGATTTTATGTCTTAGGTGTGTGATCAGTGGGTCCATGAAATGTCACTTTGCTGGTAAAATGTTCAGCACGTCAAATCTTCTTAACTTGGTGGCCTGTCCTTGCTCTACCATGTCTCTCGCCCTTGAATCCCAGCCCAAGAGCTGGAGCCTAATGGCCTGCAGTGGACTTCCTCAGTGCAGGGCTCTGTGTGCCACCTCTCCTGGCATGTGAAACTCATCTCCTTAGCATCTTCCTCCCCACTGCGAACTAGCCATGTCCTAAGATATAGCAGGTCACACAGTAGGAGAGAAATGTGTGGCAAAGACATACGTTGTCAAGTATCTTTGCCACATAAATTGACATCATAGGCAGGAGTGGCAGAGAACCATGGTCCATACACTCGTTTGATTGCTGGGGGAGCTTAAGTTACTCACCACCTTTCAGCTCCTCTGTACACACACTGTACAGCCACTGAGCACCAGCCACAGAGGCAGTGCCAGCTGACCACCAATATTGCTGGTGGCATTTTTCTTCTCTGTCTGTCTACCTGAATACTGTGGTCCATGCGCACTGTTGTGGAACAAGCATGGCATGGTACACGAGGAGCAGGGTGAGCTACCAGCTAGGAAGCAACTGCAGAGTGCTTCCACCCTCGACTTTGCCTTATGTGAAGAATACAGTACAACCTTGATTGATAGTGAATAAAAACAAGGAAACCTGCCCTATACCCTGCTGGGCTGCCTGAACATTGGTGAGAATACCCCAAAGTCTGCCTTCAGGACCTGACCATTAGGTGTATCAGCACAATTGCCACAGAATACTGAGCTATTGCTTAAAAATAGGGTTAGTTATGACGAAGTAAAGAGAGACGAGAGCTCAGGACTTGCAGTGGAAGCCTGGGTAGAGTTTCCGGGTCTGACAGTAACAAGCCGAACTCTTGAGCATGCCCCTCTCTGGTTGACTGCCTCCTCACCTGGACAGCAAGTGGGAGGGACTTTCATACTTTTGAAGGGACTTCCCAGCTGTAGCATTTGACAAGTCTGTTTTCCTCCATACTGAAACAGGAGAAAACACTTTCATTCTCATCCAAGCCACTCTGTCGTGTTGCTAAGACCAGGAAACAGCCTATTTATACATTTAATCAAGAGGATGCTCCTGGCCACACCATGCAGGCATTTGCTTGGTGACAGTCCGTCTCCTAGGTGGGTTAATAGATAACTAGATGACAAGGTCCTGGCAGTAGCAAACTCTTTGCTTTTCCTATTGCCTCGGTTAGCACAGAGTTATGCACATGGTAGGTCCTCAGGAACGCTTTGAATGGAAAAATTTGCATTGAGACATCCTATCTTTCTCACCTCATCCACCGTGGAATAAAGAATGCCCTGTGGAAGCTTCAGGGGGTTGAAATGCATCTTGCAGAAGAGAAAAATCTCTGTGCTCAGCTACCTGACCTGGGGTGCACCCTGTGCCAGCTTAACTGATCCAGACACAGGGATCAACCCTGATAGAAGATACTTGGGTTATGAGTCTGTTTCTGCTCCACTGCTTAGAAAGTTTCTAAAGTACCCAAGAGACATATATTATACAAACATGCCTCAGAAAGCCGTTCTAAGGAGCACAAAATAATCTGGTAGCGTCATAATGTCCTCAGGAAAAGAATGAGTGTTTCCAATTAGCTATGTAGAACGAAGCAGATAATTAACACTTCTTATATACTCTCGAAAGACAAAATTACAACAAATGTAGTTTAAAGATCTTCATTGGCTTTTATTTGTGATTCTGGAATTGGGTAATACTTCATTCTGTAAAATAGAATGCGTGTTCCGATGGGCAGAGGAGGTTGGTTTTTACAGACAGGAAAAAGCTGTGGAAAGCAGAAACAGAAACAAGAGCATATTTGTTGTTTCAAAGCTACTTTCTTGTAAAGGTTAAAGCAAAGGGAACGTCGTTACCATGTGAGCGAAAACTGGCTTGTTTGGGAATTTGGCTATTACCTCTCACTCTCCTGGTTTCTCAGAAGGTCAGATCAACAGCTTAGTTTCGGCTCCGTGACATGCAGCTTTGGCACGAGTGACTCTATTTTGGTTTGGTCTGTTGGGCCCAGTGCAGGAGCTCAGTCCAAATCAATGGCCTCCTGTCAATTTTATTTAATAATGTAAAGTGCAGTTTAAATTTGATAATCTTCAAGGTCCTTTTTGACTTTTTCTTTAGTCATGCATAAACTTCTATACCCTTAGAAATAACCTTTGCACCCATTATACCATTCTTAGGGAAGACATACTTTTGGGTTCATTCCAGGTGCATTCTAGACATATTGAGAAATCAAAAAGAAAAAAGTGTGTGGGGGGTGGGGGAATGGAGAGTGAGGTGATGGGAGAATAAATTCATATCCCAGGTTATCTTAATGTTTTCTGCTTCCTTATCTGCAAATGGACTCCAGCCATCTTCAAATTATAGGTTTAAAAGAAAAGGCTAATTAAAATATACATCACAGAGCTCAAAGTGTAGTTGACTTTCTAAATTAAATTTTTAAAGCATGCTTCAAGTATACAAGAGGCGAATGCTGCTTTAAAATGTATTTATATGAAACTTCACCTTATTCCAGCAGGGATTAGGTGACATAAACTAAAACTAAAAATCAGAGAAGAAAGAAAAACAAGATTGGGACGAACTCCAACAAAGAATGCCATGGAAAGGATCAGGAACACCATTTTCCACCTCTCCCTCGTGGAGAAATTCATATTCAAATACAGCATGAAATAGCCCGATGAGTTAAACAAGTCCTCTCTTCTTGGGTTTTCTCAATACTTTCTCAGAACAAAGATATACTCTCTCATTTGAGCATATCCCATGTGAGTGCCACACAGCTTTTTGAGAATGGCAAACTGCAGTTTTTCCATTTTATGAAGAAAATAACAGAGACTTGAAGAGATTAACTAGTTTGCCTATAGTCACATAATTCGTTTCAGCAGAACTCATAATTAAGATCCTTAAACAAAAGAATGGGCTTCCAAAAATTGTTTATTACCTTTTCCATAGGCCTTTCAGAAATAAGATAAATGCCATCTGCCTAAGGTGGCGTCAACATTAATGAATATACATTTTATCCCTGTAATTTTAAAGATTCACAAAATTGCAGTTTTTAAAACATTTGGAATTATTAACAACTGTATCAACTTATTAACAAAAACAATTTCTATTTAACTAGAGAGTTAATGAATATGGGGAGCGAGACATTTAAGCTTTGTGTGGAGTGATTCAGGCAGTGGGAATGGGACGGATGTTCTGAGGCAGAAATGAGTTTCATGCCTTTGAGAAACAAGAAGAAACGAGAACACGTGATGCGTGTGAGGCCGTGAGTTGGAGGGCAGGGGGCAGACGTGTGGGCCTTCCTCCCCCACGGCAGGGAGCCCGGATGGATTCCGCACATGATAAGAGACCATTCGTGGGGTGTGAGCGGGTGAGCCACAGGAAGTGAATTTCTAGCTCGAAAGCTCTGAGTGAAG
Source organism: Varecia variegata (assembly GCA_028533085.1). Lineage (NCBI taxonomy): Eukaryota > Metazoa > Chordata > Mammalia > Primates > Lemuridae > Varecia > Varecia variegata. The sequence goes on along the minus strand of CM052441.1, from coordinate 84,623,495 downwards.
ACCAGACGGGAAGAAGCAGGAAGGAGAGCAAGGAGCTCAGGGAAGGGGTCGAGCAGGATCCTGGGAAGAAGAGGAGGTGGCCCGAGATGTTGCTGGAGGACATAAAAAGCAAGTTGTGGGACAGCTTTGCAAGCAAGTGATGTCAGGAGTCAGGAAGTCAGGAAGTCAGAGGTTTCCTTAGTACAAAGGTTGTTCACCCAGGCAAGTGAGCGGGTTCTGCCAGAAAGCAGTTATGTGACACTGGCCAGCAGGTGTGGGACACTTACCCCGAGGCTATAAGCAGGTGAATCATGCTGGCAAGTACACCAGCCACTTTTTTAATTAGGAAGTGTTATGGGTTGAATTGCGTGTCCCTCTCCCTTCCACCCAAAATCCCTGTGTTGAAGTCCTAACCCCCAGTCCCTCAGAATGTGACCGTATTTGGAAATAGGGCCTGTAAAGCGGTAATTAAGTTAAATGAGGTCACACATCAGCAGGCCCTAATCTGACGAATGTCCTTATAGAAGGAGGAGATTAGGGCACAGACATGCACAGGAGGGAAGACACAGAGAGACGATAGCCATCTATAAGCCAAGGAGAGAGGCCTCAGAAGAAACCAGCCCTGCTGACACCTTGATCTTGGACTTCCAGCCTTCAGAATAGTGAGAAAATAAATTTCTGTTGTTTAAAGCCACCCATTCTGTGGTGCTTTGTTAGGACAGCCCGGCAGACTAATACAGGTGGACAACTTCCATGAATCTCTGAGCCCAGCGTGAGTCTGAGGAAGGCCGCTGAGTGTACAGAAGACGTGGAGAGTAATATGAAGTCCATGAGTTGTTGGGAGGATTCTACAGATCAGCGGGCGACCCTGGCAAAAATAAAAGGATGATAGCAAAACAGCTCATGGACGCAAGAGCATCTGCATGCTGAAGACGAGCTACGTGGGGAGTGAGGCAGAACAGGGACAGGACGGGGCCCTCGACCCTGACCACGGAATTCAGTGTAACCCAACTCAGCTATGCCCAGAGGGCTGACACAAATAGTTTTTTAACTGCAGAATTTGACTCATACCTATGTAATAAAAAAGGATTGAGCCATCTGTCTCTTGAGTAATGTTTTTCAAGGCCACTAAAGCAAAACACTGACACAAGCTGGTAAGACACCTGGCTGTGAAGAAACCGGACCTATCCAGATCAAATCACCTCAAGCCAAAATAGAGGTGACCCCTCCATACGAACCTTACCCTGTCTTCTTCCTTATTCTAATCTCATTTTAATGCTAAAAACCACATCCAGGAGTGGAGATTTAACGTGCTAATGAGATATCTGAAGCATGAAAAAGCATATAATAGAACTTCACTGGCACAAGAAAACCTCCACCTGAGTCACCCTTTTCCCCACCTAAGCCCCTTGAAAACTCTCCCCAAACTCCCCTCGGGAGAACCAGCCTGAAAACTTTCCTTTGTGCTGCTTCCCTTGTGCTCGAGCACGAGGCCCACTTAGCTCACAAGAGCAAAGTGAGAAGATGGGCGACTTTGGTGAGTAGCTTGGTGACTCCATTGACTCCAGAGAGGCTGGACCATACATGGCAGGCAACCTTGGAGAGCATCAGGGCCTGTGGTAGAGAGGGTGGAGGAGTAGTTGGAAACCAGGATGCCAAGTGTGATTTGGGGAGCTGGGCCTGGAGGTTCCGAGTGTGGTCGGTAATGACTCCACTGTCATCCAAACACATCTCCACTGGCTCCTAGAAAAGGGTCCAGAAATCTGCTTCTTTTTTCACTAAGGCCAAACCTTGGGTCTGAGAACAGATTCTGACTTTCTCTTCTTACCAAATATTTTTGTTTTATCAAATTTCATGTTCCATAATGTGTTTCTGGGTCTGCAGAACGTGTTAGGGCACAGCCTACGCCTGGGCAGGCAGCACGGATGAGCTGCTCCAAACTTGGCGCTCCCTCCAGCCCTATAATTTTGGAATGATCATTGTTTTTCTTTTCCTTTTTTAACTTTTGGGTTTTCCTATAAGGAGTTATAGTTATTAAAACTTTCCATTTTGTTTGTGTGTGTTTACCTTCAGAAAGCTCTAACACAAATTACTGCTAACTGATTTTGTACTCCTTCTAGGAGAGTGACTTCAACAGAGGTAGCCTTTTGTTTATCTCTAAAATATCATGCCAATGGAACAAATATATCTTTCATTTTTAATGGCTGTCAGAAAGGATTGCAATGCCCAGGGCTCCTATAACCTGGAGCAAAAATACAACTACACCTAGGTGCCTCAGGTTAATTGAAGTAAGGCAGATTGTATTCATGACAGATGAGAAACTGGAGAGGGCCCAGGCAGGTTTTCTCACCGCAAAGAAGAGGAGACAGGTATCTTTGGGGATGGAAGTTAGCCTAAAACAGCCCAAGGCAGTTAAAAAGCAAACATAAAATCACCTGAAAATCTTGGATATATTTATAAAAAGTCATGCTGTATTTTTCATCCTCTTCTATAAAATACCTGTATTATTAGAGCATGTGCCTCAGTCTCTAAGAAAGCTGGTCCCTGGCCCCATCAGTATAACCATTACCAGGACCCACATTCTGGAAGCAGTTGTAGGGACAATTTGGGACTAGATGTATTTTGTTGATTATTAGTTTGTGCCTTGATAAATTAATTCCAGTTTCAAGCTTCAAGGCTGGCCTGTGCATTGGTGAATTTGGGCATCTTAAATCCATAGGCTGTCAGAGCTGGAAGGGAGAGTAGAGGTCGTGTAGTTCAAGTCCTAGAATCTGCCGGACCTGAATTTGAATACTCACCCTGCCACTTACTAGCCCACAGTCATAGATCAGTGTCTCAATCTATTTGAGCTTTCATTTTCTCGTGTGCAAAGCTGGCCCTGTTACAATACCAATATCTTAGGGTTATTGTCGAGTCGAATGAACGAGAAAAAGCAAGTAAAGTGCTCAGCATAGTATCTGACACATGATGAGTGTTAGCAATTATTATCATTGTGACCAAGAAAAATGTTCCCCAATTTGAACAAGAGTCAGGGTAAGGCTGAGTACTGGGGGAATTTAGGTAATGTCCAATTTAGCAGAACTTAAATTTTCTGGCATTCAGGGGTATAATTATGCATATTCTGTTTATTTATTGACTAGGTGCAGGGCTGCTTAAAGATTACTCTTTAGACAAAGTTGGTACACAAGGCTGACTGCCATGTAGGTCAGACGTGTGGTAAAGAAAGCAGCTGGCTGGGCGCCGGGAGAGAAGGGCTCCCTGCATCCACTGCCCTGCCTACACTGCAGGGCCAGCTGACACTGCCCATAGAATCTTAGGTGAACACCTTAACCTCTGTGATTTAGGAATGACATGGGTATGAAGAGTACACTTATTTACAGACCACTTGTGAAAACCAAATAAGACCTTTATGTAAAAGCATTTTGTAGGCTGTAAAGCACTCAGGAAATTCAAAGTTCAGTTATTATCCTAGACCTCCTTCCTTCCCTTAAGCATTTAGTGACCTCGAATTGCCCTTTGCCAATCTGAGTTCTTCTTTATCTAGTGTGGAGAGTCCCCATGTTTCGTACAATAACTTCTCCTCTCCTCCCATCCAAGTGTCCCCATGGTGTCTGATAGGGTTTGGACGTTTGACCCCTCCAAATCTCATTGATCCCCAGTGCTGGAGGTGGGGCCTAGCCGGAGGGGTTGGGGTCATGAGGGCAGATCCCTCATGAATGACTTGGTGTGATGAATGAGTTCTCCTTTTATTAGTTCACACCAGAGCTGATTGTTTAAAAGAATCTCGAACCACCTCCTCCCTCTCTTGCTCCTTCTGTCACCATGTGACACGCCTGTTCCCCCTTAGCCTTCCTCCTAGATTGGAAACTCCCGGCCCCTCCTCACCAGAAGCAGATGCTGGTGCCATGCTTGTACAGTCTACACAACCATGAGCCAAATAAATCTCTTTTCTTTATAAATTACCCAGTTTTAGGTATTTTTTCTTATAGCGATGCAAAAGAAACTGAGACAGTGCCCCATCTGCTACACTTCACTGTGTAACACAGCAGGATCCCAGGTTACTAATTACTCTCTAATCCGACACTTCCTGAACACGTCTGATCATGAGATATCCAGTGCTTGTGAAAAACAGAAGTTCTCAGATATCACATAATGTTTACGGTATCCACATTTTCAGCAGGGGGACTTGGGACATTTTTAACAAAAGCCACAGATAATTCTGTGATTCAGCAAGTTTGGGAAACAGTAAACTAATGCATGCAAATGTGTTAGTTAACTAATATATTACACTATCTGGACTCAACTCAATCAAAATGTACAGCTCTTTTAATATCCTAATTCTGAGATTTCAGGTAGGACCTGAGAGGGGATTTATGGATAAAGAGAATTCCTTTAATCGCACTGTTAGGAAGAATGTTTATTAATTGCTATATATGTATATATATTTAGTCCTATAGTTTAAAAGAGATATGAATATCCTTGAAAGAAAAGCTGTAGAATGATCAAATTAGAAACACTAAATAATGAAAAACAAAACTGAAAGAAATTAAACTTATTTAAGTCCAGATATGAGTCACTTTAGCAAGAGTCTATAACGAGATATTATCTTATTTCACCGCTTCTCAAAAACATATTTTTTTCACATTTTAACGTCTCTGAAATCAGAATGTATCTTAAAGCTGACTTGCAAAAATTTTTCTTAGTGGTATATAAAATAATATGGTTTCTTAACACGGAGTGTCTTGTATTCAGCAAAATACTGAAATGAAGCACAAGACAGTAACATTTTTCTCCATCTCTACTAACACCTCATAAGTGATCCGGGTCTCCCTACCTTGCCTGGTGCCCCCCCTGTGCTCCCCAAATCTGACCACACTAGAAGCACCAGCACCAGCCGGTCTGTCTTGGGGGCTGCAGCGTGCCCGGCCCACCCAGGCTGCAGGGACATCTCTCAGCACCTTACAGCTCTTGTTGTCTGTAGCACCTATTTTCTGTGTCTCTTGCTTAGCATTTATGCTGCTGCTTTGTTGACCAAATACTTTTTGGGCTGCCTTATCATGTTATAAACATCTTTGGCTCTAAAACTAAACAGTAAACACCTCGAACACGGAAAATTTGCCTATGTCTCTTGCTTTTCCCCAGGGCAACTAACCCTGAGCTTCTACGTGGTAATATTCAATAAATATTGATAAAGATCGCATTTAGCTAGGGTGAACATAAACTTCATCATCCAGTCCCAGATATTTTGAGGGTAAAAGGGGGCACCATAAGTCTTTATTTCAGATAACAGGTATGAGCTAAAACTATCCTGGGCAGACGTGATCACTCTACATAGAAAGGTCTTTTTCCCCACTAGATTGTAAACTTTTCGAGGGTAGGGACAATGTTATACTCATTCCTATTTCTACAATACAAAAATCGCAATACTTTGCACCTCACTACCTATTAAATTAAGTATGATTCCTTCCTTGTCTACAAATAATTGATTTTAATCAAACTTTCTAGCCTCAATTCCAATGATTCCTCAAAAATATAATTATTTTTTAAGGACAACTGAATTACTTTCAAGGACTTTTATCTTGGTGCCTTTGCTGATGCTATTGACTAAGCCAGACATGAATGGCCACCCAAAGTTGTCTACATCCTAATCCCTAGAAGGTGTGGGTTACCCTACATGGAAAAGGGAACTTTCGGTGTGATTAAGGTAAGGATTTTGAGAAGGGGGTTTATTATCCTGGATTATCTAGGAGGGCCCAATGTGTATCATAAGGGTCCTCATATGGGAACAAGGAGGCAGGACAGTCAGAGTCAGAGAGAGAAAGAGAGATTAGAAGATGCTTTGCTGATGGCTTTGTAGATAGAGAATGGGGGTCACAGTCAAATGTAGGTGGCCCCTAGAGGCTGGAAAAACCAAGGCAATGGATTTTCTCAAGAGCTCCAGAAGGAACACAGCCCTGCTGACCCATTCTAGACTCCTGACCTTCAGAACTGCAGGTAAGAAATTTGCATTGGTCAAGGCACTAAGTTTGTGGTAATTTGTTACAGCAGTCACAGGAAACTACTACACCACCTAACCTGCAAGAATTAATCAAACACCAGCTCATCCTGAATCCATTTCCTGACTCCTGAAGTTGAATTTAACCTCTGTGTGATTTAACCTCTTCCTCTTTTGGGTCTCTCTTATAGTACTGACTTGACGATATAGTGTAAACACATGGTCACTTTGCTTACCCTCTTTTTAGATTTAAGTGGTAGAAATGCAATTAAAACTAGATGAAGCAAAAAGAGAATTTACTGAGTCATGGAAACTGAAAAGCTCAGAGATGGAGCTTCAGGGAAACTTGGATCAAGTGCTCCAAGAGGGGCTCTTGGCCCCTCTTTCTTCTATGCTGGCTTCATGCCCAGGTAGACTTTCCCTTTACAGCAGTGGTGATGACCACCAGCAGCTCCTGCCTTGTATTCTGCTTATTTAGCAATTGCAATTGTTTCCACAAAAGTTTCAATATTGAGTCTTTTTGGCCTGGTCTGGGGCATGTCACCATCACTGAATCTATTCTTGTGGTCAGTGGAGTAGAATTAGCTCTAATAGGCCAGGCTTGGGTAGGAGCAGGATGACCAACTCACCCCCATTTGCTTGTTACTTTTCTGTTCTAGCATTAAAAGTTTCATGCCCCAGGAAACCCCTCAGCTCAGGACAAACCAAGATAGTTGGTCAGCTTAGGAGTCCACCCTGCAGATGAGAGGAGTTACGGTCAGCCCCATATGACTTCCCCAGACTAATCGTGAAGTCTGGGTGCTTTCCAAGAGGAACCATGAGGAGAAGGAGGAATGAATTCTGGGCAGACAAAAGCAACAGAGTGATGTCTTCTCCATTCGCTCTTCTAGATTAGAGGCACCGTGAGGACAGGAAATGAATCTTACTTATTTTTGTATCTTTGGGAAAATGGAGCACATTGCCCTCCACATAGGAAAGCCTCAAAAGAATTCATACGGCTTCTTTCACAACTTTATTAAATACTTGAAAAAATTCCCTTAGAGAGAAGATTCTAACACTACATAGTTCACGGTGGATTATACAAGATCATTCTTTAAAGGAGTATTTAAAAATAGTTTACAATCTTAACTTGATTGAGATTATTCAAATGTAATCTTGCTGAAAATGGAGTAGGTGGAGAGTTTTAGTTAAATAAGCTTTCAAAATCACTAAATTGCTATGGTTCATAAGGTCCTTCTCTGTCTTATACTTAAGATAAAACTTGCAGTATGTTTTCTTTAACATCTAATGTATATTGAAAAATGAACCTTAAAATACTAGTGATTTGAAATTTGATTCCCTAGTTTCAGTTGTGTTGTTGTTTAATTAGAGACAAGTAATGGACAGGAATTGTTTGTCTTTGGGCAGGGTGTGACTTTTGCTCTGAAACCTTTTTCCTGTAACTTCTAACTTTTGACCTACTCCTTCCAGGAATAAATTACGCATCACAATTAGGAGTTTAAAAGAGAAATAACTGCATAAAGAGCTATGTCTTTGATTTTGAAAACAGGGTAAGATTTTGTAAAATACATTTTTTGTGTTAATGAATAACTGCTAAATCTTGAGTCTAGTTCATGGGAGAAAAACAAACTACCTCTGACATGCTGCTTCCAAATGTGACATTGCCTATGGAGGAAAAGACTCTAGTTATAGTTAGTTTTTGTGAATTTATTTTACTTTTTTATTGACACATAATATTTGTACATACGTATGAGGCACATGTGACATTATGGTACATGCAAAGAATGTGTAATGATTAAGTCAGAGTAGTTAGGGTCTCCATCACCTATTCATTTGTAAATAACTGGTTTAGACTATTGCTATTGTGTCTAGTTCATTTCAGTCTCTAACACAAAATGGGTTTAAAGGCTCTTCATATTCCTAAGATTTATATAAAATTCCCCTTTTGAAGCTGAGCTGAAAGAACATTGGAAATGAATGTTATTATCTTATCTAGAGAAATAAAATAATATTTATGTAAAAAAATCACATTGGAAATAAAGAATTTATGTTACTACTATGTTTTATTATCATTAAATTCCTAGAATGAAACTATAGAGGACTTTGTGGTGGGCTTCCCAGCGCCCATTCCACCTCACTCCCATTGAAAAGGAAAGTGTAGTTTGGGAGAGACCTCAGCTGAAGGTGGGAACTGAATTGTTCTACTGGTAATTCCATATTCTTTGCTGGTTTAGATTTGGGCAGGTGACATAATTCTGGCCAAAGTGATTAAAGAAGATGGTTGCTGGAGGCTTCTGAGAGAGAGAGGAAACCTGGAAGTCAGTTCTATCACCAGTGGAAGTGAAAAATGAATCATATGGTTCCTATTGCTATTAAGTAGTTACCTTTACCACTAAAGAAACCAGAAGCCAACTCTGTTAAAAGCCAAGTAGAAAGTTAGAAAGAAACCAGTGCATGATGACATTGTTGAGTTGCTAGTTCAACCAACCCTAAAGTCTTCCCTACCTCTGAACTTCTTGTTCCACAGGATGATAAACATCCTTATTATTTAAGCCTATTTGAAATAGGATTTCAGTTGTGGTTGAAACAGTAAGTATATGGAAGACAACAGAAGTTTGGTGCCAAAAGGTCCTTATGTGTCATTTTGCCCCTGTGTTCTTGACCATTTTATCTTACAGAGGAGGAGCTCAGACTGCATGGGACTCCCTGATCTGACCCAGCCACACAGGCAGCAGCAGTGGATAAAGGGAGCCCTTTTCTCCTGATGGTGATTCAGCTGCTATCTTCAATATACATTTGACCTTTATGGCAGTCAACTTTGCCTTCTCTTTAAGCACCTAGTGAATGAGAAAACAGGATATGTATAATCATATCCCCTGAATGCCAGAAAATTTAAGTTCTGCTAAATTGGACATTATACAAATTTCTCTAGTACTCAGCCTTACTCTAACTATTGTTAAAATTGGGGAACATTTTTCTGGTCATAATGATAATAATTGCTAATGCTTACCATGTGTCAGATACTGTGCTGAGTACATTACTTGTTTTTTCTCATTCATATGACAATAACCTTAAGAGGCTGGTAATGTAACCCTCATTTTGCAGATGAGGAAATGGACACTCAAATAGGTTGAGACCCTGGCCCATGACTGCTCGTCTAGTGAGTAGTAGAGTATTCAAATTCAGGTCTGGTAGATTCTAGAGATTGAACTATCTGACATCTACCAGTTCTGACAGCCCGTGAATCTGAGATGCCCAAATTCACCAATGCACAGGCCAGCCTTGAGGCTTACAACTGAAATTTATCAAGGCACAAACTAATAATCAACAGAATACATCTGGCCCCAAATTGTCCCTACAACTGCTTCCAGATTTGTGGTAATGGCTACCTCTAAAGCTCAGACCAAGGGGCTCAACTACAGACTTTAATATCTACTGTGTGCTACTGCAGGTTACTAATCCAGGTACTGGGTTTACAGCAATTAAATCCTTAACACTTGGGGACATTACATGTGACTAATATTCTTAATTCATTTAATTATGCTTTTTTGAGTACTTGGTGGAGATACAGTAGTGAACAAGAAAGAATATACCCTCGTGGAGCTTGCATTTTAACGGGGTGAGGGGGAATGAACTTGCAACACCTTAAAACGTTCCACTACATTCAATAATGAGTAATTCCTCTACTCCAGGTTCTGTGTTTGGTACTACAGATACAAAGTGAAAAAAAATAATATCTTCTCTTTGCCAAGTGTGCCTGGGTAACCCAAGTGTTAACAAATAAATCTACTTCGGTTTGGTAACTTCTCTTTGTGCCATAAAGTTAAAAGTTACATTATTCGACTGTCTGACTATTCGACTGTATGACTAATCTTCCAATTAAAGGCAGGAGGACAATACCACATATGCATCTGTCAAAAGAAGTTCCCCATTTCTCAGCTGTAACCCATTACTAATTGCCTGCCGCAGGGACTGGGCTTTTTTGTTTTTGTTTTTTAACCTTACTTGTAAAGGTGCTCATTAATCCAATGAGACAGACAGACGGCTATGGTAGATACACGTTGTATTTATCCCAACTCACTGGAACTGGCTGAAGCTTCTCTAGACTTGTGCTGCTGGACCCTGGTGCAGCCAAAGTCGTTTTCTCAGCGGCCACCTAAGCAGCCAGGTGCACATTAACTAGAGAGTGGCACTAGGCCAGCGGTTCGGGAATTGCCAGGGGGGCCTTTCTGGGACTGGCCGGATTTTAGGTCCCCTGAAAGGCATTCAGATCTAAGATGATAAGAAAGGGGCGTGGTGGGAGAAAGGAACAAACCTCTTCCCGAGGTCCAGTTCGACCCCACCAAGGCACCTGTCTAACCAATCGGAAAGGAAATTACATTCAACGCTGGCTCCGGCACCCAATCCGAGGACCTGTCTCAGACTCTGCGGCCCGGTCCCGGCCGGCTCGGAGCTGGCTCCGCGGTCGCAGGCCCCGCAGTTGCGCACACTGGGAGCGCCCCCTTCCCCCGGCAGCGCAGTCTCCGGCGGTGGGGGCTGTGCGCGCGGCGCGCCCGCTACTGCGCAGGCACCACAGGAAGAGCCCTGCCTCGCCCCTGTCCCTCCAGGTCCCCGCCTTGCCCCCAAGTACCCACGGGCGCCGGGTTCCGCGGGCGCCGGGTTCCGCGCCCTGGATACAAGTCGCGGCGACGGCGGCGGGTGAGTATAAGCCTCGCGTGCCGGCCGTTCTGGAGGGAAATGCCGCCCCCTCCCCGGTCCCGTGGGGGCTTTGAAAATAGATGATGAGCCCCTCCCCCTCCCCCCACTACACGCACATCGCCGGGGGCGCCGGCGGGGCGGTCCGCGGAGGGACCCACAGAGGCAGGGAGGTCGTGGGCCCAGGGGGAGGGGAAGCCGGTAAGGGAAGAGGAAAGAAGATTTAGCAGGTGGTTGTGGGTTGGGAAGGCCAGCTGTGGTGTGAAGGGTGAAGGGAGGAAAGTTGGCCGAGCGGTAGTGGGTGCCGGGGGCGAAGGTGGGCCTGGGATGAAAATGAGGGGAGACGGGACGGGGTGCCAGGTGCCGGCCCTTTGGGGCAAAGGCGTTTGAGTTTAAAGGAACATTCTCCAAGGCATCGACCGACATGCGTATCTCTGAATATTAGAATCGAGTTTATGTTAATTATGTGTGATTATATGTAAAAACTAATTTTCTAGGAAACAAGCGAACCAAGCAATAAAAGATACCACTTAAGTGCTCTTACATGGCTAGATACTGTGTTAAGCATTTTACAAACAACTCTTCCTTTTCTTATTACAACAGCCCCATGAGATGATAGCATCCCAGTTAACGGATGAAGAAAGTCAGGCTCAGACAAGTGAAGGAACGTGTCCAGGACTGTACAACTGGTGACAAGCAGATTCAGGTTTATACCGGGTCTCACTCCTGAAGGGCTTTGCTTAATTGTCAGGCCATCTGGTGAACCTGAGTCTGAAGACTTGCCAGGTACTAGAGGAAATCAACTGCTGGTTTCAGTATTATGGTTTTCTTTTTTTTCCTTCTTTTCTCCTGAGATTGTTTAAATCCATTTTAAGGAAATTAGAAGCACCGTGTTTGTGTTTGCGCTCAAGCGCACACCCCACCCCCCACCTCCTTGAGACCTCCTTGCATTTAAATTAGTTAAAAAATATAATCATAAAGACATATTGATAAAAACACAAGGAGTAATGGAGGGGGAATGTTTTACTATGAATTAATAGAAAGTAAGATAATTGTAACTGTTTTAAACATGCTAGAAAATTTTGTGTGCAGTGGAAAGTAGAATAATTTAGAATCTTAGAATTTTTAAGACCAAGAAAGTTTTTTAGGGAGTAGTTACATATTTTTTGTAGACTACTAAGAAAGTAGCTGACAATCTAAACGTACTGCCTGAGTTATCTGTATGAATAGACAATAAAGCTATTTTAGAGCTGTGTAAGAGTTTCATTGTATTACAGAGCAGATTAGCATACAAACATGCTAATGGTGACAAATATCTTTCACCATATCCTGTAACTTTTATACTCTCTCTGCTTCACATGGGCAAAGAATAACAGTGAGGGTTGACTGACAGGCATTCCATCCAGGCAAGAAAGTCATCCCAGAGGAGGAAGAGGATATATATATTTTTTTATTTCAGCATATTACAGGGGTACAAATGTTTAGGTTATATATTGCCTTTGCCCCACCAGAGTCAGAGCTTCAAGTGTGTCCATCCCCCAGAGGGTGTGCACCACACCCATTGGGTGTGTATATACCCATGCCCTCCCCCCCCCACCTTCCGGACACCCAATGAATGTTACTACTATATGTGCCCATAAGTATTGATCAGTTAATACCAATTTGTTGGTGAGTACATGTGATGCTTGTCTTTCCATTCTTGTAATACTTCACTTAGTAGAATGGGCTCCAGCTCTATCCAGGATAATACAAGAGGTGCCAGATCACCACTGCTTTTTGTGGCTGAGTAGAACTCCATGGTATACATATAGCACATTTTATTAATCCACACATGTGTTGATGGGCACTTGGGTTGTTGCCACATCTTTGCAATTGTGAATTGTGCTGCTATAAACATTGTAGTGCAGATGTCTTTTTTTCCTTTGGGTAGATGCCCAGTAATGGGATTGCTGGATTAAATGGTAGTTCTACTTGTAGCTCTTTGAGGTATCTCCATATTACTTTCCACAGAGGTTGTGCTAGTTTGCAGTCCCACCAGCAGTGTATGAGTGTTCCTTTCTCTCCACATCCATGCCAACATTTATTTTGTTTCCTGAATTGAAGAGTACCTCATACTTCCAGTTGCTGTTGGGATATTTGGATGTAGTCCAGATCCGTTTGCCTTTTTTCTTCCCTTGGATGTTTTTTTGTGTGAAAAATTACAGAATTTCTCCCAAAGTTTTATAATTTAATAATTTCATTCCTTGAAAACTTGATTTTCATCATTGAAAACTATTTGAGAACTTCTTACTGGTGGTTTGTTTATAGCTTAACACTCCCTATTAGAATGAAACAGAATGTGGCAGACATGAATCCAGCACTGCTAAGGAAAGGTGTCCTGTCAGTGAAAGTTCTGTTAATAGTTTGAAGATTATTACCAGACTTGTTAACTTGCTATTACTAGACTTGTAAACTTGTTGAGGACGTGAGCATGGGAAAGCTACTAATCACTTTTTGACCTCAGCCAGTCACTGGACTTATACTTCATCATATGTAAAGAAAGGAGATTCGACTAAATTATTCCTGATTTATTTTATAGTTTCACAATAATATTCTGCCTGTTGTAGAACAGACTTTTTCCATAACATAACAGCTTTGTAACTAGAATGGGTAAAGGGAAACTGATTTTGAGGGCATTTTGTAAGCTGTATGCATCCTCATTTTACTTAACTGTAAACTGAAGCTGGAAGAAGTTAGATCTACCCAAGGTCATCCATCTGCTAAGTGTGAGCTCAGGTTCTGAGATCCTTCTGACTTCAGAGTTGTAAAGGGAAATAAAACTCTCAGGACCCCCCATCTCCTGATGCAAAAGGGAAGGTCAAGCCTGGTGGCTGAGTCATGTAACACCCCCTTCCAAATGAATAGCTGTTCCTAACATTGTGCATTAGGCAGATCCCCATGGAAAGTCTGGCTTAGAGAAATGAAGGGATGGGTCCAAGGTTGTACAACTGGTGACAAGCAGATTCAGGTTTATACCCGGTCTGACTGCAGAAGGACATTGCTCAGGCTATAAAAAGCCTCAGGCATCTATGAAGGACTGCCCCCACAGATCATTCATAAGGAAATTCTTTGCTGGCTTTTCATAAACAAGGATATGCAAATTGTAACTTTGGGATTGTAGGCTAAGTATAGCTCCTAAAACAAAGATGCCACGCTAATAATGTTGATTACAAGTTTATTTTCTCTGGCACCAACAACAAAGACAGAATAAGATCAAACGTTCTTCCACCTACCCAGGGGCATCTGCATAATTGATTCTTCCTTTACTACCCTTTTTTCTTAACATTCACCTTATCTTACATAAAATGTGGATTTCCTGGGCACGCACTAAAGTGTCACAAGAATGTAACCATTTGCATCCACTGCCCACCCTGTCCTTTTTTTTCTGTATGCCTTCTTCCCTTAAATACTGAGTTCCCAGATCCCTCTTTCAGATAGCCTAGGTCACAGAGGCACCTGTGGTTTGTGGTTTTCCAGGGTACATCCTCAAACTTTGGCTTAATAAACCTTTATTGATTGAGATCTTTGCCCCAGTCGTTTATTTTGGGTTGTCAGAGTCTATAGTCTAACACTTTCTTCCTACTGCTAAGCCTGAGGACAAGGACTGGGGCACTTGGATCCTAGCAGTGTGCTATGGGATTACCGAACCCTAGGATTAATAGCATGTGTTCGTGGAGCTTCCCCAGCATTTGAGGAAGAAAGATTTTGATTTGTATTTTGTGGGAGAGGATTGAACACAGGCTTTTGTTCTGTTGTTTTGCATATGGGAAGTGGTATAAAACATTTTCACATAAAACACTCAAGTCTGTATTATGGAGTACAAAATTACCACAATTTTTGAGGTAAAATGAGATTTCAAAGATGCTTCCTGTTTTATGTCAGGGCATTTTAAGATTACAATTTCACTTTACTCTTTTTTTTTTAATACTAGTTTTACTGAGATATAATTAACATACCATTTAATTCACTCATTTAAAGTATACAGCTTTATGGAAGTTATGCAACTATCACTGCAAACAATTTTAAAACATTTTCATCACCCCAAAAAGAAACCTTATGCTCACTGACATTTACTACCCATTTTCCCCCAACTCCTAGCCCTGTATAACTCCTAATATACTTTGTCTCTATAGATTTGCCTATTCTAGACATGTCATCTAAATGGGATCAAACAATAGGTGATCTTTTGTACTTCATTCCTTTTTATTGCCAAGTAATATCCTATTATATGGATATTCCACATTTTATTTATTCATATATTAGTTGGTAGACATTTGAGTTGTTTCCGCTTCTTGACTCCTACAAATAGTGCTGCTGTGAACATTTGTGTACAGGTTTTTGTGTGGACATGTTTTCATTTCCTTTGGGCATATACCTAGTAGTAGAATTGCTGGGTCACATGCTAACTCTCTTTAACCTTTTGAAGAACTGCTGGAATGTCTCCAAAATGGTTGCACCATTTTACATTCCCACTAGCAGTTTATAAAAGTTTTGATTTCTCTATATACTCTTCAACACTTGTTTTTATCTGTCTTTTTGATTTAACCATCATCCTGGATATGAAGTGGTATCTCCTTGTGGTTTTGATTTGCATTCTCCTGATAACTGATGATGGTGAGCATCTTTTCATGTGCTCATTCGTCATCTGTATCTTCTTTGGAGAAATATCTTTTCAAATCCTTTGCTCATTTTTAATTGGGTTATTTGACTTTTTATTTTTGAGTTGTAACAATTCTTTGTGTATTCTAGTTACAAATCCCTTATCATATATGTGATTTGCAAATATTTTCTTCCATTCTGTGGGTTGGGTTGTCTTTTCACTTTCTTGATGGTATCCTTTGAAACACAAAACTTTTGATTTTGCTGAAGTCCAGTTTATTTATTTGTCTTATTTTGTCACTTGTGCTTTTGGTGTGGTATCTAATAAGGCTGTTCCTAACCCAAGGTTACAAAGATTTACTCCTACATTTCCTCTACGAGCTTTACAGTTTTAGTCTATGATCTTTTGAGTTAATTTTTGTGTGTGGTAGGAGGTGTAGGTCCAAATTCATTCTTTTGCTTGTGGATATCCAGTGGTCCCTGTAACATTTGTTGAATTGTCTTAGAACCCCTCTGCTCTTAGAGGTAACTCTGTTGGAAACATTTTAGACATACTATGATACTCCCTTTGTCATTATTCTTCTAAGGGCTTAGTTTTAAAAACAATACTTGATGGTGTATGAATCTCGAGCACAGTGTTACATAGAGGTTTTGGTGTTAAAGAACAAGGGTGATGAAAGTGTAAAGCGTGTCTTTTTTTTCCCAGGATGACAGCCTGATTTATTATTAGTTATTTTTGCTCCTGTTTTGAGTGTTATATATTTGAAAAGTATAAAGCCTTTGTCTCCCGATACATGGCACATACATATGTATTTTTGCATTATGGACTTAGTTATATTAAATATTTGTTGAATGAGTTTTTTTTTTAAATGACTTAGAAGAGTGTTTGCTGAGCAAGACTTCATGTGTAGGAAGTAACTTTAGGATATTCCGGAGACAGAAACTATTACTGAAGAGCTATTGTAGGTCACCAAGGTGAATGATAATTATCTTTTACATGGCATTGTAATACATTTCAGAAAGATTGTAACAGCAAAGTGTGGTGAATGGAAATTAAGGTGGGCAGTTATCTCTGTAATTATGTCACAGTAATTTGCATAAAGGTTGGGCCTGGATCTTAGAGAGTCTTAAATGCCAGGCTGAGTTATTTGGATTTTTTATATAGGCAAGAGGACCCTTTGAACGATTCTTTTTTATTATGGGAGTATCGTGAACAGAGCAGTGCCCAGAAAGATTAAGTTGGCAGCAGATGTTGGGTGAGAAAAGGGAAGGTGACCAAGGTAGGAAGGTGAGTTAAAAGACAAAAATGCTCTGGACAGCAGGTATTGAGGACTTGAAATACTGCAGCAGTGGAGATGGAAAAGAATGGGTAGCTGTTACAAGTGCTTGTTACAAACACAAGTTCCTGGCCTCTGTGTAGATTGACTGAATCGGAATCTCCCAGGTGTAGCGACTGGACAGCTGCACTTTTAACAAGCTCACGTCAGTGATTCTTACTCTGTTGTGCTGTACTGGACAATACGAAGACAGATTTGACTAGAGTGTCCACTGATGGTGTACTTGGGAGATCTCCGTGTGACTGAGAGAATGGTGAAGCAGTTTTAAAGGATTAGGAAACTAAGGAAGGGGAAAGATTTGGAGCTGTAGAGAATGCATTCTATCTGACATCAGATTCGACTAGGCAGAGAAATTGCTTGGAATGTAGAATGGTTATCCAGGGAGAGAGCCAGGGCAGTTAACAAAGAATATTTTTTAAAAGTGGATTTAGGAGTATCTTTTCTCCATGAGAAGATACTTTGCCACCCATTTACTGTTTTAAGTCTACTCTGTTATTGGAAACAAATATTTGAATATGGAGAAATAGCTGTACTCAGGGAAAATGCAGGGAATCTACTCAATCCAAGCTTTCATGGAGACCTGCAAGCCCTTGACTTAAGTTCTAAAATTGCAGGAACCTAGAGCAGCAGTCTGCATGATACCGTCTGATCGAACCCAATTAAGGCTGTCTGAGGGAGGTTAAGGTGTGCATAAACACCATGTCAGAGGCCACAAAGTGCTGAATGAAAAGGGAAGTAGCACTGTCTGGATTCTTGGGAGCTGAAGTTGCTGAGGTATGACTGGGGCTGTGTCTGTGGAAGTACCTGTATGCCTCTTCTACCGCTTGTAGGATCCTCACTCTGTCCCTGAGAGGTGGTGTGATTTTGTTGCTCTGTACAGTTTGCGGTTTCTTGAGTAGCACCAGCAACAGATGTTCCAGGCACCTACCTCAGGTTAAAATGTTAGATGTTTTCCAGACCCAGGGATCCTCACAAGTAAGATTCTGTGTCTTTGTGATTTTAAGTCACTGTTTTTTTCAGGAGTCACAACTTCACTCAGTAAGTATTTGAATGACTATAAGTATGCAGAGCATCTAGGTGGTATGTTTGAAAGAAAGTTTCTGTCTTCAAGTATTTGCAGTCTGGTTGAGAGAAAGAAGAATACACAATAAACGACCCGTGAACTTCATAATCACATGAGTTAACACGCTGCTGCTCGTGTGTGGGACCTCAAGGAGCTTCCCCCCCTGGATTTTCTTCCTCTGAAATGAGGACTTCACTCCTCATTCTAACCACAACCCCACATCTTTGCAACTTGCCCTAAAAGTTACTCTTAAAACATCAGTTCTTTGACTTCATCAGAGCCTCTAGTCCAAAAACTTCTGCTTCTCCTATAATCTATCAGTTTCAGGTAAGATGCTACAGCTCACATTTCAGCTACTCTAGTCAACATCTTCAACTCCCTTAGTCACCCTTCAGTTTCTGGCAGAATCTCAGGCCCGGCTGACATCAGCTGCCTGTTTCGTCCATGGCCTGTGCCAGGGCTGGGAGTTGCTAGGGAAAACCAATCAACTGTGTCGCTATGAAAATGCATGACAGCTCTGAGCATTGCCCGTCAATCCTACTGTTTCCTCATACTCTCATCTGTTCTCTACATTGAGCCTTTCAGATATTCTCTGTGTTCCTCAAACCTCTAAACCTTTCCCCAGTTTACTCCCTCTCAGCAATTGACCCCACCTCCAGCCACACAAAGAATGTCACCTCCAGCCCTCACACCTGTTAGCTCACCTAGCCTTCCTCCTTCCCTCCTGTTACAATGGAAGGGGCATTCTGCCCATCTGAAGCAAATTATTCCACCAAAGTCACATGTTCTGTTTTCTTAGGGACCACAGAGGATCGAGACTGAAGGCAGGGAGAATTATTAGGACAAAGCTGTTTTTGTCATCAGCGGGCCAGCTCTGAGCCGGGGGTATCAGGGAGAACAGTTGTATCTTTGACAGTAAAAGCAAAGTTTAAGAGGGATCTGGTGATGAAAGTCATTTCAGCAGCTGTTGGATTTCTTCAGAAGTTTCTGTGGAATCCAAGTCGTGTAGGCTTTGTCAGTTTGTTAGTCAACCTCATATGAATGTTGGGGCAGGTATGGACTGAGGGAGGCCTTTTTCTGAAATAGCATTTATTTTTTACCCCCCTTTTTTTATGCCAATATTTTTCAACAAGAACTGGTGATGAGCCAATAGTTGGTAGAATTTCCACCAACTATTTCTGTTGGTTAAAGGAACTATAGGGTACCATTCACTAAACTAGAAATATCATCTCCCTCTCTGGAGCCTCTAACAGCTTGACATCATTTGTATTTTGTACAAAATAATCATTTTTATTTCTTTATCTGTTCTTATTAAGTGTTTAGAATAATTTCTGTTGCTGCAGATGAGCAAGTCAGGCAAACAGGAGTGTTTACATTATGTAGAGTGTAAGAAGGGCCCATTGCCCTTCAGAGTGTGAAGGATGGGGCAGGATGTATATGAATAGGAAATCACACAAGTAAAGGTATTTTTTATTTTTTTGAATTTTAGCTTTATTTAGCTGTCTTTAAATAAATGAAATTATTTAACTTTTAAGTTGACATAGGTAAAACTGGCATATAAAAGGTTTATAAATGTTGGTTCTCTTCTCCTATTGGCTAAGATTCTGAAACTTAATCCAAATCAAATAGCATTACTACTTAAGAATTGTGTTTTTATATTTTAGGAACCCTGATTGCTGTCCTTCAACGTGTTCATTATGAAGTTTTTAGTAATACTTTTGTTTTCTGGATTTATAACCGGTTGTAGAGGTAACTCCTCCTATAATTTGCCACCCAAGTTATTACTGGTGTCGTTTGATGGCTTCAGAGCTGACTATCTGAAGAACTATGAATTTCCTCATCTCCAGAACTTTATCAAAGAAGGTGTCTTGGTAGAGAATGTTAAAAATGTTTTTATCACAAAAACATTTCCAAACCACTACAGTATTGTGACGGGTTTATATGAAGAAAGTCATGGCATTGTGGCTAATTCCATGTATGATGTAGTCACAAAGAAACATTTTTCCGACTCTAATGACAAGGATCCTTTTTGGTGGAATGAGGCAGTCCCTATTTGGGTGACCAATCAGCTTCAGGAAAACAAATCAAGTGCTGCTGCTATGTGGCCTGGTACTGATGTACCCATTCATAATACTGTACCTTCCTATTTTATGAATTATAGCTCCTCAGTGTCATTTGAGGAGAGACTAAACAATATTACCATGTGGCTAAACAATTCAAGCCCACCAGTCACCTTC
Source organism: Varecia variegata (assembly GCA_028533085.1). Taxonomy (NCBI): domain Eukaryota; kingdom Metazoa; phylum Chordata; class Mammalia; order Primates; family Lemuridae; genus Varecia; species Varecia variegata. The sequence continues at coordinate 84,603,551 of CM052441.1, read as the reverse complement.
GCAACACTCTATTGGGAAGAACCAGATGCGAGTGGCCACAAATACGGACCCGAAGATAAAGAAAACATGCGCAGAGTGTTGAAAGAAGTAGATGATCTTATTGGCAAATTAGTCCAAAAACTCAAGATGTTAGGATTGTGGGAAAATCTGAATGTGATTATTACAAGTGATCATGGGATGACCCAGTGTTCTCAGGACAGAGTGATAAATTTGGATCTCTGCATCGATAATTCAAGCTACACTGTTATAGATTTGAGCCCAGTTGCTGCAATACTTCCCAAAATAAGTAAGTAAACTTTTAGCTGAGGGATACTGCTATTTGAATGGGGCAATTGATAGAGGAGGGAGAGTTGTATAAAAGAGTGAAGTTCTGGCTTTTCGTATAATAGTTCAGGACCATATACTCATACTTACTCAGATGGGATTATATGTTTTTCCCCCTAATTTATAAGTTTTGAGTAATTGGCTTATGATTTAAGTTTAAAGTGATTATTTCTTTGCTTATTGATATATTTCTTAATTATTCACCCTAATGGAAAAAGGAGATTTTTATCCTTAAACGTCTTGGATTTAAGTGTGAGATGCCTTTCTTCTGTTAATCATGGAATTAGTACTTAGTAATAATGTAATTAGTTCATGTTTACTTAGGAAGCTAAACGTGAAAATTATCCCCTATCTATAAAAGTCCACCAGGATAATCCACAAAATGAAACAGAGATATGTGAATGCTTGAAAAAGTATATGTATCAGTGCCCCACATTGTCATATTGTTAGTGCTGGTTTCTTTTAAGAATTAACTGATTTAATAGATGACATTGTCCAGAATTTATTTCCAGTTATTCTAGTTAGACATATTTTTTTCCTCATCAGTCAACTGTAACTTTTCTTCTTTGTTATTTCCTTTTTCTTTCAGACAGAACAAAGGTTTATAATGCACTGAAAAACTGTAGCACTCACATGAATGTTTATCTCAAAGAAGACATTCCTAACAGATTTTATTACCAACATAATGATAGAATTCAGCCTATTATTTTGGTTGCTGATGAAGGCTGGACAATTGTGCTCAATAAATCATCACAAAAATGTAAGTATTTATTTGGGATATTTCTGTTGTATCCTAGGGACAAATCACACATTGTGATACTATTCTGTTAAGAAGGTACTTTGATTTAGAGATGTTTACACAGAATAATTCAGTTTCCAACTAGATAATTCTTAGGTCTTCATTTGGTAGCAATTTACAATAACTACAATTTCACCCCTAGATTAGAAGGCTAGGTAACCTTAAGGGTGAAGGCGTAGTTTTACCTTCTTACCAAAACTGCAGTTATTGTCAGTAATTTTCAAGAGTAGTTATCTTGATTTGTAGAAAATAGAAGTAAAGAAACAAAGAAAATAAAAGAGAGAAAAGTAAACAAACAGTACAAGGGGAGAGATTAGCTGGTTCAAATGGCCTTTTCTTGTGTGTGTTAAAAAAATTTGTCCGAGTAACCTTAAGTCTTTCCCCAGTAGTAAAATCGTTTACCTGAATGCTACAGCTATTTAGAATATTGGGCAAGAACAACAAAGTACATAAACAAAAATATCCACCAAGTAAACAAAATAGATGTGTCATAAGCTCTCCTAAACCTAAGAAAATGTATAGAGGAGAGGTTACAGATCTCACCTAAACTGAAGATTTTATTTGTCCATTTTTTACATTCAATTTAAGTACTTTTTTTAAAAAAATCTGATTTTGTAATGTATAGCAGGGGTCACCAAACTTCTTCTGTGAAGGGCCAGATAGTAAATATTTTAGGATTTGTGGGCCAGCTGGTCTCTGTCTCATCTACTGAATTCTGCGTTTATAGTGTGAAAGTGGCCACAGACAGTATGAAAATAAATTGAAATGGGTGTTCCAGTGAAAGTCTGTTTGCAGAAGCAGGGGGAGGACTGAATTTGGCCATGGGCTGTAGTTTACAGATTCCTGATCTATATCAACAGAAGCATCAAGTAAGGATAAGACAGACTCAGGATCCATGGAGTTTGAAGTTATTCATATTTATGTTATGTTATATACTCATTATTGAAACTTTGAAAATACAGAAAAGCAAAAAGAACAAAAACTGTCAATAATCCCTCAATACAGAGATATAAACAAATGTTAATTATGAGAGTTTCCCCCTTCTAACCTTTTTTCTATTATAAATACATGCATATTTTAACATTATTGAAATCATAATATCTATATATATTCTGCTTTTTGTCATATTAGTCATATTCATTATTACTATCATGAAATATTTCAAATGTACAACTAAAAATAATATAAAATATCAATATACTCATCACTCAGTTACCTACACTTAATATGAAAGTAGGAGCTTATTAAATGCAACTGGTGTACATTAAAAGGCAATATTTGTTAAAATAAAGCTAAAAATGGGGAATCTGGTATTGGAGTTATATTAGGGACCATCACATGTTTTTCTTTGAGTCAGACTTTTACTGGAGTTACAAGTTAGAGTCATCTGGTTGGACTTCACATTCAATACAAGAATCCCTTCTATAACATTCTCAGTTATCTGGCCCTCCTGATGTTGGGGTGTTTATTAACTGTCATTAAACCGGTGGTACATTATGTCATCCTACTTATTGTGGGAGCAGTTAAGATAGGTAAGGCTGTAGATTCTCTTCTTCCCCATTCTTACTCACTGCTGCTGTCCCCAGGTATACAGGATCTTCAGCCTGGCCACTCTCCTTATCACTGGTGCCATTTGTAGTAGTAGCTTTTGCAAACAGTGCTGGAGATCGACAGGTGCAGTAAGTGGGACTAGGGCTAAAAGATAAGTACATCAGGTTGAGAAGTAATGTGAACGTCTAAGGCCATGACTGATTGGGGAAGAGGGTGTGGGTGTGTGAAATAGGGGACATGGCTGAGCTGAAGAAATAGAAATTTTTATTTCTGGCCCCTGTTTGGTCCAACTAAACAGAATCTTAATGGATGGGAATTAGACTGGCAAGAATCTGGTGTATACATACTAGAAGCAAGTTATTTTGTAATAAAAGGGCTGATCTTATTTACTAACATCATTTTGTTCTTTTTCAGTAGGTGACCATGGTTATGATAATTCTCTGCCTAGTATGCATCCGTTTCTAGCTGCCCACGGACCTGCATTTCACAAAGGCTACAAGCACAGCACAATTGACATTGTGGATATTTATCCAATGATGTGCTACATCCTGGGATTAAAACCACATCCCAATAATGGAACCTTTGGTCATACGAAGTGCTTGTTAATTGACCAGTGGTGCATAAATCTCCCAGAAGCCATTGGGATTGTTATCGGTGCACTCTTGGTGTTAACCACGCTAACATGCCTCATGATAATTATGCAGAATAGACTATCTGTACCCCGTCCATTTTCCCGACTTCAGCTACAAGAAGATGATGATGATCCTTTAATTGGGTGACATGTGCTGGGGTTTTTACAAAGTATATCTTTGATTAATCACAAAACTAAGGCTTCATCCAAGGAATAGTGTTGCAACTATGAAAAAGGATACTTTGAAAGACAAAGAACTTAGACCAAGCATGCTGAAATTATTTTGTTTTGTTTTTCCTTGTGTTTTGTTTTGGTGCATTTGCTAATGCAAATAATCCTAACCATAGTAAAATTGCTAGTAAATCATTAGTTAGTTAACACCATGTATTTCTCTAACTATAAATAGTTTTTGAGAAAAATACTCCCTTTGCCTTTTTTTGCACTGAAGATATGATACATCTTTAAATGAAAATATACCAAAATTTCATAGGCATGCTTTTCTAATAAATTTATATATTTGTAAACAAAACAACAGAAGTCTTGATGCAATTCGTGAATTTTGTGTATCAGGGAGAAAAAGTTTTCTATATTTTTATATTACCTCTAATTAGTTTATATCCCAAGTAACCTCTTGAGATAGGAGATTCTCTGTGATGGTTAATAAAATTGATTAACCAAGCAGAAAAGATCTAGCATAGGAAGAAATTATTTTAAGGAAAGCTACTGAAAAATAAAAAACAACTAAGACCATGTGATAAAAGCCTGAATTGTCACCATTGCGTCTTAAGCTGTTGGAGTCTCAAAAGTTGTATCTTTTGAAGATTATTGCAAATAAGAAATTCAGAAGAAGATAGAGAAAAGCACTTTTTCCATTTGTGCTTAATGCCCTTGTGTAAGTTACTTAGTTGTGTGTGTGTGTGTGCAAGTGTGTATGTAGGTGTGTAGACATTGTGTAACTTATTATGGAAGGAGGTCAAAGGTGGGCTGTGGCCAGGCTTCCACATTCCCACGGAACACAGCTCTCAGGAAAGGTTAGTTTTGCACTTCATATTTGTTAACTTTCTCCTAAGTCACAAGTTAAAATCATAACTTAAAAAATTCATTAATTTTTGTTATCATTTGCTTATGATGTTTATTGTAACTTTAGGTATCCAAGTGCTGTAGAAAAATTTATGAACTGAGTACAGATCTGATTTTGGTTGGGTCAGAGTGAGGAACAGAGATTTTTGTATTTATTTTTGGAACTTTATGTCTTACTTTTTAGGCTAGAGAGTAGTTACAAAATTTAAAATGTAAATTAGTATCCTTTGATCTTTCACACCATTCATGCATTAAGTAGCAGAATAGCCTTAGTGCTGCCTCTGCTGCTTTTTTTCCTCTAATATTTGGATCACAGAAATAATCACTCTGCTTATGTCTTTTAACATGTTTGTTCAGAGCCAAGGATTTGTTGTGAAGAACTGTCATCCTACTTTTGCTAGGTAGTACCTTCTAATAATCAAAATTAATAAGAAGAAATCGAATTGTTATGGCAAACTAGATTTTCTATTGAGTCGCTGCTAATTTCTTGAGCCTGGTATTTGGTGCCTGTTGTATTTGGGGTTCTTGAGAGGCATTTCCACTTCCTGCATAAATAATCCATGCTACTGGTCATGAGCTGACTATTAAAAACAGCAAAATAAATAAATGAGATAAAACCAATAGGACTAATAACTGCTTTTTGAAAATTTTTTATTTCTGATTTTTTCCCTCACATAAAACAGTTATCCTAAAGGTTAATAGTTGATTTCAGCAATATAATAGAAAAGTTCCATTCTACTTTAATTTCCATTAAGGAAAAAAAAGAATAGAATTGACACATTTAAGTCTTTTTTTTTTTTTTTTTTGTTGTGGACATTTTTGAAGTGTCTAAAATACTAGGATATTGTATACTTGGTCCTTGCAGTGGTGTGAGTTTTAGTGATTGCATTAGCTTAATTGGTGATTATGAGTTTCAGAAGTGTATACATGGCATCCAGCCCATGAGTGGATTTTAGATAGGATGAAATAGGAAGAGGTATCATCAGTGTCTTAGCCCTTTCTACAAGACATTTACCTAATTGTCTTTCCTTCCATTCTCAAAATATTAACTTTAGGTAAATTTTTAAAAGTATATGTTGTTGGGACAAGAACAATAGTATTTATTTAATCAAAGTATAATTTATATATTACTATGTTGAACTTTGTATTAATTCATTTGTATCTTTAAGAAAACTGTCACTATTAAAGCCAATGACTCCTGTAGAACACTGAGGAAATCTTTTAGTAAAACTAGCCTTTTATATTATATTTTTGGTGTGTATTTTGTTAAGTGATCAAATAATATGCTGCTATGTTTTCTGGGTGGTAGAAGGTATTTGGCTCCAATAAATATTTAATTCTTTATGATAACAATACTCCACAGTAATAGGAAAAATTTTGAGTGTTTTTTCTTAATTTAGTGAGTTAGTTCAGAATAAGTACTTTTGCGTATGACATGAGGACAGTTTTGCTGCTGTTATTAAAGTACTAGTTCCCTTCTGGTAAACAGCAATAGAATAAAAAATATTTCAATGCTCTGTGCTATAGGCTTTGTATTGTTATTGCATTAGGCTTGGTATAAGAATTTGCAGATAAGTTCTTGGAACATTCAAAGATTAAAGTACCTTTGCATTGTTCTTGAGTGTCTCCCTCTCTTGTCCACATCCGATGAGCTCTAAGGATTGCACCTAATTCCTTTTATTTGGAGGGTTTCACTTCATTGTTAACTCATAAAGTTACAAGTGAAGCACAAAGATGAGATGAAAAATGTTTGTTTATTGTCTGTTTTTAAAATAGTATGTAAATACAATAATGTGAGTATGCTTTAAAGGAATTTGTATGTAGTGCCTTAAGTTAAAATATATTTAGACTATGTTGTTTGAATTCATGGTTAATGACTTTATGATTTAAAAATTTTATGTGAATAAAAGCTACCAAAACATTCTTACTGTAATTATCAAAATGCAGTGTTATTGCTGATTTTTAAATTTGTCTCCTTCTTGCAAATATACGTACTATGGTAGAAGTTATCATGACTTAGTAATACTGCAAAAATCCATACAGGCATTCATTAGTTATTTTTTCCCAACACAGATTAAGTGTATATGACATTTAACCAAATTTTTTAAAAAAATTGTAAATATACAATTCAGCATAAGGATGTCATGGCAAAGAAAGCCAAGATAAATTTTGCAGACCTCCAGAACTATAATTTATTGGCTTACAGTAGAAGGGAAGAAGTTTGGAAAAGCTGATTATAAAACAGGGGGGTGGGGTAGAGGTTATGGAATTTAACCTTTGCTTTGTACATAGCTATAGGTATTTAATGACTTGTCCAATTTCATATAGATTCAACAAAGTTCCCTTTAGTAGAGCAGTGATTAATTTATTTCCTATTTTGATATTCAGTGAACACTCCTAAGAACACAAAAGAATAAAAGGTACTTTCATTACTCTAGAAGGGAGTTCTTTCAAAAATGGTAAAACTTTATACCAACATATTACTTACGTGTACTTGTGGTTTAATGCTTGCTGCGGAGATCCCTGGATCCAGAATCGTCTTCCAGGTCCTTGTGCTTCCTTAAGTTTGGATGCCAGCTTTGCCTCTTTCCCCACCCGCGGCCTCCTTGGTGCCTGTGTTTGGATATCTTTACAACCCCTCCCCACCGCCAGTGCATACATACCCCCCCCCAACCATTCCTGGAGAATATGTGAGAATGCAAATGATTCAGATCCTGTCACACACACACACATGCTGATTCTTTTTTTTTTTTTTTTTTTTTTCATTTGAGAGAGTTTTGCTTTGTTGCCCAGGCTAGAGTGCCGTGGCGTTGTCAGCCTAGCTCACAGCAACCTCAAACTCCTGGGCTCAAGTGATCCTCCTACCTCAGCCTTCCGAGTAGCTGAGACTGCAGGCTGGCGCCAGGATGCCTGGCTAATTTTTCTATTTTTAGTAGAGAGGGGGTCTCGCTCTTGCTGAAGGCTGGTCTCAAACTGACCTCAAGTGATCCTCCTGCCTCGGCCTCCCAAGAATGTTAGGATTACAGGCGTGAGCCACCTCGCCTGGCCTATGCTGATTCTTTATACTAATGTTTCAGTGTGTGCAGGTAGTTGTTCGTGTTGAAATGACTAGATCCTCTGACTCCTGTCCCATGTCAAAATTACCTGGGAGGCAAAGGCAGAATCTACACCCAGAGAGCAAGCCAAACTGCCATGCAGGCCTTCTACCTTTCCACATACCTTCTTTTATCTTTTTGACCTCTGAAATCTCATTTCCACCATCAGTAACCTAGTGAGCTTTTCCACGGATGGTTGCATGATGATGATTTACAACTACGTGTCTCCGGTTCAGACCTCCCTCTTGTGTTAAAGATCTGAATTGCTAGTCAGCTAATATCCGTTCTTTCATTCTTTTCATATCCACCGTGCTTAAACCCACTGTCACAGATTGGAGTGGTGGAAAGGATCTATAGAATTAACCCCAAAAGAAATCTAGATAACCCCACTATACAAATACATATTTTATAAAGGAGTTCCTATAGATCAGACACAGTACTATCGATTTACACATTGTTTGAAATGTTCACTGAAGAGAGTGTATATTATTTTTTACACTCAAAATTTCTGCAAAGGTTCCCCCCACCATTTTTTTTTTGGGTACTCTTAAAGGAACATGTAGGAGTTCTATTTCCAGTAATGGTAGACTATGCAACTCAAGCCAACCCCCTTGCTGAGGACTAGAAAATCTGGACAAATATAAAAGATATGTACTTAGGCATTGAGGAATTTCCAAGAAAGTAAAGAATCAAGAAGCCAAGATTCAGAAGGAAGAAAACTATAAAGATGAGTCCCCAATGTCACCTGTAAATGGAGAGGCAGCTGAGGGGCTGGGATGCTAACCTAATCAAAATAGGACTGGGGCAGGATGCTGGAAGGACATAAAGCACAGATGTTTTGTTAAAAAAAAAATCTGAATATTTCAAAAAATCGTAAGAGTACACTATTGGGCACAAATTTGAAAATAAAAATGAAACAGATAATTCCTAGGAAAATATTGGATAAAATTGACTCCAGTAGAGAAAGAGAAAACTGAAACATACCTATTTCTATATTTAAAGAAAGATTGGGACAGTTACAAACCAGTATACACAAAGTGTCAGGCCTCAAATTGACTCTTTATCAGCTTTGGATATCAGTTTATATTTGCCTCATAAAACTAATGTTTTCAGTCGGATGTGGTGGCATATGCCTGTAGTCCAAGTGATTTCACTGGTTAGTTCTAAGTTC
>CM052441.1:84566870-84594400 GCA_028533085.1 Varecia variegata | reverse complement strand
ATGTAGGTTTCTCGTGAGGATTAAACAAGCAAGTACATACAAAAAGCTAGGCATCTCCTAGAATACGGTAATAATAAATGCCAGTAGAGTATCAAGTGCTATGGCAACACACAGGGAGGCATTGGACCCACCCTCGACAGAGAAGGATGATTCTGGTTTCCCAGAGAAAATCAGGTGCCAGAGCGAGGAGAGGCAGCGTAGTGCACAGTGGTGCCCAAACAGGGGGTGAGTTTTTGCCCCTCAGGGGACACTTAGCAATGTCTGGAGACATTTTGACTGTCACAACCGGGGTAGGGAGGTGAGGGCTACTGGCATGTAATGGGTAGAGGCCCCGGAGGCTGCCGACATCCCAGGATACACAGGACAGCCTCCCACAACAAAGATTGTCCAGCCCAAAATGTCATTAGCGCCTAGGTTGCGAAACCCTGGTTTAGAGCGTGAATTCTGTTTTAATCCTGGCTCCGATACTTACCTGCTGTGTGACTTAGTAGCTGAACTTTTCTGTGCCTCGCTTAGCTCATTCATAAATGAAGAAATTAAGAAAACTTATTAAAGGTAAATGAGTTAGTGTTGAAAAATATGTAGAACACAGCATTAGGTTACACTTAAACAAATTCCAAGGTCCAAGTAAGTCCTAAAGGATATTTCCCCCACCCCCAATCAGGAGTAAATGACCTTCTAAAACCTACTCATTTCATGCCCTAGATAGCTTCTTGGAAGATCATTCTTGGTTCCACAGAGTTCTAGTAGTTAGTTGTTCCCCTTGGACTATACAACTTCAGTCAAATCTCAGCCTGGTTTACTTTGGCTCAGTGAGTCCAGTGTGACTTACGACTCGCACAGAAGACGTGCAACAGGGAAGCGTGGCCACTGAGGGGCTGCTGGAGTTGGGGGCAAGACAGGGCAGGGAAGAGGCAGCGCTAGGGAGGACCCTGCACCCGCACTCTCTTCTGCAACTCCTGCTTCTACTGTTTTACGTTTTCTCTCCATTATCCTTTCAGTTGAAGACTTAATATCTCCTACACCCCCAGCACAATCCCCTGCTAGTTTCTCAAGAGCTGTTATAAAGCTTTATTGCTTCTTACTGCTGAAGGGCATTTTAGAGTAATGGTCTGTTTGACTAGTTGAAAGATGAGAAGTCAGATCTTTCCCAGGAATCTATACTTCTTCTCTAACAGAAAGGGTATTCAAAATTCCTAAATCTTACTATTGCTTCTTCAAAATTTCCAATGCAGATCTGGGTTTTTTTTATGGTTTCTCTCTCAACTGAGCCCACTGGATCATCTGTGTGTCCACACAAACACTTGCACAGCAGGCATTTACTGAAAGGAAAAACTAAAATCACCAACTTTTATGACAAATGAGTCTAGAACGGAGAATGTTCTAACCAGAGTGATTTTTTTTCTCTGAAAATTTCTCCTCACTCTCTTTTTCCACATTCCTTGTGACAATCAAAGTCTATTTTTCGGACTGTTTGCTTTCAAAATTTTCATTTGCATTCAAACTTTTGAACTTAGCCAAGAGCCCAGCGAGGGCCTTGAAACTTGAATTCACTCAGGGACACCATCACATGTGTCCCCCAAGAGACTCACGGTTTGGGGGCTGCTCCTGGATCATCCCACCACACTGGCCCCCATTTCTTTCAGTCCTTGGGCCAGAGAAACCCCAAAGCACCAACTCCATCCTGAAGGGCCAACCACATCCAGAAAATATATTCAGAATATTCGAAATGTGGTGAAGGGAAGGGTCTGGTCCACAATACATTTGAGTTACAGCGCATCGAGTTCTTTATTTTCTTTGAACAGCCAATCCAAGAAGCAGCATCAAAGTCACCAACAAAAATACCATGTCTCTTGCCCACAGCATCTTCCAAAAAAGTTCAGGTCAGTGAACCCACTCTTCGTTCAAATGCAATGACAAGGGATAGATTGCTTTTCTCTATCTACTATTCTTGTGAAATAAGTTGTGGAATTGGAATTGATTACTGAAGCAGATTTATATACTTTTGTGGTTCATCTTTATTCTGAGCTGATTTTATGAAATACAGATATCTCATTATGAAATAGCTTCCTGTGCAAATGTATTCCATGATTCTATGAAATAAGACTGCTTTGGTGGTATCAAAAGAACAAGAATATTTATTCCCAAGTCAAAATTCAACCTGAGACAAAAATTCCCTGTTTTTCTTTTTTTACCCAGGAGCTCTTAGTAAATAGTCTTGGATTAACTTGTTTTTTGTTTGTGTTGCTATTTTTTCTTTTTCCTTCCCTTCTCTGCCTCTGTTTCCTCCTTATTTACAAAGATCTTTTAAAAAAACCATATTTTTCTTGCTTCCATGTTTCCTATTTGGGAACAATTCTGTCTCTGAGGTTAACTAATTTATTTATTAGATTTTCATAAGGTCACTAATGTTGAGTTTTAGTGAAATTAAAGGTTTACTTTACTATCCAAATTTGAAATCTACTATGACCTATTAAAAAAAAGAATATTGATAATTATATAAAAAAGGGGAGGTGTCAGGAAAAAATTTGTTAGTGGCCTTAAGCCCTAGAGCAGCGGCCGTGGGTGGAATCTGGCAGGTATACAGCTATTGGGCAAAGAATGTTCGCACATTTTTAAAGGGCTGTGAAGAAAAAAAAAAACAAAGAAGAATATGCAGCAGAGACTGTATGTGGTCTGCAAAACTTAAATTATTTACTATTTGGCTCTGTGTAGAAAACGTTTCCCACTACTGCTCTATAGTGTCTTTTCTTTCCTGGTCAGAAATATCACTAATCTATTCATCTTCACATTGTTAAATTGTGGTTACATTTTCTGTTTACACTATCTTTTTGGCCTAAAAGCATTTTAACATTATTCCTTGGATTAATTCTATTTTTGTACAGTAACTAATTTTCTGATGTCATTCCTGCATTCCTATCTACTGAATTCCTACAACAAGCCAAGCACTGAAATGTTACTTAGGGTAAACTAAACTGTGGTTGCCAATGGAGCCCCCCAATTCAATGGCTTAAATACATTTCAATCAGATAATAGACTCATTTAAGCTTCCTTTTCAAAGTCTCTCTTACAGTAAATGTGTTCTCGTTATTTTATAACTCAAAAGCTTTCTACGGTTCCTTTTTGCCTCCAGGACAAAGTACAAATTAGTTAGCCTGGCTGGCTATTGGAGTTTTCCACAATTGTCTTTTTAATCTCCTCTTCTGCTACTTCTCCACGTGGACTGGATACAGGGTCAACTGGGCTACCCATTACTATCTACGCATAAGTTATTTCCTAAATTCATTCTGTTAAACACGTCAGTCTGTCATCCTGGGAATACTCCAGATATTTCCACTAAAAATAAAATGAGTTGGACGCCTGTAATCCTAGCACTCTGGGAGGCCGAGGCGGGTGGATCTCTCGAGGTCAGGAGTTCGAGACCAGCCTGAGCAAAAGCGAGACCTCGTCTCTACTAAAAATAGAAAGAAATTATCTGGCCAACTAAAACTATATATAGAAAAACTTAGCTGGGCATGGTGGCGCATGCCTGTAGTCCCAGCTACTCGGGAGGCTGAGGCAGTAGGATTGCTTAAGCCCAGGAGTTTGAGGTTGCTGTGAGCTAGGCTGACGCCACGGCACTCACTCTAGCCCGGGCAACAGAGTGAGACTCTGTCTCAAAAAAAATAAAAATAAAAAAAAATGAGTTGGTAGAAAAGCTGTTGTGAACACATGGCTGCCAGACAAAGCAGACCTTTCCTACATAAGCCTTATTGAATTTGGTGACAGCTTCATCCTCAAATATTAAAGAACAATGAATTGAGACCACTTAACAAGACTAATGTGTCAAGCCCCTAACACATGAATGAAGCATAGTCCTTGTCCTAAAAAGACAGCAAACTTTAGAAGCAAACAAGATAACTGGGTCGTTCGATATTCCTGCCCTCCACATTCACTCATTCACTCCTTCACTCATCCATTCATTTCGTAAGCTTCCTTGAGCAGCGGTTGGGCATGCGTGATTCATCAGGCCCAGTCTGGGCTACCTGACACATTAACCAGCAATTACAGTATAAGTGCAATGATTGAAGTACGCAGGGTATTCTGGGAGGGTGGACATATGGCAGGTAACCAGGCAGAGCTGAGAAAGGAGGGGGCTTCCTGGAGGAGGTACATCTGAGTTTGGTCTTTATAAATTTGAAGCTGGTAGGTAGCTAGGCAAAAAGTTGATAAGAATGTGTCCAGATTTCTCACCTACGTTATTTCATCTATGGTTGTGAATATTATTGCTTTCTGGAAGCACCGAGTCAGCCCCAAAATGAGGGAAATGTTACAGAAGGAGTTAAGGTTGTATTTCCTGGTTTTCTTTTCACTAGACTGCATGGCTTAACAGCAGAGAATGATATATCTTGCTCTTTTGGATTTTTAGTTTTTTGTCGTAAGTTGTAAGTCCAAGTAAAATATGTAGCAACAGGACTATGAGATTTCTAAATTCATCTCCGGGGTACTGCTGAAGTGAGAACTAATCATTTCAAGAAAGAAGAAAAAATTCTTATAAATAGACTTAACGGAAATGCCATAGCAGATGGCTTGAAAATGCAGTCTAATGAATCACTTTAAAATTTTTCTTTGTGCTATTAGCATCGTAGAATATACTGTAGATAGGCTATAGTTAAAAGTGTATACTTTAGACCTGTGGTCCCCAACCCCTGGGCTGTGGACCAGTCCCAGTCCGTGGCCTGTTAGGAACTGGGCTGCACAGCAGGAGGTGAGGGGGGGCAGTGGGGGCTGAGTGAGCGGAGCTTCATCTGTATTTACAGCCGCTCCCCATCACTCGCATCACTGCCTGAGCCCCTCCCCCCAACCATGGAAAAATTGTCTTCCATGAAACCAGTCTATGGTGCCTAAAAGGCTGGGGACCACTGCTTTAAAGCAACACTTCCTAGGTTCAAATCTCAGTTCTGCTACCTCTGAACTGTGTAAACTAGGCAAGTTGTTTAATACCCCTGAGCCAGTTTCCTCATACATAAAATAGGAAATAATGACAGTATCCACCTCACTAGGGCCATCGTGAGAACAAAGGAAATTAATAGGAGGAAAACTCCTTAAGCAAGTGTTTGAGACAGGCTTTCTGTCAATTCTAAATCAATGAGTAGCTGCCTCCAGCAGAATTTTGCCAAGCTCCACAGCAAGTCATGTTTTCCAGGTCCTGGAATACTGTCAGTGTGGAAGAATAGGAGTGGAATGCAGTCAGCAGACCACATCCAGGTCACTTTGGGGATTCCGCATGGCCCCTTGGTGAGCTTACACTGCAGTTGCACTTTTCTTTAAAACATTTTCACAACCTATCTAAGAGCTGAAGCAGTAGGGAAAGTACAGCATCAATCCATTTTACCCACATCATGTTCAATTCAAATACCCACAGTCATCTTTGCCAGTTTCACTTACTCCTTGTCATATAATACCCATGGGGTTTCCTGTATTTTACTGAGTCAGTGACTGCACTAGATAACTCACAGTGGGAGCTATTTTACCTGCCTGATTTGTGTGTGTGTGTGTGTGTGTGTGTGTGAGCATTACTTGAGCCCCTGATTTCATTTCTACCTTCCTCCAGGCATAGATTCCTTCCCTCTCTAATGTTAGAGCATTGAGATAATGAATCTAATGCACAGCACTTTGAAATTTCTCTGGAAAATTGTGAACAAATGAATAGGAGATATGAGAATCCTGAGATAAGCTAGGTCCTGCTTATTTGGGTTTTGGCCCACTTTTATACAAAGGAAGATAATTCATCATTTGCATGTAAGCAGTGCTCCAAATAGGCTCATATAGTCCTTATCTAGAGTGTCAGAGCTATTATCTAGCATCACTTATAAATATAGAAATCTCTATGGCCAGCTCTGGGGTAGGAAACCCATCACTGGATGTTCTTCCCAATGACGCTAAGATCCCACAGAGGAAATTAAATGCCATGAAATGTCATACCCTTAATCAAGGGAGTTGAGAAAATTGCTCTGCCCAGAGTACACAGCAGGATAAAGGGCACCACATGGGGGAGAGAGAAGAGCACATAAAAGTCATGGTATGAGATCAGAGTTCTGGGGGGACTTTATAGGAGTGATGGTTAATTTTATGTGTCAATTTGACTGGGCTAAGGGTTGCCCAGATAGCTGGGTGTGTCTGTGAGGGTTTCTAGAAGAGATTAACATTTGAATCAGTACACTGAGTAAAGAAGATTTGCCCTCACCATTGTGGGCAAGCATCATCCAATCCATTGAGGGCCGAGTAGAACATAAGGCAGAGAAAGGGTGATTTTATCTCTCCTTCTTCTTGATCTGGGACACCCATCTTCTCCTGCCCTTGGTCACTGGAGCTCCTAATTCTTGAACCTTCAGACTATAGGACTTACACCAGTGCCTGCCCTCCTCAACCTCCTGGTCCCCAGGCCTTTGGCCTTGGACTGGGAGTTACACCATTGGTTTCCTTAGTTCTAAGTCCTTTTAACTCAGACTGGATTACACCATCAGCTTTCCTGGTTCTCCAGCTTGCAGACAGCATATCATGGGACTTCTTAGCCTCCATGATCGTGTGAGCCAATCCTCTAATAAATATTTTCTTATATATTTGCATAGATGTGCTATGGTTTGAGTATTTGTCCCCCTCTAAACCTCATGTTGAAATTTGATCCCCAGTGCTGGAGGTGGGGCCTAATGGGAGGTGTCTGGGTCATGGGGTGGATCCCTCATGAATAGATCAGTGCTGTCCCTCAAGGGTGAGTTCTCACTCTTTTAGTTCCCACAAGAGCCTGGCACCTCCCCTCTCTCTCTCTTGCTTCCTCCCTCACTGTGTGATCTCTGCACACACCAGCTCCGTCTCACCTTCCACCATGAATGGAAGCAGCCCGAGGCTGTCACCAGATGCAGATGCTCAATCTCGAACTTTTCCAGTTATCAGAATCATGAGCCAAATAAAACTTTTTGTTTATAAAGTACCCAGTCACAGGAATTCCTTTACAGCAATATAAACTGGACTAAGACAATATCCTATTGGTTCTGTTTCTCTGGAGAACCCTGATTAATACAATAGGCGACATGAGTTTGCAGTAATGTTCTGAGAGAGAAGGAGAGAGATTGAGATTTTATTTTGCCTGCCCATCTACTGGAGAAAGAGTGACACACTCCAATTAAGGCAGTTCCCAAGAGGACATCCGTTGCTTCAGAGTTCGGCAGAGTGTGTCTTGTTTTCCTTCCTCTGCCTTCCTGCGAGTTCACGTCATTGTTGAACACCACCCTGGGTGTGTGGTTCAGGACACAAAGAGATAGGTTCACAAGGCATAGTTGGTGGGGAAGGTGGTGTCACAACAGAATTGCCTGGTCACAAAGCCACCGGGGGTGGAGGAGTGTAAAGCAGTGTCTGTGTTTGTGCTGTCTGTGCTGTATGTGTGCCTTACACAGTGGACTGGGGTGGCAAGGTTGTGGAAATATGCCCCCTGAATAACAAGGAAGACCACAGAAAGCTATATAGTGGAGAGTTAGAAACCCAAGAATATAAATATTAATATTACAAATACCAGAATAATTCTATACATACACAGACAGTCCCTAGCTTACTATCCTTTGACTTTATGATAGTGAAGGTGAAACACATTCAGTATAAACCATACTTTGAGTACCCATACAACCATTCTGTTTTCCACTTTCAGTACAGTAGTCAATAAATTACATGAGATATTCAACACTTTATTATAAAATAGTATTTGTGTTAGATGATTTTGCCCAACTGTGGCTACTGTAAGTGTCCTGAGCACATTTAAGGTAGGCTAAGCTATGATGTCTGGTAGGTTAGGGGTATTAAATGCATTTTCAATCTATGCTATTCTCAACTTATGATGGTTTATAGGGACGTAGCCCCATTGTAAGCCATGGAGTATCTGTAGAGTTTTATATCTTGCTTTTCTATTTTAATATTTTATCATAAGAGTTTCTACTTATTATTAAATATTTTTGGAAAATGTCCTTTATCATGACTGAATAGTAGCCATTACATGAAGATACCCGATGTTCTTAATCATTTCCCTTTATGAGACACTTAGTTTGTTTCCCACTGGGGAGTAGTAGTATTAAAACTATGATGAATATTGTCATACCAAAATCTTTGTTCCCATTTCTGACAGGATAAATTCTTAAAAATAGAATCACTAAGTTAAGATTTATATTCTTTATGTAAACTATTTAATTATAAAAACAAGCACTATTGGAAAAATTAGATACTGACCCTAAATAAACCTAAAGTTTACCTGGCAGAAGCATAATTGTTAGACATAAATAGAGTAGTAAACAAAGTTTACAAAGCCTAGGGTAGCAGACAGTATTATTTGCAGAGGGAAAGAAGAGGGCAGGCCATTCTGGTGAGTCAATTAATTGTAAATCGATTAAGCGAACTTCTGCTGCTTTTAGGTTTATAATCTTAGGAAGACATCGAGGCTTTCTAAACCTCAGTTTGAAAACTGGGGACATTTGCCACATTCATGCACTGGAGTACTCAATATTGTAAAGTTGAATGTTCTCTCTAAATTGGTCTATAGATCTGATGTCATCCCAATCATAATCTAGGCCAGTATTTAGCAATGGGCAAGCTGATTTTAAAATGTACATGAAAAGGCAAAGGACCTAGCATAGCCAAAACAATCTTGAAAAAGAAAGACAATGTAGGAGGACTCACACTGCCTTACCTCCAGACTTACTGCAAAGCTTTGGTAATCAAGTCAGTGTAGTACAGACATAAAGACAGATAGCCTTTGGGCTAGATCAATGGGCTAGAATTGAGTGCAGAAATAGATCCATACTTATAAGGTAAATTGTTTATGACAAAAGAACCAAAGCAATTTAAAAGCAAAGAAAATACTTTTCAACAAATGGTGCTGGAATAACTGGTTATCCTTAGTTCCTAGGAAGCTAACGTCATGTCCATCTGAAGATCAAGTCTGTCCCCAGAAGGCCCCTTTTGTGTCCCCCCTTTGGGGTCTTACTGAGGTGAATGAAGTCTGGTCCTGCCATTTGCTAGTTGAGCGATCTTCAATGAGCTACTTCCTCTCTCTGAGGCTCTCCTTCTTAACCTGGCATAAAAAAGATAGGGATGTGGTGAAGACTAAATGAGTCAAGATATTGTGTTGCTTGGCACGGTGCCTGGCATCTGGCTGCCACTAAATAATAAACATTATTATTATAATTCTAGCAATATTATTATTTACTCTACTTCACACTCACTTCATCTCCCATGCAGACTGTTGTTCCAGCTTTGTAAGTGTCCCTCTGCCACCCATCTCTTCTATACTCCCCCTACTCCTGCGCACAGCTGCCTAGTGGAGTGGATTTGTTATTTTCTTCAATGAGATTATAGCACCCATTCTGGCAAGTTTTTAAATGCCCCTCCAACTTTTCCCCTTGTCTTGCACACCACCGTTTTTTCTATTGACTTTGTGATTAAACAAAAATCACAAACAAACTTGCACCTTGTGACAAAGAGGTCACCTCCCTAAGGGATCGGAAAGTACACATCCATTCATACTGACATGCCTGTTTCTTCTGACTCACAGAGCTGTGATTTAGTGACAGGTTCCTATCCCAAAATTGGGGTGGCACTGAAAACACAAAACCTGACAATATGCACCATACAGTGCACTAGGAATAGGCCAATAGATGTAGCCAAGAAGAAACAGGAAAAGAAATGCATAGCGCCTCTCACTGTGCACTTAACAGAAAACCAAAGTACTTTACATCTTTCAGGAGAAGGGTCATGATAATGGATTAGCGTGGGCTATGTCATGAGAACGGGTAGTTCCTGCCAAGTGAGTTAGTCAAAAAGTCAATGTCAATCTCAATGCCAGTTAAACATTGATATTAATTAAATGTCAAGGTGCCAGAACGCTATGCCACCTGGCACCACTGGTGATTCAAAAATTATCTTAATGCCTCTGGTCATGATGTGTCCCTCTTTAAGAACCTTCCACTGCCCCCCACTGCCCATAGAACTGACTCCAAATTCCTAGCCCAGTTTTCAAGGCCCTACAGGACGGGGTCTCTACTCGCCACTCCCAAGTGTACGTTGGCCCTTCTCACCACTGTTCCACCTGCTCTGTGGAAATCCCACCTGCTGGAAACCCAGCCTCTCCCTAACCCACTTTCCACTCCTCCACTGCCGTGGAATCCCAATGTCTTCTCCAGTCAGAGCTAATTTCTCTGTGCTGTGTATTTCTGTATCATTTTTGTTTGGTCCTCTCTTGTAGAAATTACTGTATTTTGCCCTGAATTCAAATGTTTAGATATGTAGCTTTGGTTAAGCCACTCATTCTCACTGAACATAGCACATAAGTAGCCATGAGAAACAAACCCACACTGGTGATGTCTTCAGAATGTATTTCAAAAACTATGGACCACCGTACAAATGTAAAATAATCTGATGACTCCATTTTTACCCTGTGAATGAACATTTGGGTGATTTCACAGAATGATCATTCTCAGTTACATCACTTGGTTAAAATAGGCCAATGAGGCCTTAGATGGCCAGTTAATACTGAACTGTATACCTCAAATGGGTCAATTTTACGTTAAGTGAATCACATTTCAATAAAACTGTTATTTAAAAAAAAACAACAGGTTAAATTGCTGTATAGATGGGTCAGTAGGTTGACTCTGCCCTAGCACCATGAGTAGCTCAGCTGACTCTGACCGGTGAACCCAGACACATGTATGTCTTTGGTACTAAGCAAAAACAGATGAGTCAATCAGCAAAAATCCCTTCACACAGAATGGACTTTCCTATGAAATACAGTCCCCATTAGTGACTCGGGAAGGAAATAGGCCAGCAGAAGTGAGGTATAGGAGGAGGGAGTGCTTCATGAAATCAGACCACAGGCGACAACACATGCAGAGGAATAAGGATAAAAGTGACTTGAAGAATAGCAAAGATCACAAGAATTGTATATTTCCTATTAATTTTCTAGACCAAAGGCCATTCAAACTTTAGTGCAAGACACACGTAGAGCCAGTTGTCCTCTGTTGCTATGACTGCATACCTCCCTGGAGTGAACTGCCACCCAATGACAGTCAAAACGCAGAACTGACTTTGAGCAAATCATGAGAATGTCAGCTCTGGGTTTGTTCCCCTTCCTTCCTCTTTCTGTCTTCACTTTCCTCTAGAGGAGCCCCCTCTATTTACTCACTTTCCAAAGACAATATCCATCTGCATTCCTCTCAGGGCTTTTCTCCCCAACGATTATGCTAATTGGCGTGAAGGAGATAGACTTAGTTACACACACGTGTACATAAATGGCTAAGAGAAGTGAATATGGCATCACTCCTGGGAGAAAAGCCTTAAGACTAACAGGTTAATTTCTAGTTATGAAATTGCAGCCATCCAGAAATGGAGCAGGGTGAACCCTCCCGTGACTTAACCCCCACCCCTTCCATGCCAAGAAAGCCATAAAGGCATAAAGCAGTTGCTACCTGCTTCGCTTGTTCATGAAGTTTAGTACTCACCAAAGAACTCAGTGTACCCTCAAGCTACAAAATAGGTGCAAAAGATGTCAACATTTACATTTTAAATGCAAATACCTAGATTGAAAAAAAAATTTTTTTTTGATCTGGGAATAGGACAATATTTTTAGGTTCTCCCATGATGACAGTAAATTTGCAGAATTACGAAACCCGTAAGAAGCCAATATTTTTTGAAATGAATAGTGATATTACGCTAAGTACATTCCGGCTTCTAACAGGTGATGTTATGTGCTTTACAAAGAACTGAGAGCACATGGTTTGACTAAATGTTTTCACCCCACACACCACAAATACATGTGCAATTTTGTATTTGGCCTCTTCTGAAAATACATCTTACAAAATGGGCCTAAAAGCAAATACTAAAAGACAACTGCTCCTTCTGCTGTATTAGTACATCCTAGACTATTTAGTTATTCAACAAATGGCATTCAGTTATATCCCAGAAAATAATTTTTTTTTTTTTCCTGCATAGTTTCCAGGCTTCATTCATGAGGTCAAAGGACATAAAAGCCGGCAGAGCAGGCTTGCAGAGTTCCTGCCCCTGCCAGCGCTCACATCCTGCGGGCTGCACTGGGAGGTTGTCACACACAGAGGAAAAGGACACAGGGAGTCAAACACTACCAGAGCTAACTCACAGACTTCGGTGGGGAACAGGAGGTGATCACAGGGCATATTTACTGTTGCATTGTTTATTAAGTTATAATTTCCCCACAGTAAAATTAAACAATTTCAGGTGCATAGTCCTCTGAATTTTGACAAACTTAAATAGTGATGTAACCACCACAGCAATCAAGATTACATAACATAAAAAATTCCCTATGTCCCTTTACAGCCAATCCCCTCTCCTTACTCCTCAGCCCCTGGCACCCACCGATCTGATTTCTATTCCCATCATTTTATCTTTTTTAAGAACATAATATAGATGGAATCATATAGTACATAACCATGTGCCTGGATTCATTCATTTCACAAAATGCTTTTGAGACTCATCCATGTTGTTGCACGTATTAGTTCTTTATTCCTTCTTATTGAATATATTCCATTTATGGCCATACTATAATTTGTTTATGCATTCATGAGTTGAGGGACATTTTTTGAGGGTTGTTTCCAGCTTTTAGTGATTATGAAGAAAGCTGCTATAAAAATTTATTTATAAATTTTTCAGTAAACATCTGTCTTTGGCCGGGCGCGGTGGCTCATGCCTGTAATCCTAGCACTCTGGGAGGCTGAGGTGGGCGGATCGTTTGAGCTCAGGAGTGTGAGGTTGCTGTGAGCTAAGTTGACGCCACGGCACTCTAGCCTGGGCAACAGAGTGAGACTCTGTGTCAAAAAAAAAAAAAAAAATCTGTCTTCATTTCTCTTAGTAAATATTTAGGAGTGGGATTCCTGGGTTGTATGATATATGTATGTTTAACTTTATCAGAGACTTCTAACCTTATTTCCATAGTGGCTGTACCATTCCCAACAGCAATGCACGATAGTCCTAGTTGCTCTGAATCCTCTTCAGTACTAGATGTTGTCCGTTTCCTTGATTTGAGTCATTTTAATAATAATCCATGAACTTTTGATCTAGGCTAGGCTATACAATTAAACTTTGTGCTAGCTATGTGTAGGGGGTTGAACAGTGTCCTTTCAAAATGCACATTCACCTGGGACCCTAGAATGTGATCTTATTTGGAACTGAGATCTTTGCATATATAATTAAGATGAGGCCATACTGGATTAAAGTGGGCCTTAATTCTTACAACTTGTGTCCTTATAAGAAGGCCATGGGAAGACACAGACACTCACCATGTGATGGGGGAGGCAGAGATTGGAGCTATGCTGCAACAGATGAAGGAACACCAGAATCCCCGAAAGCTGGAAAGGACAAGCAGGAATTCTTCCTGGGAGTCTCTGGAGGGAGCATGGCCCCGACTCCATCTTCATTCCAGACTTCTGGCCTCCAGGACTATAAGAGAATAAATTTCTGTTGTGGTAAGCCATACAGTTTGGGGTGACTCGTTAGGGCAGTCCTAGACAGCTAGCACACTATGAATACAATTTCCATAACACAATAACACAAAGAAGTTTATAAGGTTATGTTTGACTTATACAAAGCTTTCTGAGGATAAAGGCATGACAATTATTTGTGTAAAATTAGTTCTAATTAGTACAAATATATCATTAGACACCTGAATTACTAATAGGCATAAAAATTCTTAGGCTAAGTTTTTTACTATTCTATAATTCAACTCGGCATTCACTGGGCTGAAATTCTGCTAATGAGTCCAAATTAGTGAAGACCTACTATTTATCGTGAATTAAGATCAGTCCAGAATCAGAGTCCTGGTGGTCCCTAGCTACAGCTGTTACATATGTGAGACTCACATTTTGCAGAATGTTCTACGAAGGATTAAGAGATGAACTTTCTTTTAGTTTAGTCATTTGTGGCGTAATATACTGGAATGTAACCTTAAAGATTTTTTACATTGTAGAATAATTTGTTCATTTTCCATATCACGGGGTCTAGTTCTAAAAATAAGATTTCTGTTGTTGAACCAGTTTTTGTCATTTTGCAAAAAACAGATCATATTTCAGTTTTAGCATAAAGCTCTTCCAGCGCCTGAGGAAGAAAATAATCCAGGCCTCAAATGTCTACATTACTTCCCTACCCTACCCCAAAACCTTTGAAAGAAAGAAGCTGATTCTTCTGTTAGTCCATTATTCAGAAACATATTACTAGCTCAATTATAATTCCACTAATTCCATAATATATTAATAGAATAAAGGAACAGTTACAGCCAATAGCAATAACAGGTTGTGGCTTATGCTGCCATAACTTTCCGAGTACCTGGACAGACATTGAGGCAACAGGCAAAGCAGGAGGGCAGGTACAGATGTATAAGCAGGAATTCCATGTTTTTACAATCATTCCTCTACCTATTTATACCAGATTCTTCCCCATTTATGACACGAGTTACATAATAATCCCACCAGTTGTACATTAGATTTTGTTATATGGAAAAGATCTGGGAAGCATCTGACACTTGCTGAGCCTCCTGTGAGCCCTTTGCTGTGTCGTGTGCAGTGGCTAACAGCTCTGCCATGCCTAGTTCACAGGGATAGCTGGTGGACACAATCGCGACTTCCACAGAAAGTTTGCAAAGCAAGGCACGTTGTTATCCAAACAGAGTCCAGCAATGTTCAGTGACCCATATAAAAGACCCATTTGCACTACCTCTGCTCTATGAGAAGCATAAGTTGTTCTTTGTTTGGGGAGAACACAGGGTTGGCTTATTTTGGGGGGACAAGAACTTACAAGATTAGACCACCCTGTTCCAAGTTTGGGCAATTTCAAAGGACAGGGTTTTGGGAACTCAGAACAACGTGTACGACTGTATTGTCTTTGGGTCTGGCCAAACACAGAAGCCAGCCTCCCTCTAATCCCCATCCCACGTGTTGAAAACCATAAACTCGAGTTACCACAAACACAAGGCCATGGCAGGGTGCCCAGATGCCCTTCGGGATGGTATGACCCAATTAGGAGGTAGGGATGGTTGGGGTTGTGACTGTCCCTCTATTAGAAGCTGACAGAGAAAAAGCTATGACCAAAATGTTTGCCTTGTTTAATCAAATATCAGCAGGAATGTCTATTCACCTTATAGCTGCAGGACACCAGACACGGATGTGAACTCCAGGTAGGAGCCAAAGCCACTGTTGCAGATATGCTCCCAGTTTTACCAGTTCATTAGATGTTAAAACTTAAATTGTGACAATCAAGCAGATGTTATTGCCCATTGCAGTTTGAATCAGAATTCTACCTAGTTATATCAGAATGAGGGCCGGGAATTGTGTAGATGGACAAATCCTTTCAGAGCAGTTCAATGTCACTGCTATAGTCTATGGTAAAGACAGTTGGGATCAAACTGGCAAACTATGCACCTGCCCACATTCCCTCAGGCCTAAACATATCATTGATTATTTACAAAAATTGAAAAATTAATCCACTACAGTACAGGAAAAGAAGAAACAGGGCCATTAACAAACCAAAAGTGTTGAAGATTTCCTGAAAGAGAAATCAGGTCTGAAGCTGGTAGTTTTGATGAATATTTGGTAGCAACACAAGCAGCAGAGTCTGGAGCCCAGATGCGACCATCGGAGTAGCTGTTCAGCCTCTCTGCCTGCTCAAATGAACCCAGTCCTGAGTCTGGCTTGGTTCAGTTTGTGCATTTTCCTGTGCCATGCTAGGTATATCGAACACCTAAACTGCAAAAACCTGAACAAACGTAAGGGCTGCCGAGTTCACTAGATTAATAAATCCTTTCAGAGGTAAATCTGATAACACTGATTAATGAAGAAAAAGAATGAAAGAAAAATTCAGCATCCCACCGACATCCTCAGGTGCTCAGGTCAGAATAAAGCCCACGGTGTGGCCAACACCAATATGTAATAACGGGATTGGGTGGGGAGGACTTGAGATAAGAGATCAGAGAATACAAAGTAGCTTAAAAAAAAACAATGAGTATAAGAGTACTAGAACCACCATTGGGGTAGAAGCACCATCTGTCAGCACCACTGCCGTCTGGGAGAGGCACACTGCAAAGACAGTGTGTGACCAGGCAGTGAGAGGTGCAGCGCTAATCGACTGTCCCGGTAGCCTCCCCACCTCTCTGACCTCCCAGCTGGGTGCCCCCCGGCCCTCTGACCCTGCGGGTTCCTCCCCCCGCATCCTTCGAACCCAGGCAGCACCCGCCCCCGCTCCTGCTGACTGACAGGCGGTGCAGCCACTCCGCGGAGCCTAGCTTTCGCCCGGCGCCCCGGGCATAGGTGACAATCTCTGCCGTAGCCAATGGGAGCCAAGAGGCAGAGCGAGCGGCGGGAGGCGGCGCGGGTCAGGTGCTCGGCGCCGAGGTCGCGTGCAGGTGAGCTGCTGCGGTCCGCGGGGCGCCCCTTGCTCCCGTCTCCCCGCCGTTAGCCCCGGCCTGCGGGAGGGAGCCTCCTCCAGGCCCTCGCTCCCATTGCCCCAGACCGGATCGCTGCGAGGGTAAGAGTCCAGGGGGTGGGCGGCTTGCCTCCCGGGGACCCACACCGCTCCTCTGGGCCCCCAAAGCTATCCCGCCCCCGCCTTGCCATTGCATATTTATCTAAAGAGCCCAGGGAGACATCTGCCGGCCTCGGTGGGGGAGAGGTCCGGGAATTAGGAACCTACCCTGCCCCGCGACCCTTCCTGGCGGAGGAGATGGGGCGATGCATCCCCTGTCGTGACGCCTACCCGCTCTACACAAACCTACTCCTTTACTTTTTCTCTTCTTCCTTTCAATTGGCGCCCCTTCCCTCCAGATTTCCAAGGCTGTGGAAGAAGGATTGGAGGGGAGAGAGAATTGGAAAGCAGCACAGAGAAATCTGGACCTAGATCTAAGAATTCCACTGCTTTGTGCAGCATTTTGTGCATGGAAAAGAAAAAAAAAATGTGATTTCTTTCATCCCCACCCCCACCTCTCTGTTCATTGCTTTATGTCATCGATGTGATAATAATGTGGGTTCTTCTTGCCAAACATTCCTAAGCTTTAGACAGCACTCGATCTTTGCTTTTGTTGGTCCCAGGAAAGCAGTTCTCGCCTGCTTACCCCATTTGCTGACTTAATTTGCTAAGATAGATGGAAATCAGGTGTTTCATGTAGTTGATTCTCTCTCTTTTTAGCCTTAAATTACATTTGGTTGATACTAGCCTTCCTTGTGTTAGGAAGGTGGGGGAGAAGGGAAGAAGAAGGAGGAACCACGATCCTCAGCCGGATATTTAGTAAACATATTTGCAGTTCCCTATTTGTAAATTCTCTGTTGCAACTATTTTTAATGTACCTTCCAAAATGGGAAAAATTGTTGCCATTTAAGAAATAGTTTTAAATTTAATTTTTGAACCAATGTCTTGAGACCCAGTACCTAAAACAATTAAAGTTTAAGTAAGTAATATCTAGATATGGTGAAATCACAGTCAAAAACCAAAGTAATTACTGCCCTCAGCTCATACACATAGTTTACACATAGTTTACACATAGTTTGTGCTCCCGAAAGCAAAGCAAGCCTGCCAAGCAGTTTTTACTTCCCTATGCCTATAATATAGCAAGGCAAAGCAGGATCTATTTTTGAGGTTTAAAAATATCTTCAGCATTTTCAAATTAGGAAGATGTCAAAAGCTGACTTCCAGAGATTTCTTTGCCCAAAGTATGGTTAGATCCAGGTTTTGGTGGGCTTATGAATACCTTCATGCAAGAATGGGCAGGAAAAGGAGAGAACAAAAGATCCTTGATGTGCAACCTGATGAGAACTGACAAAATTTATATGTCTATTGTTTATCACACTGCCTCTTAGTAGCTTTCTTGAATATAATAAAAACTTTTTAGAAATATGCAGATTTAAAAAAAAACCAACAACCTTGATCCAAAGTGATTTAATCCTGGGAAGTACTTTTTCTGCAAATATCATTGATAAGGTTGTTGACTAGTTTTAACATTAGGAAAGTCAACATCAAATTTCAGAATTATATTTCCATTTATGCTTAGTTTAGAATCGAATTCTTTAGTTCAAGGAAGGCTATGATTTGATTATTAATAAATGAATGCAGATTACCTTTCATAAATATATTCAAATGTCATCAATTTTATTTCACTTCAAGAAATCAAGTTTATCGTTTTTCCTCTCTCTCTAGTAATACTTCTAGCCATGATAAACCAAAAATTGGCTTGGAATATATATAGAATATATATTTTTTAAAGCACCATCATTACGTTTGCTAATGATACTTCGTTGTTGCTAAGTTCCTACAGTTGGTTTGGCCATAATGATAAATGTGTTCAAAGGCATTTGACTGTATAAAAGTTTCTGATTAGAAGTCAGAAGTCTGGGTCAACCTGAAAATGGTTTTGAAACATTGTATATAAATTATATCACATCTTAAAATGCTATTGGGGAGCTCATTTAAATAATTCTTTTGAGGAATATTTAGATAAATTCTTAGACAGTAAAAAGCTTTTAAAATGCAACTAAACTTTATAGCTTTATTATACATGTAGCCCCAGGTCTCTTTTCCTGGAGTTCTGCAACATAATTCTTCCAGGCTTTGATTTATGATGTAACTGGAATTACCAAGCACCATCACTCTGAGTTTGGGGTAAAGTGTACAAAACAAAATTATTGCCATTAACTTCCATATGTTTATTCTACAGATTATCTTACACGGAACTGATCAAGTACTTTGAAAATGACTTCAAAATGTCTCTTGGTGCCCTTCGTACTTGGTACACTAACTCTTTCAACTACATTTTCTCTCCAACCAGACCAGCAAAAGGTTCTTCTAGTTTCATTTGATGGATTCCGTTGGGATTACTTATATAAAGTTCCAACGCCCCATTTTCATTATGTTATGAAGTACGGTGTTCATGTGAAGCAAGTTACTAACATTTTTATTACAAAGACCTACCCTAACCATTATACTTTGGTGACTGGGCTCTTTGCAGAGAGTCATGGGATTGTTGCAAATGACATGTTTGACCCTATTCTGAACAAATCTTTCTCCTTGGATCACATGAATATTTATGATTCCGAGTTTTGGGAAGAAGCGACGCCAATATGGATCACAAATCAGAGGGCGGGACATACTAGTGGGGCAGCCATGTGGCCTGGAGCAGATGTAAAAATACACAAGAGCTTTCCTACTCACTACATGCCTTACAATGAGTCCGTTTCATTTGAAGATAGAGTTGCCAAAATTATTGAATGGTTTACATCAAAGGAGCCCATAAATCTCGGTCTTCTCTATTGGGAAGACCCCGATGACATGGGCCACCATTTAGGACCCGACAGTCCACTCATGGGGCCTGTCATTTCGGATATTGACAACAAGTTAGGATATCTCATACAAAGGCTGAAAAAGGCAAAGTTGTGGAATGATCTGAACCTAATCATCACAAGTGATCATGGAATGACCCAGTGTTCTGAGGAAAGGATAATAGAACTTGACCAATATCTGGATAAAGACCACTATACCCTGATTGACCAATCTCCAGTGGCAGCCATCTTGCCAAAAGAAGGTAAGTCTGACCTGAGTGGTGACCTGAGGCTGGGTCTGCATTTGCCCAGTGTGGCTAGGTGAATAGGGATTTCTGTTTCTGTGCCTTTTTAGTAAACTTGCCTGTGTCATGGTAATATTCTGGGATTTAATCCTTAGACTCTGAAAAAACAGAATCTCTTCTCAGAGTTTAATTTTTTCCTAGAATGTTGAAATTGATGCTTTCTCTATATTTATGGTAGTAGGTTTTAACCATATTGGAATCATAGAATATGATGAAAGCTACAGTTTCCCTTCTCAGCAAAAGTGAGATGCACAGATGATACAAAATTTGAGTACAATTACAGTGAATTCATGGAACCCTTAAGCCTTCTATAGACTCTTAATTGGGATCTGCTTAATAGGGAAGCAGTAGAGTATAAGAAGGAGAAAAAGCTTTGGTTAATCTGAGATTTATTTTCATTATTTGTAAGTAGGAAAAGTAATAACAATACCTTGTACTTTTTAAAACCTCTCCTGGAATCCTCATACCAAACCTGTCACCTGGGCATTGTCTCCATTGACATGGAGACAGGTATGATAACTGAAAAGGTTCAACATCCCCAGGTCACAAAGTAAGTGGCAGAACATGACTCAGACCTGCTCTTTTGACTCACATTTTATCACCTCTTAGGATTGGTTTTCCGTATCAAATGGTAGAACAAGAGCTTAGAAAGCTGGATAGCTCACAATTGAGAATTCTGTCCTCAATCCCTCACAAGGAAATTAAGAGAATCACGTGAAACAGCAAATGTTAAAATATGCATGTGCACCTACGCACAGTTTTCAACAAATAAGTTTTTTCTTGTTGTTTAAGAAAATCACATTAATCCTTCGATTTCTCTTATAAAATTGCAATGATGTTCTCTTGTTGGGTTGTGGGAGGCAGGGACGAAGCCCCAATAAATGGATTTGAAAAATAAGAAAAGAAATAAAAGACAGTCGCCAGGTTTGTGCAGTTGCAGTTACAAGGAACACCTTGGCAACACCTCCCGTGTTTTGAGGACCTTTCCATTTTATAAGCTGCTTTCCACCTTCAGTCTGTCTTTTCCCAGCCTCCACTCTCTGCTTACCATGTTTTCTTGCTAGAGATTCTCTGTCCCTGCACTCATAACTATGAGAACCTAGCTCTTTGTTTTTGTTGAAGTATTTTAGTACCCTAGACATTTTACTTAGTGCCACTAATGAATATGTGTATGTATGTATGTGTTGAAGTCTTTAGAGATTAGAGATTTCTAGTTCTATAAAATGTCCTCTCTGAATTTATTTACAACAGAAGATTAATTATTTCTCGGTTTCCCCTCCCAAGAGTCTTTCCCCCAAGAAGGAGGGAGTTCTAATGTGTCTGTCTGTATTTCATGATGTTCAGCTTGCTGGCTTTTTGCCTCACTAGGGAGTCTGTTGCCCATGGTTGTTTATCTGAGTGTAGCAATGTGTCTTGTTCTAAGTGCCTCTCCTACCTTCTCTTTAGGTAAATTTGATGAAGTCTATGAAGCACTAGCTCATGCTCATCCTAATCTTACTGTTTACAAAAAAGAAGAGATTCCAGAAAGATGGCATTACAAATACAACAATCGAATTCAACCAATCATAGCAGTGGCTGACAAGGGGTGGTATATTTTACAGAATAAGTCAGAAGACTTTCTGTGTGAGTATGTTACAGTATTTCTTCCCATTGTGCATCATTTTTTCGGTAAAGTGGAGGCTATGGATAATGTAGCAGTTTATTTACTGATGTTTTTACCCTCTGTTCCTTGAATGTTGAAGGAACCACGTTGTGTCCATACTTAACTGTATAGAAATGCTTTTTTAGACACTGGTCCTTGATATATATAAGAGATGTACAAAAGTGTCCCTTTAGGTAGAATTGGGTTCCTACCATGTTTATTGTCTAAAAGAAAAGCAGTTGCCTGACAATGGCATTTGCAGTGTGTTCATGATTCATAGTACCAGGTGTGTGTAGATGCATGGCTTTCAGTTCTTAAAACAGTTTTTACATACTGATAATAAACTGCAAAACAGTATTTAATCATGCCAGGGAAACTATATTAAGAAATCCTTTAAAAATGATTTCCTTGGCCATGAGAATAATTTCTGCCTTTGCATGTTCAGACTTTCATGTATTGTATAGGTAGCTCTTATGTTAGAGTGATTGCTCAAAAAACGACTGCTATTTTTTAGGAGATTTTTATTTGACAGTTATAAATTTAAGGGGGCTCTTTAGAAATTTTCGTTTAGTGAACTACAATTACACAATAGAGTGGTTGCCTCTATTTTTGATGGAAAACCTTTCATGCTCCTATTTATATTATATTTTCATTGATTCAACAAATAATTGAATATTGTCCCCCATAGTCCTTCTCTGCCAGAGTTCCACAAGATAATTAAGCCCTAATGTCCAAAAGCAGTGATTCTCAAAGTGTGTTCCCTGGCCCAGCAGCATCCGAATCAACTGAGAACTTGTTAGAAATAAAAAATTCCTGGGCCCAACCCAGACCTACTGAATTAGAAACTGTGAGGGTAGGGCCTAGCAATCTGTTTTTACATGCCCCCTAGGGGTCTCATACACACTGAAGTTTGAGAACCACTGTCTTTAGGCGTCCGTTATTAAATGCTATCTACTAGATCAAGCATTTATGGTAGGGGCTACCATTATAAAACAAAATCCCTATGCATGGGAGAGATTTTATATAAGTCATAATGATTTAATTTGAAATCTGATTTTCTAGTAAACATGATATGAGAGATTCATCTTTGCGTTCATGACTGGGAATCCAGATCCCAACTTCTCATAGAAATGAACACAGCAATCCTCCAATTACAAATTATATAATGGCGTAGTAACCTGTGAGATAATTACTAGTGATTCATAAATCCGGCATTATTTTTACTTGAATAAACTCAAAGAATCATGGCATTTAGAATGATTTCTTCAGATAGATTTTGCCAGAAAAACTTCAAATGACTTTGAGACGACTAGGGGTCAGTTCATGACTTCCAGAGAAATTGATAAAGGACTTTTTGGGGGGCTGTGTTTGTGTTCCCATTGCATATTTTCTGTAGAAATTATAGGTATTAGAGATTGACTTACTAGTCATTCCTCTCACTACCTTTATTTTTTAAATTAAAAAAATTTTTTTAATTGATATATACTAGATGTACATATTTTCAGGGCACCTGTGATATTTTGATACATTCATATAATGTGTAAAGATAAAATCACCATCATCTGAACTAATTGTCTTTTCTTGATGATAATAAAGCCTATTGGTTTTCTTAGGTTGCTGTCTTAACAGCAGTAGCTCCTTTGCCTTGCACCCTGATATTGTGCTAGGCACACATGCCTTTAAAATGTGGCTTTTGTTTTCAATTTTGCATTAATTTTGTATCTCTTGATACATATGTCAGAAGACTTCTGAAGTTTTTACTTTATAGCCACACTAAAGTACACAATGCTAAGTTGGATCCTGATCTAAACCATCAAAGTTAAGATTTTTCCCCTCTACATACAAGTACTGACTTTTGTTTTTCAGTATGCATTGTAGCTGTAACTATACATTGGATTTTTGTGGTTGCTTTTGTTTTTCTTTATGTGTTGTTTTTCCCCTTTTATTGGTAATTAGGAGTTTATTGTTTTCATGACTAAGACTAATAGCATCTTTATCCCTTTATCTTCAGAACAATAATTGGAACATAGTAGGTACTGTATTTGCTGAATATTAGTTTGCCAGCCCCCCCAAAAAAAGAAAAAAAAGCACTCTAATTTTTTCCTGACTTGGCTCAGCTTTGCTCTCTACCCTGCTTCCTCTACTGCGTAAGGTAGTGTTGGCCTGTGAGAAGCATTTGTGATCATTTGCCTTTTCATTTCCTGAAGTAAACTGTGATGTTGACAACAGCACAGAATATTTGTAAAAAATTATTTTATTTTTCCAATCAAATTAGATAAAATTTGCATTTAAGTTCAGAGCTTGACCATATAACAATTGTTTCCATTCTAATGCCATCTTGTTGGCTAACTTATTCATGCATTTTCTCTTTGCAGTAGGCAACCACGGTTATGATAACGCATTATCAGAAATGCATCCAATATTTTTAGCCCACGGTCCTGCCTTCAGAAAGAATTTCACAAAAGAAGCCATGAACTCCACAGATCTGTACCCACTGCTGTGCCACCTCCTCAACATCACCACCATGCCACACAATGGATCATTCAGGAACGTGCAGGATCTGCTCAGTTCAGTAACTCCAAGCCAAATTCCTTATACCCAGAGCACTACACTCCTCCTTGGGAGTGTCAGCCCAGAAGAATATGAGCCAGAGGAGTCATACCCTTATTTCATAGGGGTCACTCTTGGCAGCATTATAGTGATTGTATTTTCTATAATTTTCATTAAACATTTAATTCGCAGCCAAATACCTACCTTACAGGATATGCAGGCTGAAATAGCTCAACCATTATTACAAGCCTAATGCTACTTTGAAGTGAAATTGCATATTGAAGTGGAGATTGCATAGTTCTGTCAGTGTTTAAAGGTTTCAAATTCTAAGAAACCAGATGCAGACATTTGCAGAGACTATCAAGCAGTTATATGCATATTTAGGTACAGTCTCACACACACACACCCCCATGTACACACGCAGACCAAAATACCCAGACCTGCAAAGAATTAAAGATATGAGAGTCTGTCTCCATTGTTCTCTTTAGCTTGGGGAGAGATAAGATCCTGCTTTATTTGGACTTGGCACATAATGTATGTATTTAGCAGCTTTGCACTGTTTAAAGTACCTTATACATTGCACTTTAAATTAGTGTCCTGAGAACTTTTATTGGAAATGCACTTTATGGACAATTATGTCTTACAACTTGGTTGAAAACAACAACTTTTTGCGCCCATGTCACAGAATAGTACTTATTCATTGTTTAAACTGGATGAAATTTCTAATAATTCCTGAATAATGTAGAAATCTATTTCCTTAAATCGGGACAACTGTTGAAAATTAAATGTGAAAACCTTTATACCTTTAATTTTGGAGAAATGTATAGCAGGGTGCATCTGTGGGCGTTTCTTGTCATATTTCTTTCCAAAAAACATGGGGTTTTTTCCTTTGTTTTTTCCCCAAAAGAGTCCAAATACTGACAGATTCATTCTGTCATAAAATTAACTATTGCTATTTTCTGATTAGTCAAATTACTCTGATTTTTATAATAATGAAGGCACCACAAATATACATTTCTTTCCTGTGTAGGTCAGCCATGGCCTGAATAGAAGAGATCAGGCACCATCTCTGCAATGTTTTCTCTTGTCTGTAATTAATTTGCTTCTTTGAAAACTAAATCATTATCAATAACATTAAAAATCAAATTAGATTTAAAAAAGTTTGTTTTCTTTCTAGTAGCATGTAATAAACAAAGCACAAGCATCGTTTAGATTTGCACATTTGAAGATCCAAAGTTGAAAAACAGCACAAATTATATTAGGTAAAATATAGGCCACTCAATTCTTGAGCTGTGTGGAACCTGAGAAATAAATTAGGCAGGACCTCATCTGAGATGTTCATACTACCCAGAGCAATGGTAATGAGTGCCTACTGGCAAAAACTAGCAAAATAACTCCTAGTGCTAACAGGTACTAAAACAGAGGAACTGTGATGATGTAGCCCTGTTTCAAGAAATATTTGAATACCCACCTACCAGGTGCCCAGTGGAATCAAAGATGGGTCCAAGTCCACAAGTAGACTTCTACCTCCTGGGTAGCATTTCTCACCTGCCTGGTCATCTCATCCCGTCTCTTTCCAACACCGCAAGGCTGTGCTTTAGATTTCAAAATAATTAAGAAGTTTGGGGCCGGGCGCAGTGGCTCACACCTGTAATCCTAGCACTCTGGGAGGCCAAAGCAGGCAGATCATTTGAGTTCAGGAGTTCGAGACCAGCCTGAGCAAGAGCGAGACCCCGTCTCTACTAAAAAAATTAGCTGGACAACTATAAATGTATAGAAAAATTAGCCGGGCATGGTGGTGCATGCCTGTAGTCCCAGCTACTCGGAAGGCTGAGGCAGAAGGATTGCTTGAGCCCAGGAGTTTGAGGTTGCTGTGAGCTAG
The DNA here is from genome assembly GCA_028533085.1 of Varecia variegata. Classification (NCBI taxonomy): domain Eukaryota; kingdom Metazoa; phylum Chordata; class Mammalia; order Primates; family Lemuridae; genus Varecia; species Varecia variegata. The sequence continues at coordinate 84,568,681 of CM052441.1, read as the reverse complement.
GCTGATGCCACGGCACTCTAGACTGGGCAACAGAGTGAGACCCTGTCTCAAAAAAAAAAAACAAAAAAAGTTTGGGAGAGCCATGGTATTGCACATGGTTTCTCAGAGGAAAGAGGAAGCCTTGAAAGGAAAAGGTTTCCTTGAAGAAAATATAAAGCAGATTACAGCCACAAAGCTAATGAGTAGATATTAATAAAATGGTATAACTATTGCAGAAAGAAAGGACAAATTGGATGTGAAGAACAAAAGTGACAAGAGTTAAAAATATAATTGAATTTAAGTGCTTCTAAAATTAGGTGAATGAATTATTTTTTAAATGATAATGCTAAAGAAATATTAGCACCTAATTCTCATTTCATTACAAAATCTCTTAATAGGATGGAATCGAACAAGAAGAAATGGCCTATAGACTAAAAAGTAGAGAATTTAGATGGTAGTGGTAGCAAACTCCCCAGAATTTTATACTCTGGATTAGACATCCCAGAATACTTGAGCACTCATGTTGGCTTGCTTTGTAGCTATGAACTTAGCTGCATTACTGAGATGTCAGTATAATGACTAAAAGATGAAATTAGTCCATTGTAAAGCATCACTGTTCAAATCTGTCCATTTAAATTAATTGTTTCGTTAAATTCATTTTAGAAGGTGCTATTACCTTAATAGTAAGAAGAAAGTAAATTCTGTAACATTGATGAAAGCATTAAAATTCTGATGTAAGATTTGATTATTGGATGGTTTCTTTTACTTGCAGATCCTTATTTTCCTATAAACTGTCAGCAGGAGACTTTACCTGAAGGAAAATAAAATTGTAAGCTTTTCTGGAAAGAAAATCTCATCACTCATACTTTGATAGCTTTTTTGTTTTGTTTTACCTACATGTCTTCGTGGTCAAACTTTCTATGCAGTGAACACAAATTAGCACGTGGAAATAAAATTTAGCTAATCTTACAAACTTTAAGAATTTTTTTAAAAGTACAGAGGAATGGAGCTCCATCCTGCCCTCCATTTTTGCTCAACATCCTCCAGCCACTTTGTACAATATATTATTTGATAAGATTTTTTTTAGTGTGTGTTTCACAATTTCATTTCCCTCTGCCACCTACCGTGTAGACTTAAATTGCTTCACAAAATGCTTTCTGACACTGTAAGGTAAAGCTAGCATCCAATTCGCTTCTTACAAGAACCTATTCTTTGTAGAAAACCTAATGAAAGACCTAGCTCTTCCAGTTCTCATTTTTTTCCAGCAATTCATTAAATGAGGGGGACAAGTTTGATAACCATAGAGCTGGGAAGGATCTAAGGGATCATTCAACCCCTTGATTTAACAGGGGCCTTTGCACAGCAATGAAGGGACCCGCATGACATATTAGTGCCAGAGCTGGAAGCAGGACTCAGGTTTCCTGCTTCAGTGTGTACTCAAGGTCAAGCTGCAGTCTAGGTTGGTTTACTTCTGGTTCATCCTATCCCAAGCAGGAGGTGCAAGTGCGGCACCCACCCTTGGCAGGCTCTCTACGCTAACTTTGACCTTCAGCCATGCAAGGCTCACAGCTTTCCTCCAGACTGGCCAACACCCCACAACAATGCCCCAGGACAAAAATCGTCCAGAATACTGAACTCACTTCTCAGGATTTCAGTCTTCTCTGAATCTCACCCTGGTAATTCCTCATTACCTTGTGGGCAATTTGATGCTTTAGAAAAGACATTTAAAAATATATCTTATTAACTTCTAGTCAGGACAAGATGACATAGACTCGCTTTTCCTTGCTTTTACGTGCTATTAACTATAAAACCTGGAAATGGTGCAAGAGGCT
>CM052441.1:84539186-84566370 GCA_028533085.1 Varecia variegata | reverse complement strand
GTATAGTTATGAATTTAGGCTCTGATTTTTATCAGCTTTGTGATCCTGGGTATGTTATTTAGCCAATATGTGCTCAGGTTCCTAATTTGTAAGCTGGAGATAATATTTTAGAAGAAAGATGTAAGAATTAAATAAGAAATATGTATGTGTGAGCATGTGTACAATAGAGAGAGAGAAGAATGAGAAATGCTATTAATATGTGCCTGGCATAGTACTGGGAGCACCGTACATACTCAAGAAAACAATGATAACTATATTCTGAATGTCATGCAAGCACAGTGAGGTTATTATTAACAATTCTTATAGGAATCTACATTATTATTTGCATTTGAAATCCACAGATAATATAATGTAACTTTTTTTTTTTTTTGAGACAGAGTCTCTCTCTGTTGCCCAGGGTAGAGTGCCGTGGCATCAGCCTAGCTCACAACAACCTCAAACTCCTGGGCTCAAGCAATCCTCCTGCCTCAGCCTCCCAAGTATCTGGGACTACAGGCATGTACCACCATGCCCGGCTAAATTTTCTATATATATTTTTAGCTGTCCATATAATTTCTTTCTATTTTTAGTAGAGACGGGGTCTTGCTCTTGCTCAGGCTGGTCTCGAACTCCTGAGCTCAAACAATCCGCCTGCCTCAGCCTCCCAGAGTGCTAGGATTACAGGCGTGAGCCACCGCCTGTACAATATAATGTAACTTAATGAAAGTTTCCTTTGTCCCAGCAGTGTGTGATAGGTAAGAGTCAAGTGGTTCAACATTCCTATTCTTATCAAGCTCCTTATTTTGTTAGAGTAATTAGACATATGCAGAGAAACAATTAGATTATAGAACATTATTAAAGGGAATATAATCGAAAGGCAAATTTTGTGAATCAGTAAATCTTTTATAAGAACAATGGCAAGAGTGACTCATTTGCCTTTAGCTGTATGTCACTTTCATAACCATCTTCTCAGGGTTTTCCTTATTTTGTTTTATTTTGTTTTAAATCAGTAGTTGTGTCCCATTAGGAAATATTAGGCTACAAGTAACACTGTACTCAACTCAAGGTAGCTTAAACAGTGGGATTTGTTATCTCACTCAAAAGTAAGCCCAGGAGGCTGGGCGCGGTGGCTCACGCCTGTAATCCTAGCACTCTGGGAGGCCAAGTCAGGAGGATGGCTTGAGGCCAGGAGTTCAAGACCAACCTGAGCAAGAGCAAGACCTGTCTCTACTAAAAATAGAAAAATTAGCTGGGCAAGGTAGCACCGGCCTGTAGTCCCAGCTACTTGGGAGGCTGAGGCAGGAGGATCACTTAAACCCAGGAGTTGGAGGTTGCAGTGAGCTATGATGATACCACCGCACTCTAGCCAGGGTGACAGAGTGAGACTCTATCTCAAAAAAAAAAAAAAAAAAAAAAAAAGAGGCCCGGGATAGAGGATTCCAGATTTGGTTATGTCAGGAGCGCACCATGTCATCAAGAAGCCAGCTGCACTCCTTCTTCCTGTTCTGGCATCCTCAGGCTTGTACCCCTGTGATTGTTGGCTGCCACTGCCCCAGCATCTCATCCTTCCTCCACTTTCATAGAGAGTGTGGTAGGCTGAATAATGTCCCCGCACCCCCCTTACGCCCCCGAAAAAAAAGATATCCATATTCTAATCCATGGAACCTGTGATGTTATTTTATGTGGCAAAAAAAGGACTTTGCAGGTGTGAATAAGTTAAGGCTCTTGAGATGGGGAAATTACCCTGGATTATCTAAGTGGATCCTAAATGCTATCACAGGTGTCCTTAGGAGATTTGACATACACAAAAGAGGAGAAGGCGATACAACCACAGAGGCAGAAACTGGAGTGGTGTGGACATGCACTAAGGAATGCCAACAGCCACCAGAAGCTGGAAAGGGCAAGAAATGGATTCTCCCCCAGACACCCCAGAGGGGGTGTGTCCCTGCCAGCACCTTTCTTTGGACCCAGTGATACTGACTTTGGACTTCTGTCCTCCAGAACTGTGAGAGCATAAATTTCTGTTGCTTTAAGCCACCAAGTTTGTGTAATTTGCCATTAGAAACTAACACAGAATATAAAAGGGGCATTTCTTCTCGTATGCTTCCTTTTACAGAGAGAAAACATTTCCCGGAAGACACACTGTAGACTTCCCCTCAGGTCCTATTAACTAGGTTCTAGTTTCAAGGATGCTTAGAGAATAAGTATCTGGCAATTTCACAGAGGGTACAAGGGACATGGAACTGGAGCACACTGTCCCAGCCAAATCCCAAAGTCAGGCATTGGTATCTGAAGCATCCAAGTGTTGACTGCACTCTTCCAATGAAGAGTACACCCAGCATCGAGGTATCACACTGTCCTTCTTGCCAGGCAAGGCAGTGTTGTTCTGTGAGAAAGTAGACAGAGACACTGCCAAAGAAACAGCCCACTTTTCCCAGGGGTACGTTCTTACCAAGGCATGGCGTGGCTGACCTCCCCACAACAGCACACAGGCAAGGGAAAGCTTTCTTCTTGAGGTAGGTAAGTTACCTTAGCAACGGGGAGCCATGCCATTCTGTCATCTAACTCTTGGTTCTGTCTTCTGTGATGCTGTCCACATGCAAGGGAGGTATATTCCTGGCTTCATATTCCTCTCTGGGCAGCTTTCCAAATTTCTAACTCATACACAGGTAGAGTCATCTAGGCGGCTTTTCTGGTGGCTATGCATCAACTGATTTAGCAGGAGGAGGGGAATCTTTCTTCTTGCATTCAGGTGTTGGTGCTTGTGTGGTTATTGTCTCTCTTTCCTACTGACTGAGCTGGTCGAAGGCCCTGGAATAGCTCAGCTTCTGCAGCAGGGGTAGGGAGAAGCCCTTGCTAGGAAACCCCTATACCTAGGGCATTTATTGCCGTTAAACATCCTTCAGATCTGACTAGCAGCTCTACCCTCAAGTAAATGTATTTTTTTTTTCTTCATTAATTTTAAAAACATGGAAGGTTTTGGGTTTGGCTCACAGAGCATTATAAAACACAAAGTTTTGTCATCTGGAAAATGCCCTTTTTCTGCTACTCTCAAACAGGACTAGATTTAAAAGGAACCCACACAGAGACCACCAGGTAATGTAATGGCTCTTTGCCCAAAAAACATTCACAGGCAAATGCTTCTGCTGACCCACAACTTGGGACCGGTGGGGTTTTAAATCTATTACTTATGGGATTGTAACTCTCCTACTGGGTTGTTAATCTGATTGTTTATTGAAGCTCTGCTGACTTGTTCATTTCACGGGCTTGTCCAGCACGGCCAATGCTTTCCGGAGAGAAAGTGCTGTGGGATGCCAGGCTCTTAATGGAAACTGACGATATGTCACAGGGGACGGAGGCCTTGAAGGCTTTAAGCAGAAGATGGAAAAGATTCTCTGCCGGCACAGAGCTCATTTCAAGAATGTAGTTCGGTGGTTCTGTGTCTGAGTTAACTGCAGACACTAGGTCTCTGCAACTAGAATGCCATTAACAGTGGCCCCCGGGGCATTAAAGCCCTTTATCACACTAGGAGGCATGGAAGGGGCTGGAAGGAGCAGCCAAGTAAAATAGCTCATGGAGACCAAACGTCCCTGAGAAAGTGACTGTAGTGTGGACAAATGGCACAAGAAGCACCAGAGAACAGCCCGACAAGGCAGATGGAATGGGCTCCAGGTGGGATTGTGCTGCAGCCTAAACATGGTTTTGGAGCCAACTGTCTTCTTTGAAGACTTCCTCTTTTCTTCCACTTCCCCCCAGTCTCTCAGAAACCCCATTAAGCCTGCTCTTCTCCTGTCAGACTCATGCCCACTTTCTGCTCAGACCCGTCCTTTTCAACCTTTCTATCCTCCACGTGGAAACGTCCACATCCTGTGGTTAGTGTTTAGAGGTCAGTTCTTTCATTCTGGGACATGCGGTCGGGCTGCTGTGCTAACGGAAGTTGTCATGTTGTAGAGAGCAGTGCTGTCTAATAGAAAATACAGTGAGAACCACACGTATAATCTAAAGAGTCCTAGTAGCCATATTTAAATGAAAAGAAACAAGTGAAATCAATTTTAGAAATATATTTTATTTAGCTCAGTATATATAACATATTATAATTTCAACATATGGCACTGGCTACATTTCAAGGGCTCAATGATTGCAGGTGGCCAGTGGCTGTTGCTGTTCTAGAGCCAGTCTCTTTGCTACATCATCTGCACTTTAGTAAGTCTCGAGATAGCATTCCCAGCTGGGTATTGGCACTTCTAGGCAGGAGTGAAGACTAGATTTTTGTAGCAGTTAAGTCCTTACTGGGCCTTGAACTCACACTGAATAGCCATGTGTCTACTTTGGAAATTGCCTCTCTGATGTCTATGTATATATATCTCTTATGATCCTGAAGTATGATCTTGGGGACTCTCAGGAAGAGACAGATGTGGGAAAATGTCACATGATAAATTTACATTTGAGGGCAATTGAAAATTTTGGAAACCAAGGGCTGATGCTGTATGTGATTATATTATTATATTTATTTCTCTCCTTTTGCTTTTGTTTGTTGTCTTTCTGACATTCTGCCTCTTTTTAGTTTCCTCTTCTCCTTACTGCTTCTTTAACTTAATATTGGAGCCTTGAATATGTGGTGTTTTTATAGGTAAAATGTGATAAATTAATAAGAAGCACAAATAGAGCATAGTATAAAAGTCACACAATTTCCCTGCATTTACACTATCTATATGAAGTTATGGAAAAAAAGGATTTCAAACCTTGGTTTGATAGAGGTTGTGACCTTGGCCTAGATCTCTGGCCTAAAATTTCAGATATTTGACTTCAACACTATTGAAACACGTATCTGTTAGGAGTCCTTTCAGCTGTAGGTAACAGAATTACCTGATAAACAGTAGCTTAAACATGTAGAGGTTTCTTTTTCTTAGGTGACAAGAAGCCTGAAGGTAGCTGGATGATGGCATTGGTTCTGCTGTTCAACACTGGCATCAGAAACACAAACATTATCCACTCCACCACCCTTAGTGCATCGGTGTTTAACTGAATGCTTGTTGCCTCATGGACACAAATGGCTGCTGATATTGCAGACACTGAATCCTTGTTCAAGGAAGAAGTTCTTTTCAGCAAAACAAAAAGCCTTAGCTAGGAGGCTGGGGAAATGTAGAGTTAGCTTTCTGACCTGTGAAGTAGAGACTGTAAGAGACAAGACGCTGTCTGTTGAGTTACTGAGCAAACGCTGACAGCCACAACGCGTGTCTCTAGCTGCTAGCATGTAGTGGGCATAGATGGAGGGCTTGTAGGCTGTATGATATACTCAGCATTTTACAGGTATTATCTCATTTGATCCTCATGCCAACCTTTAATGTGTGTCTCCTGTTATTATCCCCTGTTTTTTAGTTGAGAAAACTAGATCTTCCAGAGGTCAATTACTTTACCCAGGTCACATGGGATTCCCTTGCTGTTCTACCTCACCTTCCTCCTCACCAAATAGCCACCCCATTGCCATGTAGATCCCCTTCCACATGCCTTATTTTACTTTTTAGAAATACTTGTTTAATATTGTACTCCATAAAGGTAGAGTGAGGGAGAGGAAGGAGTCAGGGGTAACTTCTTAGTTTCTGGCTTGAGAAATTGGAATCTCATGATCCATTTTCTGAGACAGGAAGAGCAGTTGTTGGCAGGCATTATATAAGTCATACCTTGGATGGGTTTAGTAGGTGGTACCGATCCGGCATCCAGGTGGATGATGGTAACCGGTGTCTGGAGTGCAGGAGGAGAAAGTTTGCAGAATTGACCTGACTTCTAAGAGATTAATGATCACAACTAACCCAGTATCACCTTTCTACACTCCCTGTTCTCAAGAAACAAGAAGGTATCCCTGCGTTCCTTCCAGGGATGAGGAAGAGATGTAGAGATGACTGATGGATCTGAGTGGCTTCTTTTCTGCTCAGCAACACTGAAGAAGGTGGTTTCTAATGCTGCCTGCCCCTGATATCATACCCTTGTATAATCAACCCGCACCCCCTCCAGCAGTCTGGACCTAGTGACTTGCTTCTAACTAATAGGATAACAGCAAATGTGGTGGGATTTTGCCTTTTTGGTTTACATGCTTTGGCAGTGAAGGAAATAGTCATGTTGGAGAGGCCCATGTAGCAAGGAACTTAGGGTGGCTGCTGGCCAACAGACAGCAAGGAACTGAGGGCTCCAGTCCAACAGCCCCTAAGAGGCAGAATTCTGCCAAAAATCTGGGTGAGCTTGGAAGTGGCTCCTTCCCCAGCCAGGCTTTCAGATGAGACCCAGCCCTGGTCAGCAACTTGACCAGCCTTGTGAGAGACCCTGAAGTTGGGAACCCAGCTCGGCTGGATTCCTGACCCACAGATACAGAGATCAGGAACATGTGCTGTTTAAACCATTAACTTTGTGATAATCCATTAAATAGCCATAGCTAACAAATACAAGCACCCAGAGTTTAGCTGAGGGAGCAGGGATCCCATGCGTGTGGCAGTTAGCTGAGATGTGTGCACACCTAGTTGTAAGAGTCAAGGGAGGGCAGACTGTCTTTGTTGATTCAGAGATACAAAGAAAGATTGCTTATATACGGAAATAATTTACTCCCTTGGCCAATTAAAACCAGAACTGAGAATCAGAGCGTTTGGTTCACTGGAGAAATGAGAAAACCCTGAGAGGGCTGCAGCTATATTTAGCCTGGTCCCTGAGCAGTGGCAGCTGGCGTGTGAACAGGCCGGGACTTCCTGTGGGAGCAGTAGATGAGCCCTGGCAGGTGGATGCACGTTAGACACAGCCATGCCGCAAAAGGCTCTGGACAGTGTTGACACAGCCACATAATCAGTAAGGGGCACATCAAAGGAAATTATGGATTTTCCTCTGCCAGATTCCATAAGAAAAGGAGTGATCTTGTAAAATAAACGGAAAAAGTTCTAATTGAGGATTAAAATCACTCAGTATTCTTATTCTGTAAGCAATTTTCTTTCTTTCCTTCCTCCTCTCTTGTCTTTATACAGTAACCATTGATGCTATCTGCATTAGTCTGCTCAGGCTTGCGTGACAGAATACCACAGGCTGGGTGACTTAAACAACAATTTATTTTCTCACAGTTCTGGAGGTTAGAAGTCCAAGATCAAGGTGCCATCAGGGTTGGACTGTGGTGAGACCTTTCTTCCTGGTTTGCACAAGTTGCCTCCTCACTGTTTCTTCAAGAGAGGGCTCAGGTGTCTCTTCCTCTTCTTATAATGATACCAGTTCTATCAGGTTAGGGCCTCACCCTTATGACCTCATTTAATATTAATTACCTCCCTAAAGGCCCTATCTCCAAATACAGTTACATTGGGGTTAGGGCTTCAACATATACATTTTTTTGGGGGGGATACAATTTAGTCCATAATAATTTCCAACCACTGAATGCCCATAAAAAGTAAACTCAATTAGGGCAGGGACTTGAGCTGTGTCTTTCACCAAGAAATCTTGTCTTTCCAAGTCCTATTATAGCGTTGGGCACATAGTAAGTCCTCAATAAATGTTTGTTGAATGAATGAATGATGTTCTTCTCTTTTCCCAGATACTCTGAGGTTGAGAAGTCTGTAAGAACAGGTCAAGTAACCAGATATTTTTTTTTTTAGTAAAACGTGGACAGTTTTTATGTAGTCTTGTAGAAAATCCTGTTCAGTTTTATTATAAGGCTTATAAATATCACTAGGATTTCAAATCATCTGATTTATTCACCCATTTCTTCCATTAAAGATTTACTGAGCACCTAATAGGCGCTCAGCAGAGTCAGGTGCTGTGGGTCAAACTAGGAAGGGTGAGCCATCATCCTTCTTCTCAAAGCATCTGTCACGTGCTTGCCGAGGAATGTGGTCAATGCAGGAAGCTGTTATGTAACCACAGGATTATAATATCTATAAAAGAATCATTAAAAAGATCATACTTCCCTTCCCTGAGGATTAATAAGAGAATGCAGTCCTATATAAATCAGTGTGGACACCTGCTGGGTAAAAGGTGAAGATTCCTTTATGCAGAGTTAAGAACTGATAGAAGTAGCTCAGGTAAGCTTAAGAAGCTGATGACAGTGAAACTCCACTGTGAGATAATGTGAAGTGAGCATTTGGTGTTGGCTCCCATTTTCTGCCAAGGGAGAAGTACACAAACAGGAGCAAGTGCAAACTCTATCTTCAGGGGTGCAGGAAGAGAGACAGGAGGGCAGGGCAGGGCAGGGGAGGAGGCCGTATGGGGAAGGGCAGGCACCCTGTCCCCAGGAGCAGGGGAGGGGAGGGTGGGTCTCCATGTTCTTAGAATTCTCTCCACTCATCTTCCCAGATTGGGCCAACAACTACAAGGGAACAGCCCCACAATTGTCCCTACTGATACTTAAACTGGAGAAGACACCCATCGCCACCAGGTGGCATCAGCTCGCAGTCAGACTTGCAGAACACGGCTGGCTCACTGCTTGCCCTTCCCAGTCACTCCTTAATCTTAAAATAATGGGACCCACGTTTTGCACATTTGCGGTTTTTGGATCCCGCTTACTTTGTTAAGATTCCTTCCCAGTATTTATGACTTGGTTAGCTACCCATGGGCTCTAAATAGATCGGAGATGGTCCTATCTGAGCCTAGGAGACAACCCCAGTCTTTCTCACATTTTTCTTTGCCCATGGATCTATGCACCAGGGGTCCCATTGCCAACTTCCACCATCCGATTCCAGGAACAGAGCATGGCAAGAAGTAACAAGGATCCTAGCTCACCTTACCTGAGCACGTCACTCCTGGAAAGGTCTGCCTCCCATTCCAGGAACAGAAACAATGTTACGCACAAACCAAGACTGTGTGCTATGCTGGAAATCTCTGTGCTGGCAACAGACACTGTGGCTCTAGGGCTTATACCAGGACAGGAGTGAATGGCAATGCCTAAACATTCCTGTCACTCTCCTGGAGCCTTCGTACTTTTTCTATGCCAAGCCATTTGGGGTAGCATATTCCACTCTTGGCATGAGCTAGTTTGCTGTGATATTAAAGGAGTTCAAATACTACAACCTGTGTGATAGCACTTTGTCAACCCTGAGGTGCAGTGGCAATGCATGGGCTGGCCGTGGCTGCTGCCACTGTCCCCTCACACCAGGGTGGGGTGCAGTGTACTGTTTAAAACTGTAGGCTCTGAACTCAGACTGCCTGAGCCTGAAGCCCAGAACTCTGGGATATTTATTTAACGTTTGTTCGTCTAGGCTTCCTCATCTGCAAAATGGCGGAATAATAATGAGAATCAACTCTACGAGATGGTCATGAGATTTAATTGGGAAAAATTCATGTAAAGGACAACACTGGGAACAGAGCATCCAATGAAAATGTTAGAAATGTTATTATTCCTCACGTGAATGGAGCTGGGTGCTAACTTTTCCTTGGTTTCTTTTATGTGCTGTTTTTTCAACATGTTGTTTCAGCTCCATCGGTAGACTGCAATGGTCTAGCCAAAGTCCCAAACGAGAGCTATCTAGTGATGAGGAAGTGTAACAAAACAACAAAATAGACAGTGTACTTCTGTAGGTTAGGGGAGATCATTGCCCTAAGGGTATCATGTGTAATACCTTGAGAAAAGTGCAAGCTGTTAGAAAACTCTCTTCCAGCCCTATTATCATATGTGGGAAATTGTCAAGAGAGTTAAAGTCTACATTGGCTTGTCTCATCTCTGACACGTTTCTTGTTGTGACATGCCCAATTGAGAGAAGAACCTCAAGTCTCATTTTCAAGAATTTTGCAATTCTGCAGAGAAGAGAAGAAGGTATGAATGACTATGAATTAGAATGTTCCTTTCAAGAGGACTCGGAGCCCTCAGGCAGTCTAAGAGATCTCAATGACATCTTTTGGTGAAGAAAATGGCTATTAGAGAAAGTCACTCATTTCTAGCTGCCCATGGTCACTTACACTTATAAGTTTATTTTTATTCTTTTCAAAATATTACTAGAAAAAGAAAGTATGTTATAAGCCTGCAAGGACAAACAGAATGGGAAGAGAATAGCAACAAAATTTCGGAAGCTAGAAAGCTGAAGAAAGCTTGGCTACTTAATTCCCAGGTTAGGGAGCTGAAGTCTAAGCAGGCGGTGGAGGCAATGCAGGAGGCCGATGCACAGGGAAGAACTCCAGTAATTTTAGGTACCAGGTACCTCTGAAAGCAGGGGTGCAAATGGGGCTAAAAATAGGAAGATTATATGCGACATGTAATAAGAGGCAATTAGAATCCTAGATCACCCTCCCTGCCCCTTTTCCACCGGGGAAGATGAGGAGAGGCCAGACTCCCTGGCAAGGCCAGGCATTCCTGAACTGGAAAGAACTGGGTACCAGGGATACCCGGTACAGCGGAGGTGGGGGTGGGGGTGAGACTGTCTTGAAGACACTCTGCACGTTGAATGGCTGCCTTCTCTGTGAGCTCCTAGAATACTGGCTACTGACTTAAACCCTCCAGGCAGGAGATTGGACAACTCTTCTCCGAATAAACTGATTAGCCAAAGACGAAAGGCTATAAACACACACAGAGTTAGAAGTCCCACCATGAAAGTTCATATTCAGATCAACCTCCAGAGCAGTTCACAATGAGCTCCACTCATAACCACACGATCAACCCAATCAGATTTTTCAGTGTTTCCCCAAAATATAAGCAAAGAGCCAAAGATCACAAGATATTTGAGAAAAGCCTCTAAACTGGGGTTTTCCAGCCTTAGTGCTATTAGTATTGGGGGCTGGGTACTCTCTGCTGTGGGGCTGTGCTCTGCAGTACAAGGTGTTCTGCAGCAACCCTGGCCTCGCCCTGCCGGGCGTCAGTAGCACAAACCCCCGCTGTGACAACTAAAAGTGTCTCCAGACATTGCCCTCTGGGAGCAAAATCTCTCCATATTGAGGAGAGAGAGAGAGAGAGAGAGAATAGGAAAAAGGAAATAGGAAAAAAGAATGTGCAGGAAATAGGGGAAAAAATGAACCCAAAAAACTCCAGATTGAAAAGAGAAGATATCATATTCATAAAACAAGAGCAGGAAGCAATAGAAAAGAAAGAAACATTTCAGGAATGAAAAATCCTTTCAGAAATTAAATATGTGTCAACAGAAAGAAAAAAAAATAAAATCGTTGAAAGACAAAGTTGAAGAAATTTCCCAGAAAAAATAAAGTAAAAATCAAAGAGATAGAAAATTGTAGAGGAAGGAAAAAATAATTTGAGCATAACTTTGGAAGATCTAAGGAGAAAACTGAGGAGATATTGGGGAGGATAGTTTCAAATAATCAAAAAAATGTCCATAATGGAAAGATATGAGTTTCTAGCTGGGAAGGACCCATAGGAACCCAGCACTTGAAATTCAGGACAATTGGGACAAGGCAGTCAGTCCTAAAAGTTTCCAGGGAGGAATTGGAGGTTGTCTGAAAGAGTAAGGATTCATAATGACCTGGGGCTTCTAGAAGCTGGAAAGCAATGGAGCGATGTCGTCAAAATCCTGAAGGAATTCGAACAAGCCAAACTATCATTCAAGTGTGAAGGTGCAATAAAGATATTTTCAGACACGAAAAGTCTTGTAAAATTGACCTTCCATGCTCTGCTCATCAGTGAAGATGCTGGAAAATATGCTATGTCAAACCTAGGGAGTGCACTCTTTTTCCCATCCATATGTTCAGGGCAGGTCAGGGATGATTAAGGCAGCTCTGATGGGCCCCCAAACCCCCTTAGGAGTCCTTGCCAGGTAAGGGAAGCCTTGGGAGTTTGGACTCGGGGCACTTCTGCAAATGTGGCCAGTGACAGTGATGGAGGGGCTCCACTGGCCCAGCTCTTCCAAATGCACCTCTTTAATTTCCTGCCCACTTCGTTTTATATTCGTTTGACTCTGACCTTGAATTGTCTCTTAGAGTCAGCTGGAAAGAATGGCTCCCACATCCGCTGTGGCCCTCACTTGTGTGTTTTCTGTTGTGCCTGTTTCAGGTCTGCTTTCCCTGTTAGACTGCCTTCTGCCTTCTGCATTCCAGAAGTGACTCAGATTTTCTGGACAACCGTTGATACCCTCTATTGGGTTCCAGAGCTATTCTGTATATTTCCTTTGATGATTCTTCTGTAATTTTCAAGAGATTTCTGAAGATGGATGGGCAATAAACATCTGGCATCACCTGCCATTTGAAACACAAAGATTCATACGTAGCAGATTTTTTCCTCCCCTACATTGACACCTGTTGAGTTGCTGATCAACTAAGGCCTCCAAATGTTTATTATATTATCTCTTTGCTGAGTTGATCTCCTCCTCCCTTTACATGTGCATTTTTTTAAGCAGTTAAATATAGGACTTTACATTTATGCCTATCACACTTTCTTTAGTTTTCAGTTGGTCACTCAGGGGAAAGTGAACAAACTCCACTTAAACTGGTTGAAAGACAAGGGAAATCTATTGGTGCACGCATCTGAAAAGTCCAGAGGATTTTAGCTTCAGTCGTAGTTTGGTGCAGGTGCTCAAATAACATTAAATTCTCCTCCCATCCCTCTCCTTTTCCTTCAACCTTTCAGCTCTTCCTGTCTCTCGATTGCCTTCAAGCTCAGGGCAAGACGACCCACATGGTAGCTTCTGCACTCACGCCTGCCTGCGACCATCCCCTATTCCCAGCAGTGCTGCGAGGGGCTGGTTCTCAGAGAACTGGTGTGCTCCTGGGGTCACTGCCCTTCCGGAAATCACACCGCGGTGCATTCAGAAGCTCTTTTACTGGAGATCCTTGGAATGGCCAAGGGCAGAGCTTTATCTGAGTCTGGAGTGTGGCAGCAACACCTGGGGGTTCTAGTCAAAGCAGCAAGGCCAGCACATTGGGTAGGGAGGGACTGTGGGCAGGAACAGAGACGGCAGCTCGGTCGCAGTAATAATTACCGTGGGAAGAGAAATGACAGACTTTGAGCACTTTTTTGGATGGGTGCTATATACATAGAGGCAGTTAAAGTGTGTGCTCTGCAATCATAGCTCTGCTGGGAGGTATTAGGCCCTTGACCGTAAGTGCTTCCCAAACTTTAAAGTGCTAGGAATTATGCGGGGAGGATCTTGTTAGAAGGCAGGTTGTGTTTCCGTGGCAGGGGTAGGACTAGAGACTCTGCCTCTCTGACCCGCTCCCTGGGGTTGCCATCACAGCTGCTGGCAGCGCTCGGAACATGCCTGGAGTGTCAAGGACTGAACTTTCCCAGGCTTTAGTTGCCTCACTTGTAAAATGGGGACATCAGTACCTTCCTCATGACATCACTGAGAGTCAAATTAAATACGAATGTAAAGAACTTAGCAGAGCCCCTGCCACAGAGTAAGCACTCAGTACGTGACGACTATTATTTATGAGGGATGGGAACAATGAACACATCATCATGGAGAGTGAGAGGACCAACGCCAAGTCCTTCCTGTGGGGCCTGGTACACAGAGAGCATTGGCTGACAACGTCCTCTGTACCCAGCACTTGACGCGCTTTCTCATCTAATCTTCCTAACTCGGTAAGATCCATACCATCATCCTTCCTGTTTAGAAGATGCACAAACCAAGACTTATGAATTAAGAAACTTGCCCAAGACCACCTGTTTGCAGAGCCAGGGTTTAAATCCAGGTCATGTGGCAGCAAAACTTGTGAATTTAGCTGTCATTAAACTGCCCTCCTATAATAATTGCTACTCTTATTATCTTATTAAGTCCTCATGACAAAGGTCAATTTTTAAACCTATTTTACAGGAGAGGAAACTGAGTTGCAAGGACTTCAGCAACTTGTCTAGAGTCACATACACAATCACTATCCCTTTCTCATATACAAGGTTGACAGGGAGGTGAGGACACCTTTTGAGGTGGGGTGAGGGTGGCACCCAGGCCAGAATTTGGGTCCTACCCTCCCTGCTACAGACCCCTCTGTGTTTTTCATGAAGGCTCCTGACAACAGCTACACAGGCATCCTTTGTTCACCTCATGCCATGGGGACTACTGGGAAAGTCGTCACTGTGGAATTTTGTGTCAGGTTACCTGTACTGCCACCCTACCTACCCCTACCTGAATGCAGCAGGACAACACAAAGAAAGCAGGAAGAACTTTGCTGTATTACTTTTAGAAAAGCTACTAACCCCTAGTATAACTGATCCATGTTAGGAATGCAAAGGTGACAATTGATGGAAAAGAGCTGTACGATTCCAAAGAGCGCAGAGTGAGGGGGCAAGCTATTGAGGATATAAGTGTTAGGTTAGTTTCTCCAGGACACAGGCTCTGAGACTAGGTGTACACACAGGAAGCTTGCTGGGGAGCCTTTAGGTCCACACCTGTGGGGGATAAAGGCAGTGGGTTTAAGGAGGGAAGAGTTAAACAGAGATGCGGAGGCCTCAGCCTATATCCTAGAGGGACAGCTGTGGAGCTGGAGTGGTCCAAGGGAGGGTCTTCCTACTGTCACGTTGACTGGTCCCTGGACACAGGTCCCCAGGGAGGGGTAAGACCTTGGGTGGGAGGATCTTTCCGGCTGAGTGCAATGCCTGCTCACTCAGCAACAGGTCGTGACCCACCAGCACCCCCAGTATCTGGGGCCTGCATCCACTATAGCATGCCACATGGATTACCAGGGTGTTGAACTTGGCAATACAGCAGGGACAACTATAAATCTTGCTTTAAGAATAAAATACCCCATGGGCAAATCCAAAGACTGTTTGAGGAACAATAATGATTTTACTAATGATTGCAGCTAGTTGAGGAGGCCCCACAGTCCTGCCCAACTCTAAAGGTTTTTGAACTCGATTATTGAGAATGGAAAATAATGCAAAAGAGCCAAGGAGGTATTGTGTATGAAATTTTCTAGCACACAGTGTTTCATCCATTTCAGCCTATTTTGGGTTTCCTATTTCCAACCTATACTAAATGCGCTTACGTACACTCACACACACACACACACACACACACACACACACAAAACTAACCTTGGATTTGGCTTCCTTTTAGAGGTATAAAAAGCTCCTGAGTCAACTCCAATAACATTTCCCCAGACTATCTTTGAAAGGTGCAGATGAATGAGTTTGACAGAAAACTTTTTGCTTGAAATTTTCCCTTTCTCGAATTGCATAAATTTAAGGGGAAAGCCTGCCAAGTGTTCAATGACGCTCTGCATGGCAGCTTCTGGCAGGGACACTCTGTACCAGCAGCTCAATGAATGTTTTCCCGAATCACTGACTTATCATTCTTTATCACCTGCTCTGTCCCTCCTTTCCTGCACCAAGGCCTTCTAAATGACTTGGGGAAGGGAAGGAAGAAAAAAAAATAATAACAACTTTTCAGAACCATGATAAGACACTGCACCCTGACGCTGGGTACTGAGAATTCGTGTGCTACATCACGCTGCAGTGAGGAACACCAGGCTGTCCAAAGCTGTCTTCAGGCCTAAAGTCCAGAGTGTCTAGACATTTTGGGATGTGGCTTTGTGTTAGGAAATTTCTTCTATTTGTGTTGGAATTCACGAGATGAATCTGGTTGTATAATTCCCTCACTGAAAATTCTTCTTGTCGTACTTAATACGAACTCCAAGTCCCCTGGCTTGGCCTGCCAGGTTCTCCAGAGCCCGGGACCTGCCTGCCTTCCCCACGTCACCTGGGACTGTGCTCGCCCTCCTGCGCCCTGCTCCACACACAGCCTCGAGGTTCCCCAGCATGACAACTGCTGCTTGGAACCCTCTTCCCTCAGCATTTCTCTGGCCGGTTCCTTCTCCAGTTCAGCTTAAATGGCATCTCTTCAGAGACGCCTTCCCTGCCTATGACCCTCATTCACTTTTATTCTCTGTTCTCATAGTGTGCTCTTGCTTTTCTTCACTGTACTCACTGTCGGAATTTGTGATTTTTACTGGCTCATTTATTCGTTTCTTGTCTCTTTCCCACACGGAACGTGGCAGGGATGACAGCTACTTTGTTCGCCCCTGAAAACCCAGTGTCAGGCAGACAGTTGATTTGTATTGGAATGAACAGTGTCTTACTCAGTGCTTACGTCTTGTGCTATCTATTAAAAAAAAAGTAAAGATTTTAAAGGCATCGTATGTATGGAAATATCTCACGGATGTAAGATAGAAGATGTATGTCTTTAGTATGAGAACATTTCAAACCCTCATCACAACTAATAATAGCTCCTTCCTCCCTGTTCTCATAGTGGTTTCATTTTGGTTGCCATATAACTTACTATAGTGTATTGCACAGATTTTAACTGAATTTTATATATGTATGTATCCATGGAGATCCAGATCGAGATGTAGAATGTTTGTAGCACCCCAAAGGTACCACGTGTCCCCTCATTCAATACCCTCCCAAAGGTAGCTGCTATAATTTCTATCAATACAGGCCAGTTTCGACTGTTTCTTAGCTTCATAAATGAAGTCATACATTATGTACTATGTATTCTTTCATGTCTAGGTTTTTTTTTCTCAAAAGCATGGTTTTGAGATCCATTTATGTTTCTATATACATCAGTAATTTTTTATTGCTTTGTAATATTCCTTTGTGTGAGGATACCACAGTTACTTATCCATTCTACAGTTGAAGGACTCTTGGATTGTATCCCGTTAATAGCTATTATGAGCAACTCTGCTGGGGACATTATTGTACAGGTATTTTGATAGATGTGAGCACTCACATCTGCTGGGTGCATGCACCGGAGTGATTTGCTCCCAGATAGGTGTATGTGTAGCTTTAGCAGACACCACCAGTGTTCCTAAGTCGCAGTAAATGTTCACACTCCCATCTGTGGGGTAGGAGAGTCCCTGCTTCCTTCATAGCCTTACCAGAACCTAATATTTCCCCATATGTAATTTTAGCCATTCTGATAGATATGTAATGTAACTCTTTGAGATTTTAATTTGCCTTTGTTTGACAAGAAATAAAGTTGAGCTTCTTTTTAGTGTTTGTGGGTCATTTGGGCATTTTGCATATGTCTGTGTATGTGCGAATTGCCTGTATATGTGAAGTGCCTGTTAAAGTAATTTGACCATTTAATGATCAACAGGATTGTCTGTCTTTTTCTGATTTGTTGTTCTTTCTACGTTTTGAATATGAGTTCTTTAAGAACTACATGTATCTCAAATATCTTCTCCCAGTCTGAAGCTTTCATTCTCATTCCCGTTATAGTGTCATTTGATGAACAAAATCTCTTAATTTAAATAAAATCGAATGGATTAATCTTTTAGATTATGACAGTGCTTTTTTTGTTCTGAATATTAGATTTTTGGCAACTCAGGTCTCTTATAGTGTTTTAAAGAATAGAGTGGGGAGATGTTAAAGGAGGTTCTTACACTTGACTTGGCTTTTTAGGACCAAAATGGTCCAGATGTGGCCATAAAACAGGAAGTTCTCCCATTGCCCAGGTCAGAGGCCAGCCCATCCCCCCCAGGCCGTGCCCAGATTCCTCTTCCTTTGAGAAATGGCTGCCAGCCAGCTTCCCCCACTGCAGCAGGAAGAACCTAGATGGGTGGGTGAATCCCATAACTTGTAGGATGAATTGCACTCCTCCGCAGTTACCCCTCAAGAATACTCAGGTAGACAACAGAGAAATCACACCACATGCACAAAGAGTCATTCACCAGATATATTTGAAGTCTAAGCTCTTTGAGCTATACACGTGCACAAATGATTCAGTTGGTGGAAATCTTCCCCTTCATTTTTAAACTTTTCAAACTTAAAATAGTGCTCGAGAGGTTTGCATAATGTGCGTCATGGACATGCTGAGGCGGTTCTGACTTTCACAGTGCTAGGAGGTTCCGGTGAAACACTTCCAGGAGTCTTTCCATTGCCCACCGCTCTCCTGGGAACAGCCCCTGTCCCTCCCCTCCCCAGATCAAACCTGGTGAAAGAATTACTTGATCTGAGACAGGTGACCATTGACACGTGGCAATAACTGACTAAGACTAACCATGTAGGTCATACACTGCACTGTTTTTCTTTTATGACTACACAGAAGTCATTTCAACTTTTACCAATTGTCTGATGCGTTTGAGACATTTACAGATCATTTCCAAACATTTTCTCTTATCTAGATCTCCTCAGAGCCTGCATTCTGAAAATTCAGGGTAGCTTAAAGAGTCAAATGACCCGCAGATGGCCGACAGGAGACTCAGCCCCGAGTGGCTGACTGCAGCAGCCTCTGTTCATCTGAACAGCGAGTGCGATATTTCTTCCACTAGAGGGCAGCAATTCTCAACTACTAGGTCTGTAGTCTCAACTTGGCAAGAAAAAAGTCAAAAACCTCCACGGCAAAGGAAAGTCAAAGCATTTGCTTATTATACACTCCTCAGATTTTATTTTTGAAAGGAGTCTTCATTTTTCTTACGGAAACTCAGGATTTGACAAGCAATGCTCTCCTCAGTTTCACCTGTACTGTGTCCAGTACTATATTGCTATATTCACAGTAGAACGGACTTTAATTTCTGAGTGATCAGTCTATGTTTGAAGTTTCTGATGAAACTAACATACACCTTAGTCAAAAACCACAACGGTCCTTCCATCGGTTGGCTGTGTTATTGTTCTCGTGTGTTTTTCTGAGGCTTGGGTAATGAAAGTACTTCCCCACTCCTTCGTAATGTGTATTTGCAGCTAAAGTAATTCATTAATGTACAGGAGTAGATGAGGCCTGGCACATACAGCAGAAGGTAATGGTTCTATAGGTGTATCTTCTGTAATGCACTTTGGGCTAGAGAAATAGAAAAATCACATGTAATGAAAACAACGCCTTTGAGCATACGGGCACTGCATGAGTAGGACTGTCGTACGTGTGTCTACCATCCTTCCCCATCTTCATATACTCAGCTGCTGCTACGTTCTGGAGATTTCGCTTCATCCCAATCCTCTACAACTGACACTTGCATCTTTATTTAAAAACAAGTGGTCTGGGTGGCAAAGATGTCGGCTAATCATTGATGTATGGGCATGAGACGTTTTGTGCCCTTTCAAAATTCAGCATTATCCATAATAGAGTGTAATATTATCAGATTATCTGCATTAGTATATGAATGCATTCATAAGCAATGCACATTGTATGTTTTTAAGCAGCTAACGGTTGAACAATCACTAAATAAAAAACATCCAGATTTTAAAAGCACAGCTGAAACATTTGTACAAATATACAAAGAGAGAAAAACAATCATTCAGACACCATGAAACTTTTGTAATAAATAGGTTTGTCTGAAATCGGTCTCTATCACTCTGGACAAGCCTCCCCAGTGAGGCTGGGAAAGTTCTACGTGGATGTGGTGTTCAAAATCTATTGAGGAATACCTTTGGGGCCAGTCTCAGTTTTGCCTCCAGAAATTTTAACAGAACTATGAAGTTATTGACTCAAAATAGTGAATATACCCAGATTTGTTGAGCTGGATGATGCTGACAATTTTCCTAATCTAGAGAGGACATGGCTGGATGCTGACAATCTGTGAGTTATAGGATATCCTCAAATCATGAAAATAAATGCTGGTGATCATGCATGTCCTGGGAATGTCGGGATGCAAGGACTGAGTGAGACCAGACAGGGATATCTCATGCAGTCAAAGTCAAGTTTACATATGGTCCTATTTAAGTGGCCAGGAAAAAACAACGCACACACGTCAGGACTGGGATTGAAACAGCTCACAAACAACACAGGTGCTATTTGTTACGGATGTCTCTGGCTTGGATCAACATGTGAGAACAAAGATACAGGCTGTGGTGTTGTTTAATAAGAAAATACTACTTTTTTTCCTAGAATCTTTTAAATTATGGATTATACTTAATGGGTATGATATGATCAGGAGACATATCACCTTTTCCTAGCCCTTTTGTCCAAGAGGCTTGATTACAAGGAAGGAATCTCAAACAACCAAACACCCAGGGATTTAAAGGCAATTTTTTTTTTCGACAAACAACGGGAAAAAAAGAAGCATGATAAAGAGGAGACGGCTATTATTGTCGAGGCAGAGCAGGAAGCTCAGTTGGACACGGAGGGTGGCAGGCCGGGACGCCGGGTTTGGATGATTTTTGGCTTTGGGGAAGTCTTTGGGTCTTCTTCTTCCTCTATGTCACTGTCACACACGTGCACGACAACACTGGGGGTGGACTCAGTCCCTGCATGGAGCTCATACTTCTCTCCTGAAAAGCAAGCAAAATGGAGGTGAAAAAGTGAAACCACCCTTTATGTAAATCAATAAAGGGGTACAAGGTGAGAACTGGGGTAAGGGCTCCAAAACTCTGTGAAGGAACAGACCTAGCTAAAAATAATGATCATAATTAGTCACTGTCCATACTACTCCGAAATTCCATAGCTGGTAGTCATAAAGATTCTTAACCCTCTCCATAGATAACATCACCCTTTGGAAACCTAGGAGTAGTTTCTGACATATCTTTCAGGTCCGTGTTCAAGTGGATTGGTTGACCCACCCGGACTAGCGACCCATACCAAGAAACTGATTCAACTGGAATTGTGACCCGAGGAACTGAAGCAACACAAGATTACTACGCCCCTATAATTTTGCCCTGAACCTAGCCAATTAGCAAACCTAATTGCCTAATCTTTGGCCTGCCAAACTATCCTTAAAAACCCTGTCTCCCCAATTCTCAGGCAGATTTGAGAAATTTCTCCAGTCTCCCCGCTTAGCGGGATGTTGAATTAAGCCCTTCCTCTGCTGTAACCCCTGCTGTCTCAGTGTATTGGCTTCCTCTTGAGCAGCGGGCAAAGAACCTGGATGGACGATAACAAAAGGAGGGAGGATTTCAAAACAGATCCTGTGGCAAGGTCTGCTTAGGAAGTGAGAAGAGCATTTTACAGTGTCTCAGGAAACCTGGGATCTTCTCCAGGGATGGCATGAGGTGTTAGAAAATGGAATGAGATCAATCTATCATTGTATCTGGCTCTATTACCTATCAACTGTGCAATCCTGAACAAGCCACTTGCCTTCTCTCAGCCTCAGCATCCTCGACTGTAAATTTCAAAATGGCAAGATGTCCACTCCATAGGATTGTGGTGAGGAATGAATGGGCCTGGGGGTTAGTCACGTTAGCTTCTCTTCTATTTCCCAACCTTGCTGCTAACTGCTGAGTAACCTTGAGCCAATCACTTCACTTCTTCACCTTTTGAATAAGGTAGTCTCTAAGTTCCCCTGTAGTTGAACACTTTGTACAGCCAGAGCTGCCCCAGGATGGCATCAGGCGAGATCATTGCTTGTCCAGGACTTGCAGTGTTTACTCAGTAACTGGGTTAGATGACCATTAAGACCTTTTCCAGTCCCAAGAGTCTATAACTCTTGACTGGCTCATTTTACAGTGAAATTGCTGTTTGCCAACTGGCTTTCTATGTCTGTTTCATTTCAGTAGGTGTTTATTGAGTAGCTCCCCTGGCCATGCCCCTGCTAGTCATAAAGGCTGCAAAGCACAATAAAAAATATTTGTGCCTTTCATGAGAGCACAGCCCAGGGGAGGCATGTGGAAACAGAAAGTATCACAGTACAGCATGATGAGTATCAGAGTGGCAATATATGTTAAGAACAATATGGTACCGAACAGTAAGGAGCAAGTAACTCGAAAGGCTTCCAAGTGGAGGTGGCAGTTGACCTGGGTCTAGAATACAAGTAGAAGACCTCCAGGTGGTGGGGCAAGAAGAGGGGGCATTCCCAATCTGCATGCTTATAGTTTCACAGCTTAACCACCAACATTCTCATCTTAATCTTCTCCTGACATCTTACCCTACACAAATCAACAGAAACATATTCTAAAAACAGTATCTCCTAGACATCCTCCCAGTAAGTGGCCCCAGGTCTCACAAGATCAAGTACAAATTTCTCAGACCTGTACAGAAGACCTGCATAATCTCTCACTAATCTTTTCCAACATTACCTTCATTGATTCCCTCTTTGTGCTTTGGTCAAACTGGCCTACCTGTTGGCCCTTAATCACGATAGCTGTGTTCTTATATGCACCGAACTAGCTACTTTTACTTGGCATAGTCCACCTCTCCCTGAGAGTTCCCTAAGGCCTGCCCGTCTTCTAGGATCAAGGACAGACACCACCCAGTCCAGGAATCTTGCCTGCTACCCTCGGTCTTTAGTGGCAAGTGCCTCTCCTGGATGGCTAGAGCAAGTATCGTCAGCTCCAGTGACAGGGCTGTCATTACGTACCACTGTGCAATGTCAGTGCAAATAGCAAACTCTTGCAAGGCAAAGTTTTAAATTCTAGGTGCTGACATTAGGGAATGAGGAGCATTGATAACACAATGAATATCAAAGCTTTTCTAAGCGATGCTGGGAAAGATGAAAATGTTCAGAGTTGGCCTCTGCTACTGGCTAAATTGTGTCTCCTCAAAAGACACTGAGGCCTTAACCTCCAGTACCCGTGAATGTGACCTTATCTGGAAACAGGGTCTTTGTGGATAATCAAGTTAAGATGAGGTCATTAGGGTGGGCCCTACGTCAGTACGACTGCGTCCTTAGTAAAAGGGGAATTTTGGACACAGACACACACACAGGGAGGGAAGGCCACGTGAAAGACTGCAGTTATGCTGCCATGAGCCAAGGAGCCACCAGAACAGACCCTTCCTCAGGGTCTTCTGAGGAAGCATGACCCTGTGTAAACCTTGATCTTGGACTTCTAACCTCCAGAACTGTGAGTCAATAAGTTTTTGTTGTACAAGCCACTAAGTTTGTGACACTTTGTTATGGCAGCCCTAGCAATCAAATACAGCCATTCCCTGCTAAAAATGTTCTCTTTTGGTTAAGTCGGAGAAGTCTTCATTGGACGCCTCTGCCCTGACATCTTGCTGTATTTCACCCAGAAATATTTCACAGACATGTAGTGTTACAACCGCAGAATTTCCCTGGATATTGGTAGTAGCAGAGAGGGGCACAACCAGCCAGAGCCACCAAAACATGGCTGATGAAGACTCTATAATTTAAAGTCTAGATCTGGTGAAATTGTAGGTAGAGAGGATTGCATCAACAAGCATTAAATTTCTGACACATCGCCCTGATGTGGCCCGGTTTGATGCAGGCGAGCACAGTGGCTGAGCAGGAACGCCGGGCAGAGCCAGGAAGGACATACCGGCTGACCACTCATGCCACGGTTTGTCTCCGCCGTGGGGAGCAGGAATCGATAGCTGGCACTAGCCTGACCACATTGTGATCCGCTCAGAAGTTATGACACAACATATATATGGTGTTGTGGTGTACACACTGATGCTATGTAAAGTCGGTTCTGTTCTCCCTACAGTATTTTGTCGTTTTTATCAAAGTCCCAAGGTAAAAAGATAATCTGCAGATATTGCTAAGGAATGGAATCTACGTGAAACCGGCTTTATCCGAGAGTTGCATAAAGGCTGTGGGCCGGGGTGGGCAGCCCTGGCTGGTGGCATCTCTGTGAGCAGGGGTTCTCAAATATCCGACAGTTTACCGAGGTGCTTGTTAAGAATAGGGCTCCCGTGTGGGGATGCAACCCTGGGATTCTGATTCAGTGCAATCTACATTCGTACCCAGCACCTAGGTGCTTCTCAGTGTTTCTGTGTCCAGGTGGCAGTTACACAGCTTTGACAGCAGTGACCCATGAGGGCACTGGCACACACATAACGTGCCCCCTTCCTTCCTCCATGCTACATCAAACATTTCCACTGGAAAATGGCAATGATGCAGGTAGGGGGCAGTGGGGGAGGGAAGCTGAGCATGCAGGAAGGGAGGGAGGGGAGGAATCCCACAGCCCTGGAGCATCCAGCCACAGCGGTCATTCATTCGCCTGTGGCGTTCTCCTCCTTGCTCGCGGGACAACCGCGGGCCACTCACAGTCCCACAGTGAACAACCACTGAGTTCACTGCACCCAGGCTTTCTAAAATTTTGTCTTTCCTTCGGAAACTCTTTACAATTCCAAATAAAAAGACACCCTCCCGTGAGAGACAGAGAGAGAAATGACTGCAGAGTAATCCAATGAAGTGTTGATATTTTGTATCTAAAATTTCTTTCAAATTCTCCTATTTGGAGCAGACGCCCCTTTTGAAGGAACACCAATAGCCGCTCTCATTCCACTCGTTGCTCTGCTGACTATGAGTGCAGGGATGAAGGCAGGATGGCATCCATCATCCTCAGATGAGGAGATAGAAAGGAATCTGCCACCGCAGAGTATGTGGGACCTGGGGCTGAGGTGCAGGCAGGGACAAAGGCCAGGGGACTGACCGGACACCTGCCCCTTTCCTCATCTGTTAGCAAGAAGCTAGCTTTTAAAAAAATTGTAGTTTAACACACACAACGAAGTTAGCCTTTTGATTAAACCTTGTGTTTGCCTGGCTTGGATAAAGAACATTCCCTTAGAGACACCTCTTGTTGCAATGTGTTTGCCACTCCGAAAGTGGTTGCTTTCCTCTTGGAACAGGTGCGCGGGGGGCACGCTCAGGTTGTGGGGGGCAAGCGCAGGGGTGCCTTCTGTGTGTAGGGGGCAAAGCAACTTCCACGTCAAGTTAATAAAGTCAGATTCCTGCTAGTACAGATATCTTATTGCTGTGATCCCATTAACTCTGACATTTCACTGTTCTATTTTTGGAAACTTTCTTACTATCAAAATCCAGCAAAGCTTAACAGCTGCTGAGAGCCTACAAAATAAAAAGAAATGGCTTTGGTCTCTCTGGATTGAATTTTTCTTTTTTTGGCCTCTTTTTCCCTTTGGGCTTCAGCTAATTCTTCCACCACAAGGGCTGACGTCAATGCTGTCACCATGCACAGGGGCTAGCTAGGCTTGGTTGGGGACAAGGAGCCTATTGGGCCTTACCCACACCGGGTGGGGACAGGTCCTGCATGGTGTGGTGACAACAGACCAATTGAAGCATTTCTTCTAAAGGACAAGCAGAGGGTTCATCTGTCACATGCTCACTCCTCCACTGGCATTCAAACTGTCCTTCCCTTTGCACAGAAAGGAGGCT
The DNA here is from genome assembly GCA_028533085.1 of Varecia variegata. Classification (NCBI taxonomy): domain Eukaryota; kingdom Metazoa; phylum Chordata; class Mammalia; order Primates; family Lemuridae; genus Varecia; species Varecia variegata. The sequence goes on along the minus strand of CM052441.1, from coordinate 84,541,497 downwards.
GGTACCAAAAGCCACCAAAAAATGCATTGAACAGAGTTTTCCACTTACCCCCGTGAAAGAAATCCCCAGCCAAGCAAAAGCAAAATCCTCTAGCCCATGATTAAAAGTTAAATTTTCATTCAGGCCTTTGGAACTGACTGAGGCTTGCCCAGGGTTCAAAATAGATGCCAAAGTTCTGTCCCCTTTTTTCCCAAGCCCGTGGAGACAGGTTGGTGACAATGTCCCAATTCCTGTAAGTCTGGAGGAGGGAGTGAAGGTGTCTATGAGCTGCTTCTCATTCTCCAGCGGGAGGAGGTCGAGTCCCTATGCTGACCAGGTGCTGGGGGATGTGGTGACGTGGTTCTGGCACAATGGCAGAGAATTGTACCGGTGGCTGCCAGTCCAAGTGCCACTGACACTCTCCATCACGCCACCTTGGCTTATGGGCTGTGAGCTGGCCTCTTCTTAAATTCTTTCTATTAATAGAATAATCTGTGTGATTATTCACAGTGTGTAAAAATCAGCATAATTCCTACGTGTTAAGGGTGGGGAGATGACACAGAGCTGTACGTACGTGTATTAAGGCAGTGTTTGAGACTGATTGTTCAGATTCCTGATAAGAAAAATTCTGTGATGGAGGGAAAGGGAAGTCTACCTAAAACTTTAGTGCCTCCTGGGATGAGCCCCTGTATGTGTTCTGCCAAGGAACAGACAGAATCCCTGCACAAGAGGCTTTCAAACTACAGCAAAGTCTAAGAGGCACAAGGCCAAGCTTTGCTGTGTTCCTCAGCATCTACTGCTGTTCTCAGAACATTCTTTCTCTGGATCAACACGAGCTACCGATTCCTGCCTGTGTGAGGAGCTATGTGCTCAGGCCTGACCTCACACCTGCCTCCCGACTTACTGACATCTCTATATGAGTCGCCTACTCTTTTGCAAACTCACGTATCTAAAGTAGAATTATTTATGTCCCCTGTCAATCTGTGCTCCCTTCCCAGCTATCACACTTCTTAGAGGTGCCGTCATTCTCCCAGCCTTCTAGATGCAAATCCTTAGAGTCAGTCATCCTTGCATTTCCTATCTCTGTCATCATTTGTAGCTATTCAGTCACCAAGCGCTACTGAACGCTGCTTTGACACCTTTCCCTGTGCGTTCCCCTCCCCACACCCTTATAATAACCCTGCCCACGACTCACCTCCTCCCACCCAGAACACTCTTAGCTGGATTCTCCACCACAGGAACCAATCTTCCCTGCCAGAATAAGCTTCCTAAAACAACATTTGGAGACTTCATCTCATCACATACTGGCAATGTGACTCAGAAAGTTACCTAACGTTTCCAAGCCTCAGTTTTCCTCATCCATAAAACGGAAATAACGCCCACATCACCGAGGTACTAAAGAAGTAAGTGTCAAATATTTTATAAAGCCTTCCCGACATGCATGATAGGATTATTTAGGGTGACAGTATTTTGCCCACTCTTGTCCCCAAATAATTTCCGGTTTCTGATGTGATGAACCGATCTGGTCATATCTTATGATAAAGAATTAAGAGCTGAAGAGTTGCAAAGAGCTTTTAATTCAGTGCAGTCACTGCTGAAAAGAGCAGAAAGAGGTGAATGAAACCTGCCAGTCCCGCATGTCTCACGTCCCAAATGAACAGCCATGGATCACATAATCTGATTCTCAAAATGGACCTATCCTGTCTCTCCCAACCACCGCTCCTCCTTCTCTGTCTCCTCATTGGCAATTTTCTCTCTTTCCCCCCACTCTCTTCCTGCCCCTTTGTATACCTCTGTTCCCATGAGATGGAAAATCTTAAGTTGCTGTTTTTATGAGCTCTCTGATTTTCTTTTTCTGAAACAGTCTGAACCACTTATTTATAATGCTCAATTATATCACCTTTTGTATGATTTACTAGTTATTTCATCTAGTGATGTTTTATATTCCCAACCACTGAAGTCAGGATTTAAGCTGCTTTTGTGACTGTTGCAGGTTACAGCACATGTAAGCGCTCAATGAACCCATGATTGATTTATGAGGGTATCAAGCACGCATTAATCACATACTTGTGTGATAGCCAGTATGTGTTCACATGTGCATTTTCTTCCTGTAGTTCAACTTGTGTAGGTTTTAGCTTTTATTTTTCTTCGAGACAGAGTCTCACTCTGTTGCCCAGGCTAGAGTGCTGTGGCATCAGCCTAGCTCACAGCAACCTCAAACTCCTGGGCTCAAGTGATTCTCCTGCCTCAGCCTCCTGAGCAGCTGGGACTACAGGTGCCTGCAACCATGCCTGGCTAATTTTTTATGTTTTTAGTTGCCTGGCTAATTTTT